>CM029474.1:21296685-21896685 GCA_017140325.1 Eucalyptus leucophloia subsp. euroa
CTTTAGGGGGTTGAACTTGCTGAGACATCGTCTCATCCCGGTTGTGGGATTAAAATTTCAGGTCCCTGGTGGACGGAGCGACCAGATAGCTTTGGTTGGCCTTGAGGAGTTGCAAAGGTGAAGTCATAACATTGGAGAACGTGTCCGACTTGTAGGTCATAGGATAGTTCCTTTCTGAGAGTCGGTCTTTTGTAGACTTTTGGCCGTAGACCTCTTTTTGTAATTCTGTTGAATTATGAAAATGTTATGTTGTGATTTTGTTTCCTGCTTTTCTATCCCGTATTTTATTGTCAGGGGTTTTATAATACGTTCCGCTTGCGCAATAACAAATGAATGGGGTCGGCGACACTACCTGGGAATGTCGTATTTGCATGACCATGGTGGGATGTTGGCGCGCTCGAGGTTCGGGGCGTGACATCCCCGTTTAAGTGGTATCAGAGCATGGTCTGTGTATGGAGTGATAAGGTGCGATGAGTCATGGGATAGTTAGTAGGAAAGGCTTTTAATATACTGATGCATGCGGTTAATAGCTGCTTGGTAGCTTGTTTGTGGGGTCACTCAAATTCTAACCTGATGTTGGAATCGGAAAACAGGCATCGATAAAGAGCCTGTAAGATGAGTGACCAGGAGAATCGGAAAACAGGCGTCGATAAAGAGCCTGTAAGATGAGTGACCAGGAGTAGAGAACTCCTTGGAAAGGGTCAGTAGGACGTGTATCTCGGGGTTGGATGCTGACAAGAATTGGTACCCGAGGTAAAGCGCAGGCTTAGACCAGCGCGAGTGTGAGAGTACCGCCGCAAGTCGATACTTAAAGTGTAGCAGCACGGAACAATCCTAGGCTCGTCGGGATCATTCAGGCGCTAGTGTTCCTTGGAAGCTTGTTGGGTCAATAAGTTCAGGACCGAGCCGTTGATGTTGCCGTTGTTTCTACCGCTGCTAGTGTTGTGACCGTTGTTGTTGCCACGCCTGTTGTGGCCCAATCTGGAGTTGTGATCGAGGATCAAGCCACCGTATTTGAGTCAAGGTTCAGTTTAGATAGAGACGGAAATCAATTGGGGAGAAAGGCCGATGTCAGAAGAAATGTGTCCTGTTTCACCCAACCGAAGAGTAGAATTGGAAGGTCAGTGCTCAACTCGATCGATGGGTGTTGCCTCTGTAAGAAAGGACATGGATTTGTCTTGTGCTGTAAGAGGGAAAAAACTTGTTACGAGTGTCGTCAGTATAATCATTTGATCAAAGATCATTCGTATAGACAGATGGAGTCACAGCTGTTTCTGTCACCGCCGTTGATAAGACAAAATAAAGGAAACATGCTTCGGGACATTTAATGGGGTACTTGGAACAGACCTCAGTGCAAGGAAGGGTGCATGATATTCCTTGATGGGAGGTAGAAGACTCACTGATTGTGTGCCGAGTTTGTGGAGATAAGGCATGAGTCAGCCTAGTATCATAGTAAAAGGGGAGCATGATGTGAATATGGCCAGCACGGCCGTCAGGTCAGGAATTGTCCGTGTAAGTTTAGGAGAGCGTAAGCACTGTTACTGCGGATAGGAAGCCACTAGAATGGCTAGAAGGGCATGAATGGGTCAACCAAGCATCGATCAAGGGAAGAATGTTTTTGAGATGTTTTTATCAGAGTAGTACAACATAATTTTCAGTGAAGGTTGTAGGATCTTCGTTGTGGTAATAAAATGATAGAAAGATGAATCTCTGACTATAGTTGTACTTGAAGGGTTTGCTTATATATGACTTGAAAGTCATTAATGAAAAGGTTTGACTCGAGGAGCTTTCATTTGTTATGAATTGTGGCGTGATATAATTCAGTTTGTTCAGTTAGAAAATTTATTCCGAAAACTAATTAAATAATAATATTTTATTAATATTATATAATATAATTTTTTATTAAATAATTAAATAAATTAGAAATATTTAATTATTCTAAAATAATCAATTAAGGACTAAACAAGATTACGCTAATCTAAACATCCACTTAGCCTTAATTAATCATACATTAAATTAATCACACCCTTTAATCTAATCCACACTTAACTAAACTAATATAACCACCTAATCTTACTTAACTTAAACTAAGCATCCTTAAAGCATCATTAACTTTCTAATCAAGGTTTAGAGGCTAAACTCATCGGAATTGCACGGTGACTGGTTGGGTGCAAAAACAGTAGGGATGGACGACGGCAGCTTAGGCGGTGGAGACGATGGCTCCGGTGGGCCAAGCGGGACCTCCGATGACGTTGGCGATGACAAGCAATAGTTGGATGACAGCTTGGACGATCGGGGACGAACAAAATAGCAGTTGATGCAGGTTGGCTTCCGCTAGCTCGCGGTGGCTCTCCAGCGAGCTGGACGACCACCACAACAGCTCAAGAGACAGCGGAGGGACTGAGACGCAGCCTGGATGAATGGACGACGGTGCTGGACGACGAACGGGACGACAGAACAGTGACGGAAGGAGTGGAGCAGTGAGTTAGAGAGCGGAGCAGCGCGCGGACATGCGGTGACGGTGAGGGACTCCAGCGTGCGAACGGACGAGTGGTTGAAGGAGCTGCCGTTTGCCCTAGTTTCCGCTTAGCTTTTCCCTCCAACTCCCAAGGAAAAGCCTTGATTTGAGGAAGGAGAATAAGTTGATGTGAGGGCCCCTTTTGGTCAGCCAATGGGCTTCTTACACTTGTCAAAACCCCCTCCAACTTGGCCCCACCATTACCTCACATGACATCACCATCCACTCACCTCAAATCTTCCTTGGCAATCTTCCAATAGGTCCAAATTGCCTCATCCCCCATGGCATACGAATTTTAACATTTGTGCACCAAATTCTTTCAATTTCATTTAATCCCCTTCCAATTGAGCCAAATTGAAGTCCATAAATTTATCTAATGTCACCACACTTCAATTCACATTTTTCCTTGACCATAGAACCATCTTGGATCCCAAAAGTACGACCAAAAGTAGGCCTGCCAAATTTCCCGAACCAAAATAACCATACTTTGATTTTTCGCCGAAAAACTCGATTTGCAGAAAAATCTTATGAAGACGAGTCGACGTTCCTAAAATGATTTGTGACATGACAGGACTTCCAATTTCTAAATTCGGTTTCAATTTCACGGTTAATTTCATTCCGGTGTGATTTTAGCGCGTCCTAATCTATCGGGTAGCTTTTAGGAAATTTTTGTACATTTGACCTGTGGTTGATCATTTTCAAGCCACAATGTACATCTTCGACACATTGGCGACTCTCGGTTATCGTGAGAATATTAAAGTTTCAAATACGGAGACAAGGTATCAAAATGACAAAAAGATCAATCTAGTGCCGATCGACAAGAATTGTGCGATCACTTGATCACATGTCTTTGTTGAGTCGACCTATCTCCGGTCTCTAATCGATTTTTAACTATGCCATAATGACCCTTGCAGATTAACTCGATCGAAAAGTCGTTTCCTGGTCAAATTCTCAAGTCTGATGCGTTAAAATCCCTTAACGGCTTCACTTGATAAATTAGTCTTCTCGTGAGTGACCAACTCAGAGAAAAAGAACTATATGCACATAGATGAAATGCCCATCTCATTTTACTGAAAACAGAATTGGAAAATCGGGATGTCATAATTTGGGGCCGACTTGTGCTCCATGTTAACCCTTATTGAACTCACAAAGGTGGTTCTAGCAACAAGTCCATCATTTCCATGGTACAAAACAATTGGTTAACAATTATTATTTTTGAACTGCCATTTCTTCTCTCTTTCAATATGGCTTGGAAAGTCATATCCTTCGGTTAATTTTTTTTAATGAAAAAAATGTCATTAAAATGTACTTCAAGTTAACAACAGTGAACCTGTGACATCCCGATTTTCCAATTCTGGTTTCAATTAAATAAGTCGGGCATTTCATCTTCGCGTCTATAGCTTTCTTCTCTGAGTTGGCCACTCACGAGATAACTAGTCTATCAGGTGAAGCCGTTAAGGAATCTAAATGTAATAGACTTGAGAATTTGACCATGAACCAACTACTCGATCGTATTAATCTATAAGGATCATTACGACACTATTAAAATCGAACAGAGATCGGTAATAGGTCGATCTGACTGAGATATGTGATTAGAGTGTGGGTGATTGCACTTGATTGCAATACCTCATCGACCGACACTAGACCGATTCTTCTGTCGTTTTGGGTACCCTGTGTCCGTAATCAAAACCTCGAGATTTCTACGACAATCGAGAGTCGCCAAGGTGTCGAAAATGCACTTTGTGGCTTGAGAATAATCAACCACAGGTCAATTGCACAGAAAATTTCCTAAAAGCTACCCAGTAGATTAGGACGCGCTAAAGTCGCGCCAGATTGAATTTAACCGTGAAATTGAACCTGATTACAGAAATTGGAAGTTCTGTCAAGTCACAATTCATTTTAGGAATGTCGACTCATCTCCAGAAGATTTTTCTACAAACCGAGATTTTTGACAGAAAAGCAAAGTAAGGTCGTTTTTGTTCGAGATTGTCAGAGGACCATTTTTAATCGAATCTTCGGGATGCAAGTTGGATCATTTGATGGGAAAATGTCATGAGAAGGCCGAGGACACATGGGTTAATTTAATTGAGCTTCAATTGGATGGAATTGATTGAGAATTGATTAAATTAAGTGTACAAAATTTTATGCCACGGCGGCAAATGAAATTGAACCCATTGGAATGAGGTTGTGGGAGATAGTGGAAGGTGACATCATCCATGAGGTCATGGTGGGCCATGAGAGAGAGAGAAAAGTGGTCCCATCTTCTTTCTCTCTCCTCCCTCTCTCTATTCGGTTGTCTCTCTCCTTCCTCTCCTTGCCGTGTGAGCGTTTCCTCCTCTCTCCATCTTCATCTTCTTCTTCGAAAACCTAGCAGACCAGCGAACCAGAGTAGCTCCGCCCGTCGCCATTCGTCCTAGCCGGAGGCCGTCGCTCGTCCAGCCGCACGTAGCTCCGCCTCTCTCTCCCCCTACTGCTGGTGTCGGCTTCTTCTCCTTCTTCCTTATGTGGTTCGAAACCCAGCAGATCTGGGAAGATGACAGAGCAGCCAGGTAGCTGCTGGACCGCTGTCTCGCGCCTCTGCCCTCCGCTGTTCGCCGCCGGATCAGCTGACTCGCCCATTGTGCTCAGTGGTTAGCCCCGCGAGCTTCTTGCTCGTCTCGCGCCCATCTTGAGTCCAGCAACGTCCCGAGCTTCCCTGGCCGTTGTTCCTGGTCGTCCTCCAGCCGTGATGCCGCCGTCTCGCCGCCGTACAGCAACCAGAACCACCGCCTGGACCGCCGAAGCCCCGCTTTGCCCGTTTCCAGCAAGCTGAGTCGCTGGTTCTTCTTCTCTCTCTGTTCCAGCGGCCATTGCAGATCTGGTGGAGCTCCGCCGGAGCCGTCCAGCTCACCTCCAGCCACCGTGAAGCCCTGCCTAAGTCTGGTTCAACTCCTCTGCCATTCCTCCGCCCATTCCAACCCGAACCAGTCGCCGTTTGGCCCTCTTCCGCCCGTGACCAGCAACTGCAGAAAAATGGGTATGTAGCGGATGTTTGGCCCATTTTGGCCGCCTTCCCGAGCCCGGATGCTCAGCTCGCTTTGAGGAAATTTGTTCTCCTCGGCGTCCCCGTTGTTTTGGTCCACTCGGCTCGCTAATCCGGTGAGTTTAGCTCACTAAACCTCACTTAGAGGGTTAATTATGCTTTAGGTGTACTTAGTTTATGTTAAGTGTGATTAGGTGGTTAGTTTAATCTATTTAAGTGTTGATTATATTAATGTGTTTAATTAGCTTAAGGTGTGATTAAATTAAGGTTAAGTGAATGTTTACATTAATATAAACCTTGATGTGACATAAAGGGATTTACTTTTGATTTATTTAAATATTTCAAAATTATTTAATAATTTAATAATATATCATTATTCGAAATTATTAAAATATTATTATTTAATTATTTTCGGAATAAATTTAATTATTTATTAAATTTCGAAAATTTCGTCGGACCCTAAACTCTCGGAATTTCGTGCCGATCGTTGCTATGTATTCGGATTTTGAAATTGATGATTGGATATTGCAAATTGAATATGGATGACAAAAATATGGATATTATTATTTAATTAATTGTCGGAATAAATTTAATTATTTATTAAAAATTCGAAAATTTCGTCGGGACCCTAAACTCTCAGAATTTTGTGCCGATCGCTGCTGTGTATTTAGAATTTGAATTTGATGATTGATTGTGGCAAATTGAGTGTGATTGCGATAGATAGGGATTCTTTATAAAATCCAAGTGTTGAAATTGATGGGAGATTGGCCGTGATTAACCACCTATTAGAGGTCGTGCCCAGTGAGGCCGTGATTAACCACCTATTGGAGGTCATGCCTAGTAGGGCCGTGATGGACCACCTATGAGAGGTCGTGCCTAATAGGGCCGTGATGAATCACCTAAGGAAGGTCGTGCCTAATGGGGCCGTGATTAACCACCTATTAGAGGTCGTGCCCAGTGAGGCCGTGATGGACCACCTATGAGAGGTCGTGCCCAGTGAGGCCGTGATGAACCACCTAATTAAAGGTCGTGCCGAGTGGGGCCGTGATTGCCACTGGTGGTTAAACCTTTCCTATAGGGCCGTAATTGAGAGCAATGATTGATTTGCTAGAATGACATGTAATCGGCCAAGTCGATTGATCGCTGAGACGATCCAAGTGGTTGAATTGTTCTGATGATATGATTGTGCCATGGTTGTTTGGTTATCATAATTGCACGTGGTTGAATTATATAAATTATGTTAACCTGCAGATGAAGGCTAATGCGAGGTAAGTCTTCTGTGTGATGTGGTTAGGCCACGTGGGGCGTATTTTCTTTCTAATAGGGGTTTAGGGGGTTGAACTTGCTGAGACATCGTCTCATCCCAGTTGTGGGATTAAAATTTCAGGTCCCTAGATGGCGGTCATGGAGGACCCGAAGCCTTATGTTTGGAAAGGTGGAGACTGAAGTATCGGTGAACGTGTCCTGCTAGTTGGTTTTAGGATGGTTCCCTTTTTGTCGAGCTGGTCTATTTTGTAGACAGTCCAGAGCTGTATTTAAACCTATGTATTTGGAAATGAGTGTTTTGTATTGTGATTGATTGCCTGCTTTCCTATCCCAAGTTAAATGTTGTCAGGGGATTTGTTTCGCTTCCGCATGCGTAATGAAATCAATGGGTCGGCGACGTATCCTGGGATGTCGCATATTTGATCGACCGCAGTGGGATGTGCGTGCACTCAAGGTTCGGGGCGTGACAGAACCTCCTAATGCATATGTGTCAACCCAATTTTTAGAGAATTTGAAGTTGAGAAGCTGGGGGCTGTTCGAATTCACATGGAGAGAGAGGGAGACATCACTCAGCATGGTTGTTGGAGTTGATGGGGGTGGTATATAACAATATGGGATGTGTTCTGATGAACATCGAATTTATCTTTTGGGTGGATTCAATGGGAAATTGTTTTGTTAAGTCAAATTAAGTTTGGCAGTTTGCGATGGTCTCTTTCCTCCTCATCAGTTTCTTTTTCTGTTTGTTGGATTTGGACATGTTTTTGAATGCAAAATATACGTGATTGGCTATGAAGCACGGACACGTTATCCGTGCTTCCGTCGTGTCTGACACGTGTCGGAGCATGTCGGACACGTCAACACGCTCGGACACAATCGTACACGTGGTCAATGCGTGTCGGATTTTCAGACACGTGGTCAACTTTTATTGACACGCATGTTGACGCGTGTCCGGAAAACTGATGGAGGGTGGAGGCAAGGGAGGGAGAGAGAGTAGAGGCCGCAAGCGCCAGCGAGACGGAGCCACGAACGGACCACCGCAACGGCGAGAGGCGGCTAGAGAAAGAGCCGAACGAGAGAGAAAGAAGAGAGAAGGCAAACTCCCGCCGGCGAGACGAAGCCACAAACGGACCACCGCGACGGCGAGAGACGGCTAGAGAGAGCGGTGAGGACTTGGGGTAGAGGGAAAAAGACGAACGAAAGAAGGGGTGGATTTTGGGGATTTTTTTAACCGGAAAATTAAATAAATGAAATTAAAAAATGATTTCGAAAAATAAAAATATTAAATTTTGAATAATGATAAATTTTGGTTATTATAAAAAATCATGGATTTATTTAAATAAATTGATTTTAATTTCTTATTAATTATTAGTTTCATCGATAACTTTTGTTAAAATAAAAAAAAATGTTTCACATTAATTATGAATATATCTCTCGAATTTCAAATGAATTGATTTATTAATATTATTAGTGTAAATTTATTATAGGCTCTTTTTTAATTATTTATTTATTTATGAATTTAAATCAAATTAATTAAAAATAAAAAAAATCGTTTAATATACAACGTGTCGCAACGTGTTGGAATTTTCTATTTTTTTTTTAGAAATGATGTGTCGACGTGTCATGTCATGTCGGTGCTATATAGGTGATTGGTACCTGGTTGAGGATGAAGTACAAATTTTTTATTATCTTATCTTGTTTTTAATATTTCGATAAGCCTTTTTATCAAATTCTTAATCCCCTCCTCCATACCTGTCTTCTGCTCTCAAACATTTTATTCCCCATTGTGCAGGTCAGCGTCCTCCAAGGTTATACGACGTATTCATTAGTTACAAGCAGGAGGACATGCTCCACACCATGAGCCATCTCAAGAGCACTCTTGAGAGGAGAGAAATGAGAATGTTTGTTGATTTTACACTGGATGGAGGAGTACCGTTCCGGCCAGCAATCAATGAAGCAGTTGAGCGGTCAAAGAGTGCCATCGTAGTATGGAAAAGTGGAATCTCTTCACTTTGACATTGGTATATCTGCATAAGGCCACGTAATGTGGTCATTTGGCCCACAAAACTTACTTTTAAATGTGGAATCTCTTCACGTAGACATTGATATACAGCAGTAGGAATCAATATATTAAGTGATTCTCCATCAATTTAATCCTTCCTGAAGTTCTATAAGATATAGGCTTAATGACACCAACTACCACATTAAGAGTTGATTATGTTCTCATGCTTCTACAATTAAAAATGTCAATGAAGTGGACTTATGGTTGCTTCGTCTAAGCTTTACTCTTGGAAATCTATGTTTGGAGGTATGTTTGTTCCGATATGTACTTATGAATTATTAATATTTTGCTCGCATTAATGGTACCCAAGCCACACTTCATCCTTTTTAGATTAAATGTTTTTTTCTTTTAAAATTTTTACATTTGTTTTTCAAAGGTATAGAGACAAATAGGAGAGTCATTAAATTTTCTGGTCTTAAGAAAAGTGAACTTTTGACCAAATTAATATGCATATTGATCTTAGTCCACATCTCTATTCCTTGAAGTTTTGTTTAGTCCATCGCCCATAATATAAGCATCTATTATGATGGTTATGGCTTGTAACCTTGGGCTAGGGAGAGAGAGAATCGTCATTTGTGGCAGAGAAAAGATAAAAACGAACACATGCCAAAACTAGTTCGGTGAAGAAGTGATAGAGATTCGAGTGTGGGATTAGATGATCTTCACCCATGGCCAAAATATGTTACCTTGCAAAACTTATTTGTACGATAGAAAAATTTTGACCCCCTTGATATTTTCTTGGTGTCGACTAGCACTAATGACCAGGCATGCCTTTTGGTGGCCACAGTTTGGATAAAACTGAAGCTGAAGTGATCGAGGACCTTACGGACAAAATCTCAGCCAAGCTGAACTGTTTGGCGTGAACGTTGCTTCCCAGCCGGCTGGTTTAATCTCTATCTCAAGGGGAAGACAGCTACTATCTCAGCCAAGCATATTTTATACGATAACTCTGTCTTTTCCTTGATCTTCCATAATTTATTTTGGCAATTTCCTATCGGTGAAACCTAACACTTGCCTTAGTTTTCTCCCTTGACAATAAAACAGTCCATTTCCATTTTTGAATGAATAATTCCTTTCTCAAGTTTTGGCTATTAATAATTGGCAACGAGGTACTACTTTTTCATTAATTTTTTAATATAAAGTTAAGAAATTATTTTTCAAAATTACAAAAATTCATGATCATGAATGATAACGACAGGACGAATTAAAATAATTAAACACTAAGAAATGAACCGTGCCATGCATCAAGTGACTCCATATAAATCAACACTAAGAATTCAACTATTCTACTCCATACGTATGTCACATGCTATCCGCTTGGGCCGACTGCATTTTCTTCGTGTAGAGCCACTCCCACTTTCCTTCTCTTCCTCGCTATCGCTGTCGTTTTCCTCTTCGCTTGCGGAGGCCTCATCACTCATCAAATCGCTAGCATTAGCCAAAGCCGATCCATCAAAATCATAGGCCAAATCAGCCTGGTGCTCATCCATCCCGAGTATAAAAGTGCGACCATCTGATCATTGCTCTCGCTCAAATTGTGCAATTGAATTGGACGGTGACCATCCACAACGGAAATCCTAGCTCCAGGACCCAAATCCAAGACCCTGCCCAGGCAGCGGTGGCGCCCAATATTTATCGAAAATTATCGTGACGGTGCCACCCTCGTGCACTCATGTCAGACCCGGCTCACTTGTGTATCTCCCGAAATGACACTGACACCGGATAGCAACCGTATTGCACCGAATCCAACTTGAGGACATGGGAAATGACTTTGAGAGCGCAGAGAGAGTCGACGTCGGAGGTCGACGGGGATGTGAGGAGAGGAGACTCAGCAAAGGACAGAGAAGATTCGCGCAATCAAGTCCTTAAAATCCTAGTTACCATGACTTAGTTTAAATTTATATTATATATATAGACACACTGAATCCAGGTCGCGGTGGCACTCCCAGTTTTTTGTATTTTATGCTAACTGCTATGAGTGCTGCTAGAGAGTTTATTTCTCGGGCTGATTATTTTACTGAGATAGTCGTTGTCTCCCACTTGAGATTGAGACTAAACCAAATTCTCACAAGTTTTCATTTAATGGTGACTGTACGACATTTTTTTTTTTTTGGGGTGGACTACATTTAATCCATAAGTTCCGGTGATGGCAATTGAACCCATATATTTTGGATTTTGACAATAGTGGTCATTAAAGACGCCAATATATACTTCAAGAGTTCTTGGGAGGACATCGGGCCCTCTTCTACTCTGTCAATCTTTACTTCAAGAGTTCCTGGCAGGACATAGGGTCCCGATCTACTCTTTCTTTTAGTCTTTCTAACAATCCTCTTTCATCTTCTCACTCCCTTTTCTTTTTTCCCCATTTTTATTCTTTCTCAAGTCATCTTTTATCCTCTTTTTACCCAGTTGCTGAGATTCTTTTCCATTTCAAGCTGATAGTATTTACACAGCCTACCGAATATTTTCACAATGATAAACCTATATAAATTACAGTATAATTAGATAAGTCTAATGTTGCCTAATATTTCATTTCAATTATCCTACCTTAGAAGAATAGCAGAATGCTATATGAATAGCGAGTTTCATTTTCATCAAGTGCATCTCTACTCTTGATCTTGTAGTCTTCATAGCAAATATTCACATAATTAATGATTAAGATGATATTTGGTTAACGTGCTTATAAAATTTAGGCTTAAAGTTTCATAGAAATGATTTGCCCCCATCAAATTCTATCCATAGTCTAATCTACCATAAAGATGCTTGGATTAAGAAGTAAATAGCAATGCCTTGTCGTGGATGCTCTCTTTTAAATTTTTTGAAGGATATGTAGTCTAGTTCATGATTTGCTTGCTAAAATAGCCAAACCTAGACTTAGGACCACCTATTTGGTCGTCATAAATAGGGATGTAATTTACCAAAATGTCGTCATTTCCTATAGAGAACTGTCTTTTGGAGCAGCTGCTGCAGCACGTCCAACATTTGCCGATGCAGCAGGCCTTCCGCCTAATTATTCTCTTAATCAAGGTAATGTGCCTCACCCTCTTGGTTTCTTTACGTGTGTCTTAAAATAAACTGAAAGCATTGATACGCATGTTTGAGATAATAACGTTGTCCTAAGAAAATTGAGGTTCGTTTCGTCTAGGTTATCCAAGTTTGTGCCAGAAATATTGCCTATGCTTCGAAGTCTGCGAGAGGCCATATTGTATTAGTTTGTCGCACATCCAACCATGATGAGAATCATTGATTGAGGCGACTCGACATGCTAACAATGATGTGCTTAAAAATTCTATTGACACTCCAAATCATCAAATCAAATTGCTTATGCCTTGTGCTGCGATTGCGGCTACACCACACTATCCTCATATCGTAAGGGCCCAGCCACCCTTGTTGCGTATTGGCGCCTCGATGGTGGTGCCCGCCTTCACCCCCTCTTCTCTCTTCATGCGAGGGGTAGAGTTTTCCTTTTATTTCTTCCCAATTTTCGAGTATTTCGATTCTTCTTAAAGACATAGACCAAAGTAGAGCGGACGTAACAATTTAAATTAATAATTTTCATTTGCATATTGGATGAGAAGATAAAACCTCTAAAATATTTTGAGATCCATGTCAGATGGATCATAAAATTTCCCAAAAACTATCATTGTCATTTTCCTCCTAAAAGTTCGGGATCCTAAAAAATTACAAAAAAAAAAAGTTAATTCATTGAAAGTCGAAAAATATCAAAATCGTCCTAAAAAGCCACCTAACTGATTAGAAATCTAACGAAATGACTCGTGTGGTTTCTAACATCGACTCCAACTGTCTATATGCATGCCTACACGCATCATCCTTGATGTGATCTCCATGCCTGTCTTCGCGAAACGGCAAAAAAACCTGAAGATTAAATGGAAGAAATCAAAAGGGATAATGATAAAGCCACTAACTTTAACCCAATCTCTAAATTTTTTAATTTATTTAAGGAAGTTTCTAAAATTTTCCGTAATATATAATATGGTTCTTAATCTTTTAATTTATATAATGTCATCTCTAATTTTTTTGTAAATATTCTATTCGGTCCTGAACTATATGAAAATATTCAATATTATCATTTCATTCATTCAAGTTCAAGAATAACACTGAACATTTACTTATAATTCAGCGACTAAATTAAATATGTATGAAAAGCCCACGGACCATATTAAATAATTTAAGAGTTTTGGGATAATATTATATATTAGGTTAAAGGTCAAAGACCATATTATATATTAGATCAAAGTTTATAAACTAAAAATGATGTTTTTTCAAGTCAAAATCAATTTGGACATGGCAGTATCAGTATCAGTGCATCATTGTTGCCCCATAAATGCCAAAGATTGACAAGTCAGCCAACTCCATTTAAAATATCAGAGTGGATTGAGGTCGTGGGTCATGATCAAAATGGGAAAATGACATTAACAAACTAATACATTTGTAACAAACTTATCATCATGTTAAATTGAATTAATACTATAAAAAAACTACAAACTGATATATCTATGACAAATAGATGATAAAACTATAAACTAGTACACCCATCAATTACTACATAACATTCAATTTAACAATTTAATGGTGAAATTTAAAGAAAGTTAATAAAAGGTAAATTTGTCATAGATGTGTCAATTTGAGGTTTTTTGTGGTATTAACTCTAATTATCATTTGGTCACCAAAAAAAAAAAAACTCTAATTATCATGACTTCTTTTTTTATAGCTTGTCATTAAAATCGATAAAATGAATAAATAAAAGGAGAAAAAGGTAGATACTGGTGGCCACAAGTTTCCCACGGCCGCAAATCAGTAGTGCCCACTTGTGGGTTGCCCCTACCGTCGCATCATTGGATCTATGGCTGTGAAATGGGTGGATTTGGATCGGGTCAAATTAGGTTCAAGTCAAATTAACCATTTAACTCATTAATGACTCAATTATTGTGATGAAAATTTCATAATCCATACTTGACCTTGTGTTGGCATTCATTTTTAGCATTTTTTTCTCCTTTTATTGTTGCATTTGAAAAATTAATGGCTCCATGGATTAGCTCACCAACTCTTTTGATGATCTTAATATATTGATTAACGTATGTTTAATAATTCGTTATTTGATGCGATGTATTTTGGTTTTAATTAGTAACTATGCAGTTCTATTACACGGACATAAAAACGAAAAACATCTCTATTATTTTATCTGTCTTGCAGGGGTTCAAATTTTCATTTCAATTTTCCAAAAAATAAAACTACTGAATTCATTCCCCCCCCCCCCCCAATTCAAAACAATCAAAATAAGCGACCACTCTCACTCGCCCAACTTAACTTACCCCTGCGCCACCCCCCCCCCCACCCCCCCCCCTTCTCTCAAGCCCTCAACTTCGCCGGTCTGTACACCAAATTTACCTCCAAAACCAGCCCCGGAAGCATCGACAACAAGTGGGCGGTTCTTTATTTGCTCAAAATCGTAGCCGAAGATTGGAGCAGCCCGAACAGCAGGCTTGATTTCTCAGGGTCGTTACCCAATCTAGATTTGTTTGAGGCCGAAGAACTGAAGAAGAAGAGAAGGCCATGTCCTTGCGAGCGAGAATTATAAACGGGTTAAGTGGATTGTAACTTGATTAATTATTGTCCCATTTATAATTCACTTGTTTCGCCTCCTTATTTTATAAACCCTTTTACGCTGGGCTACTAATTTGTTATGACCTATTTAACTACTTTTGGGTTATTAAATGAGTTTTGAACCCATTTTGGTTGGTCAAGTTGGATCCATTAGAAACGAACAAACTTGATACTTGTACAGATTGTACATGTTTTGAGCACAATTTAGGCTTATGCTGAATGTTTGGGAAGAGAGAATGGAGTAACATTGTTAGAATCACAACAATGGTAGCTCACGAGAATCGTATCGATCTATTCCTAATTAGCCATGGATGAAAACATGCAGAAAATAGCTTATCCTGCTGATCATATTATAGGAATTGATCTACTTCGACTAATAAAGGCTCCTGATTAAAGGTACGAGAAAAACAAGCGCATAATAATGGACATGAAAATATGACCAAAAAAATAATAATGGACATGAAAATGAGTAGCTGCTTCGTCAACAAGCCTGCCGGAGGAAATGCAAGAGCTCCGAGACGGAAACTGTAATTTAATGGACTAGAAAAAATCAAGATTCAGCACCCCAATCAAGCTTTATAAACCACAATGAGTGAAACAAATCTGGTGCAGTGTCAATTGTGGTTTTTTTAATCATTCACCAAGTCGTGCTCTCTGTTCTCAGAGCTCCTCTCTACCTATGATGGTAGCTTTCCCCCAAAACCCTAACTTTCCTTTGCCTTCCCGTGAACCCTAAAACCCTATCAGCCCCTTTACACCTTTTCGACAAATGAAACACCCCCCCCCCCCCCACCCCACCCCACCTTTTACCCCTCATACATGATGCGCCTTGTGATGTGGAAAAGTTCCGTAATCCCTTTTTGGTCGGCCTCGATCAATGTTGGATGAATTGAAGTTTTGGCCACGCAAAAGGTTGGATGTCGCCATCTTCTCTGTGGATTTCTTCTTGGCCTTATTCTCGCTGTAAATAGAATGGGTCTTGATATCTTTCAACTTGACTAGATGAAAGTAGTTGGATAATAGTAGTATTTCGTTGTGCTGGTCTGGTTTTGCCCCGTGATCTGCTCTTGTCTAGCAATCTCGTCCGTTGTTAAGGAAAATGGCAGAATTTGGGGAAGTAGATAATCGCCTGACTGTCTTGTGCAAAAGATTGGGTAATCTAAGAATAAAGGTTGATGCCCTTCCATGGGATTGAATGATCTTTGAGGAGATTTTGGATGAATGATTTCGTACAATGTTTGGCAAGCTGTATTCGGGAGGAAACATCAACTTTCAAGCTTTTCTTACCACAATAAAGAGAGCTTGGAAGGTAGATTCAGTAACCTTTACGCAGCGCGAATTGGGTATTCTTTCCTTTACCTTTGATTAAGATGGACAAAGAACGAGTGTTAGCGAATAGTCCATGGTTTTTCACGAGCAATTTATTGATTCTTAAACCATGAGAACCTAATAAACCTATGCAATGTTATAAGTTTACCAATTGTGCCTTTTCGGTTCAAGTTCATGGACTCCTTATTGAATGGTGTTCTGAGGAGGTCGTATCTCATATAGCTCAAATCCTAGGCTGCATGAAGGAAGTAAGGGTGGAAAAGAAGGGAGTGGCATTTTAGAAGGTGGGCAGAGCAAGGTTAGTTCTTGACCTTGATATACCTTTAAGTCCGGGAATATTATATAACCTAGGAGAAGGGAAAGTATGGCTGGATTTCAAGTATGAAAGGTTGTCTCGCTTTTGCTATTCTTGCAGAAAAATTGGGCATTTTGCAACTAATTGTGTAGAAGTTCCCTTTGATGAAGCAAATATGAAGATAGGAGCATGAACATGTTTGGGCATTGGTTAAAAGCAAAGGTTAAAGAGATTAGTCCCTTTTGATCATATAACTAGAAATTTCTTATGGGAGATATTAACAAGAAAGAGAATCCACTCGCTTAATTGGGATTCGGCCATTGTTCCAAAAAAGAGAGGAGGTTCTAAAAGCAAAATACATACCTTGTCCTGGCTTAATTTCTAGAAATGACACTTGAAAGAAATTTTCATTTAGAAAAGTTGTGTAAAACACGAATTTTGACCTATTTCACTTGCTACAGTAGGTCTTAACTCGACGAAAGCTTTAAAAAAGTTGTTAACACATATATTTTGACTACTTATTAATTATTAATTTACTGCATAAAGAATTTGGGGACTACCCTTTGCCCCAAGTAAAAACAAATTTCATTAAATTACATAGCACATAATTGCATTAATATTAATGAAATTATTATTTAAAAAATAAAATATTATTATTTAAAAAGAGAGAAAAAGAGGAAGTGAGATCGGGCCGGATCCAGTTTGGCTCGGCCTCTTCCTTTTCCCTCTCTTTCCCCCGACTGAGCCGGCCCATTTTCCCGTTTTCCCTGGCCCGATCTGAGAACCATTTTCTTCCTCCCCTCCTCTCGCACGCATTTTGCAGAGAATGGCACAAGGACAGAGAGCGCAGAGCAACGACATTAGAGGGGGCATTCTAACTCCAATTTCAGAAGTGGTTCTTAGCTGAAAATGGACCGTGACTTGGTCCCGAGGAGGGAGGCCATGGTAGGGGTCTCGCTAGCTGTTTTTTCTTTTTCTTCTTCTAAGAAAGAGGACCACCGAGAGAGAGAAAAAAAAAGTGAAGGAGGAAATCAGAGAGAGAGAGAGAGAGAGAGAGAGAGAGAGAGAGAGAGAATCTGAGAGCGAGGAGCCCTCCGGCAGTCCGACCATGCCCAAACTCAGTTCGATGACTCCCGGCTGCGCTCTCGAGACCGTGGGCTCGATAGGTCCGTTCTTTTTTCTTCATATCGCCTGAGGATCCAAGAACCAAAGGTGTTGACTGGACGTGGTCTATCTACCTTCCCAAAAACAGGTTAAGGACATTGACTGAACACCTTCCCCTCCTTCCTTTTTGACGCTCTGTTTTGCCCTGTCTCGGTTCAACCGAGACGGGACTCTTCGTTCTCCGCTCATGCTCGTGTTGAATGCAAATAATTCTGTCTCCGAGTTGGCCTTGAGTATTTTTTTGTTATCTTCATGCTGATTTCGGCCCAAGTTCTTGTCTCGTTTGAGTCCATGGCTTTCCTTTTAGTGTCACGCACCACCTGTTTGCCGAAATGCCTGAATTAGATCCGTAAACTCTCTCTTGAGTCTGGTTTGCCTCTGAGAATGTGTATCGGGCGTAGAGGAACGACTGAATGAGGAAGGAAATTAAGAGATTTTGGGCTTAGTTCTAGCAATGGGATTGGTCCACTTTGGGCTTAAGTTGAAGCTACGCAAATACGGGCTGATTTTGATACTTAGTGAGCCTTGGGCCTGAAGTGTTAATTTGATAAATTTGGGCTTCGTTTTTTTACTTCAAGGGTTGGTGAGTACTGAGCTTAATTCGGCTTGTTTGGGTTTATTTCATCGAGCACATTCCTTTCTTTGTCTTTGTGTCCTCGGCCCAAATCTTGTAGTCCGCCGAATCTCATGTTTGGGCAGGGCCCGGGCTTGGCCCGAGTCCCCATTTAAAATATATATTTATATTCGTAAAAATAAAAAAATTCCTAAATAAATATTGTTTTTTCTAAAAATTAGGAAAAGCTTAAAATGTAGATATTGAGTAGTTTTCTCTTAAAATATGCAAAAACCTTTTGTCAAAAATTGAACTCAAAATTGAACAAGCTCTTAGGACTTTATAATTATTGACACTTAAATTTTTGCATAAAAAATGGGTTAATCTTTATCCCAAAAAAATAAAAATCACATGGCATATAGTTTAGAAACATTTTATGTTATTTTGTTTTGTTTTATTTTATTGGACCGACGGCGAGCGTGAGATTTTTCACATATTCCGTTGAAATTTTTCACATATTCGGGTAATATATATTGGACATATTGAGCAGAAAGGAAATTTTTAGATGGAATATGTGAAAAATACAAAAGAGAATATCATGTGGAGTGCAACGATATATTCAGGGGATTATACACAAGTAAAATAAGAAATAAAATTTATCATGAAGATATAATTTTTGGGCCTATAAAACTACCGTACTGAGTAGCGCTGCTGGTTTCGGACTTTCTTCCCCTCACGAAGAGGAGAAATTCGAATTCCTAACACGTCGCAGGTGGACTTACTGGCTTTACGGGGTGGTGGATTCCTCCGTGGGCCCCAGGGTTTGCCTACCAATTGTTGGTTGACGGTTTCCCTTGGTCAAAAAAAAAAAAATGGGCCTATAAAAGTCTAAAAGACATCGTTTACGAAAAAGACAGGGCTCTCTGGGTTTTCGAAAAAGAAAAGAAAAGTCAACAAAAAAGGAGAAAAAGAAGAAAAGAGAGAAAGGGGAAGAGACTGGTCGGAAGATCAGGAGAGAGAAAGGTGAGGGGACGTAAGGGAGACTTGAAGAGAGAGAACAAAAAAAAAAAAAAAAGAGGAAAAGCAGACGGCTCGTCTTCCCCGGCGCGGCCATCTTCGCTGCCTTGCCGGCCTCCACCAGCCCAGTCGCCGGTGCTCGCAGCCGAGCCTCCACCGCGCCTCCGCCTTCCATCCTCGCGCCGGTCACCGCTATTTCAGTCCCATCCAACGCCAGCAGTCGAGCCTCAAAACCTGCGCCGGCCATCGCACCAGCAACGCCTCCGCCGGCAACCTACGAGCGTCGACGCCGCAGCAGCTCACCCGTTCATCGCCACCGGTCACCGCGCCTCCACCTGCACCTCGCTCTCGCGCCACCGTCACCACTTCATCCGACAACCCGAGATCCACAGCCTGGCTCTGTCGCCCCCGCGCTGCTCGACCGTCGCTCCACCAGCAGATCTTCTCCGGGCTGCGCCTTCGGCCTTTGCTCGATTCGGTGCTCGACGTTGTCGCCCACCGCCTTTGCTCAAGCCAGCACCTGACGACCCTCTGCACCGCGTCTCCGCCATCGTTGTCGCCCGAGCCACCGCACCAACGCCGCTGCTCAGCCGTCGACCTTCGCCTCAGCAGCCGCGACCCGACGCGCCTACAATTTTCGCCTCCTGCTGCTGCCCGACGCCACCGGAGCCCACCGCCGGTCTGCTTTGCTGCTGGTCGCCGTCTCCGCCGATCCACCCGTGGCTGATCCTTGCCGGAGCTCCGAACGCCGGCGACCCACCCCCGATGACTCCCCCACAAAGTTGCCAAGCCGTGGGTGAAAAAGAAAAAAAGCAAAATCAATTTAGGTACTTTTTCTTTTATTTATTTGCCTTATTTTATTTATTTTATTTTACTTGTTCTTTTTTAGTATAATTATTCTAAGATTGAGATTGCCCGACATGAAATTGCCTCTGAAATTTAGGATTGACAATCCGATTTTCGCGCCCGAAATTCGACTCGCAATCGTATTTGAAAAATCATCAATCCGATCTCATGCTCGAGATTCGATTCACAATTTATTTAAAATTGGCCAATGCGATATGGTTTGTCAATTTTTGTGAATATCAATCTTATCTTATTCTGATTTGCTGTCATGTGGCTTAAGTTAATTTCGTTTTCATTATAAAAAAAAAATCCAAAAAGTGTGAGTTAGATTAGATTTATTTCTTGTTTTAGGGTTTTTGCATATTTAGGATAGGAAATTTATTATTTTGAATTTTTTAAATTTAAAAAAATACCAGAAACATAAATTTAGGATGTTAGATTTTTTGTTTCACTAAATTAAATTGCATGTTTAATTATTTGCCAATTTTAATTTCGAATTTTCATAAAAAAAATAAAAAACAAAAAGAAGGAAAAAAATAGAATTATGGCATTCTTTGCACTTAATTTAATTCTAGAAAATATTTTCTAATTTATTATAAGTTTAGATAAATTGCATCTTAGGTTAGAGATTACTAAGTTAAGATAATATCTTGGTTTAAATTAGGGTTTACCCTGACCTAATCCTTAATATAAGTTAATTTAACTAGATAATTTTCACATTTCGAATTTCATATAAAAAATACCAAAAAAAAAAATTGTCTTTAGAAGAAATCAATTTCATTCTTTAGTATTCCTTACCAAAAAAAAAATTCATTCTTTAGTATAGACTACATTTTATATCATATAGGTAGATCATATTGCTATGTCATATCATTTTATGTTAAATTAGTAGCATGCATTGCATAACTCTCATTGAATAAATGAAAACAAAAAAAGAAATGACGTGTTAATTAGAAATCATATTTAGGGTTATTGATGTGAATTCTGATCTAACAATGTAGATGCTTTCGTTACTACGAGGTAAGTCCCTGCATTTTTTTATTTATTTGCTTTCTTGAGTGTTAAATTGGTGGATTGTGCACCTGCATGATCACCTCACATGTTAGGGAAATAGATTTAAAATCAATTCAAGCTGCTTGCCAATTTTTTTTTTTTTTTTTCAAAATAAAAGAGAAGGATACGAAAGGGCATTAGAAAAATTTAGTAACTAAGTTCCCGAACTCACAATTTCTGGTTAGTAAGAGTAAAATAATCATTCAATTATTTTGCTTAGGTGTTAATCGACCTACCATAAACTGATTAGTGACAACTCATAGGTAAAATTCATTTGCATGTTAAGAAATTTAAACTTAAGTTACGAATTGGTATGGGTTTGGGAGAGCCCAAATTAAATATAGCCTTAACAATCCATTGGCCAAACTCTAAGTGGTTCACACTTGAAAATTTTGGTCGCGACAACAATAAAGTTTTGGATGTTCTTGGAACCAATTATTAGGGTGCTATTTGTGCATCTCAATTGATACTTGACTGCGCACTTTCAATTTGTTTTCATGATCCCACCATCTCACAATCCACAGTGGGTGTTTATGTAGGTAATATTAATTCCACGTCATGCTTCAGCATCTTCTAATAGCCATGTCAATTAGATTTAGTCGAATTTCATGTCGAAGGGGTTTGATTAGAGAAATTGAAAGTATAGGGACTCGATTACAAAAGTAGTGAAAGTACAAGGGCGAAAAGTAAACAAATTTCAAAAGAAAATGAGAGAGAGATGCGGTGGCCTGTATTAAGTAAATGGGCCAAGCTTTATGACAAGACATTTAAATTGAGCTAATGGACCCCATTAACCTAAATCTATTGGATCCACGTGCGGACTCAAGTTTGGACTGATCCAAGGCATACTTTTCGGCTAAGGTTGGATGGACCAACACCAAGATGATAAGAATCGGGGTCTTCATGCTATGTGAGACCAGAACTTGGAAACTTGCTCCACCAGCGCCTCCCAACACGTGAAGATACTATTTCTGTGTCCGGCCAAACTGCTTCCACAACTTTTTCGATAGATGACCAGCCAGTCCGCAATGAGGGACATGATTGGCCATCATGAATAGCCTGAGCTTCTTCATCTTTTTAAACGAGTTTGCATTCACAATCAAGTCTTCTACATCAACCTTGTCTAGTTTAATGCCTTCTATGGCATCCGTTCCCTATTAAAGCCAAATAAAAAAAATTATGCATATCAAAAGCACTTGAAAATAATAAGATTTTCTAAACCGTTCAAAAAAAAAAAAAAAACAACAACAACAACAAACAAGTCTAACTTTAAAAATAATGTTTAAATTTGTATTAAAACCGTACTAGTCTAACAACCGTGATAACACACGCCGTTTCTAAATGAAGACATACTCATCTTATGATGAAAGGACAAACAAGAGGATTTATACTGGGTTATATAACTGTCAACTAAACAATACAAATTGCAATTTTAAGGAGAAAATTAACAAATCACGAAATAAAGATCCTAAACCCTAGTCTCTTGCTTAAACTCTAATTGGCAAAAATAAAAATTGCATATGCCTAATTATGCAATCTAAAGTTTTTTATACCATGTAAACGTGAAGTCCACAAAAAGAAGGTATACATTTACGTTCAAATTAATTTCTTGTTAGGTTAATGCTTAAATCTTACCGAATGTTGCCTAACTACTTGTAAAGCATCCTCATGGCACCATATTCTGCTTCGCTTGCTAGGGTTTGTTGGACACTCTTGAATTACAATTTGTCTACCCATTTCTTGAAGCAAATCATGCATCCATATTTTATTATTTTTGTCAATGTATATGAGCGACTTTTGAGCCAGAATCTCAATCCCACTATTGGCATGGATACTGCATTGGCTCAAGGACTTGATGATCTCTTCTTTGTCATATCCATGAAGAAAGCACGCGATGTCAAGGAAAATTGTCCTCTCATTAGCCTCTAAGCCATTGATAACAATCCTCATTATTTCATGACCGTTTCCCTGAGGGATTTCTTTTAGTCGATCAAAAGCTACTTGCCATTCCTTGACACTTTTGCCATTCAAGAAAGAACCCATCACGGTGAGTACTAAAGGAAGCCCTTTGGAAACACTAGTGAGGCAATTTGAAAGAATCTCATAATCACTTTTGGGATATCTTTCTTGGAATGCATTCCAATTGAAAAGCTCGATAGCTTGATCATCATTCATCGCTCTTACTTTATAGATATCCCCGGATAGACCGATTAATGTTTCTTCATGTCGAGGGATCAAAATGACTCTACTTCTCAAGCCTAAGTTCATTGCCTTGATTAGGTTGCTCAGAGGCTCCAACAACCCTTCCACGTCATCAAACACGAACAAAACCCTCTTCTTGTGAAACTTACGCCTCATAAATTTTATTGCTCCATGAACATCGTCGCCAAACTCTGAAACTCCATCACTGAAAATGTCACCAAAAAGGGTCTTTTGCATTTTGACAAGGCCATCGTGGCTTGATATATTCTTCACGTTCCCCAGAAAACAACTACGATCAAATTGATTTGCAATTTGGTGGTACAAAATTTGCACAAGTGTAGTCCTTCCTATTCCGCTAGTGCCGGAAATTCCCACGATTCGGACATCCTCAACCTCTAATTGGAGTAATGAGTACAAGCCTTGCAGCTGAGAATCTAACCCAACTGGATGGAAAGCAAGCAGGTTCGTGCCTAAGCCGCTCAATCTTCTTGAGATTTTTTCCACAACGGATTGGATGAACTCAGCTTCAAGTCTGCAAATTATCGATAACGAAAGGTGTGACTCTAGTGATTTATGCTAGTAAAGATGGATGAAAGATCAATAAGATTATATTCTGAACCTTAGGAGTATCGCCCGTTTAATCTAATTTAACATCCAATATCCAATCTGCTATAATAGTATATAGTGGCATGTGAGAAGTTGACCTATGCTTGACTTAGTGTTCTCTCATCTTCGACTTTCCTTTGTAATACAATCAGTACTTTTAACAATTACTAGAAGAATAAGAATTAATAATTATTCTTCAACAAGTACCATATAGTCGTGGGATAAATTTAACTTTTCAAACGCCCAGGAAGCTCTTTTGTTGAATGTTGCCCTAAAGTAAACTATGCTAAATTTGAGGTCAACATTTCAAAGATAGCAATTCTTGGTGATGCGTATTAGTACAAAATATAATGTATATGCAACAAAGAAGAGAAAATCTTTTGGCAAATCATTTAAGCAATAAATTAAGAGAAAAGGGATTGAAATCAGTCAATGAAAAATTTCTCGATGGTCATCGAAAAAGAGGTTCTACTATAGAGAGTTTCTTGGCCAAAAAAGGAAATACTATGAAAAGTGGAGAGAGAGACAGAGAGAGACAAAGACAGGTACAAAGACAAAGTTTGAGATAGAGAGAGAGAAGGAGATTTAAGCTATGCTGCACGGACACGTTACACGTGCTTCCGTGTCATGTCCGACACGTTTCGACACGCGTGTCCGAAAGACAATGGAGGGTGAAGGCGAGGGTGAGGGAGCAGAGACGAGGCCGCAAGCAAAGGTGAGCCCACGATGGCGAGAGACGGCCAGAGAAAGAGCAGAGACGAGGCGAGGGCCATGAGGAAGAACTTCACGAGGGAGGCGCGCATGGGGGAGGGCGGCGTCATCGAGTGGGGTGGTGGCGGCGATGGCGGCAAGGGGGAGGAGGAGGAGGAGAAGGAGGAGGAGTTCGCGGCGGTGTGTAGCCTCTTGGTGCACAGGGACCATGCGTTCCATCCCTGTATTCAACGTGAGCTGCCTTATTTTCTGATCCCTTTTCACTGAAATTTTTTCTAGGTTACTCCCTTTTCCGCTCCTTCGGTGAATGCTGGTGCTTTTCTTGATCGAGTCTTCGATGCTTTCAGAGATACATGTCTTTGCATCTCTTCACTGGATGCTGAAATCGGTCGTCTAACAATTCCGGTGGCCAGTTGAATTGATTTCGTAGTTACTTAGGTTGTAGCTACGAGGGAGGAAGGGCTGGAGGCGAGGTAGTGAACGATTGTGATGAGGATCGAGAGCAAGCAGAGATCGAGAGGAAGATGAGAGGAAAGGCGTCGTGCAGCGAGGAGGAGGAGGAGAAGGCGATGCTAGGGTTTTGAGAAGGAAAATAAAAGAATAAAAAAGGGACTTGGCATGTTGGAGGGAGGCGGAAGTGACAGGCTGATAGCCTGTTAGGTAGTGGGGGTAGTGGGGGAGGGAAAAAAAGTGAAAAAATTTGGGGGTGAGAAAAGAGACAAGGGAAAAAAGAGAGTTTTTGGGGGGGGGGGGGGGTGGACTCCCAAGGGGACTTTTTATTTAATCGAAAATATTATTAAATGAAATTAAAAAGTAATTTCTAAAAATAAAAGTGTTGTATGTTGAATGATTAGTGTAAATTCATTATAGGTTATTTATTTATTTATAAATTTGAATCAAATTAATTAAAAATAAAAATATTCATTTAATATACAACGTGTCCTAGCGTGTTGGAATTTTTTATTTTTGAGAAATGACGTGTGGATGTGTTGTGTCATGTCGCGTTATGTCGCATGTCTGTGTCACATGTCAATGGAACCTAAGATTTAAGAGCATGCGATAAAAAGAGGGAAGAGTAACAAATTGGAGGCTGAACTTTCTTTTGAACCCTAGCTAGGTACCCTAGTCCAAATAAAAGTGCCGTATGTTAAATGATTAGTGTAAATTCATTGTAGGTTCTTTTTTTTTATTTATTTATTTATTTATTTATAAATTTGAATCAAATTAATTAAAAATAAAAATATTCATTTAATTACAACGTACCTTAGCATGTCGGAATGTTCTATTTTTGAGAAATGACATGTCGACATGTCGTATCATGTCGCGTTGTATCGCATTGTCTGTGTCACGTGTCAGTGCAACCTAAGATTTAAGAGCAGGCGATAAAAAGAGGAAAGAGTAACAAACTGGAGGCTGAACCTTCTTTTGAACCCTAGCTAGGTACCCTAGTCCAAACAAGAGAGAGACTGACAACAACCTTTTTTTTCCTCTTTTTTGCCTTTTACAGATTCATCATTCTCCATAGTGGAAAGCTTTGGTGGTGAAGGGAAGGGTTGCATCACAACTAGGTTTACCCTGTGTTGGCCGTGGAAGTGGTCTGAACTTGCCATTTTGGTTCTCTTTAATTCTAACGAATGAAAGCATGGGGCTTCTGATAACGTCCTACAGAATAAGTAGCTCATATGCTTTGGAGTTCACCCACTTGTTTGTTTTCAACAAGGGGAGTCAGAGTAATCGAGGGAAATGTTGCATGAAGGAAATGGGCATTTAAGGAATCCTCTTGAGAAAACACTTAAAGGAAGAGAAAGATAGTACCTGTTTTCGAGAGGCCAGCCAGTGAGATTGCCGGCTTTGCGGAGAGCGTCTCTCCACTTCCGGACCTTGTCAGTATTCGCCTTGCCAAAACCCTTCTTGCTTTGGCCAATCTGCTTGAATGGTCCGGATTGCTCGCGCATGTCTCTGGGGTCAACGTCCATGAAAATGAGGAACACCAGCTGGCCTTTCTTTTCCTTGCACTCGAGGATCTTATCCAGCTCTTCCAGACACCAAGGCGAGGAGGCGAAGGTCTGAGAGATGACCACAATGGCACTCCTCGACCGCTCAATCGCCTTAAGGATTGTCGGTGCGATCTCTACTCCTCTTTCCAGACTGCAGTCGATGAAGGTCCTTATCTTGTTCCGCTCGAGAGCGACATGGAGATGGCTCACGAAGTTGCGTGTGTCGGCCTGTTTATAACTGATGAATGTATCGTGAACCCACCGAGGCATGGAGGAGGGGGGAAAGAAGAGTTGTGACCTGGCTGTGAGGCTATGTTTGAGAGAAGAGTACTGGAGTGGAAAGAAAGAGGGCAAAGAGATGGGAGGAGACTGCAATTGGAATTGCGATGTTCTCTTGTTTAGGAGGCCTGGATACAATGGAGGAGGAGAAAAAATAGGGAAAAGTTGCACTTGAGTTGGCGAAACTGGATCGTCATCTTTCTAGAATTTGCCATTGAAACACCCACGAGAATCAAAGTAGAGAAAGATCTGATACCGAGTTCATTCACAATGCAAGCTCCCTTGACCTATTCTTATAGAATTCAAATTCTAGCCCTCCCTCTCTGCCGGCGCATTATGCACCACTTTTCCGCATCCGTGTCTCCACGTCCAAAAACTCCGGATAAAGTGAACGAGAGAATTTTTCTTGTCACCGACTAGTAAAATAAACACGTGACTAATGTGAACAAGCGAATTTTTCTCGAGATGTGGGGGAAGGAAAAACCAGGGAAACAAGCCCTTGGAAATGCTTTTCTACAACCGTTTTTTTGAATCTTGGGGATACTTTTGCCGTGCAGTACTCGGCTAACTTAGAGATATTTAGGGCGTGTTTGGTAATATTTCTGTTTAAAAATTGTTCCGGGGAATAGAAATATAAAAAAGTGTTTCTGTTCCGAGGAACAATTTTTGAACAAAAAAACTCATTTGGTAAACTTGTTCCGGGAATAAAATATGAACAGAAACACGTTTGGTAAATTTGTGTTCTTTTTTTGTTTCTTTTAATTTTTAAATATTTTTATTTTATTTTTCTTATTTTTCTTTCTTTTTTCTTTTTTCTTCTTTTGGCCGGCGGCCTCGCCCAGCCACGGCGAGGCTCGGCGTTGCCTTGGCTGGGTGAGCTCGGCTCGCCGGATCTGGGCGAGCCCGAGCTCGCCCAACCTTGCCCCGCGCGGGCGAGGCTAAGCCTCACCAGGGGCTAGCGACGATCGGCCTTGCCGGGGGCCGGCGACGCTCCGGCGAGGTCGCTAGCCAAAGAAAAAAGAAAAAGAAAAGAAGAAAAAAAGAGAAGAAAAAGAGAGGAGAGAGAAAATTTGTTCTTAAAAATTGTTCTAGAAACAAGAAACACGTTTTTCTTGTTTCTTGTTTTTGTTCCAAATGTGTTCCTAAGAACAAAAAAATAGATTTGGAACAAAAATGTAAACAAACGTGTTTCTGTTCTTTTTTTGTTCCCTGGAACAAAAAAACAAAAATTTTGTTTATAAACAGAAACAAAGAACATTAACAAACAAGCCCTTAGTCTTCATTGGTACTCGGGTTTCAGTCTCCTAAGTTTTAGCATTAGTGCAATGAAGTCCTTTAACATTCATTTTGCGCAATGAAATCCTCTATCCTTGTCAATTTGTGTGATTTGGTCTACTAGGTTCTATTTTAGGCAATCAAGATAAAGAGTTACTGTAAAAATTACAGCATCTTGGGCGATAATAGTATTCAGAATGACATATCTTAGTCAATTAAATTTCTTATTTACAGTTAACCAAGTAGAATTTGTCTTTGAGTAATGTATGATAATATGGTCATAAAACGTGTCATGATCTTTTATTATATGTTTCTCCCATCTATTCATCGCATAAGCGTTGTTTAATTATTGATCTGTTATCTAAAAATTTCTTTGATTTTTCTCTAAAATTAATGTTACCTAGAAGCTCCCTCGTGAACTCGTAAGCTAGTCAAAATTAGTGCCTAGTAAATTATCTCTGAAAACAAGCAAATATGCCGGGCATGCCGGTTATAAAGGCCTATTAATAGGGTTAGCCGTCCAATTTCCATGCTTCCTACTCTTCACCAGTTCAAATGTTATTACTTTATTCCTATTGTTGATTCCTGTGCGTGTTGCTTCCTTTCTCGTACCGCGCCTATAGTACTAACGGATATAGAATAGACAAGAACAAAATTGCTATAAATTAATAAAATCAATAGAATAACATTAATCAGCCAGGCTCGGTCAAAACGGCGCAGATGGAAGGCGAAGAATGGCTCCTTCCGAGGGGCCCTAGATATCGCTATTTGATTAAAATTAAAGATGCATTCATCATCATTAATAATCCATCTTTGAATTAAACCTAAATCTCGGGGATTAGAAAATTATAGATAGCAAAGATTAAGAGATATCATAATCATGGCTCCATTTGTTTCGCGAAAAATGAATAAAATTAGAAAACATATTTCTAAAAATAATCACATATATCACCCGAAATAATTAATCAATGAAAAATATTTTTATTATGATAACAATTTATATCTAAATATTTTCGTGGACGATAAATTTTTTTTTGTTCAATCATTTTTGTAAGTGATATAAATGATCATTTCGGAAAATCTTTTTACCTCAAAGGTATTTGCATTCTTCCAATGGCATTTTCCCAAAGTCAAACCAAATAGGCCCTTACTTTATCGAGCATAGGATCCCCTAAGCACTTTGTGGAATAAGTTTATTGAACAGCATTAGCTTGTCCAACGGTGGGGATCTTACTATGTGTGAATGTCGGGGATCTTACCATGTGTGAAACCAAGTCGAGCCAAATTATTGTCCAGTTGGCTCAATGACTAGTCTAAATCAACTCATCTAATTTAGAGTCAAGCATTTTGTCTAGTTGAGCTGGAGCTTGTTAATACTCAGCTCAATAGGATTGTGAGCCTAATCGAGGTTTTGTTTTTTCTTGTAGAAAATCATATTCAATAATTATAAATAAAGACATGTTGAAAACTAAATTTTGGTGATTCAGTTAGGCATCTATTGTATAGAAAATTAGGGATCGACTCCGGTCCCTATACAAAAAATATTAGTTAAATTGCATATAGTTTTTGGGAGCATTTATTATATAGCTTAGTTTATTTATTGCATTGAAATTGGACCAGCGGATGAGCTTCAATGGATGATTCTGAACTTAAGTAATAAGCTGGACTAAGCCCATAAGAGTATTAAACTTTGATCATGCCTGTTACTCTCTTCATGGCCGAAATTTGACAATAAAACTTTATATTTTGGGTCACATGGCGAAGAAAGTAATCGGCAGGATATTCCAAAATATTCATGTATGAGAGATGGGCAGATTATTTTATCATTCTTAAGATCTCTCATATATTAGTAATTGTTATATCCAATTTTCTAATTCAAGAGAAGAAAAAGAGGATTGAGGGGAATCTCGGCCAGCATGGAAAGGGAAGGAGAGCTGGTCGTGTGTTTAACATGGAAGAAGAGATATATTTATGATCTTTGAAAGAAAGAAAGAGTCCAGCGAGAGATCTTTCTCGCATGGTTTCTCCCTGTCCACAACCACATCACGTTCGTGCTCCGCCCTTGCCCGCAAGTGCTGCCATGCGGGTCACGATTCAGAGTGCGCAACGAAATCCCAGAATACTTGCTCGTTGCAGCAAGTCCCCGTCCAGTTGTTTGTTCCTTCTTTGCAGGTTTCGGGCGATCCAAGCGCTTCGAAGCCCTTGCTGTGCCAATTTTGATTCATTTTCTTGTAGGTTTTTCCAGTCAAATCCGTGAGAGATTTTTCTACGTGTACGAATGCGCGTGGAAGCGGGGAGGGCAAAGAGATCAAATTACGCGCTCAATGAATGAATAATGGTGAAGCGGCGGTAATTTGTCAACATATGATCGTGAGGCGCTTTAGATAGTCCAAGCTAACGAGTGGGATTGCTTGGTCGATATAAGAGGAAAGTAAGCGATGATCAGTGAAAATGCAAGTTCTTTCGCGAGAAAAACATAGAAAAAGACAAAGGAAGGTTTGACGTTCTGAAGGTCACAAAACTTGCGGGTGAAGGATCCTACGGGTTGCTCCTGGCGGAGCTGGTCTTGCACGTTGCTACCTTGATCGCTGAAAGTCTTGCCCGTTGCCGCGACCTCAAGTCACCGAAAGCTTCACCATCCCGAGAACCACCGAAACACCTCACCTGAGCAGCTCTCTCGCCAAGCATAGCAGCGCCACCGTGAACCGTGAAGTATCGTCCATCCGAATTCCTGTGCCGAGATTGTAAACACTACCCAAGCGCTATTACAAATTAGGTAAGAATTTTCATTAACCTAATTTATATATATTTTGTTGCCTAATTTGTGATATCGCAATCTTGTTTGAACCTTTGAGAGATAGTATCATATTCATTAAATTCCCGAATAGTCTTTAAATTAGGAAATAATTCGTGATGTGCTAGTATTGTTAATCCAATCTCATGCTCAAGATACAATTCATGATTGTACAGAAAATCATCAGTCCAATCTCATGTCCAAGATGTGATTCGAGATTAGACAGAAAATTGTCAATCCGATTTCATGCTTAAGATACGATTTGTGATTAGATGAAAAATTGACCAATCGAATGTTTCCTCAATTTATTTCCAAAATTAAATGAATATGAATAATATCTTGTGTGGTTTGGTGATGTATTTGATGTGGATTTGATTTCTTTCCATTTTTGTTTGAATTGAATTGATTTTGTTTTTTTTTTAAACCAATTTTTTTTTTAATTTCGGATTTTCACATGCATATCATGTAGTTTAGGTCATGTCATATTGCTATGTTATGTTAGGTTAGCAACATGCATTGCATAAAATATGATTTTCATTAAACAACAGGGAAATCTAAAACAATATTTAATTGAAATTGAGGAAATCATATTTAGGTTTATATGATATTCTAACTAACATTGCAGATACTTTCATTATTTTCAGATAAATATTTTGTCCCTGTGCTTGCAAGTTACTTATTACTTTGCATTATTGAGTGTTAAATAATGGTTGCACATTCATATGATGATCTCACATGTTAGGAGTAAGTTAAAAATCAATACAAGTTATCTACAAAAGATTTTTTTTTTTAAATAAAAGAGAAAATATATTGAAATGATGAAGATATCTGGTGTAATTAAGTGCCATAACCACAATCCTTAGTTAATAATCCATTTTCATGATCATGCCTTCTCTCCCTCTTTAGCTTTATACTAAATGCTCTCTTCTTCATGAGAAATTAATGTCATCAACATAATATATGCACAAAATTGAAATTGGACCACTAAAAATAGTGGATTTCGTAAGATCTCACATGAATCCCATCAGATCTATTGGTCCAAATTTCTTTTAGTACATGTATTGAATCCACTAAGTAATCTAGCCTTACACTAACTTAACAAGGTCCAAGACCCCGTGAGCGCCATATGTGATGAATGTTTATTTATTTATTTTGAGTGTGGAAAATTGCCGAAAATTTCTTCGAATTATTTATCTTTACTTATCACAAGATAATTGTTGAATTTATCCAAAAGAGATAATAAAACACTAGTAAAATGATAAAAATTCAGGTCCAAGTTATGTTCTAATGGCCAAGCTCAGGGTTGGGCTATAAAAAAAAAAAAAATCAATTTTCATAGGAGTTTAAATGTCTAGTTTGGTGCAAGTACAACTTCTGTATAAGGTATGAAAAATGCAGTCTGCGGGCTCCTCCTTATATATCCGTATCGATCCTAAAAGAAGATGATGATCCACAACTTAAAAGTTAAATATAATTCTCACACCATATGGAAGATGTCATTACTATGCAAGATGTTTTATTGGCATACAAGATATGAGCTGCCATGCTAATTCATAGGGTTTATTGGATTAATAGCAATGTAGCACATACTTTTCTTCCCTTGAACTTCTGAGATTCTGTGGAACTGCTTCGGTTTCAGGCACTCGTATTCGCACTATTTACCTAGAGAAAGAAGACCCGCGACGAGTCGGTTCAGCTGGATCGGGTCTGTCCACTCCTTCAACACTCCTGAACCAGAAAGCCTGACAGAAAGAAGCTGCACCCTCTGGAACGTTGTCCACCACCCGTTCTTGACCTCTCGGTACGTATATTCCGGTTCTCGGGTGCGGCACCCAACATTGACGATCCTCATCGGGCTCATCAACTTGATCACCACCACTCATCTGTGGTTTGGACTTCTCCAGCTTCTTTGTCATCGTCAGTGCACTCGTGAATCGCCTATCTCGCTTTGCTTGTCTAGAAAGAGATCTTGAGAGAGATATCTTGCGAGTATAACTTACAAATTCACATGCAGATCAATAATACTCCGTACCCAAATGCACAAAAAGTATCTCCCGGAGCGATCACAACACGACTAATTATGGATGATCCATATGTACTTGGCATTTGAATTTTCTCACATAGGACATAATCTAGGTGAAAGGCCTAATTCACATTGGTTTGGCATGTCCCAGCCTTTTCTTTGGTATCACATGGATTTCACATACAAGTTGCATCGTCAATTCCATTTGACAAAAGTTGTAAGATCTCGCCCCATGTCCTGAACTCGATAAACGCAAGGCAATCACGCCTTTTAAGGTGAAACTAATCGGTTAGTCTTGAGTATTATGCCGGAAACATATCTAGGGAGGAAAAAATTGGGATTCACCAACTTTCAATTAATAACAACCCATAAGATAACTCGTTCTAGTTCCACATGCAACCCTATGGAAGTTTTAATCTAGTGAATCGCTTGAACGCCAACTTAGTGTTGAGCATCACAATAACAAGTTAGCAACTCGTCGGAAATGAATCGGCATACTTAGGCTTTCATACCTGAGCAACAAAAGTTTCGTGTTCACAACAGTAGCCGCCATTGCCCGCAAGGGTGTGTCTCAAGAACGATACTTCAAGAGATCAGAACGGATTTGGTTAAAGAGAAGTGTGACACTAGAGCCCTTTTTGTATTGTCCAAAGCCACCTAGAAGGTTTCAGGTTCTCCTGTCGCGTCAAAAGTACAGTCAGTGCGCTATCAGAGTATCAGTTCGATCGTGATACAACTGGTGAAGGTTTGTAATCAAAAGTGCACGTTCATAAAGAGAAAAGTGCAAAGCTTGAAGCTTCTTCCATTCGAAAAAACATAAGGTTCTTTGATCTGTGGTTCTCGTTTGATTACTTATTGTGCGTGGAATATGTTCCACAGAAGATAAAGATTTGTGCAGCCTAATCTTGCCTTTCTGCTTTTGTGAACTTCAGAATATTTAACCTTCAACATTCAACATTATGAGATGTTACGAGTGATTTAAGTTGTTTGTGCGCATGCCCACCGTGAAGGGTGAACGGCGGTGCATGGCGATTTTCGTTTGTGCTTAGCCTTATGGGTGATAACATCACTTCTTTAGTCTTCGGAATCATCATTTATCTCCCGGAAGAGGAAAAGAATCTAATTAGAGGAATACAGGGCAAGCTGTTGTTCTCAGTTTATTTGTTTTTACATAGAGGATGAAAAGAAGAAACACTACCACAAATGTGCGAGACTTATGTTATGGTGTGATGGAGATAAATTCTATTCCATGTTGAGCAAATGCAAACATGTTTGCGTGGTCATCTTGAAGAGGATTCAGGCGAAGCGCAAGCTTTATTAACTAGCAGGATTGGCACAAGTGTTTTCGTGCGAATGTAAGTTACTAACCGTGCACGAGCTCATTTGAGCAGGAAAAGATCATTGAATATCTGATCACATTCAGAACCTACAAAGTCCCTTGAGCGGTCAACAACTTCACTTTCAAATCGTAATTGAGCTGTACCTATGGACACCCTTATCTGTTCTATCAATAGTCAAATACTTCATGTGTATACATGAAAAATTCACCTGATGCTGTGGATACACGTATGCATCTAATCTGCATCCGCACGCATCACGGGCTTGCGCACCCTGAGCAAAAGCTGCATCGTGGTTTCTTCGCCTAAAACGAAAAGATATAACAAGCTCGCTTGTTTACCTAATATTTTCTCAACAAGACCCAGAGTAATGTACCAAGTCATGTGTCGTCTGCTTTGCAGAGCATGAAACCAGACAGACGTATCGAATTCTAACGGGCCTAAAAAATTCAGCCAAGCCCAGACTGACCAACCAAGCGCCCACCTATTGATCAAGTCTGCTGAGACCAAAATAATTTATGGCTAATTTATTCTATTGTTGTAAGACTGAAAATTATTTATATTTGTGATTAGCACAATTTTTGCGAACTTTACTTTTTCACTAAATAGAGCAACAACAAAGGGGAGTAAACAACTTTCTTCTTTATTTAAGTTGATATATTATTTTTGTTAATTTGTTGTTGTTAGTTAACTTGTAATTCTTAGGTTTTAAGTCATCGACAACATAATGAGGATAATGAATATTTTGTAAGCCATGAAAGCGCACTCAAAATCTCTATAGCTATAATTAAGAACACATATAAATGAGTAAAAAGATTCACGTTTCTAATTTGGAATCCATCATTCTTGACATAGAACAGTGACCATCCAAAGCTTTAGCGCTTATCCTCTATTGCCTTCTATATCACTGGCTTAATGAAACTATCCCTCACCTTAGCATGTAGTAGCCGCTCTTTATATGAGAACATTTGTGTATTAGGTTAGTGGAGAGATTTGAGCACTATTTATAAAATCTTTAGCCAAGCCCTCTCATCTCAAGTCGAGCTCAACTCAACCTACATTAGCTAGTCTTATATTAGACTAATTAAGAAACTTTATATCTCACTTTATTCCAATATTGTAAAATGGTAAATTACATTATTAATTAATATTAACCCACATAAAAAAAAAAAACTCTTGCATATTTTACCAATAATCGACCTAAGGGGGATAGCATGCGACTATATATGGAGTAAAATAGTTCGCTCTTGACATGACAAATCCTCCTATGAGAAAAGACGTTAGCAAGAAAGTCGACTTATGCTTTTGTCCAAACTTAACCAAATTTCTAATCTCTCGATACAAAATTCGGCCATATCCAACTGATATCGCATGTGGAGGAAGCCGAATAGTGTTGTGAATTAAATATTACTTACTTGGACACCCATCAAGAGGTGGATGATAGTGAATGGATCAAATGTTTATTCTTCACCATTTCTCTATCCACAATGGGTCTTTACCTATGCAATACTTAATTCAAATCATGCGTTAACGTCTTTTGACAACAACATCAATTGGATTAGGCCAGATTTCGTGTCAAAGGGACTTGATTAGAAGAATTGAAAGTAGAGAGACTTGATTAGAAAAGTAGTAAAAGTACGAGGGAAAAGTTTTTTAAAAATTCAAAGGAAAAAATATGAGAGAGAGAGAGAGAGACAGAGAGATGTATGCGGTGGCCTTCATTAAGTAAACGTGCCAAGATTTTTGACAAGACATTTACATTGGCCTCAGGCCAAGGTCTAATAAACAAAATCTATTGGATCCACGTCCATAGACTCAAGTTTGCACCGATCCAACCAAGACCTTCATGTAGAGGTTGAGATGGACTAGTATCAAGATAATAAAACATTGCTACTATTCTGTACAAAACACCTGCACAATTTTTCCAATAAATATCCGATTGGTCCACAGTGAGGGACATGATAGCCATCATGAAACCTAAGTAAAGTGTGAGAGCACACTTTACATCTGCAAACCAAAGATTTGTAGATACAAGGATTCAAATAGATCAGAAAAATCTAATGTCCTTCCGGCGCCTCTTTCTCTTTATTTTCAAAAAATATTTAGCCGATAGTCTTGTACAATTCTAATCTTAATCCACTAACAAATATTGGATAATCATGCGAGTGCACAATCAATAATGTAACACTCAATAAATCAAAGTAATAAATAAATTACTTAAAATAAGGTGAACCTCAATGCCTTAAGCAAAGCATAATTTCATTATGATTAATATCCTAATATCTCCAGGATGTAAATAAAAAAATGCATGCATAGCCCAAACATGATTTCTAAATATAATGGCATTTAGTTCTTTTTGAGTTTTTTTTTTCTTTAACAAAAGATTAAACTATGTACAATGCATGAGATACAATTTAATTCTAAGTCATGTCCATGTGTTGCTAATCTAACTGATGATATGTGATATGGATTATTTAGATGCAATTTATATGTTACCTAATTCTGATGATGAGTAAAAGACCTATTAATCTAACATGACATGCAATGACAAGTAAATTATAACATGGATATCATGACGACATAGTAATGATGAAGTGGCAACGATGACATGGTAAGTTGTGACATGGCAATGTAATAACATGGAATTGATGCAACTAATTCTATATAATATACGCTTGTTATTATTATTATTTTTAATTTTCTTTTAAAGTCAAAATAGAAAACTACTTGAAATGTGTGATTGCTTAATTTAAACTAAGAAATACTTTAGTTAAAATCCTATTCTAAATTATAAAATTTCTTAAATTACTACATTGCTCCTAGATATGCAATTTAACTAGGAAAATATCGTTACTAACATGCGATGCAATTTTTTTTTTTTTCGTATTTTTCAAGATAATAAAGTGTACTGAATTTAAAACACGCAATTTATAAACCCATATAAACCAATATTCACCTTATCCGAAATAGGAAATAAAAGTAATCGAGAACCCAATCTTAATTTTTAAAGAAAAAATTCTTAATTATATGCAATTGAGGCAAGGAAATTTCTTATTTATGACAATGCCAGAAAAACTAAAACAAAACAAGTTAGAAGCGAAATAATCCAAAATTAGTGAATCGTAGCTCCAGAGAAAGTTGGCGGCGCGTGGGGTGAAGAGTCTCGAAGATAAAGCAAAAACGTAACGGGGTGCGTCTGGATCTCGCTGGAATTGCTGCTAAGGACTGGAGTTTATGATTAAGACGCTTGGATGCGTGCTAAGGCTCGACAAAGAAGTATGGGCGCTGGTACTCGATAGAAGTTGTCGTAAAACCTGCAAAAAAGAACTTGAGTGTGGCTGCGGCGTTATAAAGCTGGTGTGGAGGCATTGGGGGCTGCTGGAACATCTCTAGAACTACGGAACGAAGGTTAGAAGGCGTCAGCCAACTTGGAAGCTTGGTGGAGAAGGTGAGGACTCACTCGAACGAATTGGAATTGCCGGATGTTTGCTTGGGTGGTGAAATAAATTAGGGAAGACCCAAAGGGTACTCTAAATTCTAATTAGGATCTTGAAACATAAGAATATATATAAAATATATGTCAGTTCAGTTCAGGTGATCCACAGGCCCACACCTCAAATCAGGAACCAGATCACTAGTCACCATTTCTAATCCAATTTGTTCGAACCCGGCACTAGACTAGTTCTCCCGGGAACCACCGAGAACAGCTTGGTCTAGTCCAGTTCGGGCGGTTTCTAGTTTGGTCCGATTCTTTTCTCACCCTCGTACTAGGAAGCAACGAACAAAGAACAATAGCGTCTTCCAGAGGCAAAACAACTTACTGGTTATGGTGACTGAGTGGTGCGTGAGACAACCGTTGGGGTACTTTGGCAGCAGCGGCAAGCGATTAAACCGGCACATCAGGTGGAGCGCTGGTGCTGGACTACTTCGCTGGAGACTCGTCTCGGCATTGGATTGGGGGCACTGGTGGTGACTTGTGGACACTGCAGGTGTGTCGAGTTTGTCACGCCCCGAACCCCGAGCGCGTGCACATCCCATTGCGGTCGATCAAATATGCGACATCCTAGGACACGTTGCCAACCCATTCATTTTATTACGCATGCGGAAACGAAACAAATCCCCTGACAACATTTAACTTGGGATAGAAAAGCAGGTAATTAATCACAATACCAAACACTCATTTATAAACACATAGGCTTAAATACAACTCTGGACTATCTACGAAAGAGACTAGCTTGATAAAAGGGGAACTATCCTAAAACCAACTAGCAGGACACGATCACCGATACTTCAGTCTCCACCTTTCCAGACTTAGGGCTTCGGGTCCTCCACAACCGCCATCTAGGGACCTGAAATTTTAATCCCATAACCGGGATGAGATGATGTCTCAGCAAGTTCAACCCCCTAAACCCCTATTAGAAAGAAAATACGCCCCAGGTGGCCTAGCCACATCACACAGAAGACTTACCTCGCATTAGCCTTCATCTGCAGATTAACACAATTTATAAAATTCAACCACGTACAATTATGATAACCAAACAACCATGGTACAATCACATCATCAGAATAATTCAACCACTTGGATCGTCTCAGCGATCAATCGACTTGGCCGATTACATGTCAGTTCAGCAAATCAATCATTACTCTTAATCACGGCCCCACTCAGCAAAATTAGAATCAATGGCATCACGGCCCCACTTGGCGCGACCTTTATCAGGTGGCAATTCACAGCCTCTCTGGGCGCGACTTTTATCAGGTGGCAATTCACGGCCTCTCTAGGCGCGACCTCTAATAGGTGGCATATCACGGCTCCACTAGGCGTGACCTCTAATAGGTGACATATCACGGCCTCACTGGACGCGACCTCTAATAGGTGGCATATCACGGCCTCATTGGGCGCGACCTCTAATAGGTGATATATCACGGCCTCACTGGGCGCAACCTTTATCAGGTGGCATATGACGGCCTCACTGGGCACGACCTCTAATAGGTGGCATATCACGGCCTCACTGGGCGCGACCTCTAATAGGTGGCATATCACGGCCTCACTAGGCGCGACCTTTATCAAGTGACAATTCACGGCCCCACTGAGCACGACCTCTAATAGATGGTTAATCACGACCAACTCTTCCATAAATTTCGACACTGGGGACTTTATAAAAAGAATCCCTATTTATCACAATCACACTCAATTTGCCACATTCAATCATCAAATTCAAATTCTAAATACACAGCAGCGATTGGGACGAAATTCTAAGAGTTTAGGGTCTCGACGAAATTTTCGAAATTTAATAAATAATTAATTTTATTCCGAAAATTCATTAAATAATAATATCCATAATTTTTCACAATCAACACTCAATTTATAATATCCAACCATCAATTTCAAAATCCGAATACACAGCAGCGATCAGCACGAAATTCTGAGCAACGGGATCAAAAATAATTTTTCTGATTTTTTTATAAATAATAATATTTTAATAATTTTGGATTATAATATAATATTATATTTTCCAGAATTTCGAAGCACTTAAATAATTCAAAACTAAAATCATTTTATGTCACATCAAGGCTTAACTTTAAATAACTTATTTTAACCTTTAATTTAAACACACTTTAATATAAACCAACCTCTTAATCCAATGCATAATTAAATACACTAATCCACACACCTAAACTTACTTAATTTAAACTAAGCACACTTAGGACATAATTAACCGTCTAATCAAGATTTAGTGAGTTAAACTCAATGGATTAACGAGCCGAGCGGACCAAAACGACGAGGACGACGCGAGGATCAACTTTCCTCAAAGCAGGCCGAGCATCCGAGCTCGGGAAGACGGCCAAAACGGGCCAAATAGGTGCTGCCATACCCATTTTTGCAGCCACTGATTTGGGGTTGGAGGAGGCGGATCCGGTGCCGGAATGGGCGGAGGAACGGCGGAGAAGCGGCGGCTGCAACTTAGCGGGCGAGGCGGCGGCTCCGGCGGGACTCACGGTGGTCGGAGGTGACTGAATCGCGGCCTGAGCTGGCCGAACAGCCCCGAGACGCACGAGCAGAGGCCACGGAGACGGCTGGGTGTCGGCCAAGCGCGGGCGAGCGCGGGCGGACAGGCAGCGATGGCGAGCTCCGGCGACGGGAGTGCGGCGTTGAGCTCGACTGGTCCCGGTCAGCTACTGCACGAGATCTCAGATTTGCTGGGGAGGAGCGGCGAGCTGGCCGGTTGCGCGGGCGAGCGGGCGTGGACGGCGACGACTCCGACGACGGCGACGAGCGGCGACGGATCTTGCTCCGGCGGTGGCTGCGATGGCTGCTGCTACTCTAGTGATGTCCGAAGAAGAAGAAGAAGAAGCCCATGGAGGAGTCGCACGAGAGGGAGGAAGAAGAGAGGGAGGAGAGAGAAGAAGGGGGCAAATTTCTTTTTCCTTTCCCTTTTCTTTTTCTCTTTTTCCCTCATCCAAATCAAGGTGGCCCACCATGACCTAGGATGACCTCACAATCCACTCACCCAATCCTCCACAACATCTTCTAATGGGTTCATTTTATTTTTCCGTCGGGGCATGAAATTGCGTACAATCAATTCTCCAATTCCACTTGATTCCCTTCCAATTGAATCAAATTGAAGTCCATAAAATTAATCCAATGTCACCACACTTCAATTAACATCTTCACTTGTCCATAAAACCAACTTAAGTCCTAATAGCAATACCAAAGGCGGGCCTACTAATTTATCGGATCAAATTAACCATCTTCTTACTTAATTGCTGAAAAACTCGGCTTGCATGAAAAATCTTCCAAAGATGATTTAATGATCTTGAAATGATTTGTGACACACTCAGCATTCCAATTTCTGAATTCGATCTCAATTCCACGGTTAATTTCACTTTGGCACAATACTAGCGCGGCCCAACCTACCGGGTAGCCTTTAGAAATTTTCATGCATTTGACCTGTGGTTGATCATCTCAAGCCACAATGTACATCTTTGAAACATTGGCGACTTTCGGTTGTCGGGGTAATCTCAAGATTTCAAATACGAACACAGGGTACCCAATCGATAGAAATAATCGATTTTTTATTTGTGCCGTAATGACCCATGCAGATTAGCTCGGTTGAAAGGTCGCTTCCTGGTCAAATTCTCAAGTCTGATGCATTAGAATTTCCTAACGGCTTCACCTGATAGACTAGTTTCCACATGAGTGGCCAACTCAAGGAAAAGAACTATATGCGTGCCAATGAAATGCCCATCTCAATTTATTGAAAATAAAATTGGAAAAATCGGGATGTCACAGAGTTCATGTGGCGATAGGATTGGGCAGCAAACAGTGACGTCCACGCTCCAAGACCAGTGTTAAAAAATTTGGATGTGAGCGTGCGGAAGTATAGTTTTGGTATTAGTTATAGTTTTTAGTTAGTGATGTTGTGTGCAAGTATATGATTTAATTTGTAGAGGATGGACAATGGACGAGATAGGATAGATCAATGGATAAACATAAATTTTTATAGGACAAGGATAATTTGACTAGTTTATGAAAATAATTTTACAATAGTTGAAGGAATGTCGGTGGAGGTGCTTCATGATAATGAGTATATTCTCATACTCTTCTATTACATCAATGGGTTACGGTCTTTTTATATAGGCATTTCCATCAACTAAGTATAACATTCTAGATTTCTCTTGATTACTTCTTTTCTTCTTTCTTCCTGAAACTTCATCTGGGGAATTCTAGATTATAGTTTAGCAACTCTAGGAAATTCTAGAAAATGGATTACTATTTCCAACAACCAGCGAGTTTCACCGGTGTTGGGCTAGAACCACGCTGGGCGTCGAGGAGCTGCAGAGCAGCGTCAGCAGTTGCTGGACCGGTTGAAGAACACCATGGCAAGCCGTAAAGTGGGGCTGAAGCTTGCTGGTCTCTTGCCGAGGCTGCAGAGTCGTTTGAAACTCATCTGAGTGGCTGCTTGAGGAGGGAACGTGACTAAAGATTGCGATGACGTTGCTGGTGCTACTGCAACGAGGCCGGAAAACCTGCCGCTACCGTGGCTTCGCGGATGTTGCAGGACTTTCACGGTTCAGTTCCAGAACCGTGGAAACGAGTCGTGAACGCCGGGCGCGAGCGAGAATCGACTTCTTCTGAACGTTTTCTCTGTATTGTGTGTCGCGCGTATAGAGGTGGAGACCCCAAAAGTTGGGCGTTCATGGGTGATGGATCTCTCTTCTTGTCTAATTTTCTTTGCGTCGTGTACCCCTTCCTTTAGCCGTAATAACCCTCTTTTACAGGCTCAAATTTTTCGATCATCTCCCCCCATCTCTACTTTCTCACTTTAGAATATATGGCATTCTTACCTTCAGGATATCTAGAGATATGTTCCCCCACGTATCGCCAATTCCATTTTCTTTCTTGTTTTTACTTCATTGACCGATTCTTGACCATACTCACAAGCTGTGAGACTTATTCTTCCCTTTTTATATTTGGCACCCCCAAAAAAATTGTGCGCGTATGGAAATTATGCCGATTCCCAAAAATTTTACGTTATAATTCCCCAATTGCTCCTCACATTTTATCAATTAACATAATTTATCCGAGTCAAGCACCCCACGTGCATACTATATGCCAGAATTCGGCCATATTAAACGATTAATGGACTTGGCCAAATTTTCAATTTATACAGCTTCGTCCAATTACTGTAATTAAGCTCAGAATGCAGTTCATATGGGCTTAATTTTTAGTCCATTAGCTCTGGACCAATTAGAATGCAATTCGTGTGAGCTTAATTAAAATGCTCATAATATCTATATATAATTTATCTAATAATATTGTCTAGGGGTCACGATCGATCTTTAATTTTTCTATATAATTACATATTTTGCCAAAATTTAGTTATCAACATCAAATTGAGCATTTTTTGCTGTTTTGTGAAGACACGCATGGAATTCACATCAAGGAGGAGGTATGTAGGTTGTGTGTAGGTATGTGTATAGACTTTTGGGGTCGATGTTGGGAACCACACGAGTCCTTTCATAATATTTCTAATCAATTAGATCGCTTTTTAGGACGATTTTGATATTTTCAACTTTGCTATGTATTAGCCTTTTGTGTAAATTTTTAGGATCCCAAACTTTTAAGAGGGAAAAGATATCGATAACTTTTTCAAATTTTACCATTCATGTTTCACATCGATCTTGAATTTTTTTAGGGGTTTTATCTTCTCGTCCAACATGCAAAAGAAAATATTTACTTGGATTGTCGCATTTTCTCTACTTTGGTCTATGACATTGACAAGAATGCTGGCGCCACCATCCAGGCACTGACAAGGGTGGTCGCGCCCTTGTGATATGAGGAGAGTGTGGCACGGCCACAATCACAGCACAAGGCATAAACAAATTGAATTGATGATGTTGAGTAGCAATAAATTTTTTAAGGACAACGTTATTAACACGTGGAGTCTCCTCAATTAATGATTCTCATCACGGTCGGACGTGTGACAAATGACACAGCATGGCCTCTCGCGGCGACGCGGACTTCGGAGCAGGGGCAACAACTTTTCTTGTCCGAACTTGGATAACCTGTACGAATCAAACCTCAGTTTTCTTAGGACAACATTATTATCTCAAACATATGCAGCAATGTTTTCAATTGATTTTATGACACGCGTAGAGAAACCAAAATGATGAAAAACATTACCTTGATTAAGAGAATAATTAGGCAAAAGGCCTATTGCATCCGCAAAAGTTGGACGTGTTGCAGTAGCAGCTTCAAAATACAGGTTTCAATAGTAAATGACAACATTTTGGTAAATTATATCCACATTATGACAACCAAATAGGGGGTCCTAAGTCTAGGTTTTGCCATTTTAGCTAGCAAATCATGAACTAGATTGCACATCCTTCCGAAAACTAGTATTAACGAAGAGGCATTGCTATTTACTTCTTAAGCAAATCATCTGTATGGTAGATTAGACAGTTGCTAGAATCTGATGTTATCAAAGGGTTATGCAACGAGTGAAAATTGTTTCTATGAACCTTTAGCCCTAAATTTTATAAGCACATTAACCAAATATTATCTTGACTATTAATTATGTGAATCTTTGCTATGAAGACCACAAGATCAACAATAGAGATGCGCTGTCGCAATTCATTTAGCATTTGTTGTTCTCCCAAGATAGTAGAGAGAGAAAGCCACAGAGAGAAAGCCGAATCTGTTACGGCATCGTCTTTTTGCGCGTGCTCGAATTGCTTTGTTCAGTTCAGCTCTCCCATGAGCACGCCCATTGACATTTTCTTTTGATCGTCTTTACAATGAAAAAGAAAGAAAGAAAGAAGACAAAAGCCCGTGCAGGACCGCTATTGTCCAAATTCAAAGTGTATGGGTTCAACTACCGTCAACACAATTTACGGATTAAAAGTAATCCACCCAAAAAGCATAAAAAGTATTTAGTTGTTTAGTATTTAATGGGAAAACGGTCCCTCATCTGTGCGCGAATTTGTTCTGTCCTCAATTGATTCTCCTTTTCTCACTTTCCCGTCGACCTCCTTGATGTTGCTTCTCTTTGCACTCTTAATCACTTTCCATGTGGTCGGATTCGGTGCAGTGCACTTGCTACCCAGTGTCGTGTCATTTCGGGAGACACGCAAGTATGCTGCCGGGTCCGACACGAGTGCCCGAGGGTGTCACCATCACGATTCTTTTTGATAAATTGGGGGCGCCACCGTGAACCGTGCGAGGTCTTGGATTTGGATCCTGGATCTAGGGTATTCGTTGTGGATGGTCGCCGTCCGACTCATTTGCACAATTTGAACGAGGGCAATGATCAGGTGGTCGTACTTTTATACTCGGGATGGATGTGCACCAGGCCGATTTGGCCTACGAGTTTGACGGGTCGGCTTTAGCTAACGCTGGCGATTTGATGAGTGATGAGGCCTCGGAAAGCGAAGAGGACAACGACGGTGATAGCGAGGAAGAGAAAAGGAGGACTGGCTCTAGGAAGCGAAGGAGGGTCTCTGAAGAAAATGCGGACGACGCAAGTGGATGATAGCCTGTGACTGTATAATGAAGTAGAATAGTTCAATTCTTGACATGACAAAATCGTCTTATGAGAAAAGACGTTAAAGAGAAAGTCGACTCATTGATTGTATAAAATGCAATATGCTAACAAATTGCTACTTTTATCTAAATATAAGTCAGTTTGATTGATTTATATAGAAAGCGGGATAGAAAGCGGTTTAGGGTTGAAACAAAACTAGGAGGACGGGGCAACAAGAGCCCTTAATGGCTGCTAGAGAGTTTATTTCTTGCGCACGCGATGGTAGATTTTCCTGCAAAACTTCGCCCTTCATACATGTTGGAAAAATATGACTTTGAATTGGGTAGAATAATTAAATTAAATCTTTAGAGTAATCAAGTCGGATTTTGAGACGTGATCACTTTCTTTAATGATTCATTTGCCCCGTAATATTACTAATGGTCACCGACAAATTTCCTCCAAGATACAATAAAGTTTCAAATGAGAATACTAGATAGCAATTATAATATTTCTTCAGGGTCTCTCATGAAAAACAATTGAAAACAAAGACTGTAAATTTTTTCGAAAGAAGACAAAAATAGAAGAAGATAATTGTTTGATCTCAAAACAATGTTACTTATCTTTGTCTTTCGAATAGAGGTAACTTTTCAAAAGGATGCAAAAAAGAAAAATGCAACCTTTCGAAAAGGTTGCAAAATAAACAAGTATCTTTCATTGGTTATGTTAAAAAAAAAAAAATTGATCATCGGTTAGTGCCAAATTTCGTCCACGTGCGCACTCACATATTTTCGATGTGGGATAAGACACCTCTTCATTTGTTTTATAAACAAACTACGAACAAAACATGTTTTGGATCTTCATCCAAACCCACTTCAAACGGTGCTGATTATTTAACTAAGATAATCGCAAGTCTTCTGCTTGAGATTCAGACTAACCTAGCTGGATGGGAAGGGAAGCAACGCTCACTCCAGCTTGGCTTGGATTTTGTCCGCAAGTTCCTCGATCACTTCAGCTTCAGTTTTATGCAGACTGTAAGCACCAAAAGGCATGTCCGATGATTAGTACTAGTCGACAGGAAGAAATATCAAGAGGGTCAAAATTTTTCTAACTAGCGTTCAAAGTTATTTCTAAGAATAAGAATGACAAAATATGTCTAGGTTTCGCCTCAGTGTACGGATAAGTTTTGCAAGGTAACATGTTTTGGCTATGATCCGACCCTCGATTCTCTATCACCTCTTCACTGATCCAGTGCTTGCACGTGGCACATGTCCGTTTTCATCTTTTCTTTGCTGCACAAAATGATAACTACGCAATCCCCTCAAAAGTATTCCATGAATGATAGCAATCTCTCTTTCTCTCATATGAAACTTAAAGTTCAGGCATCACATTCAACTCAAGAGCATGGATATTAGTATTCTCCTCAGAAAAATAAACATAATTAGCCCACTAATCACACGCTTCAACGGAAAATGTTGTTCATCATAGGAGAAATAATAGCTTAAGGTTACAAGGTATAACCATCATAATAGACGCTTGTATTATAGGTGATGGACCAAACAGAACTTCAAGGAGTAGAGATGTGGAATGAGATCAATATGCACATTAATTTGGTCCAAAGTTTTTACTTTTCTTAAGACCAGAAAATTTAATGACTCTCCTATTCGTCTCTATACCTTTGAACAACAAACGTAAAATTCTGAAAAAATAAAATAAAATAAATCTAATAAGGATTAATGCAAACGAACTATTAATGACTCATAAGTAAAAATCGAAACAAACACAGAGATTTCCAAGAGTAAGGTCTAGACGAAGCAACTATAGGTCCACTTTATTGACGTTTTCAATTGTAGAAGCACGAAAACATTATTAACTCCTAATGTGGTATTTTGGTGTCTTCAGATCTATGTCCTACAGAACTTTAGAAAGTATTAGATTGGTGGAGAATAACTTAATATATTGATTCCTACTGCAGATATACCAACGTCTAAGTGAAGAGATTCCACATATAAAAGTAAGTTTTGTGTGGCACATGACCACATTACGTTGCCTCGCGTAGACATACCAACATCTAAGTGAAGTGATTCCACATTTCCAGTTAACTAATTCCTACTGACCAGATCAGGCGGCCATTAAAAGTACGTTTTGTGTTATCATGAACAAGGAAAGGATTTGGTACCTGATGTTAACAGTCCATCCCTTGATCATGCCCAGTGTTCGCAAAGCATTTCTCCACCTCTGGACCTGGTGTGGATTATCCTGCTCGAAACCCTTCTCGCCTTGGCCAATGTTCTTCACGAAATGTCTCCGCTGCTCTCGCAGCTTTCTTGCATTCATGCCCCAGAAAATGGGCAATACGATAAGGCCCCACTTTTTTCGGCATTCGAGGATCTTCACCAGCTCGTTAAGGCACCACGGTGAGAGATGATAATTCTGAGAGACGACCATGACAGCGATCTTCGACCGCTCAACCGCTTCGTCGATTGCTGGTCGGTACGGTACTCCTCCATCTAGTGTATAATCAAAAAACGTTCTCATTTCTCTCCGCTCAAGAGCGTTTTTGAGATGGCTCATGGTATGGAGCATGTCCTCCAGCCTGTAACTAATGAATACGTCATAATCCCGAGGAGGACGCTGACCTGCACAATGGGGAACACATTGTTTGAGATCAGACGAGAGGTGTCGAGGAGGGGATTAAGAATTTGATGAAGAGGCTTATCAAAAACAGAAACTGTGCTAAACCTTATATTCTTGTAAAAACCAAGATATAATAGTTAAAATTTTTGTTCCTAGGTCCCAATCACATAAATTTCATGTTCAAAGACATATCCTAACCAGCGAACAGAAAAGAAATTGAGGAGGAGGAAAAGACCCTCGCAGACTGCCAAATTTATTCGACTTAATAAAACAATTTCCCATTGAATCCACCCAAAAGATGAGTTCGATTTTATCGGAACAAATTCCAGTGTTATACAACACCTCATCAAAATCTTCTCAAACAAGCCTCGATCACTCTCCAACAAACATGCTGAGGTGTCTCCCTCTCTCTCCATGTAAATTCGAACAACTCCCAGCTCCCCTAACATTCAAACTCTCTACAAATTGGGTTGATACATACACGTTAATGCGTTCACTATTCATCTTGGAGCACAGTGTAATGACATTTTCTTTTTTAATGAGAAAATGCCACCAAAAATCCCAAACTTTGCCCAAAGTGACAAATTTACCTCAAATTTTTTTTTTTGGTAACATAAGAAACCACAAACTTTGCTAAAAACAGTGACAGATTTACCACAAATTTTTCTTATGACACAAAAAACTCTAAACTTATATCTGTGTGACACATACATCCCAAACTATAGGGCATTTTCGTATTTTACTTTTTAATTTATTTTCTTTTTCTTTATTTTCTTTATTTTTTTCTTCTTCTTCTTCTCTCTTCCCTCTGTTAGCCATGGTAGAGGAAAGCTAGGCAAGGGCTGCCCTCGCTGGCGTTAGGCAAGGGCACCCTCGGTGGCATTGGGCGAGGGTGGCCCTTGCTTGGGTTGGGTGAGGACAGCCCTCGCCCAACACAAGTGAGGGCATTCCTTGCTAGATCTAACCTACCCTCGCCTAGTGTCGGGCAAGGGTTGCCCTCGCAGGATTTGATGAGGGCTGTCCTCGCATGGGCTGGCAAAGGTAACACCTATACGAGGGCCGCCCTTGCCTGAGTCCAGCTTCCCTCCACCATGGCCGACGAAGGGAAGAGAAAAGAAGAAAAAAGGAAAAAAGAAAAAGGAAGAAAAAGACGAATATATTCTTGGTCATAGAGTTTTGGGTAATTGTACCACAGTTAGCAAATGTTGGGGTTTTTTATGTCACAAAAAAAAAAATTGGGTAAATTTATCATTTTGGGCAAAGTTCGGGGTTTTTGGTGACTTTTTCCCCTTTTTAATTGTTTTTTAGGGTTAACTTGGAGGATATGGCTTTCCGAGCCAGACTGAAAGAGAGAAGAAATGGGGGTTCAAAATAATAATTGGTTGACCAATTGTTTTTCTACCATGCAACTAATGGGACTTGTCGCCAAAAATGCCAAATGATTTCTCACTCTTTTTGTAGGGTCACAGAGTCACTTTTGGTAAAAATAATTTTCCCGGTAGATTTACAAAATAACCTTTTGGCTTGCTCGTAATGTTGAGACTATAGTATTCATCCAATCCATTGGCGATTATCCCCTTGATAGCCTTTTCAATATTATTTCAATGAAAAACTAAACTAAATAAGTCGAACTTAACCATGCAATCGAGTTTGTGTAACAGGGCATGATGACAATTCTTGCCCATGCCATGATATCTGCATTCAAAGCTGAATACACTCAACAGATCTCTTATCTTGGCAAGGAAGGGGGCAAAAATGAAAAAATGATTTTCTTTCAAGTTACTACATCTAACCAAAGTGTTGCACGTCAATGTAAGTGTTTCAAGTCAGAAGGCAAGAGGAAATCTTGAAATTTACCAGGAAGCCCTGCATCATTCTTGGTGGACATGAACCTCTCAACGCCAAACTTCAGAATTAGGTTGAAGTTTGAGAGTATAGCAATAGATCGTGGAACAACCTATTCGGTAAAAACTCAGCATCAGAAAAGATCTCAAAAACGAATGCAGGGAAATGAAAATATAAATCATGAGTACTGGAGCCGTTCTACAATTGCCTCGGATGATTGAATGTATACATCACTCCCATCTTTAGTTAAAATGGGAGCACTGAATTTTAGACGAACAATATGGTGTAATATCACTGAGCAATTTCAACCTAAAAGGTAGCATTATGTGAAGCAAATTCAACTTGCTATCATCAGAAATGGATGACGCTACGTGAGAGTAACACATAGTATGGAAAATTTCAACAGCAGTATCACAAATTTAAATTCTCCGCATTGGAAATAATGCTAGGCTAGTAAATTCAATCTGACCAGAATGAATCATACTAGACCTTGAACTGTCCATTAGAAGGAGAACAAGATTTGGCAACAATTAATCAGTCTCTTCAAGTAATTTCCAGCCTTACCTCATTCAACGTGGCATTAAAAACACTACCCCTTGCCAAGGGTCGAGTGGCTTCCGCCTGAAAAAGAAGACCTTTGAGATAAAGGAACAAAACTTCGAATAAAGAAACTTCAATTTTTGCGCAGCTAGTTCTGGACATGAGATTCCATGGTTCAATCATTTCATATTTACCATCCTATACCAAAAACTCCAGCACAATGTTTTGTTGTCTATTTGTTGCTATAATTTCAACTCCTCCTAGTAGAGGATTGGCCAACTCATGCAGAGGCGGAGCATCATGTTTCCTTCTTCAATGTTTTAAACTTATTTAAACTTGGATGATGAGGAAGAGATCGATCCCATCACCACTGAGGGTACTGTACCATAAGAAGAGGGAAAATCTTTTGGAATCTAAGAAAGAGATCATTTTGGCTCTAGAGTTATTATCCATGATGATCTTCTGCTATAGACGTAAAGCGGTTCCCACACAAGCATGTGTCATTTGAAACAAACTCAATGGAAAAACATGAAATAATACTGTGAACTCATTTCTTTTCCAACTAATGGCAAGTTAATAGAAAGTAAGTACATTATCCAGTTATAAAAGGAGTACAGTAAAGATAACTCCTCGTGTATTTGGAGCACATTGGGAGGCACAGAATGATTGAACTCATATCTGTGGGAGTACAATTCTGCATTCCAAGCGATGACCAGCCTAGAAAATTAAAAGCATTACCTACTGCTTTTCCCATTTACTATCATAGAAAAAGACCAAACTAGCTAATGATATTCTAGGAAATCAATTGACATGTTAATTAGCCAGTCGTGCCAGTTTGAACTATTTGCCACAAGAGCTAATCTAAAAGTGGTACAACAATCTCTTAAATACAATTGCTCAAACTTACTAATTCCCAACACTCTGCACAAAAATGCTCAAAAGTTCAACTGAGATTCAACAAGAAAGCAACCACGTCGAGATGAACCATCAACCGAAAAACGGACATACAATGAAAAATTCACAGCAAACGGTCACAAAGGATAGTCGTTGAAATCGTTAACAAGCAAGAAGAAACTCAAATAAAGTTCTTACCTTGCCTTTTTTCCTCAATTTAGCAAATTTCTCAGAGATGCCATTTGTCAATTCAGTGCCACGAGCAGCCATTGTTGTGGTTCTTTTGGTAGAAATAACTTGTAGTTGTGAAGACCAAAAAGCACAAAAAGATATGGGTTTCCTAAGCTGAGCAAGCCCAGTTGATTTAAGAGCTAATGCCATACCAGTGTTCTGGATATTGGCTTAAAGATGCTTATGCCTCTGCTTCAATCCTATTAATGAATTAACAAGAAAAAGAAACAAGTAAAACACCTAATATCATATAATAGCACTTTTACAAACAAAATGACTGATAGAAGTAGCAAGTTGCTGTCTCTAAAAGATAAATCATCATCATTGATATAATCACTGGCCACTGCATATCTCAGTGCTCTGTGAAATCCAGCTAATACTCATGGCTTACAAGTAAATGCTAAAAGGAAACTGAAGCAATGAGCAGCTTTAACTGATAGTTACAATAGGGTTAACATATCCAACCGCCACTTGCCAATCAAGCCTTTTTCATAATTGATTCTTTGTGTCGGCAAAGAGAATTAAATGAGAAAACGCCTTCCTCACCAAAATGGGGAAAGAAGAAGAAGAAAAGAAAAGAGAATCAGCGCTGCGAATTTCTCAACTCATTCAATGACCCGATTTTCCATTGCTTGCATTTTTGAAAGGATAAGTACAATATTCATACAGAGGGAAAAAAACTACTAAACAAACGTCACGATTAGATAAGAGGAGAGACACATAATCTTCTGGAACTTGCAGATCTTCTCAGGAGTAGAGGGGAAAAACAAAAGAAAATGTAGCAAAACAGAGGTGATTTGCAATTCCTCCCATTTAGGTCAAATCTGCAAATATTTCTCCTCTCCCTGCCCACTTGCACCGATCATGCATCGCCGTTGCCTTGTTTCTGGTTCTCTTGCTCGTCTGTGAAGACAGCCTTGCCGACAATCACGTCAACCCCAGAACTAAGGTTGCCCAAAACCGAGAATACCATCTTAGGTGACGCAAGGCCACAAGGGTCACAGTTTTAAGGATCGAAACGGAACAGAGTTGGCGGCCGATTGGGCGCCACAGGTTGGTGATTAGGCAACGATAGGGGACGTAGCGGTGAGGCTATGTAAGAGAGGCTTGATAGGTGGCGGCCCAAGGCAACGGCGATCTTGGGTTGATGGCAATAGCGCAGAGGTGGAGGTGGAGAGAGAGGCAAAATGGTACATGTCTTTGTTCCATCCTTTCTAACATATATCCCATCCTCCTTTGTCCAATCCTACGGAAAACACTCCCACATACCGGTCACTCAGACCGGGGGATCAATTATTTGACTCAGCAGCTAGGTCACGATCGAACGCGGTGGAAAAGAGACAAGAAAAAAGGGGCCGTCCCAGTCGAGTTGTTGTTACCTGCGACGGACATGGTGGCCGGACCTCTTGCTCAACGGAGATGACGGTGGCCCGTCAAAGATTGAAAAAGGCGACGGGACAGTTGATTACAGTACTTGAAATGCCCCATCACATCTAGCCGTCATTTTATAGTTAGAAGCCATTTGTGTGCGTGCGAGTCTACCACAGTCTATGTTTGCAGAAAAGATGACTCATTTTTTTTCACCAAGAAATGAGATATTCAATCACAACGGAACATGATGCTCTGGAAAGAAGCGACGGGGGCATCCTCATAATTCATAATAATATTATTAATTCCATATCCGAGTTAATCCAAAGTTAATTTATATCTCAACTTAAATTGGTTAAACAATTGACAATGCAAATATAATTATGGTTTTTACTCAATAAATCTGTCGAACATAAGTTCCATACATATGTGATTTTCCTTATCCTACGCTAATTTAAGTCTATTTCCTTAAGCAACTCAAATTTTTTCTTTCTCCCATTACTGCATCCTTTGTATTTTGGCAAACATACAAAGCACCAAAGTAAAGCATTAGCTTCACTTGCAAGTTGTTATTATTATTTTGATAAGAATCAAATACTGCACTAGCGTCTTCTTTGCAGTGCTAATATTTTTTTAGCATAATGAAAAATAGGGTTTGCATTAAAAAAATCTAAAGAAATAATTCCTTTTTTTCTTCTTTTTCTGCAGGAAACTTGCTTTTCGTTCATCGCCTAGACGGCCAATCCGTCACTAGCATGTGCTTCCCTAGGACAGTGGGCCAGCTGTACGCTTTTGGAATGGACCATCAGAGCTTTGCTCCCTCAATTCCCAACTGTTATCCTAGGTTGAAGCACGAACTGAAGTGTCACATCCCTTCCTGACAGGCTCAGGTTATTGCTCTCACTCGTGTACCAGGTCCTCTGCCGTAGGAATAACATTTTGGCATATTCATATAATCTAAATAAGCAACTTGACTCACGACCAAAAAAATAAATAAATAAGCAACTTGACATCCTTCGTCGTGACCTCTCCTTTTGAGCGTCTTTTCTGTTTTGCCTCTAATCCTCATATTATTAATAATATTCTTCTTGGACAATATTATTATTACTATTATTATTACTCCATTAATAATAAAGTACACAATATATACTTAGTATTGGTATGGTCGATTTATCATTTTTAATTGTGAAATTTTTCCGTGAGACATGACCATATCTTGTGCGCATGATGCTACTATGTCCAATCTATCGATCTCATGCGCATCCATCCAATAGCTCTTTTTGTTTTGTTTTGTTTTGAGATTGCCAAGCTAGTAAAATTAAACTTATTAATTAAACAAATAAGAGAGAGCTACTCGAACAATGTAAAAAAACAAAAAACAAAAACCCAAAGTTTCAGATTTTTGAAATACTTTCCTATAATAGTTGTTTTGCGTCAGGCATCAAGGCAATAAACTACAGATATAAGAATATATTCGTCGCCCCCCCCCCCCCCCAAAACAAAAGAAGAAAACACCTGTCCGTGACCACTTAACAATGATGAGTCATCACCAGCATAAGATCCCATGAACTTGCTAAGTTTTATTAATTAACCAGAATTAAGCAGCAAAACATGCGCCAACTTGCAGACAGATTTCAATGGAATATATGCTGTTATAAGTCGTTTGATCTGGATATCTTATTTTTCGGAGTAATGCAAGAATCCGGATGGTATTTGAGCCCCATTGAAGGGCCGGGCGTCCTTTTTCAGTGGATACCAGGTCAAGCATCCAACGTTTCTCAATCCAACTGGATGCTTAATTTCTTGTGATTCCACTTAGATGAAAGCTCCGTTGACAAATCCTCGCGAGATTTGGGTGAGGGCTCGCATGCCCTTGATTGGCCGGTGGGGGCATCACTCCCTTGCAGCCCCAGCAGCCAGCGAGGGCATCACAGCCTTGCTCAGAGCCGGCATCAAATGGATTTGGGCGAGGGCTTTCATTATTTTTAAAATGTTCAATAATTATAAAAATGGAGCTGAAGGTAGAAACCCTAACCTAATGCGATGTCAACTTGTCTGAATCTTGTTCTATGTTCCAGATGGACGAAAGACAATCAGTCCGGCGAAAGTCCTATCTTGATGCTGATTTAACTTTTACATAATAATTGTACCCTAAAAGTTTGAAAGCATAATATTTACATTGTCATTGTCACATATAACTTTTCATTATTCAATTTGTGAATGGCTCAACTCGGTTGTAGCTTGGCTTGACACTGATGACAGGTTTGAATTCAAGCTACTCGAATATCTTGTCGACTCGGGCTTGACCCACCCATATTCATCTTGATGAGCTTTGGGCTTTTATTATTTTAAAAATATTCAATAATTGTAAAAATAGACACAAGATACGTAAAATCACATGAAGCTCGAGCTTTATTTTAAAATCAACGGAGTCAAGTTAAATCGAGCTCGAGTATCACAATTAAACTTAAGCAACACTTGATTGAGCTCGTGTAGCTTTGCGAGCGCAAAACTTGCGAGTCTAGTCAATTTAGAGATTGGCGTTGTATCGACTCTACTCGGCTCAATTTTACACCTAATCCGAATCAAGTTAGTATTTATGAAAATATAAATAAAAAGAGTAACTAATCAACGCCGTTATTCTTACACAGTCGATGCAAAGTAGATGAGTAATCAGGTTAGCCTCGTGGGTGAAAACATCGGTTCTTTGATCCGCAGAATCACCTTTGTCTCCCTAGTTGCGTAACACGAAAGAGGAAAGGAATCTAACTAGGGGAATACAGGCCAAGCTGTTCTTCTTCGTTTATTTGCTTTGACATAAAGGATGAAAAAGGAAGGAACGTGAACAGACCATTCAATATCCGATCACATTCAGAACCTACAAAGTCCCCCGAGCGGTCGACAATTTCACTTTTCGGATCGTAATTGAGCTGTAACTATGGAAACCCTTGTCTATTTCTATCAATAATCAAATATCCATGTGTAGCTACCTCTTCTGTCACATATCACTCCTAAAATTTACTTGATGCTATGTATAATTGTATGTATCTAACCAGCCATCCATACACATGGTGGGCGGGTTAATGTTCTTTTGGTTTATTTTTTGACATAAATGATGGGAAAATGACCATTCAAAGATCACATTCAGTTTAGCGGATCTAGTCTTGGAAGGCCTTTTGCATCCGCAAAAGTTGGACATGCTGTAGTAGCAGCTTAAAAAAAAGAAAAAAAAGGTTTCAATAGGAAATGACTCCATTTTGATAAATTATATCCACATTTATGACAACCAAATAGGGGTCCTAAGTCTAGATTTTGCTATTTTAGCCAGCAAGTCATGTACTAGACTGCATATCCTTCAAAAAACTAGTATTAACGACAAAGCATTACTTCTTAAGCAAAGCATCTTCATGGTAGATTAGACAGTTGCCAGAATCTGACCTTATCAAAGGGTTATGCGACGAGGGAAAATCATTTTTATGAACCTTGAGCCCTAAATGTTATAGGCACATTGACCAAATATCACCTCAACTATTAATTATGTGAATCTTTGCTAGGGAGACCACAAAATCAATAGTAGAGATGCGCTCTCGCAATTTATTTAGCATTTTGTTGTTCTCCTAAGATAGTAGAGAGAGAAAGGTAGAGAGAGAGAGAATCAGTCGAATTCGTTAAGACATCTTCTTTTTGCATGTGCTCGAATTGCTTTGTTCAACCCAGCTCTCCTGTGAGGGGGCCCATTGACATTTTCTTTTCAACATCTTTACAAAAAAAGGAGAGAGAGAAAGAAAGAAAGAAAAAACAAAAAACAAAAGCCCGTGCAGGACCACTGTTGTCAAGATTCAAAGTGTATGGGCTCAATTGCCATCAACACAACTTACAGATTAAAAGTAATCCCACCCCCAAAAAAAAAAAAAAAAAAAATTATCATATGATTATCAGTAAGTAAAAACTAGTGACGATTTGGTGAACTATACTTTTCCAAAAGCATAAAAATATTTAGTTGTTTAGTGTTTAACGGGAAATGGTCCCTCATCTATCTCGCGTGATTTTTCTTTATCGATACCACGTTAGTGCGTAAAGTGCACTCACCGAATAATTCCTGTTAATTAGGATTTTAAAGACTCGGTGCATGAACCTGTTCTGTCCTCGATCAATTCTCCTCTCCTCACTTTCTCGTCGACCTCCTCGATGTGGATTCTCTCTGTGCTCTCAGCCACTTTCCATGACCTCGAGTCGGATTCGGTGCAGTGCACTTGCTACCTAATGTCGTGTCATTTCGGGAAATAAACAAATATGCTGCCCGGTCCGACAAGAGTGCCCGAGGGTGCCACCGTCACGATTCTTTCTGATAAATTTGGGGCGCCACCGCGACATGGGCGGGATGTTGGATTTGGGTCCTGGAGCTAGGGTTTTCGTTGTGCATGATCGCGGTCCGATTTATTTGCACAATTGGTGCGAGGCCAATGATAAGGTGGTCGTACTTTTATACTCGGGATGGATGAGCACGAGGCCGATTTGGCCTACGATTTTGACGGGTCGGCTTTGGCTAATGCTAGCGATTTGATGAGTGATGAGGTCTCGAAAAGCGAAGAGGAAAACGACGGTGATAGCGAGGAAGAGAAAAGGAGGACTGGCTCTAGGAAGCGAAGGAGGGTCTCTGAAGAAAATGCGGACGACCCAAATGGATAGCCTGTGACTGTATAATGGAGTAGAATTGTTCAATTCTTGATATGACAAAATCATCTTATGAGAACAGACGTTAACGAGGAAATCAATTGATTGATTATATAAAATGCAATATGCTAACAAATTGCAACTTTTATCTAAATATAAAGTCAATTTTATAGATTTATAGTCACCTCTGTCGAGGTCGAGGGAACAATAGCTGGTCAGGGTTGTAGGAGGCTGGGACTGTAATTTCCAAAAACGGGGCACTTCATATATGTTTTGTGTTAAAAATTTTTGGAAAGGCATATGTTGGAGAAGAACAAAAAGGAAAGCAAAGTCCTCCATCTTATATGTAATTTCCAAAAACGATACTCTATACGCTTAATGATATAATTGCTGCACTTCATATATGTTTTGGTTCTACTTGAGATGAGACGAACCCAGCGGGATGGGAAGCAACGTTCACACCGAACGGTTCAGCTTGGCTGAGATTTTGTCCGCAAGTTCCTCGATCACTTCAGCTTCAGTTTTTTCCAAACTGTAAGCACCAAAAGGCATGTCCGATCATTAGTGCTAGTCGACAGGAAGAAAATATCAAGAGGGTGAAAAATTTTTCTAACTAGTATTCAAATTTATTTCTGAGAAGAAGAAAGACAACATATGTCTAGGTTTCGTCTGAATGTACGAATAAATTTTTGCAAGGTAACATGTTTTGGTTAATGAACCCACACTCGAATTTGTATTGCCTCTTCACTGATCTGGCGCGTGACGCGTGTCTATCTTTTTTCTGCCACACAAGATGATAACTAAGCGATCCCCTCAGAAAGTATTTCCCGAATGATAACAATCTCTCTCTCTCATTAAACTTAAAGTTCAGGCATCATGTTCAACTCGAGAGCATGGATACTAGTATTCTCCTAAGAAACATAAATATAATTACCCCACTAATCACACACTTCAACGGAAAACGTGGTCATCATAGAAGAAATAATTGAACCGTTCACTAATAGCTCAAGGTTACAAAGTAATATTATCATAATAGATGCTTATATTACAGGCGATGGACCAAACAGAACTTCAAGGAGTAGAGACGTGGTATGAGATCAATATGCACATTAATTTGGTCAAAAGTTTTTACTTTTCTTAAGACCAGAAAATTTAATGTCTCTTCTATTCGTCTCTATACCTTTGAACAACAAATGTAAAATTCTAAAAAAAAAAAAATAAATTAAACAAGGATGAAGTATGGCTCAGGTACCATTAGTGCAGAAGCAACCACAGGTCCACTTCACTGACGTTTTCAATTGTAGAAGCACGAAAAGATAATCAACTCCTAATGTGGCCGCTGGTGTCTTCAAGTCCGTATCTTATAGAACTTCAGAAACTATTAGATTGATGGAGAATCACTTAATAAATTGGCCTAGAGTAAGAACCAATATCCTAGTTTTATTTATAATGCTTTCTACCAAGAGAACACTTTATATCACCAACTTGAATTAGTAGACTAGAGATACAAGAGTGTGGCAAATTACAGTACGTTGCCTCATGCAGATATACCAAAATCAAAATGAAGAGATTCCACTTTTCAGTTATTAATTCCTGCTGACCAGAGCAGGCGGCCTTTAAAAGTAAGTTTTGTGTTCTCATGCACAAACTAAGTAACATTCTTCAGAAATTTCAAAAAAAAAAGTTTACTTACAAGAAGACAGAGCTTAGATAGGAAAGAGTTTTAGTACCTGGCACTAGCAGACCATCCCTTGATCATGCCCAGCGCTCGCAAAGCGTCTCTCCACCTCTGGATCTGGTGTGGATTATCCTGCTTGAAACCCTTTTCGCCTTGGCCAATGTTCTCCATGAAAAGTATGGACTGCTCTCGCAAATCTCTTGCATTGATGCCCCAGAAAATGGGCAACAAGATAAGACCGCCCTTTTTTTGGCATTCGAGGATCTTCACCAGCTCGTTAAGGCACCATGGCGAGAAATGATAACTCTGAGAGGCTACCACAACAGCAATCTCTGACTGCTCAATCACATCGTTGATCTCTCGCTGGAACTGTACTCCTCCATCCAGTGTAAAATCAACAAATGTTCTTATCCCTCTCCGCTCAAGAGCACCCTTGAGATGGCTCACAGTGTGGAGCATGTCATTCTGCTTGTAACTAATGAATACGCCATAAACCCCAGGAGAACGCTGACCTGCACAATGGGAAATAAATTGTTTTAGATCAGAAGAGAGGTATGGAGGAGAGGATTAAGAACTTTGATGAAAAGGCTTATTGAAAAAAAAGAAACTGTGCTAAACCTTGCATTCTTGTAAAAACCAAGATATAATGGTTAAAATTTTTTGTTCTTCATCCTCAGCAAGGTGCTGATCACATAAATTTCGTGTTAAGAAACATATCCTAATCCAACAAACAGAAAACAAACTGATAAGGTGGAAAAACACCCTCGCAGACTGCCAAACTTATTCGACTTAATAAAACAATTTCCCATTGAATCCACCCAAAAGATGGGTTCGATGTTCATCAGAACACATCCCATATTGTTATACAACGCCTCATCAAAAATCTTCTCAAACAAGCCTCGATCTCCCTCCAACAAACATGCTGAGTGGTGTCTCCCTCTCTCTCCATGTGAATTCGAACAACTCCCAGCTCCTCTAACATTCAAACTCTCAACAAATTGGGTTGATACAGAAGCATTAGTGGGTTCACTGTTCATTAAGGGTTAACTAGAAGCACATTGTAATGCCATTTTTTTAATTGTTTTTAAGGGTTAACTTGGAGGATGACTTTCCAAGCCAGATTAAAAGAGAGAAGAAATGGGGGTTCAAAAAAATAATTGGTTGACCAATTGTTTTTCTACCATGCAATAAGGGGACTGGTTGCCAAAAACGCCAAATGATTTCTCACTCTTTCATGGAGTCACTTTTGGTAAAAATACGTTTCACGGTAGATTTACAAAATAAGCTTTTGGCTTTTGCTCATCATGTTGTGACTATAGTATTCATCCAATCCATTGGTGATCATCCCCTTGATAGCTTTTTCAATAATATTTCAATGAGAAACTAAACTAAATAAGTTGAAGAACTTAACCACGCAATTGAGTTTGTGCTAGTAATGAGGCCATGATGACAATTCTCGCCTATGCCATGATATCTGCATTCAAAGCTGAATACACTCAACTGATCTCTTGTCTTGGCAAGGAAGGGGGAAAAATATTAACTGATTTTATTTCAAGTTACAACATCTAACCAAAGTGTTGTACGTCAATGTAAGTGTTTCAAGTAAGACAAGAGGGAAACTTGCAAATTACCATGAACCCCTGCATCATTTATGGTGGACATGAACCTCTCAACGCCAAACTTCAGGATTGGGTTATAGTTTGACAATATAGCAATAGATTGCGGAACAACCTGTTCAGTAAAAACAGCAGCATCAGAAATAAAAAATGAAGGGAAACGGAAATATAAATCAAGAGTACAGGAACAAAAATTTGAATAAAGAAACTTCAATCGTTGTGTAGCTAGTTCTGGACATGAGACTTGATGGTTTAATCATTTCATATTTCCTATGCCAAAATCCCAGCACAATGCCTTGTTGTCTATTAGTAGAGGATTGGCCAACTCATGCAAAGCCTGAGCATTACATTTCCTTCTTCATTTTGGACGAGATCGATCCCATCGCCACTGAGGGTACTATACCATGAGAAGAGGGAAAATCTTTTGGAATCTAAGAAAGAGATAATATTGGACTCCTAGAGTGATTATCCATGATGATCTTATGCTATAGACATAAAGTGGTTCACATGCAAGCATGTGTCGTTTGAAACAAAATCAATGGAACAACATGAAATTGTACTGTATACTAATTTTTTTCCAACTAATGGTAAGTTCATAAAAAATAACTACATTATCCAATTATAGGAGTATACTCAGATAACTTCTCATGCATTAAAGAGCACATAAATCATGGGGAGGCAAGAATGATTGACCTCATATCTGTCAGCGGTACATTTCTGCGTCCCAAGCAATGACCAGCCTAGAAAATCAAAAGCATTGTCTACTGCCTTTCACATTTACTATCATAGAAGAAAACCAAAGTAGCTAGATATTCTAGGAAAACATGTTAATTAGCCAGCCGTGCCAGTTTGAACTAGTAATCTAAGTACGATACAACAATCTCTGGAATACAATTGCTCAACCTTACTATTCCCAACACATGCACAAAAAGGCTCAGAAGTTTAACTGAGATTCAACTAGAAAGCAGCCACGTCATGTCGCATTGAGATGAACCATCAGCTGAAAAACCAACAAACAATAAAAAATTCGCAGCAAGCAGTCACAGAGGATGATCATTGAAACCGTTTACAAGCAAGAAGAACTCAAATGAAGTTCTTATCTTGCCCATTTTCTTCAATTTAGCAAATGTCTCAGAGATGCTAGTTGTTGATTTAGCGCCACGAGCAGCCATTGCTGTAGTTCTTTTGGTAGAAACAACTGGTAGTTGCGAAGACCAAAAACCACAAAAATATATGGGTTTCCTAAACTGAGCGAACCAAGTTGATTTAAGAGCTAATGCCAAACCAGCTTTCAGGATATTGGCTTGAAAAAGCTTGTGCCTCCGCTTCAATCCTATTAATGAATTAACAAAAGAAGAAACAAGTAAAATACTTAATATCCAATAATAGCAGTTTTCCAAACAAAATGACTGATAGAAGTAGCATGTTGCCATCTCCAAAAGATTAAATCACAGATAAACCACTGGTCACTGCACATCTCAGTACCCCGTAAAATCCAGCTAATACACATGGCTCACAAATGATTGCTAAAAGGAAACTGAAGCAATGAGTAGCTTTGACTGATAGTCAATAGGGTTTGATATGCGCGACATGTCCGTCACTTGCTGATCAAGCTGTTCAATGATTGATTCTATGCGTTCGGCAAAGGGAATTAGACGAGAGAACACCTTCATCACCAAAATGGGGAAAAATGAAGAAGAAAAGAAAAGAGAATCGAAGCTGCGAATTTCTCAATTCATTCGATGACCCGAATTTTCATTGCTTGCATTTTGGACAGGATAAATTATTGTATCAAAAGGAATCAAGAAGTTTCTCATGTAATCCAATACCACGGGGAAAAAAAAAAGGTCGTCTAAATATGATAACTACAATATTCATACTGACGGAAAAAACTACTAGACAAATGTTACGATAAGACAAGAGGAGAGACACATAATCTTCTTGAACTTGAAAATCTTCTCAGGAGTAAAGGAAAAAAAAAAAAGAGGAGCAAAACAGAGGTGTTTTGCAATTCCTCCCATTTAGGCAGATCTGCAAATTTTTCTCTCCTCTCTCCCTGCCCACCTGCACTGATCGTGCATCGCCATCGCCTTGTTTCTCCCTCTCTTGCTCATCTGTGATGACAGCCTTGCCGACAATCATGTCAACCCCAGATCTGAGGTTGCCCAAAACCAACAATACCATCTAAGGCGATGTGAGGCCGCAAGGCTCGCAGTTTCGAGGATCGAGACGGAACAGAGTTGGCGGCAAAGTGGGCGCCACAGGTTGGTGACTGGACAACCATAGGAGACGCCACGGTGAGACAATGTGAGAGAGGCTAGATAGGTGGCGGCCGAAGGCAACGGCGATGCTGGGTTGATGACAATAGCGCAGAGGTGTTGGCGGAGAGAGTGGCAAAATGGTACACGTCTTTGTTCCATCCTTTATTATGTATCCCATCCTACTTTGTCCAATCCTACAGAAAACACTCCCACATACCGGTCACTCAGACCGGGGTATCAATTATTTGACTCGGCAGCAAGGTCACCATCGAAGGCCGCAGAAAAGGGACAAGAAAAAGGGGCCGCTACCCTCGAGTTGCCATTACCTGCGACGGACATGGTGGCCGGACCTCTTGCTCGGCGGAGATGACGGCAGCCCGTCCGAGATTGAAGAAGGCGAAGGGACGGGTGATCACTGATTAAGGTACTGGGGGCACGACATCTGGCCGTCATTTATAGAGTCAGAGGCCATTCGTGTGCGTGCGAATCTGCCAGTCTGTGTTCGCAGAAAAAGCAAATTCTTTTATTTCTTTTCCACAAAAAAGATATCCAATGACAACGGAAAATGATGCTCTGAAAAGTAAGCGACGGGACCATCCTCATGAATCATTATAATGTCATTAATACTACAATTTCCAAGTTAATCTAAAGCCAATTTATTCCACAACATAAATGGATTAAAGTAGAAAATGTGGGGATCCGCTATTTGAGTTTACCATTCTCTTGACTTGTTTAATCCAAATTTCTATGAATAAATTCGAGTGATCTAATTCATAATTCTGAACTATTTTTGAGATTTTAAATTTTCGCCAAAAGGGTGTAAAATCCATACTTGTGTAAACTTAAAAATTAGAAGAAAAAAATTCACAAACTAGACTTGGTACTTAATACCTTTTTTATCTTCTTGATCTATTTATATAATAATTATATACTAATACAGGGAAAATCAATTATATTGTTCTTTAGCTTATAACTATTCACTTAAAGTGTGCGACGTTTTGTGGTAGAGAGATGGCTGCGGGGCAGGGGCGTTTGATGAATTGGATAGCCTGCCGGTGCCCTTATTTCACCGGAGTTTTCTCTGTGGAGTGTAGCTGGGGCCTCACAGGTGAATGAGAACAATGGGTGGCGGGGATGTCCCAAAGGCGAGGGGCCTGTGGGTTTTATCTTCGTTCTTTCCCGTAAAACTTTTGGCCTTTTTTTTAATTGTTTAATATAATTTAAATAAAATTTGGGTAAAATGTTAGGATTTGAACCAAAAACGTCACATGTAAGAGAGAAAAATATAAAATTAAAAAAAAATTCAAGTTCACATTTTTCGTCAGCCAAGTTTGATGCTAGCGGACTTCATCGCACTAATTTTACAAGTTTTAGGAATCAATTTTATTTTTTAAAAATTTTAAAATTTAATTGTACTTTCTTAACAAGTTTCAAGACTTTTGATGACTCATAAAAAAAGGGAAAGAAAAGACCCACAATCTTCGCTTGTATTCATTTTACTTATAGAGAGTGAGAGAAGAGGGTAAGGGGGCGCAGGGGACTGGCTCCTTCCCCCTTGTTGGCCTTTGACAGCTACGGCGTGGCTATCTCGGCCTCATCTGATCCATGCACGCCCACCTGTACAATGTCCAATCACTATTTTTTGAAATAACTTTTTAACTTGTCTATTTATTTATTTTTTAGCCTTATAATGTATTAATAAAGTTATTTAATGTTTCATATATTTTTTTAGGATTGAAATGGGTCCCACCCATTTATTTCAGCACACGTTTTCTTCCCCCACCCTCACCCACTCTCACTTCCCCTGCGCCTGCGCCTGTCGCTTCCCCTGCAGAGGCTTTCTTTCCCCTGCACGAGGCTTGCAGGCTTTCTTTCCCCCACCTGCACAAGGCTTTTTTTCCGCAGAAGCCGTCACGCCTCGTCTCCCTCCTTTCTCTTCTCCCTAAAAACCCTAGCAATCACCTTATTTTTCCTCTCCTTTGCTCGGTCTGACGTCTCCATCTCTCTCGCCGCTGCCTCACCTCCGTTCTTCCCTTTGCCGTCGAAGCCTCGCGTCCAGCCCTCCATCGCGGTGTTGCGGTTTTTCATCTCGGCATTGCAGTCGGCGGTCGCAGCCGACCAAGACGATCAAGAAGGCTTCTCGGCGCAGTCGGCGGTCGCAGCCTTCTCCGGCGTTACAGTCGGTGGTCGCAGCCCTCCCTCACGTGAGCGACGGCTCCCTCACCCTTGCCTCCACCCTCCATCACCTTCTTCCTTCGCACCGCAGATCCGCCATCCGGACACGCTCCGACGCGCGTGTCGGAAAGAGTTGACCACGTGTCGGAAACTCCGACACGCGTTGACCGCGTGTCCGAACGTGTCCGAGCGTGTCGGACACGTGTCGGGGTGTCCGACACGACACGGAGGCCTTTGGAACGTGTCGGTGCTACCTAGTGTCCAATCACCCCCGTCGTCCGCTCTTTGTTGCAGCTTTCCGTGCTCTTCGTCACTTCCAACCATGTCATCCTCCACAGAAAGATAAGAATGACATCTAGAACAAAGTACAAGTAAAATATTCAGGGAGCTACTGGACATGGAACGATTCAGTGCGTGGGTCATGTCCCTTTACAAGTGAACATGATACCCAAACCTATCTAATGTTATATGCCGAGCGTCCACAATAGACACCTTATGCTATTTCGATAAGGATGCCAAAAGATTAATTATTCTTATACCCTTCCCATTTACAACTCATCCCCCAATTTTATATTCATTTCGCCATCCAAAGCACTTAAAATCAGTTAATGAGGGTAATTGTATTTTTGTATGTTGGGTTCTCCGTAAAAGTATGTGGATGGTATTGCAAAAATAAAGATATGTAAGTGATCGTTGGATCGAAAGGGAGGCATGCTTTTGGAATTTTGTCTCATTAAGCTAAACTTGTGAGGAAACTTTCAAGCCCAGAAAGTTTGCGTTAACGGACACATTAAAGCTTAATGACTATTATAGGTAACTCTGCATAACTAATCCCTTATTAAAAGGCGTGTATTTATATGACAAGAAAAGTGAAAAGGGCGTGAATTACCCATCAATTATAATACGCACCTCAGTTTTGGTTAGTGTATTAAGACTCTTACTTTTCCATCTTCTTATAGCCAAGCCCTGAAATGCAATTTTGTATGCAGATCAAGCATTGAGGCAGTAAACAGTAGGTGCAAGACAGATTCGATTTTTTTTTTTTTGGGGTCATAAAGATGCATTAGATTTTTCGAGCGAGAAAATCCACCCTTACTCATCAATATGATCAAATCAATGAGATGAGTATATATATGATTTCTCAGAATGGACACGTAAGTGACAACTTTATGATGTTGAGAGTCTTCACAACTGTAGAATCCCAGCAACTTGTGGAATAAGTTTATTGGTTAACGAGACTCAAGCAATAAAAGCAGCTCCACATTGCAGACATATTATAATGAAGTAAATGCTTTAAGCAGTCTTTGAACTGGATTCTTCTACGAGGATCAATGCTAGAGTGCAATTTTGGCAGACCAAGCATCATAGTTCAAACATCCAACCTTAGCTCAATCTAAGTAGATGCTAAATTTCTGATCATTACCCTTAGATAAATCCTCCATTAATCTTAAGTAAAAACGACCAAGCAGCAGAGCCAGCCATTTCAGATGGACGAGGACAATCAAGTTCTTCCTTTGAAAATTTATGATTTTGAGAGTCTTCATCAGCATAGGATTGTGTCTTTTTCTTCTTCTTTTTTGTAGAAAATACTCATACTAACTAAAAATAAAAAAAGGTCAGGTATCGTCGTTGACGTGCAATAGAATAACTCAATAAATCTCTCCAATATAGGTTTCGTACATAAGTGATCTTCTTTGTCCCACATTAATTTAAGTCTATTTCCTTAAATAACTCATAGTTTTTTCTTTCTTCCAATATTATATCCTTCATATCTTGGCAAACATATAAATCTGGGTATATTTTTTTAATACTGTGGAATCAAAGCAGTAGGTTGGCCAAAATAAAATTATTATTATTTTGGATAAGAATCAAAATAAAGCATTAGCACTCATGTTCAAGAGCTAAAATAATTCAAGAATATGAAGAAGAGTAGGGTTTTCTCTTCTTTTTTTGGCAGAAAACTTGCTTCATTCATTGCATATAGAACCAATCCGCCACTTTATTCGTGCTTCCCTTGGACGGTACGCCAACCGTATGCTTTTGAAGTGGCAAAGAGCTACTGTCCGAACTGAAGTGGCAGAAAGAAGTCTTTCCCGACAAGCTCAGGTGTTGCCTTTTACTCGTGTACTGAGTTCTCGACATGGAAATAGCAGTTTTTGGCATATTCATAAGTTCTAAATCAACAACTTTTCACTGGCAAAGAGCTACTGTCTGAACTGAAGAGGCAGAAAGAAGTCTTTCCCGACAAGCTCAGGTGTTGCTTTTACTCGTGTACTAAGTTCTGACATGGAAATGGCAGTTTTTGGCATATTCATATGTTCTAAATCAACAACTTTACACTTTTCCTCAAGTCCTTTCTTTTTTAACCTCTTTTTAACTGTTTCGCCTCTGATCCTTGCTTAGTAAAGAGAAATTTTGGACGAGTCCTCACATTATAGGCGTAGATTGATTGTTAATAATGGAATATTATTCTTGATTGGTATTATTATTCTTGATTAATAACCAAATATGCAGTGTAGACATGCACTCTCACTCTTTCAAGAGTATACACTTTGTAACAATGTAGTAAGCTCAATATTTTTCATTGTGATATTTTTTCATGAGACATGATCGTATCCCGTGCGAACGATACCACTGTGTCCAATTCATCAATCTCATGCGTGTATGTTTAATAAAATTTTCCTTTGTTTTGTTTTGTTTTGAAATTGCCAAGCTAATGAAATGAAACTTATTAATTAAGTGAAAAAGAGAGTGAAAAATAGAAACCACAAAAGCAAAGTTTCAGAGTTTCTAAATGCTTTTCTATAATAGTGGTTCCGCGCTAGGCATCGGGGCACTAAATTGCAAACATAAGAATATATTTGTCGAAAGAGAACCTGCAAATTCATTGCTTAATGCCCTGCACTAATTTGATAAGTTCGATGGTACCAGTATTCATTGCACTAATTTGATAAGTTTAAGAAACTTATTGTATTTTTTGAAAATTTTAAAATCCAATCACACTTTCTTAACAAGTTTCAAGACTTTTGATGTGCTCATCAAAAAGAAAAAAGAAAAAAAAAAGACCTTCAATCTTCTCTCGTATTCATTTTACTTATGGAGAGTGAGAGAAGAAAATAAGGGGCACAGGGACTGGCTCCTTCCCCCTTGTCAGCCTTTGACAGCCACGGCGTGGTTGTCTCAACCTCGTTTAGTCCATGCATGTGTCACGGGCCAATACTCATGCGACCTTAGGAATTTATCTCAAGTCAGCCTTTCTCACACTCAACTCACAAGGATCGTAGAGAGAAAAACTTCTAGAGAAGAAGAAGAAGAAGAAGAAGAAGAAGAAGAAGAAGACACAATTCTAAGCCAGTGAAGACAACGAGGGTTGTCCGCAATTTAAAGAGGCACAAACATGGATCGAACCATGGCGTGGTTGTCTCAACCTCGTTTAGTCCATGCATGTGTCACGGGCCGATACTCGTGCGACCTTAGGAATTTATCTCAAGTCAGCCTTTCTCACACTCAACTCACAAGGATCGTAGAGAGAAAAACTTCTAGAGAAGAAGAAGAAAAAGAAGAAGAAGACACAATTCTAAGCCGGTGAAGACAACGAGGGTCGTCCGCAATTTAAAGAGGCACAAACATGGATCAAAATTATCGACTACGGGTAAGAAGACACAATTCTAAGCTAGTGAAGACAACGAGAGTCGTCCGCAATTTAAAGAGGCACAAACATGGATTGAAATTATCAACTACGGGTCAATTGCGCAAGAACCCTTAAAAGCCACTCGATAGATTATGTCATACTAAATTCGCATTCATTTTATTTTTAACCACGAAATTTAATTTGATTTCGGATATCAAACTTTCGAGGGTTTCGAGATTTAATTATTGGATGTCGTCTCATTGTCCGTCAAACTATTGGCGAGTTTGAAATTTTTGGAAAATAAATTATTGAATGAAAAATTGGAGATCGGAAATAGAGAAAATTCGGATCCAATGCAAAATGGTGATTTTTGGACCAAAAAGCTTGTTTAAAAAAATAAATAAATAAGAGGAGACGAAGCATAAGGCCAGGAGGGTTTTAAGGAAAGTGGGTGAGAGAAATCATGGATCTTGCTGAGAAAAATCTAGTCCCTCTCTCCCCGCGCGTCCACCCCCACCCCCTTCCATTTCCCCTACTCAGCCGAATCATCCCCTCCCTTTTTCTTTTATTTTTTTTTTTTCTTCTTTCCCTCACTCTCCCTTTCCTTTTCCCTCACGCCATCCCCTGCAGTCCCCTCCCCTTTGTCTTTTCTTCTCTCTCTCTCTCTCTCTCCCTCTCGCTTCTTCTCCTTTCCCCCAGCTTGAGCCAAGCTTTCACCTTCTGCTTGCTTTCATTTTCCCTCAGCTTCTTCAGCATTTCATCTTCATCTTCTCCCCTTTTTGGCTGCCCCATTTCCTTTCCCCCTTGCTCAGTCGAACTCACACCCCCCCCCCTCACACACACACACTTTCTCCATTTACTTTTATTTTCTTCAACTTCTCATTCTTGTTTTTTCTTCCCTCATTTGCCGCAAGTCACGCCATTCCTCACCACCGTTCTTGCCGCCGTCGTCCCCGCTTGACCGCCGTGCAACCATCACCAAACCACAACCACCGTGAGCCACCATCCTTGCCATGGCCCGCTCACTGCCGCTAGCCACCATTGCCGGTTCACCACCAAGCCGAACCACCTTCGAAGACCGTGAACTTGAGGAGCTGCCACCATCTTCGCCATGCCATTCGTGCCGCCGTAAGTTCCGTGAAACTCGTGTTTTCATCGCTGTCACGCTGCCATTGCTGGAAATCCGTGAGTTAACTTCCTAATCGTGAATTAGGACGTTAATTTGTTTAAGGGGTAGATTAGTTTAATATTAATGGTGGTTAGTATTAGTTAATTTTACTTTAGCCTTAATTGCGATTAATGATGGTTTAGATTAAATTTAAGTGTGATTAGTTTAAGTAATTACGATTCGATTAATTAATCGTGAGATGAGATTGTGGTTAATTTCGATTGTTTGAACTTATGATGCTATGTTATTGATTGCCAAAGTATAGATTTTATTTATTATTTAAAAAAAAGTTCATGGGCAAGAGAATAGAAAATTTTGAGGTGTCGGATTTGGACGCCAAATTTTACATGCTAAATAAAACAGTGGGGTTCTAAAATGGAAGTATGCAAAGTTTGATGGATTGATTTCAAATACATGATCACGTACAAATATTTTACTGGAATTTTTAAGTGTGAAAAATTGCCAAAGTTGATTATTTGAAAATGAACTCTTTTGTTCTACGGTAATTAATGGCAATAATAATTGGTTTGATTGTTAGTGTGCTGGTGTGGTCATTTAAGTGAACAAGTCACCAAACGGAAGTTTGGAGACGATGCCTTATTTTTATTAGATGCCTAGCAGGAGTCCGAACGCTAAGTCACGGTTAAGGCTGGACCAATGCTCCTTTATGGAATGCCGTCTAGGCGGGGGTTCTAGATGATACCGTGCTTGATGAGGCAGGACAATACCCGGTCATGCTGGAACACCGCCAACTCGTATGTTGGCCTTGACTCGAGATGTTGAAATAATTGGAACACGTGTGAATGATTTTGATGCATTGTGCTTAACTATGGAGTAAAACTATTAGGTGTGGTATGGGATGTAATCAGGACTTGTCTAAATGCTTGGTGCATGAGAGTTATGTGTTCTGATTATCGATTATGCTTATTGTATTGATAATGGCAAATCTGACGTACTAAAATGCAGGGGTGTGCCAAGACAAAGTAAGATTGTATGCCGTTGCATGTTTAGGCTGCCTCCGATACAAATTTACATCCTAATTGGGGCTTAGACCATTAACTCGTTGATATTTATATTTCACCCCGTTGTTAATTATTTGCAGGCCCGTAGTATGAAGGACCATTGTGTGTGGTTTCAGGTCCCAATGGCATCACTTTTGGTTGGCCTCACGTTAGTGAAGTTTAGGCTAACCTTGACTCCTTTGCTGATTTTTGAGATGATTGGTAGGGAGTTGCAAGCTTCCTGGAGTTAGCAAACAAATAAATAAAAACAATGTTTTGAAAATGTTTGTCTTGTATGTACTATCCCCAAGTATTTGTTGGTTGACTGGGTGTTTATATAATTGCCTCTGCATACGTTTAATCAAAAGATAAAAAAGAATGGATTGGCGACGTGTCTTGTGATGCCGCAATTACTCGACCGTTGTGGGATGTTTGTGTGCTCAAGGTTTGGGGTGTGACATCAACAATAAAGACATCATATGCTATTTTGATAAGGATGCCAAAAAATTAATTATTCTTATACCCTTCCCATTTACAACTCATCTTTTAAATTCTTATGGCCATCCAAAGCACTTAAAATCAATTAATGAGGGGTAATTGTATTTTTGTATGTTGGGTTCTTCGTAAAAGTATGTGGGTGGTATTGCAAAAATAAAGACATGTAAGTAAGTGATCGTTGGATCGAAAGGGAGGCATGCTTTTGGAATTTTCTCTCATTATGCTAAACTTGTGAGGAAACTTTCAAGCCCAGAAACTTTCAGACACGTTAAAGCTTAATGACTCTTATACGTAACTATGCATAAATAATCCCTTATTAAAACATGTGTATTTATATGACAAGAAAAGTGAAAAGGGCATGAATTACCCATCAGTTCTAATACACCCCTCAGTGTCGGTTAGTGTATTAAGACTCTTCCATCTTCTTATAGCCAAGCCCCGAAGTGCAATGGTGTATGAAGATGCAAGCAAGAAAATCCATCCTTACTCATCAATATGATCAAAGAAATGAGATGAGCATTTATATGATTTCTCATAATGGACATGTAAGTGACAACTTTATAATGAAGTACATGCCTTAAGCAGTCTTTGAACTGGATTCTTCTACGTGGAACAATGCTAGAGTGCAAATCCGACCTTAGCTCAATCTAAGTAGATGCTAAATTTCTGATTATTACCCTTAGATAAATCCCCCATTAATCTTAAGTTCAAACCACCAAGCAGCAGAGCAAGCCATTTCAGATGGACAAGGAAAATCAAGTTCTTCCTTTTGCAAATTTATGATGTTGAGAGTCTTCACCAGGTCTTTTTCTTTTTCTTTTTTTTTTTTTTTTGCAGAAAATACCCATACTAACTATAAAAAAATGGCCGGTTATCGTCAAACAATGGACATGCAATAGAATTATCGTATTAACTCAATAAATCTCTCAAATATAGGTTTCATACATATATGAGTCTTCCTTATCCCACACTAATTTAAGTCTATTTCTTTAAATAACTTGTATTTTTTCTTTCTTTCATTACTATATCCTTCATATCTTGACAAACATATAAATATGTTTATATATATAATTTTTTTAATACTATGTAATCACAGTAGTAGATTGGCCTAGCCTCGCTAGCTACGGCAAGGCACGGTTGTGCTTTGGAGAGCAAGGCTTGCCCTTGCCCAAGCAAGACCTAGCGAGGTTGGTCCTTGCACAGGTGAGACCTAGGGAGGGTCGGCCTCAACCAAGCCAAATTTGATGAGGCTAGTTCTCACCTAGGCCATGGCAGCCCTAGGCCATGGCAACCTTGCCGGGTGTTGACTAGGCAAGGCTAGAGGTGTTAAAATGGGTACACAACCCATTTATGGACCCATGTTTGCTTAAATGGGTCATTAATGGGTCAAGTCTTATTTCCCAAAGCACCTATGATGGGTTTTAAAAATAAAAGGACTAAAATATATGGGTTTTAAATGGGTCTACTATGTACCCATTTAAGACCCATTTACCAACTCATTAAAAATGATCCACGATCTAATCTACTCAACTAGAGGTGGTAAAATTATAATTATTTTTTATATTTTTCTTTTCTTTTCTTTTCTTTTCTTTTTTTTTTCTCTCTTCTTCCCTCGGTGATCGGCACGGCAATGGCCGACGATCGGCCGTGCAAGCCTCGAGCTTGCTAAATTTAGCGAGGCTTGAGCCTCGCCAATCGGGGCGAGACTCGAACTCACCAGCGTCGAGCGAGACTCGAGCCTTGCCAGATCCAGCGAGGGATGAGCTTGCCAAATCTGGCGAGGCTAAGGCCTTGCCGACATCTGGTGAGGCTCAAGCTCGCCCAACGCCAGCGAGCCTTGAACTCACCAGATCTGGCAAGGCAAAGGCCTCGCCAACTCCGGCAAGGCTCGAGCCTCATCGATCTGGCGAGACTTAGGCTCGCCGGCATCAAGCGAGGCTTAAGCCTCGCTGATCTAGCGAGCCTAAAGCTCGCCAACGTCGGGCGAGCTCGAGGCTCGCCTGTGGCTGGTTGTCGGCTGTCATTGTGGCCAATGGCCAGCCAAAGAACAAAAAAGAAAAAAGAAATATATATTTTTAAAATAAAAATAAAAATAATTAAAATTTTTATTTTTATTTTTAAAAATAATTAAAATTCGATTTTTTAAAATAATTATTTTAAAAAATATAAAAATTGTCCATTAAATTTGTATTGTATAAAACTATTTTAACAATACCATTTAATATATATAAGAAATAAGCTTGGAAGTATTTTAGTAATATAATCTTAAAAAAAAAACATAGGAATAAATTTTTCTAAATTTGGTTAAGTATGAAAATATTTTATTAATATGGGTTGGGTCAAGTATAGATTGGGTATGGGTCGGTTCGGGTATGAGTTGAAAAAATTACATTAGGCATAAATTGGTCATAAATAAGTTAATGGGTCAATTTGGATCAGACCATTAATGACCCGACCCAAACTAGACTCAACCCACCTGTTTAATAGTTCTAGGTGAGGCCACCCTAACCTAGGTGAGGCTGACCCTTGCCTAGTGAGGTGAACCCTTTTCTAGGTAAGGTAGCCACGCCGAGCATCACCTAGGCAAAGGTGACGCTTGATGAGGCCACCCTAGCTTGGGGGAAGCTAACCCTCGTCGGGCCTCACCTAGGTGAGAGCTTCCATGCCCGGCCTCACCCTCATGCAGGCATGGCCAATGGCTGATGGCCAACCATCCATAAAAGGAAGAAAAATGGAAAGAAAAAGAAAGGAAAAAAATCAATAAAAAAATTCCAAAAAATATTTAAGTATTATTTTAAAAAATTGTCCATTTTAGCACCGACCATGCGATGTAGGATGACCGGCATACACATCGACAATTTGTTTGACACATGCTTTCTTTCTTCTTCCCATGCGCAGACCCCTATATTGTTTCCCCTTGCGCATGCTCTATCTTTCTATCTCTGATCAGCGCCCATGCCCTGCCCATGCCTTTTTATTGATCCTTTTCTTTTTTTGTTTTGCTCCTCCCACCAATTTCAATTGATCTTTCTTTTATTGCCCAGAGGTGTCTCGGTCGACTTGGTGAATGATTAAAAAATCACAAATCACATTGCGCCAGATTTGTTGTCCCTCATTACAGTTTCCGTCGCAAAGCATAAAGCTCGATTGGGTTGCTGAATCTTGATTTTTTTCTAGTCTATCACATTACAATTTCCGTCTCAGAGCTCTCGCATTTCCTCTGGTAGGCTTCTTGACGAAGCAGCCACCCATTTTCATGTCTATCATGCGCATGTTTTTCTCGTACCTTTGAAAAGGAGCCTTCATTAATTGAAGCAGATCAATTTGTGTAAGCTACCAGTGTTGTTATTCAATCAATGTACTCCGCTCTTCCCAAACATTTAGAATAGCCTAAGTTGTGCTTAGAACTTGTACAATCTGTACAAGTATCAAGTTCAATCGTTCTGATAGATCTAACTGGACCTGTCAAAAATTAGTGAAATGGAGCAGAACAAATTTAGTAGCCCAGCATAAAATGGGTTTACAAAATAAGAGTGTTATACATGGGTCCATTATATATCAATTTATAACCCACTTAACCCATTTATAATTAAATGGGCCCAGCCACAGGCACGACCATCTTCACGTCTCAGTTCTCAGGTCTCATGCATGGGCTTAGCCATCTCTTCCTCTTCAGTTCTTCGGCCTCGAACAAATCCAAATTGCCCAACGACCCCGAGATATCAAGCCTGCTGTTCCTGCTGTTCGAGCTGTTCCAATCTTTAGCCGCGATTTTGAGCAAATAAAGAACCGCCCACTGTTGACACTTCCGGGGCCGGTCTTGAAGGCGAATTTGGCATACAGATCGGCGAAGCTGAGGGCTTGAGAGGACTTAACTTTGGAAGGGGGGGGTGGGGCGGAGCCGGTGCTTGATGGGCTTGGTGAGGACGGCAGCTCAAGGCCAACCAAAGGGGTGAAACGACTAGAGAGGATGTGGAATGCTTAGGGCGTAAATGATAACCATTCTACCTAGAAATTGATTTATGGAAGATAAATAGATTTTTTTATTTTTATTTCTAGATGAGTTCCCAAACAAAAATACCCGTTTGATAACGACAAAAATTTTCTCGTTTTCGACGGCGGCGATCGACGGTGGTTGGTGGCAACAGTGGCCGGCAACCAAGGCAGTAGCAGTTGGCGGATGGCGGCCAACTACCAGTGGCCAATGGTGACCAGCGGCCGCTGATGGCCAACGATAGCAAACGGCGAACAATGGTCAACAACAACAGATGGATGATTGGTTTATAGTAAGGACAAACAATAAGAAAAATGTGTATTTCTCATTTCTGTCTCAGAAATAAAAAAGTAAAAAAATTTTACTTTTGATTTCAATTTAAAATCTATTTCTGAACAAAAATCTATTTCAAAAATAGAAAAATGAAATAATTTTATCAGACGATTTCTATTCCAAAAGCAAGTATGGAATAGAAAAATTGTTTTTGGAATATAAATTTTGCTTTGTCATGCACTCCTTAGTGGAGCGAGCTCCGGAAAGGGAGCGAGTTGGGAGCGATGGGGTCGCTGGGTTCTGGGAGCGCAAGCGGAGGACGAGCTCTTTAACTAGACTGCGACCTTGTGCAGGTCTTCTTCTTCCATTGTAGAGCTTAGAGAGAAAGTGAGAGAGAGAGAGAGAGAGAGAGAGAGAGAGAGTTGGGTGGGGCGAGTGAGAGTGGTGACTTCATTTGATTGTTTAAAGGCGCGGAAATGATGAATTTCGTTGTTTTTTTGGGAAAATTGAAATAAAAATATGACCCCCTTGCAAGACAGAGAATAATAGAGAGGTTGTTTTCTTTTTCACAAGATCTTGTATCAACTTTACTCGATTCGGCTGAGGTTGTTTTCTTGTTATGAATTATTATTATGACTACTGACTTCATTACTTTATATTTGTTCACTTTTGTATGTATATTAGAACTGCATAATAAGCAATTAAAATATTAAAAAAATCACATCAAATAACATATTATCAAACGGACAATAACCAATATATTAAGATTATCAAAGGAGTTGGCGAGACAGTCCATGGAGCCATTTATTTTTCAAATAGAACAATATAAAAAAAAAAATGCTAAAAGTGAACATCGAGATAGGTTGATTATGGGTCACAAAATTTCCATTGCAATTGAGGGGTCATAAACATGTTAAATGGGTCAATTTGACTCAAATCATATCTCACCCAACCCAAACTCGATTCGATCCACCCGTTTGATAGATCTAGATCCACCGTACAACGGTAAGGCCATTCCACAAGTGGCCACTAATGATTTGAAGCTGTGGGAAACTTGTGGCCACCAAGTTTTTCCTTTTTCTCCTTTTATTTATTCATTTTATCACTAGTAATAATTATTATGAAATACTTCAAACCGATTACATGTGACAAATTTATCTTATATTAGTTTTTATTAAACTTTTTCATTAAATTGCTGAGTTAGATGACACGTAATAATTAACAGGTGTACCAGTTTAGAGTTTTACACTCCGTTTGTCATAGGCATATCGATTTGTATTTTTCCATGATATTAATCCAATTTAACATAAATTAATAAAAGATAAATTTGTCACAACTATACTGGTTTATGATTTTTGGTGGTCAACAAATTTTTTTTGGATAAATTTATAAAATGTGTAAACGTCAAAAATATTAGTTTGGATTGAATTTATTATAAATGTACTAATTTGAAATTTTTCATGTTATTAACTCTAATAATTAATGGGTTACTATCATTTTCCCATTTTTTACCATCACCCACCTCAAGCCACTTGACATTTTAAATGGAATTGGCTAATTCATTGATCTCTAGCATTCACGAGGCAAAGATGATCTACCGGTTCCAACATGTTCAGATTGATTTTAATTTGAAAAAACACCTTCGGTCTTTAAACTTTGATTCAATATGTAATATAGTCTCTCAACTTTAATCTGATATGTTATATCATCCTCGAACTTTATAGTTGTTTAATATGCCCTGAGCTTTTCATACATGTCCAATTTATGTTGGGATATAATACTCGGAAATGATAAGATTTTGTAATTTATGTCAACGCGAAATCCCCAGAGAAATAAACGAGAAAAATAAGGACACCATAAATTTACATGGTTCGGTCTGAGTATCGGTACCTACATCAACAGAAAGAGCCAATAGCAAATAATCCACTATAATTGGAGAATCAAAGTTTACAATCACTCAAAACGCTCAAGTGTTTCCCACACCTATATTTAAACACAAACCCAAAGCATTTATAAATAAACAACTCACTTGAGAATAAACTCACAGCACAAAATTACCACGCATTCAAAGCTCGAACGAAACGCTCTATGTACATCAAACAAGAACAACGTCTATATTTTTCTTCACTTACGTATCCTCTTCGTAAGGCTTCAGCAAGCGGTACTCCACGGCATCTCACGGCTTCATTTTTCTCTCGGCATATATGTGTTGTGGCCAAGAAAAGGAAACCCTCACTGTCAACGTCCCTTTTATATGTGTGTGCCTAAGGTCAAACTTTTGACCTTGGGCCCCACCACTGCTGATTCCCTTTTCAACTCTACGTAGGCTTTTTTATGGATGTGCAGTGCAAACCCCTTTTTTCTCACGTGCAGGGACTTCATCGACAAAAATAAAGAATCCTTGAATATTTCCTTTTATTTATTTATTTTATATTTCCTCTTTTGTACAGCTTCATGAGTCTAGCGAATCGCGTTTTGTCAACGCTCAAACTTAAGACATAATTTAACAATTCTCTACATTGGCTCGATGTTTTAAGCCAAGTTATAGTGCTCATCACCTATGCTGCTCTTCTAACGCCCTGACGAGCGCTCACTCTCCACGGACGCTAATAGAGCTCAAGCAAAGCTTGAGTTTCGCCAATAGAACAGATTTAGTCATCATGTTTGCTAGGTTTTTTGCTATATCAATTTTTTTTGACAATAATAATACCCTTAATTAAGACATCTTGAATGAAATGGTACCTAATGTTGATATGCTTTGTTCGCTTGTGATAAACTAGATTATACGCCAAATATATCGTACATTGGTTATCATAGTGTATATCCACACTTTTCTGTTCTAACCCAAAGTTCGTGAGCAAACTTTGTAACCATATCGCCTCCTTCGCTACAAAAGTTAGTGCCATGTACTCTGCCTCAGTTAAAGACAAGGCAATATGATCCTATAAGGATGCTTTCCAACTAACTGCACCACCCGCTAGCGTAAACACGTACCCTGCTAAAGATTTGCAATCATCCAAGTCACCGGCATAATCCGAATCCACAAAACCAGTGGTTTTACTATCATTGTTGTTCCTCTAGTACACTATACCCACGTCTGTTGTCCCCTTCAAATATCACAGCTTCCCAATGAGCTTTACCAAGACGCGTCATATAGCGACTAACTATGCTCACAGCTTGTAAAATATCAGGTCTAGTGCACACCATAGCATACATAATACTACCCACGGCACTAGAATAAGGAACACGGGACATATGCTCCTCCTCCTCCTCAGTCTGCGGTGATAATTTATCTGAAAGTTTAAAATGCTTTGCTAAGGTGTACTTACAGATTTTACTAACTGCATATTAAAACATTCTACGATCTTCTCTATATATTTCTTTTGAGATAGACGTAAAACTCCTGCAGTCCTGTCACGCAAAATCTCTATACCCAAAATTTTCTTTGCAACACCTAAATCTTTCATCTCAAATTTAGCATTTAACTGCCTCTTCAGCACATTAATATCAAACATATTCTTAACTATTATTAGCATATCATCAACATATAAAAGTAGATAAATCAAAGAACCATTCTCCAATCTCCTAAAGTAAATGTAACTATCCATCTAACTTTTTGTGTAGTCTTGACTAGTCATGAAAGTATCAAAACGTTTATACCACTGCCTAGGAGATTGTTTTAGCCCATACAAAGATTTACTTAACAAGCAAACATGATATTCTTTACCCGGAATAACAAATCCCTCTGGTTGTCTCATGTAAATCTGCTCCTCTAACTCATAATGAAGAAACGCAATTTTCACATCTAGCTGCTCTAATTCGAGATCTTGCGAAGCAACTAAGGCAAGTAAAACACGAATAGAAGTATGTCTTATCACAGGAGAGAACACCTCATTGTAGTCAATGCTCTCACACTATATATATCCCTTCGCCACAAGTCTCACCTTATACCTCATTACCTTAACACCGGGAATGCCCTTTTTTTCCATTTAAAGACCCATTTACTTCTAACAATCTTTTGGCTCTTGGGTACTTTGACCAGATCCCGTGTCTGATTTCGATGGAGTGATTCCATCTTTCGCTCATAGCCCCTAGCTACTATGACGACTACGAACTAGCCATCGCCTCAGAGTAAGATGAAGGCTCATCTGTCTTCACCTCATCACCTATAGTCAATACATAAGCAATATATGTATAACCATAATGTATAACCATAATGTACATAAGAAAATGGGTTCTCAGCTCGGTTTTGGCCCGTTTTGGCCGCCTTCCTGAGCCCGGATGCTTGACCCGCTTTGAGGAAAGTTGTTCTCCTCGGCGTCCCCGTCGTTTTGGTCTGCTCGGCTCGCTAATCCGGTGAGTTTAACTCACTAAATCTTGATTAGAGTGTTAATGATGCCTTAAGTGTGCTTAGTTTAAATTAAGTAAGTTTATGTGGGTGGATTAGTGTATTTAATTATAATTTGGATTAAGAGGTTGGTTTACGTTAAAGTGTGTTTAAATTAAAGGTGAAAAGAAGTTATTTAAAGTTAAGCATTGATGTGACATAAAAGGATTTTAGTTTTGAATTATTTAAGTGTTTCGAAATTCTGGAAAATATAATATTATATTATAATCCGAAATTATTAAAATATTATTATTTTAAAAAAATTATTTTTGACCCCGGTTGCTCAGAATTTCGTGTCAATCGCTGCTGTATATTCGGATTTTGAAATTGATGGTTGGATATTATAAATTGAGTGTGGATTACGAAAAATATGGATATTATTATTTAATTAATTTTCGGAATAAAATTAATTATTTATTAAAATTCGAAAATTTCGTCGGGACCCTAAACTCTCAGAATTTCGTGCCGATTGCTGCTGTGTATGCAGAATTTGATTTTGATGATTAATTGTGGCAAATTGAGTGTGATTGCGATAAATAGGGATTCTTTATAAAATCGAAGTGTTGAAATTGATGGGAGATTGGCCGTGATTAACCACCTATTAGAGGTCGTGCCCAGTGAGGCCGTGATTAACCACCTATTGGAGGTCGTGCCTAGTAGGGCCGTGATGGACCACCTATGAGAGGTCGTGCCTAATAGGGCCGTAATGAACCACCTAAGAGAGGTTGTGCCTAATGGGGCCGTGATTGACCACCTATTAGAGGTCGTGCCCAGTGAGGCCGTGATGGACCACCTATGAGAGGTCGTGCCCAGTGAGGCCGTGATTGACCACCTAATTAAAGGTCGTGCCGAGTGGGGCCATGATTGCCACTGGTTATTAAACCTTCCTATAGGGCCATAATTGAGAGCAATGGTTGATTTGCTAGAATGACATGTAATCGGCCAAGTCGATTGATCGCTGAGACGATCCAAGTGATTGAATTGTTCTGATGATGTGATTGTGCCATGGTTGTTTGGTTATCATTATTGCATGTGGTTGAATTATATAAATTGTGTTAACCTGCAGATGAAGGCTAATGGGAGGTAAGTCTACTGTGTGATGTGGCTAGGCCACCCAGGGCGTATTTTCTTTCTAATAGGGGTTTAGGGGGTTGAACTTGCTGAGACATCGTCTCATCCCGATTGTGGGATTAAAATTTCAGGTCCTTGGTGGACGGAGCGACCGGATAGCTTTGGTTGGCCTTGAGGAGTTGCAGAGGTGAAGTCATAAGGATTGGAGAACGTGTCTGACTTGTAAGTCGTAGGACAGTTCTTTTTTTTAGAGCCAGTCTTTCGTAAACTGTTGGCCGTAGACCTCTGTTTATAATTCTGTTAAATTATGAAAGTGTTATGTTGTGATTTTGTTTCCTGCTTTTCTATCCCAAGTTAAATGTTGTCAGGGGATTTGTTTTGCTTCCGCATGCGTAATAAAATGAATGGGTCGGCGACATATCCTGGGATGTCGCATATTTGATCGACCGAAGTGGGATGTGTGCGCGCTCGGGGTTCGGGGCGTGACATCCCCGTTGAAGTGGTATCAGAGCGTGGTCTATGTATGGAGTGATAAGGTGCGATGAGTCATGGGATAGTTAGTAGGAAAGGCTTTTAATATGCTGATGCATGTGGTTGATAGCTGTTTGGTAGTGTGTTTGTGGGGTCACCCAAATTCTAACCTGATGTTGGAATCGGAAAACAGGTGTCTATAAAAAGCCTGTAGGATGAGTGACTAGGAGTGGAGGACTCTTTGGTGAAGGTCGGTAGGACCCATGCCTCGGGGTAGGATACTGACAAGAGTCGGTACCCGAGGTAGAGCGTAGGCTTAGACCAGCACGAATGTAAGAGTACCGCCGCAAGTCGGTACTTAGAGTGTAGCAGCACCAAGCGATCCTAGGTTTGATGGGATCGTTTAGGCGCTGGTGTTCCTTGGAAGCTTATTGGGCCAGTAAGTTCAAGACCAAGCCACCGCTGTCGCCGTTATTTCTACGGCTGCCAGTGTTGTGACCGTTGTTGTTGTTACGCCTGTTGAGGCCTAATCTGGAGTTGTGGTCGAGGAGCAATCCGTTGTATCTGAGTCAAGGTTCAGTTTAGACAGAGATGGAAATCGATTGGGGAGAAGGGCCGATGCCAGAAGAAAGGTGCCCTGTTTCACCCGACCGGAGAAGTAGAGTTAGAAAGTCAGTGCTCAACTCGATCGATGCGTGTTGTGTCTGTAAGAAAAGACATGGATCTATTCCGTGCTGTAAGAGGGAAATGACTTGTTACAGGTGTTGCCATTAAAGCCATTTGATCAAAGATGGCTCGTATAGATGGATGGAACCATAGCTGTTTCTGCCCCGTCGTTGATGAGACAGAATTGAGGAAACATGCTTCGGGACATTTAATGAGGTACTTGGAACATACCCCAGTGCAAAGAAGGGTGCATGATATTCCTTGATAGGAGGTAAATGACTCCCTGATTGTGTGCCGAGTCAGTGGAGAGGAGGCATGAGTCAGCCTAGTGTTAGAGTAAAAAGGGAGCATGATTTGAATATGGCCAGCATAGCCGTCATGTTGAGAGCTATCTGTGAAAGTTCAGGAGAGCGTAAGCACTATTACTGCAGAGAGGACGCCACTAGGATGGCTAAAGGAGCATGAAGGGATCGACCATGCATCAATCAGAAGAAGAATGTTTATGAGATGTTTTATGCAGAGTAATGCAGCAGAATTTTCAGTGAAGGTTGTAGAGTTTTCGTTGTGGTAATAAAGTAATAGGAAGATGAGTCTCTGACTATAGTTGTACCTGATGGGTTTGCTTATGTATGACTTGGAAGTCATTTATGAAAAGATTTGGCTCGACTAGCATTCTGTTGTTTTGAATCATGTTAGTGATGTAATTCAGTTTGTTTAGTTAGCATGTGAAAGTTTTGAATCACTAAAAGTCGAGGGGAACTTCAATCCTTGTTATTCATCACTGAAGATGACCTGATTCAGGTTGTTGGTTATCGAATGTTCATGGCAACTGTAATGGATGCGTCAGTTGAGGGGGTCAAATATGGAGAACATAATCGTGGTGCATAAGTTTTCTAAGGTATTTTCTGAAGAATTGCGAGGTTTGTTATTAGGGAGAGAAATAGTCATAATTGAATTAGCACCCGGGACAGAGCCAGTCCCTAAGGCTCATTACCGGATGGTGTTACCCGAGTTAAAAGGACTGAAGGTGTAGATGCAGGAAGTGTTGGATAGGGGATTCATACGTTCCAGTGCATTACCTTGGGGGGCACCTGTTCTATTCGTGAAAAAGAAAGTTGGTTCGTTGTGTTTGTATGTCAATATCCCTCAAGGTCGACTAGAGATCAGGGTATCATCAGTTGAGAATCAGGAAGAAAGACATACCGAAGTTAGCATCTTGCGCTTGATACAGTAGTTATGAGTTCACTGTAATGCTGTGTGGTTTAATAGACACCCCAGCTGTTTGTTTGGGTCTAATGAGCATAATGTTTAAGGGTACTTGAATCAGTTGTGATCGTGTTCATTGAAGTTATCCCGATGTGTTCGAAGAGTGCAGAGGAGCACGAGAGATATTTGGGGATGGTACTTCAGACCTTGAGTACTTTTGGATTTTACAATAAACTTAGCAAGTGTGAGTTTTGGATGACTCGTGTTGTGCTCTTAGGTCACGTGATTTCAGGCGAAGAAATCTCCGTAGACCCCATCCAAGATTGAAGCAGTGAATAGTTGGCCGAGATTGACAACAGTGACAGAGATTAGAAGTTTCTGGGGATTAGTAGGATATTACAGAAGTTTTATGGAAGGGTTTTCAGCGTCAGCGTCGCAGTTGATTCGACTACTGAGGAAGTAAGAAAAGTTCGTGTGGACGGATAAGTGCGAGCGTAGTCTTCAAGGGCCTAAGAAGAGGCTGACTACCGCACTATGCTGATTATTCCATCTAGTCCTGGAAGTTATGAGATCTGCAGTGATGTGTCGTTTAAAGGATTTGGTTGCTTGTTGATGCAGCATGATAGAGTTATTATATATGCGTCCCGTCAGTTGAGATCTTGTGAGTTAAATTATTCAACGCACATCATAGAACTTGCAGTAGTTATGTTCATTTGGAATTTTAAAGGCACTATCGGTACAGAGGAATATTTCATATCGTCAATGACTATCAAAGTCTCAAGTATGTATTCTAAAAAAGAGAGTTGAATATGAGACAACATCACTGGATGGAACTCCTTAAGGATTATGACTATGATATTTTGTATCACTCTAGAAAGGTGAGCAAAGTCGCAGATGCACTGAGTCAAGAGTCCTTAGTTGTGCAGTTGGTACTCAAGGATTGGATCTTATTTGAGAAAGTTCAAAATTCGGTTTTCAAATCTAAGGTAGGCCACCTTTGGAATCTTATTACTACCCTCAAAATTGAGCCAAGAGAGCAGATCAAAATCAAATTGCTTCAGCGGATAGATTCAGAAATTCAGGAGACTTTATAAGAGAATGCAGATGAGAGAGAGGTTGATTTTCAGATTTCTGAAAACAGAATGCTAAGGTTCTGAGGATGATTGTGTGTAATTGATGATGTAGAGATTAAAGAAGATATCTTATGGGAAGCTAATCATAGTAATTTCACCGTTGTTCAGACAGTATGAATAGACCTTGTTTTGAGTGTGTGACATCCTGATTTTCAGACTCTGATTTCGATTGGTTAAATTGGGCATTTCATCGACGCGATTACAATGTTTTTCTCTGAGTTGGCCACTTACGAGATGACTAGACTAGTTGGGTGAGTTATTAAGGACTTTAAGGCAAATAGACTTGAGAATTCGACCAGCAATCGACTTCTCGACCGTGCTCATCTTTAGAGATCATTACGGCACAGTTAAAAATCGAATTAAGATCAGAGATAGGTCGGTTCGACTGAGATGAATGACCGATCGTGGGTGACTCCACTAAATTGGAAAACTCTCGTCGAATGATACTAATTTGATTTTACTGTCGTTTTGGTACCTTGTGTCCGTATTTGAATCATCGAGATTTTCACGACCCTCAAGAGTCGCCAATGTGTCAAGTGGATTCATCGTGGCTCGAAAAAAATCGACCACGGGTCATTTGTCCTAAAAAGCTCCAAAAACTACCTAGTAGCCTATGTCACATTAAAAGCGTGTCAGAGTGAAATTAATCGCCAATCTAAGTTCGATTTCAGAAATTGGAGATTTTGTCTTGTCACAAAGTGGGTACACCGAAGTGTGTGTATATCATATAAATCATCTGCATGGAGTGCCGGGAATGAATTGTATTTCAAATCTAGATCAAATGTTCCAAGTTGGCAGAGCTTTCAAATGGTTCTTTCTTAAGCAGTGCATAGCAGAGAGTGTGGAATTTCGATTGCTGAGATGAAGTCAGGGAAAGAAAGATCACAGCCGGGGTTAGACATGATGAGTCGTTGATTGCGGTTGTCGAGATCGGTGTCGAGTTATATCGATCTTGACTGGAGGTTCCCAGTTTCAGCAGATCAGTCAGATAATTTCTTTTTAGTCAGTGCAGAGCAGAGTGTACAGGATTTCAGTCGGTTGAGATGAGATCAGAGATCAGAAAAATCGCAAGTCCAAAGTTGGTTCAAAAATCAATGATTCAATTGCAATTATCAGAGAGTTTAGAGACCGCTCAGAATCGCCAGTTAGCTTTGCAAATTTTGTGTTGTAGACCTTTGTATTTTGGATCCGAAGTGGTTTGGGCAAGATAGCAGTGATCTAGTAGCATTGGCACAGAAGGAGCAACCTGAGAAAGAAAAGATGATATGAGATGATATGAGACGACTGCACCCCCACCTTTTGGTTTAAGAATTGGTAAAGACTTAAATTTCGAGGACGAAATTTTTATAAGAGGGGAAGAGTTGTGACATCCCGATTTTCCGATTTTATTTTCAATAAATTTAGACGGGCATTTCGTTGGCATGCATATAGTTCCTTTCCTTGAGTTAGCCACTCATGTGAAAACTAGTCTATCGGGTGAAGTTATTAAGAAATTCTAATGTATCAGACTCGAGAATTTGGCCAAGAAGCGACCTTCCGACCGAGCTAATCTGCAAGGGTCATTATGGCACAAATAAAAATCGATTAGAGACCGGATATAGGTCGACTCGACAAAGGCATGTGATCGAGTGTGGGTGATTCCACCGGATAGCATAATCTTTGTCGATCGACACTGGACCGACTTTTCTATCGATTGGGTACCCTGTGTCCGTATTTGAAACCTTGAGATTACCACGACAACCGAAAGTCACCAATGTTTCAAAGATGTATATTGTAGCTTGAGATGATCAACCACAGGTCAAATGCATGAAAATTTCTAAAGGCTACCCGGTAGGTTGGGCCGCGCTAGTATCGTGCCAAAGTGAAATTAACCGTGAAATTGAGATCGAATTTAGAAATTGGAAGTCTGGGTGTGTCACAAATCATTTTAGGAATATTGAATGATCTTCGGAAGATTTCTCATGCAAGCCAAGTTTTTCAGCAATTAAATTTGAAAATGGTTAATTTGACTCGAGAAATTAGTAGGCCCACATTTGGTCGCGCTTTTGGGATTTAAGTTTGTTCCATGGACAAGTGAAGATGTGAATTAAAGTGTGGTGCCATTGGATTAATTTTATGAACTTCAATTTGATTCAATTGGAAGAGAATCAAGTGGAATTGAAGAAATTGTTGCACAAAGTTTTGGACCCCGGCGAAAAATGAAAGTGCAACCATTGGAGAAGTTGTGGAGGATTTGAGTGAGTGGAAGATGACATGAGATGATGTCATGTTAGTTGAGGCCAAGGGTTGAGATCTTGACACATGGAGGGTGAGGATTTGCTCTTGGAAAAGTGACCCATCACCATCATCTTCCTCCTTGAATCAAGGGAGTCTTGGAACTTGGAAAGGAGGGAGGAGCACCGTGCAAACCAAGGAGCTTCAGCCGCACCTTCGTCCGCTCGATTGCTCGCTCGGCCGCCAACTCGCTCGTCGCTAGAGCCGCTCGCCGCCGTCGCAACCGCGCCTCGCCGCTCGGATCTCTATCTCCCTCTCTCCCTCCTGTTGCGCCGAAGTCCTCTTTCCTCCATGGTTGGTTGCAGCTCGACACCCAACAGATCTGAGAAGGCGTCGAAGCTGGCTGCAGCCCAGTCGGACCGCCATCCGCCGCTCGTGCGCCGTGCGCCGCCCCGCTCAGCTGCTCTCCTCGCCGCCCGCTCGCGCCACCACCCGCGCTTGGCCATCCCTGTCTGTCTCGATCCGTGAGTTCTAGGAGCTACGGGAGCTCGTCCCCGCCGCCGTGAGGCCTCGCCTAGCCACCACCTCGCCCGTCCGAGCCACCGACGAGCTGCCTCCGCCGGTCCTCCGCCCATTCCGTCACCGGAACCGCCCCATCTCCGCCATGGACAGCAACCAAGAAAATGGGTTCTCAGCTCGGTTTTGGCCCGTTTTGGCCGCCTTCCCGAGCCCGGATGCTCGGCCCGCTTTGAGGAAAGTTGTTCTCCTCGGCGTCCCCGTCGTTTTGGTCCACTCGGCTCGCTAATCCGGTGAGTTTAACTCACTAAATCTTGATTAGAGTGTTAATGATGCCCTAAGTGTGCTTAGTTTAAATTAAGTAAGTTTATGTGGGTGGATTAGTGTATTTAATTATAATTTGGATTAGGAGGTTGGTTTATGTTAAAGGGTGTTTAAATTAAAGGTTAAAAGAAGTTATTTAAAATTAAGCGTTGATGTGACATAAAAGGATTTTAGTTTTGAATTATTTAAGTGTTTCGAAATTCTAGAAAATATAATATTATATTATAATCCAAAATTATTAAAATATTATTATTTAAAAAAAAGAAAAATTATTTTTGACCCCGGTTGCTCAGAATTTCGTGCCGATCGCTGCTGTATATTTAGATTTTGAAATTGATGGTTGGATATTATAAATTGAGTGTGGATTGCGAAAAATATGGATATTATTATTTAATTAATTTTCCTAATAAAATTAATTATTTATTAAAATTCGAAAATTTCGTCGGGACCCTAAACTCTCATAATTTCGTGCCGATCACTGCTGTGTATGTAGAATTTGATTTTGATGATTAATTGTGGCAAATTGAGTGTGATTGCGATAGATAGAGATTCTTTATAAAATCCAAGTGTTGAAATTGATGGGAGATTGGCCGTGATTAACCACCTATTAAAGGTCGTGCCCAGTGAGGCCGTGATTAACCACTTATTGGAGGTCGTGCCTAATAGGGCTGTGATAGACCACCTATGAGAGATCGTGCCTAATAAGGCCGTGATGAACCACCTAAGAGAGGTCGTGCCTAATGGGGCCGTGATTGACCACCTATTAGAAGTCGTGCCCAGTGAGGCCGTGATGGACCACCTATGAGAGGTCGTACCCAGTGAGGCCGTGATTGACTACCTAGTTAAAGGTCGTGCCGAGTGGGGCCGTGATTGCCACTGGTTATTAAACCTTCCTATAGGGCCGTAATTGAGAGCCATATTGATTTGCTAGAATGACATGTAATCGGCCAAGTCGATTGATTGCTGAGACGATCCAAGTGATTGAATTGTTCTGATGATGTGATTGTGCCATGGTTGTTCGGTTATCATTATTGCACGTGGTTGAATTATATAAATTGTGTTAACCTGCAGATGAAGGCTAATGCGAGGTAAGTCTACTGTGTGATGTGGCTAGGCCACCTGGGGCGTATTTTCTTTCTAATAGGGGTTTAGGGGGTTGAACTTGCTGAGACATCGTCTCATCCCGGTTGTGGGATTAAAATTTCAGGTCCTTGGTGGACGAAGCAACAGGATAGCTTTGGTTGGCCTTGAGGAGTTGCAGAGGTGAAGTCATAAGGATTGGAGAACGTGTCTGACTTGTAGGTCATAGGACAGTTCTTTTTTTTAGAGCCGGTCTTTTGTAGACTGTTGGCCGTAAACCTCTGTTTGTAATTCTATTGAATTATGAAAGTATTATGTTGTGATTTTGTTTCCTGCTTTTCTATCCCAAGTTAAATGTTGTCAGGGGATTTGTTTCGCTTCCGCGTGCGTAATAAAATGAATGAGTCAGCGACATATCCTGGGATGTCGCATATTTGATCGACCGAAGTGGGATGTGCGCGCGCTCGGGGTTCGAGGCGTGACAGTCTTCTTTTCTGGTTGTGTCTCAAAAATCCTATTTTGAAGCATTGCAGTCTCGTCGAAGATCACATCTCTACTGATTAGAAAACCGGGTGATTTGGGATCGATGCACCATAGCCGGTAGCCTTTTCACCCCATGTGCATAACTTAGAAATATGCACTTCTTCACCCTCGGCTCAAGCTTACTATTACTCGCATGAGTATACGCAGAACATCCGAATATTCATAATTCGGAATAATCAACAGGTTTCCCTGACCATACTTCCTCAGGAGTCTTTCACTCGATAGCAAATGATGGAGATCGATTAACCAAGTAACATGACACATTCACTATTTTGGCCCATAATTCCTTGTCAAGTCCTACATGCAAAAGCATGCTTCGAGCTCACTCTAACAAATTTTGTTCTTTCGTTCTACCGCGCCATTTTGTTGTGGTGTCCCAGGTACTGTGTAGTATCTCACAATACCTTCCTTTTCGCAGAACTTAGTAAATTCTTTACCACAGAACTCCATATCATTATCAGTTCTCAGGCACTTGATTTGCTTATCTGACTGCTTCTCAATCAATGCTTTAAATTTCTTGAACCAATCAAATACATCATATTTGTGTTTTAGAAAGTATACCCATACCTTCCTCAAATAATCGTCGATAAATGTCAGCATATATCGGACACCTCATTTTGAAGGAACCGAAAATGGGCCACAAACGTCTGAATGAATATATTCAACTGGTTATTTAGTCGAATGAATAGTGGTAGTAAACTTAACTCGATGCTGCTTCCCATAGATGTAGTGCTCACATAAGTCTAGCTTTCCTGTCTTTTGACCCTTCAACAACCTCCTTTCACTCAACATTGTCATACATGTCTCACTCATATGCCCTAAATGTATATGCCATAATTGAGTCAAGTTAGAGTCTAACTCACCTGATGAAACTGCAGCAGTTCCGGTCATGGTCTCTCCCAATAGATGATAGAGAGTATTCACTTTTTTCCCATTTATCACTGTCATGGCACCTTGAGAGATCTTCAGTTCTCCACCTTCAGTAGTGTACCTACACCTGATGTCATCGAGTATTCCTAGAGAAATAAGGTTCTTCTTGAGCTCCGGTACGTGCCTCACATCTGTCAATGTGCAAACCACCCCATCGTGCATTCGGATCCCAATTGTCCATATCCCCATAGCCTTATAGATTACATTATTCCCCAAAAGAACCCTACCACCATCTGCAGCTTGGTAAGTAGTAAACCAGTTCTTATGAGGCGTCATGTGATAAGAACACCCCGAATCTAGCACCCATTCATCTCCTAATAAAGTAGCAGTCACACATAAGACAGCTTCTGCATCACTAGTGCTCCTCTCAGCAACGTTTGCCACATTGCTTGTGATATTTTGCTTATCAACTTTATTTCTCCACTTTGGACAATCTCTCATAATGTACCCATTCTCGTGACACTTCACGTGTCCCTTGGACTTTCTATGGCGTGATTTTGATCTGCTTTTACTTCCGCTGCTACTAGGCTCTCGATGTTGTTCTCTATCCCGAATCGTCAGTGCTTACGCTGCTCCTCTCGCCAAACCGTCATCCCGCAACTTTCTCTACCACTCCTTAGAGAATAAGACGGACTTTACCTCCTCTAAGGTAATAGTAGTACGCCTTTGCAACAGTGAATCAGTAAAGTGCTCCCATGACTCTAGTAAAGAGGCTAACAACATTATGCCCTACTCTTCATCATCAAGTATCTTACCGACGTATAACACTCAAAATAAACATTCTGACACAACTATTACAATATATTCTCTCACACCACAAACTAATTAGTACATGCACACATACAGCTATTCTATTTTCCCTTCTTGATCACGGAGGGATAACTTGCTCATACAGAGCTACTGAGGCTATAGTGCCTCTCACTTGAAGTTCACCGTTGCACCTGGTGACTTGAGGCCCTCTCTGGCCTGAAGCTCACACCTTGATTTCTCTCTGCGGAGACTCTATTTCTCTCTTAATCTCTTCTTCTCTTAACTTGTGTGGCCTTGCCTCACGTTTGCACTCCCAAGCCCAATTTAAAGACTCAAGCTTCACTGCCTCACGTTGCCGACTTCAGTGTGAAGAGAACAGCCGCAACTTTTTCTTCACGTCCAAGTTCCAGCAAAGTTGAACTTTGCTTCCTGCTCCATGAAGGCTCCATGTGTGCCCCTTCCTTTTCTATGGTCAACGTGTGCCTTCTTGCAGCACACTTCTCTTTGGCGGTTTGCAAACCGCCATGCTCTTGCTTTCTTCATGCTTCTGGCTTCTTATTATCATATTAGGTGTTGACTCCAACAGTCCCTATCGAGTTGCCATTACCTGCGACGGACCTGGTGGCCAGACCTCTTGCTCTACGGAGATGATGGCGGCCCGTTGGAGACTGAAGAAGTTGAAGCCGCGGGACGGTACATCTCGGCTCCATTTATAGCAACTGGGCAACCCTCAGTGGTCAGCGGCAGGAGCTCCTCGTGTGCGTGCGAATCTGCGAGATTCTGGGTACATAAAAAGGAGATTGAATTACAACGGAGAATGATGTTCTCAGACAAGCCACGTGGGCCATCGTCATAAAGAATTATAAATACTATGATTTGCGAGTTAATCCAAATTATATATACTATATTTCTGAAACTATTTCTAAGATTTTAATCCGGCCACCCATTTAAATTTTTACCAAAAGGGGGTTTAATCCCAACTTGCGTTAACTTTAAAGTTAGAAGAAAAAAAATTCACAAACTAATTTAAATGGCTGGCCTGTGGGTTTTATTTTCTTTCTTTCCCGTAAGACATTTGGCCTTTTTTTTAATTTTTTAATCTAATTTAAATAAGGTTTGGGTAAAAAATTAGCATTTGAACCAAAACGACATTGATTTAATCTTATACTTCATGCTTTAGCACTGTTAAATGTCACATAGTAGAGATTTCTTTTTTTTTTTTTAAAAAAAAGCCATGTTCACTTTTTTCGTCATCGAAGTTTGATGGCAATTAACTGAAAGGTTTCATTACACTAATTTGATAAGTTTTAAAATTTAATTACACTTTTTGAAAGTTTTAGAACACAAATGCATTTTTTTAACAAATTTTAAGATTGATAATGCACTCATAAAAAAAAAGACCCTCAATCCTCTCTCGTATTCATTTTACTTATGAGGAGTCAGAGAAGAGGGTAAGGGAGCAGCTAAGGACCGGTTCCATGCCCCTTGTCGGCCTTTGACGGCTACGGCGTGGCTGTCTCGCCTCGTCCGATCCATGCACGCCTACATGTACAACATCCAAACACACCCATCGTCCGCACTCTGTTGCAGCTTTCCTTGCTCTTCATCACTTCCATCCATGTTATCCTCCACAAAAAGATGAGCATGACACCTTGAACGAAGTACAAGTAAATATTTGCCACGGAAAAATTCAGTGTGTTGGTCATGTCCCTTTACAAGTGAACATGGTATCCAAGGCTTTCTAATGTAAATGTCGAATGTCAAAAGGTTGGCAAAAGATCAATTATTCTTATAAAAGAAAACATCATATGCTCGTTCGGCAAGGATGCCGAAAGATGAATTATTCTTAGAGCCTTCCCATTCACGATTCATCCCCAAATCCCAGATCTTATTCCCATCTAAAGCACTAAAAATCAATTAAAATCCAAACCACGCATATCCTCAGCTGGCAAGATGCTAAAACGAGTTCATAATGAGGGGTAGTCCTATCTTTTGTTTGTTGGATTCTCCTTAAAAGCATGTGAGTGGTATTGCGAAAATAAAGATATGTAGGTGATTGTTGGATCAAAAGGGAGGTATGCTTCTGGAATTTTCTCTTATTATGCTAGATTTGTGAGGAAATTTTCAAGCCCAAAAAGTTTGCATTCTCAGACACGTTAAAATTTAATGACTCTTATAGGCAATTATGCATAACTAATCCCTTATTAAGAAAAGAAAAATTAAAAGAGATGAGTATTATGTAAAACTTTTCTTGTAATTATACATACAAGAAAAGTTAAAAGGCTTTGAATTACCCATCAATTATATTACAATCCTTGGTGTCGGTTAGTGCATTGAGGCAGTAAACAGTGGGTGCAAGCTACATTTGACGTTTTTTTTTTTTTTTTTTTTTTGGTCATAAAGATACATTACATTTTTTTAGCAAGAAAATTCACCCTTACTCAACAATATGATCAAATCAATGAGATGAGCATGAGCATGATTTCTCAGAATGGACATGTAAGTGAGAACTTTATGATGTTGAGTCTTCACAACCGTAGAATCCCTGCAACTTGTGGAATATGTTTATTGATTGGCGAGGCAAGATATAAAAAGCAGCTCCACGTTGCAGACATATCACAATGAAGTAAATGCTTTAAGCAGTCTTTGATCTGGATTTTTATGCGTGGAACAATCCTAAAGTGCAATTTTGGCAGACTAAGCATCTTAGTTCAAACATCCGGCCTTAGCTCAATCTAATTAGATGCTAAATTTCTGATTATTACCCTTAGATAAATCCTCCATTAATCTTAAGTTCAAACCACCGAGCAGCAGAGCCAGCCATTTCAGATGGACGAGGACAAGCAAGTTCTTCCTTTGAAAGTTTATGACGTTTAGAGTCTTCACCAGCATAGGATTGTGTCCTTTTCTTCTTCTTTTTTGGCAGAAAATAACCATACTAACTGAAAAATAACGGTCAGGTATTGTCAAACAACGGACAATGCAAATGGAACTATCATATTTACTCAATAAATCTCTCGATTATAGGTTTCATACATAAGTGATCTTCCTTATCCCACACTAGTTTAAGTCTATTTCCTTAAATAACTCATATTTTTTCTTTCTTCCATTATTATATCCTTTTTTTTGGTAAAACCCATTATTATATCCTTCATATATTGGCAAACATATAAATGTGCGTGTATATATATATATTTTTTTAATACTATGAAATCAGAGCAATAGGTTGGCCTAAATAAAATTATTATTTTTTTGGATAAGAATCAAAATAGAGCATTAGCATCTCCTTTTCAAGTGCTAAAATTATTCGAGAATATGAAAAAGAGTAGGGTTTTCTCTTCTTCTTCTTTTGGCAGAAAACTTTCTTCTTCCAATGCATAGACACCCAATCCGCCGCTTCATTCGCTGCTTCCCTTGGACAGTACGCCAATCGTATGCTTTTGAAGTGGCATAGAGCTACTGTCTGAAATGAAGAGGCGGAAAGAAGTCCTTCCTGACAAGCTCAGGTGTTGCCTTTACTCCCGTACTATGTTATCTGCCATGCAAATAGAATTTTTTGGCATATTCCCATGTTCTAAATAAACAACTTTACTTCCTTCCTGAAGTCCTTTCTTTTTTAGCCTCTTTTTTTAACTGTTTTGCCTATCCGACCAAAATAAATAAATAAATAACTGGTTTGCCTCTGATCCTTGGTCAGTAAAGAGAAATTTTAGACCAGTCCTCGCATTATAGGCGGAGATTGATTGTTAAAAAGGGAATTTTCTTCTTGATATTATTATCATTCATTAGTAATAAAATACGCGGTGCACACTTGCATTGTTACTCTTTCAAGAGTACACATCTGGTAACGGTGTAGTTAGTTCATCATTTTTCATTGTGATATTTTTTTCATGAAACACAATCATATCCCATGCACACCTATTGTGTGCAATTCATCGATCTCATCCACACATGTCCAACAACTTTTTATTCTGTTTTGTTTGTTTGGAAATTGCCAAGCTAGTAAAATTAAACTCATTAGTTAAGTGAATAAGAGAGAGATACTCAAAAAATGTGAAAAATAAAATTTCAAAAAGCCAAGTTTCAAATTTTTGAAATGCTTTTCTATAACAGTTGTTTCGCATCAGGCATCGAGGCAATAAACAGCTAATACAAAAATAAATTCGAGCTTACGAGATGTGAATCAATATAATCAAATCAATGATTGGGATGATGTACCGCACGGACCCAATAGAAAACCCAAATAAACAAAAGGCAGAATCCTATGCCCATTGGTCAACGGACCCAATGGAAAACCCAAATAAACATAAGGCAGAATCCTATGCCCATTGGTCAAAGAAGGCATCCTGAGGTTTTAGATTTTCTTGTCGCTTATTGCCCCTCCGTGACCACTTAATGATGATGATGGTTCATCACCAGCATAAGCTCCCATAAACTTGTCGAATGGTTTATTAACCAGACTTGCAGACACAATTCAGTGGAATAAATGGAATAATACACACATCAGTGTCGGTTAATGCGTTAAGGCTCTTACTTTTCGATCTTCTTATAGCCAAGCCCTGAAATGAGATCAGTAAACAGTGGGTGCAGGATATATCTGATTTAACAAGCAAGAAAATCCGCCCTTGCTCATAAATGAGTATATATATGATTTCTCGGAATGGACATGTAAGCGACATCTTTATGATGTTGAGAGTCATCACCAGCCTAGAATCCCATGAACTTGTGTGGGCCGAGTTCATTGATTAACAAGACTTAAGCTATAAAAATAGCTCGACATTGCAGACATATTTTGGACCTAAGTAAGTCCTTAAACTGCTCCATCCAGGTCTCATGCAGATCTCAGCATTTCTGGACGTAAAACACCAAGAGGGTAGAGCCGGGGATAGAGCTCAATAAAGATATTGTACCCAATTGGAGGGTTAAAATATTTGGGCACCGACACGTTAAAATAAGAAACACAGTTTTGTCAGCTCACCAATGGAATATCCGTTGGACAGCCAGGGCAGCCCTCAGTTGGTGTTGCAAGATACCTGCTTTTTGTTAAGGAAACTTGAAACCTCCGACCATCCAGGGAGAACCCTGAAAATTCTTGGTAAGCTATAATAATAGCTCCACATTGCAGACATATTCCAATGAAGTAAATGCTTTAAGCAGTCTTTGACGTGGATTCTTCTATGTGGAACAATGCTAGATTGCAATTTGACAGACTAAGCATCTCAGTTGAAACATCCAACCTTAGCTCAATCTAAGTGGATGCTAAATTTCTGATTATTACCCTTAGATAAATGCTCCATTAATCTTAAGTTCAAACAACCAAGCAGCAGAGCCAGCCAAAACTTTCGGATGGACGAGGATAATTAAGAAGGTGAAAACCCTATGCTGTTGCTATTGAACTTTTATTTAATATAAAAATATCTAAATTGTTTCAATGCATATATTGACATCGTCACGTTTAACTTTTTATTACTTTTCATTGCCTTATTCGAATTAAGAAAAAGAGTAGGATTTGCTTTAACAAAAAAATCTAAAGAAACTTCGGTTTTGTGTGTAATATTCTCATGATAAAAAAAATACCCCTTTGAAAATTTACACATGAGAGAGAGAGAGAGTTGACTTCTATGGAATATCGTGAGCAACGTCTGCGTCTTTTTCTATTTTTGCAAATAACTTTCTTGACTTTTGTGGATTAGAGGCCTAATCTGTCACTACAATTTGACTTTAGGGCGCACATGACAAAATTTTTGGATCGAAATCAATTTCTGGCCAAAAATTGATTTCTCAATTTCTATTTCATGGATAAATTTCTGAGTAAAGAAACACATTTGATAACAATTCAAAATTTTTATTTCTAAGAGCGGCAACGACCGGCATCCCATGGCTAGAGTCCAACATTTGGCAACTAGCGTTCAGTGTCCGGTGACCACCGACAAGCGGCCAAAGTCCGACGTTCGGTGATCGGTGGTGGGCGGCCCAAGTTCGAAGTCCAACGTTTGGCGTCTGACACTAAGTCCAGTGACCGTCCGATGACCGGCGGTGGGCGGCCAAAATCCGGAGTCCAACACCAAACTCCAACAACTGGCAACCAGCGTTCAACATCCGAAGTTCGACGTTTGACATCTAACGTCTGGAGTCCGGCAATAGGAGGCCAACGATGAGTGGCCAGTGGTCAGAGTTCGGTGATAGGTGGTGAGCGCCGACATCCGGCTGCCGGTGGCAAGCGGCAGACAGTGGTCAGTGAACATCTAGTGGTTGGTAGTGAGCCTCAAACATCCAATGATTGGTGATGAACAGCCAATGACCGATGGGTGTCTAGCATCCAGCGACCGACGACCGGAGTGCAATGGTCGATGGCTGACATGATGTGGTCGAGGCTAGTGGTAGGCAATCGGAAACCGATGGCAGGCGTCCGGCATCCCACAAGCGGCAAGTGAGCAACGGGCGGTGACGAGAGTCAACAACGAGAAAAATTTTGATTTCTTATTTCTGTTCCAGAAATAGAAAAGCTAAAAATTTAACTTCTAATTTTTGTTCCAAATCTATTTTTGGACTAGAAATCTATTCCAGAAATTAAAAAGCTAAAAATTTAACTTCTAATTTTTGCTCCAAATCTATTTCCGGAATAGAAATCTATTCTAGAAATAGAAAAATGAAATTGCGTTACCAAACAAATTTATGTTCCAAACCTGTTTCAGGGAACATAAATTTTGTCATGTGCATCCTTAGTCGTGTACTGAGTTCTCTCCGACAAGTGAAGTCCTTGCTTTGTACTCGAGTACCAGGTTTCTACCATGGGAATAGGATTTTGGCATATTCAGATATCCTAAGGACCTGTTTGGTAAAAGTTGTTTCTGTTCACCGGAATAACTATTTCTATTCTTTTGTTCCAGGGAACGAAAAAAGAATTGAAACCTATTTGGTAAAACTTTTATTCTCTGGAACAATTTTTTTTTTTTTTGTTCTTGGAAATAAATTTGGAACAAAAACAATAATCAGAAAAAAAAAAGTAATTTCTTGTTCCCGAAAACAATTTCTATAATCTATTTTTTTTTCTCTCCTCTCTTCATCTCTTTTCTTCTTCTTCTTCTTCTTCTTCTTCCTTTTGGCCATTCGCCGGCCTTGGTCATGGCCGGCGCCAACGACTGGCCAAACGAGGGTCGACGACCTAGCTGAAGAGTCGCTAGCCCCCAAAGACGCCAAGCCACAGTGAGGCTTGTTGGCCCAAGCCTCACCATGGGGGGGCAAGGCTCGGCATCGCCGATGGCTGGGCGAGGTCGACCTTGCCCAGCTAAGGCGAGACTTGTCTGGCCACTAGCGAGGTCGAGGTTCACCGTGGCTTGTTGAGGCTCCGACGAGCTCATTAGACCTCGCCCAGCCAGTTGCCGGCCATGGCAATGGCCAGCAACTAGCTAAAGAGAAAAAGAAATAGGAAAAAGAGAAAAGGAAAAAACAAGAAGATAAAATACAAGAATTAAAAAATTAAAAGAAATTAAAAAAATCTAAGAATCCTACCAAACGTATTTCTATTCCAGAAATAGAAATTTTAGGAAGTTATCAAACACGTTCTTTTATGCAAAAATTATTCCCGAGAGAAAAATAAATAAATAAAAAAATCATTTCTAATCAAAAGTTATTCCCTAAAATAAAATCGTTACCAAACGCACCATAAATAAACAACTTGGACTTCCGCGGGGGTGGGTTACTCCTGGACCGGATGGGACTGAGTCAGTCCGACTGACTTCCTCAAGTCCTTTCCTTTTGATCTGTTTTGCCTCTAATCCTTGGCAGTAAAAAGAAACGCGGGACCTGTACTCATATTGCACTTTCTGACTTGGAGAGATTAGCTAATGAAGGGTTAATATTATAGGAAAATTCTTCTTGATTTTAATTATTTTTTTTAATTAATACGCAGTGCAAACTGCAACCTTACTCTTTCAAGAGTACACACCTAGTATCAGTGTAGTCGGCATACCATTTTGCTTTGTGGTTTTTCTCCGTGAGTGCGCACGATGCAACCTTGTCCAACTTCTTTCTTTTATATTTTGTGAAAATAAAAAAAAAAAAAGCACCAAAAAAAGCAAAGTTTCAGGTTTTTTGGAATGCTTTTCTATAACAGTTGTTTCTTGTCTGGCATCGAGGCACTAAACTGCAAATACAAGGATATATTCGTCAAAAGTGGACCCATAAACTTATTGCTTAGTGCCCCCTTGATGTAAGATTTCTCGGAATGGACCGTCTGTGACCACTTTATGATGATGAAGAGTCATCACCAGCAAAGAATCCCATAAACTTGTTGAGTAAGTTTATTTGAATAACCAGACTTAAGCTACAAAATAAACTCCACCTTGCAGACCCATTTCAATGGAATAAATGGTATTAGCAGTCTTTGATCAGCGACTCTTCTTTAGCGGAACAACGCAAAAGTCCGGGTTGGCCAAATTTAAAGCATTTATTCCTATAAAAGGGTATTCGGGCCCATTTGAAGGGCCGGGCGTGCTCTTCCATAGGATCTTAGGTGAAGCATCCAACTAGATGCTCAATTTCTGATGATTACACATAGATAAATGTTCCATTGATCTTAGTTCAAACAACCAAGCAGCAGGGCTATAACTTTTAGATGTAAACAGCCATATGGTCTTCGTCCATCTGGAACAGAAAAGGAGAAATGGACAAATTGACGTCGCATCAGGTTAGGGTTTATGCCTTTAGCTCCATTGAAATCACCCCTCCCGCTAGCCATCAATAAGGCGAAAGCACTATCTTCAAGCTAGCCTAACTTTCATATAATAATTACCCTATAGGTTTGAAAGCCTATGTTGACATTGTTATTGTTGCGTATGTCGTTGCGTATAACTTTTCACCATTCACTTTGTTAAAAAAGAATAGGATTTGCAGTAAGAAACATCCAATGAAATTTCAAGAGCATCGTGATCAATATCTTTGTCTACATGCTCTTCATTTGGGGTGAATCTAAGTCAAGCTACTCAACAGTAGCTTGGCTCAACTCGATTGTAGCTTGACTCGATTTTGCTAAATAAGTACTTGAGATCAACTCATCTAATTTCAAGTCAAGTTCAAATTCAAGCTATTTGAGTATGTTGTCAAATCGAGCTTGAGCTTACCAATATTCTTCTTCATAGGCTTTAGGCTTTCATTATTTTAAAAATATTCAATAATTATGAAAATAGACACAAGATACTTTAAATTACATAAAGCTCGAGCTTTATATAAAACTCAACTGGAATAGAGTAGAGATCAAGTATCTCAATTTGCTGATCGAATTGAGCTTAAACAGGAAAATTAACACTTGATTGAGCTCTTGTAGCTTTCCAAGCACAAAATTTACTAGCCGCAACATGCTAGTAACAGAGTGGGGTTTCGCAACCTGCACATAGCACACATAGCAACTTGTAAAATAGATATAGGATGAGAAAAAAAGACGGAGCCTAAATGACTATTAAAAAATAGTGGATTCCATACGATCTCACGTGTGCCTCACTAGATCTATCGATCCATATTCATTTTATGAAATGTATTAAAATTTATTGAATAATCTGGCCTTATGCTTACTTAAAGATACGCAATCAAATGATAATAGAAATAGAAATGCGTAAACAACAACTTAACATTTGTCTCTAAGAACATTCAAACTCTATCGCAAAACTAAAAAACAATTGTTCAATTTTTAACACAATTTTTTAAGGATTTTCACACATTTTAAGAGAAAAATACTCAAAAAAAATAAAAAAATTAAGCTCTTTCTTAATTTTTAGAGAAAATAAATTGTTTCGGAATTTTTTAAAAAATTTTAAAATATTTTTTTAAGCCCAAACCCAACAAAACTTGGCCTGAGATCCCTTGCCATCTCCTCCTCCACCCATTATCCATCACCTTCTACCAAGACAAATCAAGGTCCACCAAAGTTTAAAAGAAATCTCAAAGGTCAAAACCCAAACGATAGAACACGACCGCCGCGCTTCACGATGAATCAACCTACATCCACCGCCGGACCTCCATCACAGGCTAGTTCCGGTCACCGGAAAAACGCCGCTGCCATACTCACGGCACCGCCTCGAAAGTCTCTACTCACTGAAATGCTCATGTTCAGCGCAAGACCCACACCAAAAACCAATCGCTACGCCCCCCACGTCGGCCAGTAAACCCACACCAGTCACCCTCTCTTTCAGCCATAACAACCAAGGCGTGGATTAGGGGCGAGTCTCCACGATTGCCCTGCGGAGCTCTGAACCTCAAAGAGGAAGGGGACCTTCCCTGTACTAAAAACGAACACCCACAAAGCAAGGGTCACACAAAGAAACTAACAAAACAGCGTGAAAATTCACAAAGCCGTGTCTAATGACCAAAATACGCTAAGGACAGAACGAGAATCAAAGAAGACAATGTGAATCTGGTTCAGGCATTTCATCAAACAGGTGGGGTGCATAGACTAAAGCGTGAACGGCAACTCATTCGGGAATCGGATTTGCATTCGGGTTCACAACAATCATCAAGCCAAGACCAAAAAGGACCGAGCACAATCCGGCGGGACCAGAGCTCGAGTGAGCCGAACCACGATGAATCCCAGTCCTGCGAGTCCGAAACGGGCCAAAACAGGGCAGAGAAAAAGGGGTCGTCGGTGCTCCCTACCCGGCTCGGGGTGGCGAATGAGGGCGAGTTCGATTGATTGGACTACGTCCAGTCGCCTCGGACGCCTCTGAGCCAGGATCCTCGGGAAATCGATATGGCCCGAAAGAAATAAAAGAAAATAAAACCGAGACCTACCGTGGGCAAAGGAACGCGTCGGCGAGGGTCGTCGGCCGCGCTCCAGGCGCGATGGCTACTGGAGGAAGCCTCTCACTCTTGGCCTCACTCTTGGCTCTCTGTTTCTCGCTCCCTCTGCCGATTTCTCTCTTGGTCTCTCTCTCGCTGTCGAACCCTGTGATCTCTCCCGAAAATCCCTCCTCCAGCCTCTCTCTCTCCCTCTGTCCTTTTGAAGGCGCCGGCGGATGCGCATGGACTCTGCCACCGCCGGCTGCCCTGCCGGCCTGGCCCCACCCAGCAATCGCGCCGCGCGATTTGCTCTGCTACTGCTCTGTCTCGGCTGTACTGTTGTGGAGAAGGCGAGCGACGCGAAGGGGAAGGAGGAAGAGATAGGGGCCGGGCCAGGTAAAGAAAAGAGGATGGGCCAGCACAGGTGAGAAAAAGAGAGAAGAAAAGAAAGAGGCTGGGCCGGCCCGGTCTCGCTTTCTCTCTCTGTCTCTTATCTCTTTTTTAATGCAAGTGCTCTAATACCTATATATTATGCAATTAATGAAAATTATTTTTGTTTACGGGTTAAAATTAATCCCTTAATTTTTATGCAATTAATGAATGACGAAATGGGTCTGCAAAATTCATGTGTAAACACAAGCTTATCCAAGCCCCATATGCTACAAGGAAGAAGTGCTAATCGTTAAAGTTGTTTAGGATAGACAGGAATTGGCACCTCGACACAATTTCTTTCATCTTATCAGAGAATGTCATGCTACTTCTGGACAAACAAACCTAACCCGCTGTCTTCTATGGAAAACTTGACATGTTGGCTGTTTTCAAAACCACACTGCCCGAATTGCTTCCTCATACATGGCTCAACCTCTCTTTGGAATAATTCATGGAAATTAGATTGTGGTAACTGAATTAAGCGCTTCCTTTGACTATGGGCTCGTAACTGTATCCCATCAAAAGAGAATCTTCTCAAGCATTAACCTTATTTGTCCAAACTAATATCCACATTTTGCACGCCGACAAATTACTTCATCAAGTATTCATCCATCGCTGATATGCTGTTTGGATACTTTGGAAAAAGTCTTAATGAACTCATCTATCATGACAAAAATTTATCACTTCCTTTCCTGCTGCAAAAGGCTAGTAGTTTGGTTACTAATTCCACATTTCTAATAAATTATCACAAGGCATTACAAAATGCAAGATTATCTCAGTCGGTTGGAAACCACCATCACAAAAATGGTGTAATTTGACTACATCTGGGGCTTCCTTAGGCAATCCTGTGAAACACAGATGCCGGTGGCTTATTGAGGGATTGGTAAGGCAATAGGCTTGTCGGGTTCAGCCGAAAGAGCGTGGTGGCAAGAATTATGGGCACTTCCTAATGGGCTCAAGGGAAAATAATCCCTAAACTTTAGCCCAATTTGCAAGATAATTCATGAATTTTAGTTTAATGTGCAATGAGGTTCAAAACTTTTAATTTATTTAATGCAGTCCCTAAACTTTTGTATATAGTCAATTTAGTCATTAAATAATATGAAAATATGTAAATTAAATTTTATAAATCGTATTGAACAAATTAAAAATTTAGGGATCAAAACATCCAATAACTAGTATTTGCGCATTGGATGCTGAAGTTGTTATTTAAATGCATCCCACACAACCCGCAAGCTCACACCCAAGCTTTGAACTCATGAATGATTGCAGAAATACATAATATATCAATTCCCCTCAAAAGAAATTCGGGAGGGTTTCTAAGTCTGGCTTGAAAGACTGAACACCAAAGATAAGTGGAGTACTCAGGATTTACACGTGAAACGTGCGAGGCGGAATGAAGTTAACCATTGCCAGATTTTGCGGAAACCTTTTTTTTATTCATACTTTTAATTTTCACAAATGGTTCAACGGCAAGAGAAAAATGTTTTGAAGTTATTTACTTCATGATTAAAACGTTTTGCTTAGGTTTATGATGGTCCATTCTAACAAATATTAAAACCGTTGTCAAGTTTAATATATAAAAATTTTTTAAGTAGGAAAAAGTTGTAAATTTCTTTTCTTTGCAGCACCATAACATAACAAATAGTACCACACCATAAAGATGTGTCCACTTATTTTTTACTTATGAATATTTACACTAAGTATGGGACAGTATATGATAACAAAAGACAACACCATTGTCTCACCAATAATACCACACCATGAAATTATGGCTTGTTTTTTTTTTTTTTTACTAGGTAAAAAAAGGAGAAAAAGGTCTCATGCATCCAATAGTACCACACATAAAATTGGGTCATTTCTTTTTTAACTTAAAATTATTTACCCAAGGTGTGTGACGGTTGTGGTAGAGGGAGGGATGCCTGCTAGGCCGAGGCGTCCGATGAAGTGGGAAGCCTGCCGACGCCCTTTTTTCACTGGAGTTCACGAGTCCAGTCGAGTTTGAGCTTGGCGATGTATTGACTTGAGTCGACTTAATTTTACACTACTTGATTGGATCGGTATTTATGTAAAAGAGAAAGCCTGTAATGGACCTAGGATCGCGAATAGTCCTAACATGAGTAAGCATTCACTAAAGGGAGCGGAAGCCCAAAAGCCCAAAAGCGTAAGAAAGTCCATGGACACCTTTGTGCGCCCTAAGTAAAAGCTGCATATAGAACAATAGCACCAGCAAGAAGTCATCTTCACGGGTTCCGTCATGGTTTTTCAATTTCTTTTTTACCAAAAACGAAAAGATATGGCAAGATCCAACGGATAATGTGTCAAATCATGGATCATCTAGAGATAAACATCGGCTTTGAACGACATGAAACTAGACAAACACGTCAAATTATGAAGGCCTAAATAATTTAGTCAAGCCCAAACCAGCCGACGCCCACGCATTGGTCAAATCTATATTGAGGCTAAAATAATTTATAGCTAAAATATTCTATTATTGTAAAATCGAAAAAAATTACTTATAATTGTAAAAAAATTATAGCATTATGTGCAATAACAAAATTTTTTTTTTTGGTCGAACAATAATAGCATTCAAAATAACACATTTTAGTTAATTGACTTTTTTATTCAAAGTCAATCATTAAGAACTCGTATTTAAGTGATGCACAATAATACCGTAATAAACCATGTAATGATCCTTCATTAGAAAATCTGAGTTTTTTTTTTAAATTTAAATCTGACATAACTAAAACCACTCAAACGTTGTTATTAATTATAGGGATGCCATTTTTGTTGAAAGATGTATCCCCACTCTTCTTATAAGAGTTATATTCTTCTTTATCCCTGCCCCCGATTGGTGGGTTGCAAGGGTGATGTCCATATTTAACATCCATCGATTAGAGAACAATTGGAGGAATTAGGGGTGGAGGAGAGCATGATTCATTGTTTGTTCTTCTGATGACTATCGACTAGAGTCTTTGAATTTTAATTTTCTTTATTTACCAAGATTAAGCATTGTCGACACTTAATATTTCAGAAAATAATAAATAAAATAAAAATTCGGTTTTGGAAATATATCTTCATTTCAAAATTCAAAAATTCAGTTTTTATTTGATTTTGGAGCCTTTTTATTGTTGGAGTCGTTGAGTGAATATCTCGCTTGCCAAAACAACTTCGAGCGCTTTCGACTTCTCTTCGTCGTGGAAAATGAAAGCAAAAGAAAAAAGTCTGTAGGGGTTCTCCCTTCGTCTTGGTCGAAGGAAGAAAAAGAGTACAAATGTGGAAAAAGTGAAAAAGTGAAAAAGTGAGAGAGAGAAGGAGTTGACGTGAGCAAGGAAAAAAGGAAAAGTACAGTGGGAGAGAGAGAGAGAGGGGATGTTCGGCAGAGAGTGAGCAGAGAAAGAAACGAAAAGAAAAGAAAGAAAAAAGGAAAGATGAACAACTGTTCATCTTCTTCGTGAGTCCCCATCCGAAGTCCCTGTTGCCCGCTCCTGCGCCCTGCACCGTCGCTGTTCCACCGGTCATCCGGACCTCCGCCGCTGCGCGTCCCCGTAAGAGCTGCCGCCCCAGCGTCCAGCGACCGCCATCACCTCCACATCCGCCCGACGAAGCCGCTGCCGTGCGGATCCGAGCCTCACCCGAGCGACCACCTGAGCTGCAGCAGATCCTCTCTGAACCACCCTCAGTCGGCCTCCGAGCACCACCGCGCCTCTGCCGCCGAGCCTCGCCGCGCCTCGCCTGTAGCCCGCAAAGCCGTGTCCGGTCGCCAGCCACTGCCGCGACGCCGTTGCCGCCCCTGATCAGACCATGATTTGCGCCGCCCGAGCGACGACCCACGGGAGCCCGCGCTGCGACTCGATTCCCCTACTCGCCGGACGCCGAGCCGTCGTTCCATTCACGATTGCCTGCTGCCAACTGCTGCACCGCCTCTGCTCCGCTTGACGCCGCGAGCAGCGACCTGCTCGTTTCCACTTGCAGCGCCACGCGACGACCCGACGCCGCGTCCTCCTCGCTGACCCAGCCGAGCAACACCTGCCGCCCCGTTCCTGCCGGTCCGCCTTCGCCGGAGTTCCCTTTGCCAGACCAACGATCAGTCCCCTCGGTGGACAGCCGCACGAGCTGCCGAGCTTCTCTTTTGGAAGCAAAGGGAAAAGAAAAAAAAAAAAAAAACAAAAGAAAAAGAGAAAAGCAAATTAGGTAGTCTGTTTTTCCTTATTTTCTTTATTTTGTTATTATTGTTCAATTTAGAATATTAAGATGTGCTTTTCTTTTATAAATCTCTTAGGCATTAACTACAGGTATTTTATCCCAAATTATGGTAATTATTAATTTGACCCGTAAGACTTAGGGTCATATTACTATAATTTTTAGGAATTTTGATAGCATTTCAATTGTTAAATCATTATAGAGTTAAAATAATTGTTAATTTATCCGTGAGACAACGGATTATTTTTTCAGTTATTTTAATTCTTATCTTCATTCTTTTAAAATAATTACTTATTTGGAAAGATTAAAAAAAATCAAAAAATCAAAAAGTACATAAAAATCTAAATATTGCATTAGAGCATTTAGGTTTAGTAAATTAGGACTGTATTTTTAAGGTTAGTAAATTAGAATTGCATTTATAGGATTATAAGTTTTAGATTATACTTTTAGATGGGTGATTTTTGCTAGGACTAATTTTAAATAATGTTGGCATGTCTTGATTTTTTATATAGCTTTTAAGATAAAATATAGTTTAAGTTAAATTGATTCCTAAAATAAATTAGAATATCATTCACTTTAGTTTAGTCTAATTAGTTAATAGGTTAATTCATAATTAATCTCATTTCATATCATCATTACTTAGCATAGGTTGCATATATGCATTAAAAAATGAATGAATCATTTTAAAAAAAAATCATAAAAAAAGCATGCATGTAGAAATACCATGTCATTCATCCCATATCACGTAGCACATGCATATTTAGGATTATATAAATTAGATTGCATACATATAGTGACAAGTTTAAGTTATACCATATGAATTGCATCTCGCATGTCATTAAAATAAATTCATGCATATAGAATTACCACGTCATACGCATATTAAGTTAAATTAAGATTGCATATAATTAACATTTTTAAAAGAAAAAAATTAGGTGTCATGTCATGTAGAAATCATGTTTAGGACATGCAATTTTATTAACATTTTTTATTTGAATGTTATTTTATTGATTGCGCACTCGCATGACCACCATTTGCATGTTAGTAGTTTAGGTTTAAATTAATCAACATTGCCTGCAAAATATTTTTAAAATTAAAATAAAAGGTACGAAAAGATTAGACTAATCTAGATAACCATGCCCCAGGACTTATTCAATTTCTGGTTCGCAATAGTAAAGTATTCTCCCATACTTTACTTGGGTTTCTAACCAGTCATAATTGGTTAGTGGCGGCTCCAAATTGAAATTGCATGTACAATTTCTATCAAGTCGCGATTGGTAAGACTTGGGAGTGTCCGTGCCAAGTTTTTTGACTTAGTAATCCATTAGGCTTCTTTAGGTAATTCACATTTAAAAAATTCGGGAAGGTCGCGACAAGAATATAGCATTCTTAATTCCATCTTGCTAACTCAAACAAACGTAATCAATTGGGAAAAAAAAAGTAAGTTATACTTGAACTTTCCTCGCTTTATCACTTAAAATAATTATACTTTTGAAATCGTGAGTTCCATGTTCAATTTCACTGAAATGACCAACTCACATTTCCTTGTGATAAAGCCCCAAAAAGCCCTAGCATCAACTGAATCTCTGAACCCAACTCTATTCTCCTCCATTTCGCTGGTCACCACCCCACTGTCTTTGACCGCCGAGGAGTTTGCAGCCATGGCGATGGCGACTATATGCTAAATCCTATTATTTCTGTAACACCAAGAGAGTTTATTTCTTGCGCAGGCAATTAAAAAGCTTCCTGCAAAACTTTTCTCCCTACATACGTGTTGTGCATCTTCCCGCAAAGCCACTTCAGACGGTGCTGACCATTTTAGTGAGCTAACCGCAGGCTGGATGGGAAGTGAAGTTTGACACTGAACGATTGAGCTTGGCTGCAATTTCGTCCGCAAGGGCCTCGATCACTTCAGCTTCAGTTCTATCCAAACTGTAGGCACCAAAAGTCATGTCTGGTCATTAGTGCTAGTCAACACGAAGAAAATATCAAGAGGGTCAAAATTTTTCCAGTCGGTGTTCAAAGTTATTTTTGAGAAAAAAAAACAAGATGTCTAGGTTTCGCCTCAATGTACAAATAATTTTTCCAAGGTCACATATTCTGGGTATGGGTGAAGATCCTCTAATCCCACACTCGAATCTCTATCGCCTCTTCACAGATCCGTTACTGGCACGTGTTCATTTTTATCTTTTCTCTGCCATACATGACGACAACAATGCAATCCCCTCAGAAAGTATTTCATGAACCTAATACATAAATTAAACTGAATCAGAATCCTGGTGGGATTCACATAGGACCCAGTTCAGCATACGTACAACATGTGACAGTCTATCCAATCTCTCTCTCTTTCTCTTCTTGTATCTCTCCACACATCAACTAGCATTAATTGCCTCACATGAAACTTAAAGTTCAGGCATCATGTTCAACTCGAGCATTAATATTAGTATTGCATTAATATTAGTATTCTCCTCAAAAACATAATCATAATTGACCACATCCTCAAACAGAAAACATTGTTCATCATAGGAGAAATAATTGAACCGTCTGCTAATAGCCCAAGATTACAAGGTATAACATCGTAATAGACGCTTATATTACAGGTGATAAACTACACGAGACTTCAAGGATTAGAGATGTGGAACAAGATCAACATGCATAATTTGATCAAACGTTTGCTTTTCTAAAGACCAGAAAATCTAATGACTTTCCTTTTTGTCTCTATACCTTTGAACGACAAATGCAAAATTCTAAAGAAACATCTCCAACCATAGATTTCCAAGAGTATGCTTTAGATGAAGCAAACATAAGTCCACTTCATTAACGTTTTCACTTGTAGAAGCAGGAAAACATAATCAACTCCTAATCTGGTATTTTGGTGCCTTTAAGTCTACAGAAAAGTATTAGATTGATGGCGAATCACTGAATATATTGGCTTAAAGCAAGAACCAACATCCTAGTTTTATTTGGATATAGATTAATGCTTTCTACCAACAGAGCACTATTTGAATATAAAGATTTTAATTATAACTGGATGGATAAGGGCTTAACCCAATAATCATCACATTACTTTGTATCGCCAACTCCAATTAGTATGCCAGAGATAGTAGAGTGTGGCAAATGACCATATTACATTGCCTCATGCAGATAAACCGATGCCCAAGGGAAGAAATTCCACATTTCCAATTATTAGTTCCTACTGACCACAACGGGCAGCCTTTCAAAGTAAGTTTTGTGTTCTCATGCACTAAGTAACTTTCTTCAGCAATTCTCAAAACAAGTATACTTAGAAGAAGACAGAGCTTAGAAAGGAAAGAGTTTAGCACCTGGCATTAACAGTAAAGCCAATGATCCTGCCCACTGCTTGCAAAGCTTTTCTCCACCTCTGGGCCAGGTGTGGATTCTTCTGCTTGAAACCCTCTTTGCCTTGGCCAATATTCTCCACAAAAGAACTGGATGGCTCTCGCAGCTTCCTGCATCAATGCCCCAGAAAATGGGCAATACAATCAGACCCCTTTTTTCGGCACTCAAGGATCTTCTCCAGCTCATCGAGGCACCACGGTGAGCAATGGTAATTCTGAGAAACAACCACAACAGCAATATTCGACTGCTTAATCGCTTCTTCAATCGCTGGCCAGATCTCTTCTCCTCGATCCAGTGTATAATCGACAGCTGTTCTCATCCCCCTCCGCTCAAGAGCACCCTTCAGATGGCTCACAGGATGGAGTGTGTCATCCCGTTTGTAACTAATAAAAATGTCATATTTCCTAGGACAACGTTGACCTGCACAATGGGGAATACATCGTTTGAGATCAGAATAGACATAGAGGAGAGATTAAGAATTTGATAAAAAGGCTTATTGAAAAAAGAAACTGTGCTAGTCCTTGTATACGAAAATAAAATTTTTTGTTCTTCATCCTCAGCCAAGTCCCAATCACATGTATTTCACATTAAAAAATAAAAGAAAAAAAGAAAATGTACTAATCCAACAGACAGAAAAGAAATTGATAAGGAGGAAAATGACCCTTGCTGGATTGCCATACTTAATCAACTTAATAAAATAATTTTCCACTGGAACCACCCAAAAGATGTTCATCAGAACACATACCATGTTTTCATACAACACTTCATCAGGAATCTTCTCAAACAACCCTCAATCTCAACAATAATTGAAAGAGAAGAAATGGGGATTCTTAACAATAATTGGTTAACCAATTGATACCATGCAACTAATGGACTTGTCGCTAGAAATGCCTTCATGAGTTACTTGGAGCACAAGCCTAACCCAAAGCCAAGTGGTATCCCACTCTTTTTGCAGGTTCACAAAGGGTAATTTTCGGTAAATTTATGTTCCACGATAAGTTTCCAAAATAACCTTTTGGCTTTTGCTCATAACGTTGAGACTACAGTATTCATCCAATCCATTGGTGATCATCCCCTTGATAGCTTTTTCAATAATATTTTACTGACAAACTAAACATAAATAACTTTAAGAACTTAACCATGCAATTGATTGTGCCAGCAATGATGGAAATGATGACAATGCTTGCTTATGCCATGATATCTACATGCAAAACTGAATACATCAACTGATTTCTCATCTTGGCAAGGAAGGGGGAAAATATTAATATTGATTTTCTTTCAAGTTACTACATCTAGCCAAAGTGTTGTACGTCAATGTAAGTGTTTCAAGTCAGAAGGCAAGATGGAAACTTGCAAATTACCATGAATCCCAATGATGGATTTGAACTTCTCAGCTACAAACTTCAGAATTTGTTTAAATCTTGAGAATAAAGCAGTAGTGGAAGATGATTGTGTAACAACCTATTCAGTAAAAACTGCAGCATCATAAAATGATCTCAAAAACAAATGAAGGGAAACGAAATTATAAATCAGGAGTACTGTAACATGTACATCACTATCTCTACACTACTAGGATCTTTAGTATGATCAATATGATGTGATGTTACTTTAAAGAAAATTTAACTTGCTATCATCAGGAATGGATGGCACTACATGAGAGTAACACATGGTATGGGAAATTGCAACAGCAGTATCACGGATTTACCTTCTCTGATTAGGAAATAATCTAATAACATTAGCGATTTCACAATCTTCCAGTTACTCTCAAGCTGGTTAGGAAAGGAAATAGGTTGGGCAGGAAAACTTTTATGACTTCACCTGCATCATTTTAAATTTACCATCCTATGCCAGAATGGCAACAAAATGCCTTGTTGTCTATTGTTGCTATGATTTCAACTCATCCAAGTAGATAATAGGCCAACTCATGCAGAGGCTGAGCATTGTGTTTCCTTCTTCAATGTTTAAAACTTATTTAAGCTTGGATGATGAGGAAGAGATTGATCCTATCACCACTGAAGGTACTATACCACAAGAAGAGGGAAAATCTTTTGGAGTCTAAGAAAGAGATATTATTTGGTTCCTAGAGTGATTATATATGATGATCTTATGCTATAGACATAATACGGTTCACACACAAGCATGGGTCATTTGAGACATACCCAATGGAACAACATGAGATTCTAATATATATATATATATATTAATGTATTTTCCAACTGACAGTAAGTTAATAAAATTAAGTACATCTCCAGTAATAAAAGGAACATACTAAACATCACGTGATTGTATTAAAGAGCACATAACTCAGTGATGCACAGAATGATTGACCTCATATCTGTGAGCAAAAACATTTCATCCCAAGCGATGACCAGCCTGGAAAATCAACAGCATTACCAACCACTTTTCCCATCTACTATAGTAGAAGAAAACCAAATTAGCTAATGATATTCTAGGAAATTGATCAACATATTAATTAGCTAGTTGCACTAGTTTGAACTAGTTGGAACTAGTTGGTGGCAAGAGTTAATCTAAAAGTGGCACAACAGTCTCTTAAATACAATTGCTCAACCTTACTTACTCCAACACTCTGCAAAAAATGCTCAAAAGTTCAACTGAGGTTCAACAAGAAAGCAACCACGTCATGTCACATGGAGATAAGTCATCAGCCAAAAAACCGACAACAATGAAAAATTTGCAGCAAACAGTCACAAAGGATAATCATTGAAACCTTTAAGAAAAAGAAGAAACTCAAATGAAGTTCTTACCACCTTGCCTTCTTTCCTCGATGTAGGAAGTGCCTCAAAGATGCCAAATCTCGACACAGTTCTACGAACAGTTATTGTTCCATTTCTTTCAGTAGGAAAAACTTTTACTTGCCATGAAGACCGAAAAGCACAACGAAATCTGGGTTTCCTAAGCTTAACATGGTAAGGTGATTTAAGAGCTGCTGATGCCATACCCAAAGTTCTGGATATGCTGATTCCTCCACTTCAATCCTATTAATGAATTAATAAAAGAAGAAACAAGTAAAACACTTAATATTAAATAATAGCAGTTTTCGAAACAAAATGATGGATAGAAGTAGCATGTTGCCATCTCGAGAAGATGACACCACAGTTATAATCACTAGTCACTGCATATCTCAATACAATGAACTCTGTACAATCCAGCTAATACTCACGGCTCACAAGTGATTGCTAAGAGGAAACTGAAGCGTGAGTAGTTTTCACTGTTAGTACAATTGGGTTTGATAAGGCGTAACGTATCCAGCCGCCACTTGCCGATCAAGCTGCTTCATGATTGATTCATTGGGATCGGCAAAGGGAATTAAATGACAGAACACCTTCCTCACCAAAATGGGGAAAAGAAGAAGAAAAGAACAGAGGGTCGATGCTGCAAATTTCTCAACTCATTCGATTGACCCGATCATTCATTGCTCGCCTTTTGGACTGGATAAGTTATGATAACATAAGGAATCAAGAAGTTTCTCATATTAGACATTAAACTGATACCACAAAAATGATTATGTAATGATGATAACTATAATTAGAATGACAAACAATTCCTCCCCCCCCCAAAAAAAAGAAAAAAAAAAAAAAAACACACCCAAAGGTTCAGACGTCACCGAGGGAAGAAACTCACAAGCAAATGTTACCATAAAACAAAATGACACAAAATCTGAAAGGGAAAAAAAATCAATCACCTAATCTGGCACATAAATCAACACAGTGAAGCAACTTTGTCATCCAAGCAAACACACAGCAGCGTCTGGCAAGTTTATGATCTCATTCACGCAATCTTAACAGAATCAAAAACATTCTGGAATTCAAATTCATTCCACCACGCTCCTATCAGCCGAAGATGAACCAGCAAATGAAATAGAAAAACACTCGCAGATACCGGTCACACAGCCCGGGTATCAGCCATCGACTCAGGAGCAAGGTTACGAGAGAGCAAGGCGAAAGGGGAAAATGAAAAGATGCCGTCGCTGGCGAGTTGCCGTTACCTGCGAAGGAGATGGTGGCAAGGCCTTGTGCCCGAAAGAAATGATGGCGTTCCCTTGAAGTTAAAAGACGGCGACAGCACGAGCGCCATGCTAGAACTCCAAGCACGCTTTAGAGTTGAAAGGGAAATTTGTCAAGAGTGTTGTTTATTTGATTATATGGTGAATACCTACATGACGGAACGGGAGTCGTCGAAGATGGAGAAGAGTCGCGACAAATAAAGGCGTATTATTTTATTCCCCCCTCCCTCCCTTCTTCCCTTATTCGTATCATCCATTTCTTATTCCTTTTCCTCCATCATCTTCCTCCCATCCTCTTTCCTTTTACTGCCCAGGCCGCTTTTAGCACTCTACTTCGTTCCAGAACACCAAAGCTTCAACAACAGGGATAAGTGCCAAAAAAATCCTGAATCTTTTGTCTTTGTGCCAATTTGATCCTAAACCTTTTTTTAGTGCCGATTCAGTCCTAAACATTTTTAAGTTGTGTCAATTTAGTCATTTCCGGTAATTTTGGCCGGATTTTTTCTTGACGCCGCATTGACGTAACCCGATCGGTTGACGTGGACAACTTTTAATAATATTTTAATATTTTTAAAATTTTTAAAATATTTTTTAAATACTTTTAATTTTTTCTTTTTTTCTTTTTCTCAGCCGCCGAGGTCCGGCGACCGGCCAAAGGCGATCACGGCGAGGGCAAGGCCGACCTTGCCGGATCCGGCCATGGGCGATGGGCGAGGCTCGCCTCACCGGATTTGGCGAGGTCGAGCCTCGCTAGCCCTCGCCCGACCTCGCCGAGATCAGGCCATGGGTGAGGGCCGGTGAGGCGAGCCTCGCCCATCGCCCATGGGTGGATCCGGCGAGGCGGCCATGGGCGAGGCTCGCCCTCACCGGATCCGGCAAGGTCGAGCCTCACCGGCCCTCGCCCATGGCCCGATCCGGCGAGGTCGGGCGAGGGCCAGCGAGGCTCGACCTCGCTAGATCCAACGAGGGCAAGCCTCGCCCATCGCCCATGGCTGGATCCGGCGAGGCGGCCATGGGCGAGGCTCGCCCTCGCCGGATCTGGCGAGGTCGAGCCTCGCCGGCCCTCACCCAACCTCGCCGAGATCGAGGCCATGGGCGAGGGCCGGCGAGGCTCGACCTCGCGATCCGGCGAGGGCGAGCCTCGCCCATGGCCTCGATCCGGGGCGAGGCGGCCATGGGCGAGGCTTGCCCTCGCCGCCCTCGCCCTTGCCGGCGGTCACTTCACGGCCGATCGCCGGACCTCGCCGACCGGCTAGAGGAAAAAGAAAAAAAAGAAAAATAATAAAATAATAAAAGTATTTAAACGATATTTTAAAAATTAAAAATATTATTAAAATATTATTAAAAGTTGTCTATGTCGGGCCGATCATGCCACGTCAGCCGGCCGACGTCTAGTCAGCAAAATCCGGCTAAAATTGACCGGAAAAGACTGAATTGGCACAACTTAAAAAGGTTTAGGACTGAATCGGCACCAAAAAAAGGTTTATGACCAAATTGGCACAAAGGCAAAAGGTTTAGGACTTTTTGGCACTTTTCCCTTCAACAACAGCATGTCCATTTATTAAACATCTATCAACATTCATTCATTCATTCCTCAAAACTATACTGCGATTTGCTTATCATCAAGCCGCCATCAAGATCACTAACTACTATCTTTAATCGCAAACTTCGACAATTCTCCATTCGTTGAACAATTCAATCGCCTACGATTGGATCGCTACAGAAATAGTCGAGAGAAGCGTTAGAGGGACAAACCAATGCAAACACCTCAAGGAACCTCCGCTCCCGAGATTGAGACGAGTAGTTGCCTTGCCATTGACCGCCAACAAACATCACGGGAATACGTACATGAACACGCAGAACATAACACAAGGAAAATCAGTGTTGCTTCCAATCATACATCCGAATCTCAGGAAACAAGACAGACATGGACAAATCGAAATTGCTAATCATGATTTGAACATGTAAATTTGATCATTGTTTTCCAATTTTAAAATCCATATCCACAAGGGTACTTAACCAAAGTTTTCCCTTGGGAATCTTTTCATTTCGCTACACGTTGATATGCTGAGTACTTGGTTAACTAAACTAAAGTTTACACACGCTGTAGTTAAAAGTCCAGTTAACCATGCTTAGAAAGAGTATAGATATAGGAAAAAGAAGCCGATGAGTGGAATCTGGCAAATTAAGTGATTAAGAGTGGAATCTGGTAAATTCCATATTCAAATCATGGTTTCTCTCATCCGGAGTACCCTCTGGGGCTTAGGCTACCTTCATTGTCTACTGAGTGGACTTAGGAGATGCACATGAACAGAATGTTTGCATATATCAATGGAGATTAGTCAAGTCGGAAGGTTTAGACATCTCGTTATTATATTTGGTCAAATGATCGACGAGAAATAGAAAAATGAACAATTTTCATGTTTGGTCTAATGAGATTTTTACACTTTCAATTGCACTTGTGTCAATCCTACAACTTATAAATGGAAGTTAAAAGAAATGAAGATCCATTTCAGAAATTTAACATTATTGCTTTAATCTTGCTAAAGGGGCTTATATGGCTTTGTTTGCTAAAAATGGGTTATCGATGAAATATCTTCCACCAAAGGCTTGATCCTTCGGGGCTTAGGCCACCTTCATCATCTATTGAGTGGACTTAGGGGATGCATATGAACAGAACAGTTTGCATATGTCAACGGAGATTAGTCAAGTCGGAACGTTTAGACATCTCGTTATTATGTTTTTGACAAACGATCGACGAGAAATGGAAAAATGAACAATTTTCATGTTTGGTCTAATGAGGTTCTTACGCTTTCAAGTGCACTTGCATCAGTCCTATAACTTATAAATGGAAGTTAAAAGAAATGAAGATCCATTTTAGAAATTCAACATTGTTACATTTATCTTGCTAAAGGGGTTATATGGCTTTGTTTGCCAAAAATGGGTTATTGACGAAATATCTTCCACCAAAGGCTTGGTCTTTGAATTTTAGAAAGGATCGGATTTTGTGGCAATTCAGATTGGAAATTATTTGCATCCCAAGAACTGCTAACAATAACTAGGTATAAACGAAAGACAAATTAAAAGGATAACAAGAGAAGAATAAATTGATAGACTAAATTTTGATTAGTGCTTTTCATTGCAGATCCTTTATAACCGATGCTTCCTCGACTTACATAGCTTGTGCAAAATACACCTGTCATTGTGCAATTATCTTTTGAGTTACAACTTGTAACTACTCCCGAGATTCTTGACTTCACTGCGATTACTCTCAACTACATGTTTTCATCCATAAGCGGTGATACTCTTCGGGGTATCTGTTGGATGTATGCCCTAAAGTTACTATGTAATAGTTACATGTTAGGGATTTCAGTTGTACTACCATTATTATTATTTAATTAATGGCAATGACGTATTCATTCATTTGTCAAATTATTTATATTTATGAATGATTCTATAAGATTAGTTGCAACTAGACCTATTCTTGAGATGTTAAAAATATATATGATGGGTTCATAGTTAGACTGAATCTTTAAATCGTTCCTGGTCGATGGATAATTGAGTGGATATTAATAATTCTGTTGAAACCGGTATGTTCCTAACTTCGCTATTAAGTATTGGATACTTAAGGGAATGATGAGTCACATGTCATTGGTTATTATGATGCTTGAGTTAGAACACAGGTGTTTGTATTAAATAAGTTCACTGAACGTGACGCATATGGAACGGTTAGCGACATGGAAGTTTTTAGCGTGGTCAATGTCTAATTGTTCATGCTTTGGTCTTGTGTAAATAATCCTTAGACCTGAGGTACAGTATTAACTTGTGTGTCAAACAACTATGGTTCACAGGTATACGTAATGCCGAGTTGTTGATCCGTCTTTATACCTGATGGTCATAGTTTGTTCATATACGAAGTTGCACGTGTGCGCAATATGGAATCTATCTCCTTGTTACATGCAAGGTATAATAATGATGTCTTATGTGATCTAATTATGACACTGCATTGAAATCCTCGGCCGGGATTATAACCGAGAATAAATTATATATGTCTCGAATAAAATGCATGTCAAGTAGATTTGTACATATGATCAAACTGGTGATTTGACAAATATTCCATAGTCTTTATTTGATCGGGACATAGTAAGATAGAGGGATTGAATTACACTATAGCCAAAATTGACAGATTCATTATGTTCTTAAAGCATTCACACTATCTGGGTAGTCATAACATAATGCTAGATGTCAATTATGATTTGTAGGACCCAAAGATTAATTAGAATAATTAATTCTTTTGGGAGTACTAATGTATTAATACAAGTCTTACTATCAGCTTAGTGATGAACCTAGAAATGTCACACGCCATAAATAATTAGGATAATGTGGAACAAGAGAGAAATATTGTTGCAAATGTGTTTGCAATTACTGTAATCAAATTGTATCGACTTGAAATTAAATTAAATGAGATGTAATTTAATTTGTGTTATTGTCACGAACCTACTTGCATATGATGAACTTACATGCCCAAAGTGAATACATATTAATGTATTTCATAAGTACATATAAAGATAATGTTGTTTTTATTTTTAAGGGGATTGATTAATTATTTATTTATTCATTCATTTAATTAATTAATTAAAGTGGAAATGGTCAGCAAACAGCTGACCGTTCATGCACGAAATCAGCGGTTGCTGACCGCATGCACGATCGTGCATGTTCGAGAGTGATCAGCAACGTTTGCTGATACGTTGCTGATTCGTGAAAAACCGTTCCAAAAAATGCCGCAAAAAGGGTCGCTGAAAATAGAGAGAGTTTGGGCAATTGTTTTTGTGTCTAAGAGATGCGAGAAAAAAAGAAAGAAATTCTCTCTAGTTCGGCCCTGACTAAAACATGAAGGATACGGCATATTGTCTCCACGAGATTGCTAGCATGATCATAGTGGTGATTATCCGAAAGTTTTCTCTTCCATTCGATATCCATTATTAGTGTGTCCGAACTAGAGGTCCGACGTTTGTGGGGCTCGAACTGTTGAACATCTGAACCAATTCGTATAAAGTGCACTTCGAAAAGTAATTCGTTTAACTCCCTTTTTATATTCATATTTTTAATTAAAATACACGAACAACATCTTCGGAGAATCATATATAAAATATATTATTTTCATTTCCACTGCATTCTTTTTGTTAATTTAACCTATACATGGTTCATGAAACCCCAACAATATCATCTAACTTGACTTTTCTCATTTTTTCTTACTACTGTAGTAGACCACTTGTCGTCCATCAAAAACCATCCCGGTGTGCTACTCCTCGTCAATGACCATAAGTGACGAGTTAACTCCATTATTTTATTTTCGCCTATCCTGGTTGAACAAAACGGTTTGCATACGTCAATGGAGATTAGTCAAGTGAGAATGTTTAGACATCTCGTTATTATATTTTGTCAAACGATCGATGAGAATTAGAAAAATGAACAATTTTCAAGTGCACTTGTGTCAATCCTACAACTTATAAACGGAAGTTAAAAGAAATGAAGATCCATTTTAGAAATTCAACATTGTTATATTTATGTTGCTAAAGGGGTTTATATGGCTTTGTTTGCCAAAAATGGGTTATGGACAAAATATCTTTCACCAAAGGCTTGATCTTTGAATTTTAGAAAGGATTGGATATTGTGGCGATTCAGATAGGAAATTATTTGCATCCCAAGAACTGCTAACGATAACTAGATATAAACTAAAGACAAATTAAAAGGACAACGAGAGAACAATAAATTGATAGAATAAATTTTGATTAGTGCTTTTCATTGCAGATCCTTTATAACCAATGCTTCCTGGACTTATATAGCTTGTACAAAATATAACCGTCATTATGCAGTTATCTTTTGAGTTACAACTTGTAACTACTCCCGAGATTCTTGACTTCACGGTGATTACTCTCAACTACATGTTTTCATCCAAAAGCGGTGATAATCTTCAGGGTATCATCTAGCTTGACTTTTCTCATTTTTTTTCTTACTACTGTAGTAGACCACTTGTCGTCCATCAAAAACCATCATGGTGTGCTACTCTTCATCATTGACCATAAGTCACGAGGCATTGATCTTACATTGGCTACTGTTCAATTCGTGATCGTGTTACCTAATTGCTTCATCGACAAGTTAAGTCTCAACACTTTGCCGGCCCGAGTTATTTTTTGACATAGATATATGCCCCTTTTAAAAGAATTAAAAAGGTATCCGGAATATGAAGTCACCCCGTTGAAGTTTGAGCAAAACCTCGGTTCCATTATTTTATTTTCGCCTATCCTGGTTGAACAAAATTTGCATACGTCAATAGAAATAAGTCAAGTCAGACCGTTTAGACATCTCGTTATTATATTTTGTCAAAAGATCAATGAGAAATAGAAAAATGAACAATTTTCATGTTTGGTTGAATGAGGTTCTTACACTTTCAAGTGCACTTGTGTCAATCCTACAACTTACAAACGGAAGTTATAAGAAATGAAGATCCATTTTAGAAATTCAACATTGTTACATTTATGTTGCTAAAGGGGTTTATATGGCTTTGTTTGCCAAAAATGGGTTATCAACGAAATATCTTCCACCAAAGGCTTGATCTTTGAATTTTAAAAAGGATCGGATTTTGTGGCAATTTGGATAGGAAATTATTTGCATCCCAAGAATTGCTAACGATAACTTGGTATAAACTAAAGACAAATTTAAAGGATAACGAGAGAACAATAAATTGATAGACTAAATTTTGATTAGTGTTTTTCATTGCGAATCCTTTATAACCGATGTTTCCTGGACTTATATAGCTTGTACAAAATATAACCGTCTTTATGCAGTTATCTTTGGAGTTACAACTTGTAACTACTCCCGAGATTCTTGACTTCACGGCGATTACTCTCAACTACATGTTTTCATCCAAAAGCGGTGATAATCTTCGGGGTATCATCTAGCTTGACTTTTCTCATTTTTTTTCTTACTACTGTAGTAGACCATTTGTCGTCCATCAAAAACCATCCCTGTGTGCTACTCTTCATCAATGACCATAAGTCACGAGGCATCGATCCTACATTGGCTACTGATCAATTCGTGATCGTGTTACCTCATTGCTCCATCGACAAGTTAACTCGACTTGCCGGCCCGAGTTATTTTTTGGCATAGATATATGCCCCTTTTAAAAGAATTAAAAAGGCATCCGGAATAAGTCACCCCCTTGAAGTTTGAGCAAAACGCCGGTTGCGCTACTCCATTATTTTATTTTCGCCTATCCTGGTTGAACACGCGGCACAATCAGGGATTTGCACATCACCTCTATCGTTTATCGGCCTGCGTTGCTAATACTCGAGATTCACCCGTTCTAATCCTTTTAATCTGGTCATACGTTGAGCCCAAGATCGCATTTTTATTTCCGACACCTTGCCTTCATGGTCGACCTTTCGTCACCTTCCTCTCGACTGGATATCTACTTCTTCCGTTGAAGTCTCGATGTTGCCCAAGAGTCAATCTCCTCCGTCAAGCCTCGAGAAAGTGAAGATAGTAACAATTTTCTCCTCTCGCTGCTTGATGATCATGAATCCGCCCTTGAACATATAATCTCAGGTAGTTGCTTCGTCGAGCCTCGAATTCCTCATTCCCTCCAGGGATGCTTTCCTCAATATAAGGAAGAGGAACGCCCATTCCGAAAGAAGCATATTATTGAATTTGTGTGCTTTTCCTTCTTTTGATCCCACATTCTACCAGTGGTATTTAAGGACAAGGTCTCAAAAGGAATCAGTTTGGCAACGTGCCAAGATTGACAAGGCTCTCCAATTTTGTTGTTTTAATTAGAACCTTGATTTGGGTCTTCTGAATGGTTTCATAAGTTTTTGGTCCCCATCTACTAACCGTTTCTTTCTACGCTATGGGCCTATGTTGATTACCCTTCTTGATTTGTACGCTATTACTGGGCTTAGTCCCTGAGGAGAGGATACAAGTGCTGCTGACTCAGCCAAATGCTCCTTTTTCGATCACGTCGACGACTTTTCCTATGGTTCTTTCTTGAATCGCTATTGCAACGGGTCAGCGCGAAGTCACCCAAAAAGAGAACACGGCATTCCTCTTGTTCTGGCTATTGAAGTATGTTTACTTCCATCCAGCGCTAAAAAATTTCAGAGGATTTAGCAAATTTGGCTTTTTACCTTGCCGAAGGCAAAGTTTTGCCACTAGGACACCTTGAATTGGCTGTTCTTTACAAAAGAATGAAACCAGGCATCCACGTCAATATATGAGGATACATCTGGTGCCTTCTATGGCCCCTTCTGGATTCTTTAACAATGGGCAAAACTTTATTTTCCTTCTGTGTTTTATAATATCACACATGCTCTGCCCTGCTCTAGGACTATTAATCATGTACCTTACATTCCAGACACCAGAGAATGCAGGCTATTGAGTTAAGAGCTCACAACCATCCCTGTTGGCGTTTCCTCTTTTCAACAAATCCTTGGCTGGTTATGTGGATGTACCAGCAAATTTAGAGATGTGGAATAAGATTAACATGCATGTTTATTCAAAAGTTGTACTTTTCTTAAGACCAGCAAATTTATTGGCTCTCTTTTTTTATCTATTTTTCTCATTTACTCTCAGAGAGCTTTTAGAGAGTCGTAAGGGAAATCAAATGAAAGATTTTTCTTTTACTTGAATGTAATCAAGGTTGGAAAACATTTGCGAATGAGTGTGATTAAGGGATTGTAATCTCCTCTTTGCTAATTATCATTTAACTATCTCGTCAATCTTTTCGTGGCACACCCCTGAAGCATGAATGTTCACTTTATCAGCTTCACTTTTTTGGCATTTATTTCTCACTCAAATTGCTTTATTTTTGTTTGTTCTTTCAACTTTGTATAACAACTAATTGAGACCCTACATTTTTAGTCTTTCTAGTCAAGTCCTTCCACTTAACAAAATATCTAATCTCTCGATATTGGCCAAAACCAACTAATGTTGCCGTAAGAGGAAGTCAAAGAGTAAGGTGAATTAAATATTACCTGCATGGACACCCATCCAAAGGTCGAAGATAGGGAATGGATCAAATGTTTATTCTCCCACCACTTCCCTATCCACAGTGGGTCTTTACCTATGCAATATTTAATTTAGGTCACATGTCGGCATTTTTAACAACCATGTCAGTTGGATTAGGCTAGATTTCACGTTAAAAGGACTTGATTAGAAAAGTAGTAAAAGTACAAGGATGAAAAGTAAAATAATTTTAAAAAGAAAATATGAGAGAGAGAGAGAGAGAGAGAGAGAGAGAGAGAGAGAGAGAGATGCGGTGGCCTTCATTAAGTAACTGTGCCAAGCCTTTTGACAAGACAATTAAATTGGGCTAATGGGTCAAGGTCCAAGAAACTAAATCTATTGGATCCACATGCATAGACTCAAATTTGGACCTATCCAACCAACCTTCACGCAGAGGTTGATTTGGACCAATATCAAGATAATAAGATATTATTGTTGTTTCGTACGAAACATCTCCACAACTTTTCCGATAGATGTCCAGCTGGTCCACAATGAAGGACATGGTTATCCATCATGAATAACCTGAGCTTCTTCATATTTTTGAATGAGTCTGCATTCAAGATCAAGTCTTGTACATCAATCTTGTCCAGTTTAATGCCTTCAATGGCATCTGTTCCCTGTTAGAGACAAATAAAAATAATTATGCATATTGGAAGCACTTGAAAATAATTATGCATATTGAAATAGGCCAATAAACTCTTACCGAATTTTGACTAAACAATCGTAGAGCATCCTCATGACACCATATTCTACTTCGCTCGCTAGGATTTTCGGGGCACTCTCGAATCACAATTCTTCTACCCATTTCTCGAAGCATATCATGCATCCAAATTTTGTTATTTTCATCAATGTATATGAGCGACTTTTGAGCCAAGATCTCAATACCACTATTCGCATGAATAGAGCATTGATCTAGGGACCTAATTATCTCTTCTTTGTCATATCCATTAAGAAAACATGCGATGTCGAGAAAAATCGTCCTCTCGTTGGCCTCTAAGCCATTAATGGCAATCCTCAGTATTTGATGAACCTTTCCTTGAGGAATTTCTTTCAATCGATCAAAAGCTCCTTGCCATTCTTCGACACTTTTGCCATTCAAGAAAGAACCCATCACAGTGAGTAACAAAGGAAGCCCTTTGGAAAAACTAGTGAAGCAATTTGAGAGCATCTTATAATCAATTTTGGGATATCTTTCTTGGAATGCATTCCAACTGAAAAGCTCAAGAGCTCGATCATCATTTAGTGGTCTTACCTTATAGATTTCCCCACGTAAACCGATTAAGGTTTCTTCATGTCGAGGGATAAAAATGACTCTACTTCCTAAGCCTAAGTTTATTGCCTCGATCAGCTGGCTCAGTGGCTCTAAGAACCCTTCAGCATCATCAAATACTAACAAAACCCTTTTGTTTTGGAGCTTACTCTTCATGAGGTTTATTACTATAGTAATATCGTCGCCAAGCTCAGAAACTCCACCACCAAGAATGTCACCAAAAATGGTCTCCTGCATTTTGACAAGGCCGTCTCGGCTCGAGATATCCTTCACGTTCGCAAGGAAGCAACTCCGATCAAATTGATCTGCAATTTGGTGGTACAAAGCTCTTACAAGTGTCGTCTTACCTATTCCACTAGTCCCGGAAATTCCCACGGTTCGGACCTCCTCAACCTCTAACTTGAGAAAGGAGCACAAGGTTTGTACTTGAGAATCTAACCCGACTGAATGGAAAGCAAGCAGGTTTGTGCATGAGCGGCTCAATCTTCTTGAGATTTTCTCCACAATGGAATTGATGAATTCAGCTTCAAATCTGCAAATTGTCATAACTGAAGGTGTGACTCTAGTCGTGCTAACAAAAGATGAAGAACAATAAGATTACATTCTAGAATTTAGGAGTGTCGTCCACATAATCTAATTTAATGTCCCATATCCAATCCACTATAATAGAAATTAGTGGGCATGTGAGAGGTTGACGTGCGCTCTCATAATATGGCACATCTCCCTCTTTTTCATATTTGACTTTCCTTATTTTTCTTGTTCTTATTTTTTACTCTGGAAGATGTCTGGACTTGCCCACTTTCTCTTTAATATTAACGAAAATAAGGCATGAGACATCTGAGAACCTCCTATATAAAAAGAAGCTCGTACCATTTGGATAAACTAGTTTTTTTTTGTTTAGTTATGAAATACAAAATATAAAATGTGGGTTAATATTTTATCTTCCGTCAACGCTCAACAGAAGTTCTTTTACCGTTTTATTTAGCTGAAAACTTCGAATTTGCTATATGAGGAGCTAATCAGCATATCATGAAAGTGATGGAAGATAAAAGACAGTATTAAGATGCGTAACTATAATACCACATTACAAGAGTCCAACTCAAAAGCTTAAACGGATAAGTAGTAAAAGACCACACATATATAAAAAAACATATAAATTCTATAATCATGAGATAATTAAACAAAGAGCAAGTTCTATGGTTTCATACATAAAATAAGTGACCTCCTTTAGGAATCCTCTCAGGGAAACATTCAAGGAAGAGAGAAAGTCAGTACCTGTCTCCAAGAGGCCAACCAGTAAGATTGCCAGCTTTGCGGAGAGCGTCTCTCCACCTCCGGACCTTGTCGGCATTCTTCTGCCCGAAACCCTTTTCGCTTTGGCCGATCCGCGTGAACTGTCCAGACTGCTCGCGCATCTCTCTAGGGTCAACATCTATAAAAATAAGGAACACCAACTGGCCTTTCTTTTCCTTGCACTCGAGGATCTTATCCAGCTCATCCAGACACCACGGCGAGGAGACAAAGGTCTGAGAGATGACCACTATGGCGCTCCTTGATTGCTCAATTGCTTCATTGATTGCTGGTGCAATCTCTAGTCCTCTTTCCAGATTACAGTCAACAAAGGCCTTTATCTTTTTCCGCTCGAGAGCATCATGGAGATGGCTCACGAAGTTGCGTGTATCAGCCCGTTTATAGCTGATGAATGTGTCGTGAACCCACCGACGGATGAAGGAGAGAGGCAAGTAGAATTGTGGCTTGGCAGTTAGGCTATTTTTGAGAGAAGAGAAGTGGCGTGGAAAGAAAGAGGGCAAAGAGATAGGAGGGGATTGCAATTGGAATAGTGATGTTCTTTTGTTTAAGAGGCTTGGATACAATGGAGGAGGAGAAAAGGGAGGTAAAAGCTTGCTCTTGAGTCGGCCAAATTGGATGATCATCTTTCTAGATTTTTCCATTGAAAGACCCCCAAAATCGAAGTAAAGAAAGAGCTGTACCGAGTTGATCACGAGGCAAGATCCCTTGACCTATTTATAAAGGAAGTTCGAATTCATCACGATGCGTCCCATTCATCACTCTCCCTAAAAGACCATAATATTTTTCCGTGAGATATCGCCATCTGTATCACCTTTTGTTGGAAGTTTGAACCGCACTTGGGTGCAGCTGCTGGTGGAATCGGACGCAAACCAAAGCAGAAACAACATGCCATTGGCGAACACAAGTTATTAAAGTGAAAAAGAGAAGCTATTACATGCAATGTGCTGTCAATATACCTTATAACAAAGTAGCTTTCGGATGGTCCTACGACATCTTTTGTCGCAAATAGACGAAAAAGACGGATAATTCTGGGTAAGTTCCTAACCAAGTTATTGTCGGAATAAATTCTCGAAAACCCCAGAAAAAATCCCAAATGTATTGAGGCTTTCCAGATTCGTCCCAGCCATACCCACTCGTGTGCTGCAACTAACCTAAATTCCCAACAAAGTGAAATACTGACCAAATAACTAACAAATTTGAATGGGAAGATACCAATGAGAAAAGCATGTCCACCTTTTTAATTGGGATTTATTAGCTTTGCTTAAAAAAAATATAGGATATCTGAGTCTTAAAAAAACTTAGAAATTGTCCAACACTTAGCAAAACTCCAATGGTGATTTCTCCAAGGGCCTGAAAAGCCATGGTGTTGGCTTTTATAAGCAAAGCACATTTTTCGCCCACGCTTGATTTCTAGCCACGACACTAGTAAGAAATCCTTCATTTGGAAGAGTTTTGATAAAGATTCGAACACGCTGCAAAACGGTACCAATTGGATTATCTCAAATGGAGACTCACACAACCTTATATAAGCATAGTTTATGAAAATTAGAAAGTGGTAAAGAGAACTTCATCTGAGTATGCTCTTGTAACTGCATCCTTTCAAAAGATTTCTACAAACTGTTGTGTATGTAAGGGTGTCAAACTACCATCCACATCTTGTATGACTGATGTATCGTTTCTTTTGTTTGGAGACCCATTACTCATCCATCACATATCATCAATTTCTTTAATTTGTTCTTGTTAAAGCATGTCTTAAGTTTGAATGATTGAACAAACTTGATCCGAATTGAATTGCAGATAAAGTTCAAAGAAATTGAATTTCAAAATATGAAAAGTACTTCCGTGGTGGAGTCATGTGGTGAAGCCGGCTACACGGTGTAGTCTAAAAAAGCGTTCGACTTTGAGCATAGGAGAGGACAGGAAAGTCCGATTTTAGACTTTGACCGGCCAATGTGCTTCAGAGAAATAAATAAAATAAAATAAAATAAAGAAAAGCTTGGCTGGATTCTGCTTCTTAATCCTAGTCGACGTGGGCTTCTTTGACTCGATCAACAAACAACGATGGGTCAGAGAAAGAAAAAAAAAAAAAAAGAGAACGAATTATTCCCGACAAAAGTCGGTCTGGGTTCTTAAGGCAGCATGCATATTTATTGAAATAATTGCTCGCATGCATATATATTAAAATAATTGCTCGTGACCATGAGGTTGTTTGGCTGCGCATGACAAAATTTCTGAAACAGAAATTGATTTCTGGCTAGAAATCAATTTCTTAATTTCTATTCCCCGGACAAGTTTCTGAGCAAAGAAACCCGTTTAATAACGACTCAAAATTTCTATTTCTGAAACAGAAATCCGTTTGATAACAAAATAAAATTTATGATTCTAGAAATAGAAATTAATTAGATAACAACATAGGAAATCCTCAAGTACAAAATAATAGTCGAAATAATACTAAAACAACATAGGAAATCCTCAAATACAAAATAATAGTCGAAATAATACTAATACATTACAAAAGTTGAAAATACAATTTCATGGAATTTCCAGCATATTATTATCCCTTGCCATTTTATTAGCAATTGTTTTCCTAAGCGTATTTATTTGGTTTCCCTTCTCGGTCAATGTATCGTTTGCAAAGCTCATCCTTCATAGGTTCAGACAAGTACTGCGGAAGCATAAATATGAGTGCCATCAATGGTGTCTATATAGCCTTGTCATTTTATCAAAAACTAGTATTATACAAGATTATCAACAAAATAAAATTAATGGTGTAAAGGAATATATGAGAATTATACCTTAAAGTAACGTTTATGGTTAGGAACTAATTGGGGGAAGGTCGGTTTATTTTGATTTTCGAATTGAATCAGTCCAGTTGCTCATCCCTAATTTCTTTATTGTTGCTCAATGAACCTTTAATGGCCCTTGCATAGCAAAGAGGGAGATTTTCTTGAATCTCTTGCCTTCGAATTAAAATTCAAGATTGTGTAGCAATCTAATTATTTTGATTTTGCAACAATTTTGAATCCGTAAAAAGAATAAGGTTAAATTTTTAGGCACATTTTTTATTCATTTATTACGTAAGAATTTTTTCTTCAAGTGGCCATGCGTGTGCCTTTTCTAGGAGGAAAAAGCCACATTGTTTTTAAGTAAGCATTTAAGAACTTTGATCGTTTTTTAAAATTGGGGACCCATCTAATTGCCTTTCATCCTAAAGAGGAAGTTATAAAAAAAAATGCAAAAAAAAAAAAGCAAAATAAGAAAAAGAAAATTAGCAATAATTTGTGAAATTGTGGTTATGAGTAAATTAAGTTAGCAAGAAAGCGCAATGTTCTTTTATATGGTTTGATTTCAGTTTCTGATTTCTTCAATTTCTCTATTTTTAGAATGGAAATCTGTTTCAGAAATAGAGAAATCAAATTGTGTTACCAAACGGATTTCTGTTCCAAACCTGTTCTAGGAAACAGAGAAACAGAGAAATCGGGAAATATAAATTTTGTCATTCGCACCCGAAGAAATATCGAAGTGCCGTTTCAAGTGCTTGACATGGGTTATATCATAAGTATTGTTTGAGAAATTATATCCAAGAAGATTTAGTGCTCAAGCCAATTAAATATTGTGAGTTTAAGATTTGTTTAATTTCTTCCTGAAATTAAGAGATTATTTCGCGATAAATTGTGGGCTAAACACTGCATGCGTTATTGGATATAATTGAGACTTGGAAAATATTAAGAGTGTTTGAGTGAGTTAAGTGTGGCTGTAATTTCCATTGTATCGCTTGATCTATAATGAAATCCATTGATATTCTGATCGTAGACGTTGATCACTACAAACAAACCACATAAATTTGGTATTTGATTTATTTTATTATTCTGTTTATTTTATTATTCGATCGCTAGCTTTCTACAACACCGCTATTGCAAATTCAACAAATACTAATATTCGAATCAACAATAAGTCAACCCAAAATATACCTTGGAACATTTGCTTTGATCTACTTGCTGGATACTTTGGAAAAAAATCGTAGTGAACTCATCTCTCATGGCAAAAAATTATCACTCCCTTTCCTGGTGCAAAAGGCCAATATTTAGGCTGCTAAATTTTATATCTATAAGAATTTATCACAAGGTGGCACAAAATATAAGATCATTTCAGTCAGGTGGAAACCACCACCACAAGGGTTCATTCCTTCATGCCCCCCACTCGCATCCGATCATCTTGCTCTTCAAGCTCCCCAAAGCCAGAACGTGGAAATTTGCTTCAGCAACACCTCCCAACACACGAACATACCATTGTTGTTTTGTGCGAAAGGTGTCCGCAGCTTTTCCAAAAGATGTCCGACTAGTCCACGATGGAGGTTGCCATTGGACATTATAAATAGCTTAAGTTCCTTCGTATTTTTGAATGAGACTAAATTCAAGATCAAGTCTTCTTCATCAACCTTTAATGCATTCAACGGCATCCATTCTCTGTTAGATTGAAAAAAATTCCAAATAATGATATGAAGTGAATTCATTTTCTTAAAAAATGCCTAAAATAAATATTATTTTAAATAAAGACTTGAAACGACTAAGTTGGTCCCAAATAAGATCTTGAGATCACCGGTTAGCCAAATGCTCATTAGCAAGCAAGCACTTGATTTTTCAAGCAAGAAAGTTGGGACATTTTCATCTAGAGATGTTTCCTCCTCCTCCTTCTTCTTCTTCTTCTTCTTGTTTCCCTTCTCATCTCCTCCTTCTTCGTCCGTGGTTGTCCTCTTCACTGTACCTACAAACCCCACCATCACTCGAGAATAAGGACGAACAGGATGAATAAATATGAGAGGCAAAAAACGAAAAATGAAGATTTCCAATACTCTAGAAGTGAAGATTTCCAATACTCAAACTTAGGGCTTACCGAAGGAAACTGCCCAAACCAGATCGAACTGGCAAGTTTTGGTTAGGTCCCAAGGGGCGCCGGTCCGGTTCCGGTTTCCTAAAATTGAAACCAGTGAAATTGGCCCGGTTCCCTTTTCCATCCTTGGAATCACTCAGACCAGACTCGATTATTTTCTAAAGCTCTAATTTTATTTCTTTAAAATTATTAAAGAAATAATTTGAACTCTTAATTAATAAGAGTTTTCTAAATGTTGTTGAAATGCAAACATTTAGACAGAAAGCCAAGAGAGACATGCTTTGGTTGGAGCAAGACTTGGTGGGTTTTATGCACAAATCCTCCGACATTCTTTGTGTGCCCATTTGATGTAGAACTCTTGGTATTCACTAAACACAATAATAGAGAAAAGTCAAAAGTCCTACATTGAGAGCGTTTGTATAGAAGGTTGGATTCCACAAGAGACTAGAGAGACAAGCTACAAACCAAGAGTCCCACATTGAATAGAGGAGTTGTGCATAAAAGTCAAGTTATACTCCAACAAAGCATGCCATTCTTGGCCTTTTGGCTAAGATTAAGTATAATATTAGTCAAGTGTGTGAAGTTGACACAATTTGAAGCATTTTAATCTTTTGATTAAAGAACAAATGCTTTTTCTTTTTTTTTAAGGGAATGGGAAATAGATTTATTATCGGTTTCCCTGAGCAATCAGGGAATTGGACCGGACCAACGATCCTGACTAGCCTAGAAATGGGGAACCGGTCTTACCAATCTGATTCCTGAACCGAGAACCGATCACCCCTACTCGAACTTAGATCTAGGAGTTGTCTCTGAGAAATGTCCTGTGCATGGTGGTTTGAGGAAGAACAAGACCACACCAAGGAGGAAAAAAAGAATGACAAGAGACCATCCCCTTCATTTGCATCTTCATGCGCAACTTCATCTACCAAATGTTGCCTAACCACTTGTAGAGGGTTTGCCAGGTACTATTTGATCACTATTCATCTACCTATTTCTTGAAGCAAATCATGCATTTATATAATATTATTTTCATCAATGCATAGTGACTTTTAAGTCAGAACCTCAATCCCACTCTTGGCATGGATACCACATCGATTTAGGAACTTGATGATCTTTTCTTTGTCAAATCCATTAAGGAAACACGCTATTGAGAAAAATTGTCCTCTTGTTGGCCTCTAAGCCATCGGTAACAATCCTTGTTCTTTCATAATCAATTCCCTAAGGGGTTTCTTTCAATCGATTAAAAGTTCCTTGCCATTGTTTAATGCTTTCCCTATTCAAGAAAGAACCCATCATAGTGAGTCCTACAGGAAGCCTTTGGAAAAATTGGTGAAGCAATTTAAAAGTATCTTATAATCACTTATGGGATATCTTTCTTGGAATGAATTCTAATTGAAAAGTTGGAGAGCTTGATCATCATTCAATGCTCTTACCATATAAATATCCCTAGATAGATAGATTATGGTTCCTTCCTATTGAAGGATCAAAATGACTCTACTTCCTAAGCCTAAGTTCATTGCCTTGATTAGATGACTTAGAGGCTCCAACAACCCTTCAACATCATCAAGTACCCAAAAAAAAACCTCTTGTTGTGAAGTTATTGCAAAATGAATATCATCGCCAAACTTTGAAACTCCATCATCGAGAATGTCACCGAAAATGGTCTTCTGCATTTTGAGGTGGCCATCTTAGGCCTCATTTGGTTCAGCTTTCCCAATGGGCTTTGAGCCCCCAAAGCCCTTTAGAAAAAATTTTAAGTGTTTGGTTCAACATTTGGAGGTGTTCTTGGGCAAATGCTTGCCTTTGAAATGCTAAAAGCTCAAAGCCAGTGGAGACTTGCTTTGGGCATTTAGCATTTTCGAAATGCTAGTCCTTTTATTAATGAATTTTTGCTGATTGCCTATTTTACCCTCAAAATTTTATTAAAAGTCTAATTTTACCCAATACAAAACAAAACCCTAACTCTTTCAACGCTTTTCTTTGTTCTGTAGCGTTCACTCCATCACGCGACGGCTCTCTTCTTTGTCTCACAGCACATCCGCTCTCGCCGATATCCACCCTGTGGCTCGCAGCATCGCCTCCAGTCTCACCGCCTCTTTCTCTCTCCTCTCTCCTCTACTTGGTATGCCTCTCTCTCTCTCTTCCTCCCTCTTTACTTCCTTTTTGTCGCTAGATGGTAAATGGATCTACCTGTTATCTCGGTCTTCTTGGTTAGTTACGATCGTTTGTTTGTGGCGTGTTTTTTGCTTCAACAATTGAATCTGCTGGTTTGGCCTCTTTTCCTTCCTCTATGTTATGCAGTGTGTTGTGTGGTTATATGGGTCAGATCAACCATTAGAGCCTCTCTTACGGTTTCACTTGTTTAGATCTGATGCTCGCGTGTTTTCTGATGCTGTGATTTTGCAAGTTTCCGATAAAGCTTGGTCCTTTGGATTGCCCTAATTATACCTATCCATTAATCGGGTCTTTTCTGTATTGTGGGATCTGGAATCTTGTGCCGTTGCTGCTTTTGATACCCTAATTTGACATCATGAACATCGTACTCCAGGTAATTAGCCATTACAACGATCGTAGTAGTGGACTTGCCAATCCTAGATGGCCCGTATAGCAAGAAACGGCTCTTTCACGCCTTCCCCATCCTTGTGTATTAATCCTTCGATTTTGTGAACGCAACCAAAATAAAGCACTCACTTACCCTGTAGTTTCTTCATTATTTGGACCAAAACAACTCTTTCATGAGCTCGGTCTTACTTCACCATCCAAGACACATTAGTGACAAACAAGGCACTCACTTGCCTTATAGTTTCCTCATTATTTGGACGACCTAATATTATTGCTAAAGGCCAATTGTAATCGAGGATTTGTGATGCAAGTATAATGTTTTTGCATGTCCTTATTTTTTTCTCAATGTTAGATTTCTTTTCTTTAAGTGAATATTTTCTAGTTTTTTAATAAGAGAGGGCCTGAGTGGGTTTTTGACTAATAAAAAGTTAGAAATCTAGCAATTTGTTTTTGAGAGGAATTGTTGAAGGAGAAAAATTGTGTGCTATTCTCAAATTGTCAAATGTGAATTGACCGTTTACACTCGTTTGTACTCGTTTATTTATATTCTTCATTTGAATTGGTTCGTGGATCTTATTTGTTTATGTCTCTTAAATTTGTTCATGTCACTTTACTAATAGATGAGTTTATCAAAGGAAAAGGCATTTTGGAGCTTGAAAGATGTAGAAAGAAGTTAGATAACATTTGCTAGAGTTTCAAGAAAGTCATTCACCTACGGGATATCGAGAAGTGTTCAACTGTGCCCATTCCTCGCTACACTCGACAATTGAGTGAGCCTTTGGTGTATTAAAATAGAAGTGGGGGATTTTAAGTCATATGCCAAGTTATCCATATGAAAAACAAGTGCAAATTGTCGTGGCGGCAATGACTTTGCACAATCATATACGGAGAAATAACGTGACTGATCCGAATTTTGAACAAGCAAAATTGGATCACAATTATGGATATTCAGTTGACCATGATAATGCAACTGAAGGGGTGGGTGCTTCAACTTTATATGCATCTTCAGACATGACACGTTTACGTAATGAAATAGCCATAAGTTTACAAAGTCGTAGAGGTTTGTGATACTAAGTGTAACGTATTTCTTTTTTCCGAACATATGTGACCATGTTTACTATCTTGAAATAATTCTTTCTAGTCAAATTTGTATGAGAGGAACTTGGTTTTATTTTTCCTAATGAGGACCTCCATTTTTATATGCGGTGCTTACTCAAAAAAATTAGCATCCACAATCGGTCACTTCACCATCCACCAAATAAGTTCACCTTTTTTTTTTTCTATATCATTTTTATCTTCTGACAATCAATAACCCAACTTTTTATCAATACACTAAAATGATTATTAATTAACGAAGATGATTAATACTATAATAATTAAAAAAAATTATTCAAAGTTGAAAACAAACCTAAAAGAACCCTAGGCCAAAAGTTGAACTTTGCATCTAATCTATAATCAAATTCTTTTAATATAATTTTTAAATAATACTAATATATATCTTTGACATTACTCTCAACATGAAAATATAAAAGGTTATATAGTCATTATTTCTTTTTTGCAATTTTAAAAATATTAAAACTAAAAAACTTAATTTGGTCATACCAAAGGGCTTTTCAAATATATGTTTACTGCACAGTCTTGCATTTCCTCAAAGCTCTTTGGGCTAAAGGCCTTTGCATTTGGCTAAAGTCTTTTCCCAAATGTTGAATCAAATGGGGCCTTAGCTCGGTATATCCTTCACATTGACTAGAAAGCAACCCCAACCAAATTGATTTGCAATTCTGGGCACAAAACTTTCAGAAGTGTAGTCCTTCCCATTCTGCTAGCGCCAAAAATTCCCACTATTCGGATATCCTCAACCTCTAATTGGAGTCATGAGTACAAGGCTTGTAACAGAGAATCTAACCCAACATGTTGGAAAGTGAGCAGCTTCGTGCGGAAGCTGCTCAGTCTTTTTGAGATTTTCTGCGTATGGGTTTGGTTGGATTCAGCTTCAAGCCTTCAAATTATCAACAATTAAATGTGTGACTCTAGTTATTCGTGCTAATAAAAGGTGAAGGAAAGTCAATAAGATTTCTCCACAATAGATCGGTCGAGTGCAGAGTGAAGAGGCGATGTCGCAATGTAATCGTCACTGTCGAAGAGCCCAACATCTTCTCCATCATATCATATTTTCCTTCGGTAATAAGGAACATCGGATCAGGCCTTGTCCGACCCAAGGAGTAGGTATAGGGGCTTGCATTGACTGTTGCTTTTGGTTCAGCCCATCACCTTTTTCTTTTTATTACTGTTTCATCAGGATTGCCCTCATAACGTGATATTTCTCACAAAAAATCGTTCTTTAATTTGTAAAAAGAGACAAGGGTTATGTGTCAACTCTGAATAGAAGATATCTTATGCAATAATGTACAATCTTAGATTAGGTTGGAATTTAATCGATGAAAAGATCCAAAAGTTATACTATCAATTTCGACCAAAAAAAATAATCTTGAATTATGTTAGAATTGAATTGATGACACAAGCTAAAAATAGTGAGATACAATGTGGAATTAAATAAACGACAAGGTATTAGGATAGAGAAACATGCTAATGTCTAATCAACAACAGGAATCTAATAGTTATAACTAAGGAAATTTAAAGTTTTGTGTGAGGGTCCCTTGTTGGGTAACTAGTGATATTTATAATGAATATGTGATAACCGCTCTTCAACTATGCCCAATGATTATATTTTCTAAGTAACTTCCACTGGTTATGCCCACACTCCTTTATTCTCGCGAACTCATCTTGCCCATGTTTTAAAGAACCGCCCACATTGTGTATTGAGAATTGTACAATTATCAATAACAATTCCATCACTAGGTTTCTGAATGGCAATTGTTCCCTCTACCACGTGCATCTTCGACATCAACCGTCTTGGCGATTTGAATAATACTTAAAACATTTCTAACGAAAAATTACCACCAATGCTTGTATAGGCGGCCATCAACCGTCTGTCATCATTTTTCAATAGCTGGATACGTGGCATTAAAATATATAACTATCGATTGTCTAGTATCTGTTTTCATGTTTGTCGACGACTTAATATATGTAAGATGACATCCATACATTACTCACATGATTGTTGCTTATTTCTACCTAAATACTGCACATTTCTTGCCCTCATGCTAAGTACATGTATGTTAAGTAAACAAGAAAGAGATTCTCGAGCTACGTATAGCGTATTATCGTTTTCTTCTGCCCTCCTTTTTGAATCTTGGGGATGCTGTTGCCACACAGTACTATGCTAAATTAGATCAATTAATTGATGACGGATGAAAATTCTAGGCATAGATTGTTGTTAGTCACAAAATATTGTTGATTGGTACATACGGCTTTAGTCTTCTAAGTTTCAGCATTTCTGCAATTTAGTCCTTTAACATTCAATTTGTGCCATCAAATCCTCTACCTTTGCCAATTTGTGCGATCTGATCTTTGAAATTTTATTTTATGCAATCAAGACAAAGAGTGAACTTAAAATATAATAGCATTAAGTGCAATATGAGTAATCAAAGTAACACATTTCAGTCAATTGAATTTCTTACTTATAGTTAACCAAGTAGAATTTGTCTTTCTATGATGAATGGTACCACTGTTATACAACGTGTCATGATCTTTTATTAGATAATACATGTGTTTTTCTCATCCTTTGCGATCTTTAGTGACTATTATCATCAAAGATTGTCCGAGATTAGAAGCGAAGTATGGAGGAGATTAAAAAAATTTTGAGGTGTTGAGTCTTTACCAGCATAAAATCTCATCAACTTGTGTCGAATCCACCTATAAACTGGTAATATATTACAAGTTATCCTTTTACCAAAAAAAAAAAAAAAAAGTTCATTGATTAACAAGACTAAAGCCACAAAACCAGCTCCACCTTGCTGACAGATTCCAATGAAGTAAATGCTGTAAGCAGCCTTTGACCTGCAACGCTTCTTTGTGGAGCAATGCCAGAGTGCAATTTTGACAGATTAAACATCTTAGTTCAAAACTTTCAGATGTAAACAAAAATGTGACCTCTTTGGCAAAGATGAAGACCAGTGAGAAGAGCAAATTGAATAGAGCTAAAATGCCAAAGAACCTAACCCGATGTGACGTGAACTTGTCCATTTCTCCTTCTTTGTTCCAGATGGACGAGGAACATCAACGAGGTGAAAGCCATGTGCTGATGCAATTTAGCTTTTATATAATGTGAAAATACCTAAAATGTTTCAATGTTGACATTGTCACGTATAACATTCTTATTATTTTCTTTATTTTCAAGACTTAAAAGTAATGTTGCCATTTTTATTTTTTTTTTTGGTCGAAGTAATGTTGCCATATTCAAATAATGAAAAAGGGTTGGATTTGCTTTGAAACTTCAGTTTTTTTTTTTTTTTTTTTTGTGAATTATTTTCATCATAAAGATATACTCCTTTAAAAATCTACACATAAGGAAGATAGGTGAATTCCGTTGAATATCATGAGTAATGCGTGTGTCTATGTGATCCTGGTTACAGGTGAAACCAAGTCAAGCTAATCCATCGTAGCTCGGCTAAATAAGTATTCAAGATCAACTTGTCAAATTTCTAGTCAATTTCCAATTTGAGCTACTCAAGTATCCTATGGCGCCGAGTTCAAGCTTGTCAATACCTAGTTTGATAGGCTTGTGAGTCAAGTTTTCATTACTTTTAAAAATATATTCAATAATTAGGAAAATAGAGACAAGATACTTAAAATGACACGACACTAGAGCTTTATACATAAATCGATTGTAGTTGAGTTGAGCTTGAGAATCTTGATTTTCTAATTGAGTTGAACTTGAGCAGGACAATTAATACTCGATTAAGTCAAACTTGGTGATTTGCACAATAATACCAGGCGCTGTACATGACGAGTATCCATCTTTGCTTTTCAGAAGAGAATTGTTGAATTTAACCAGAAGAGAAAACGATAAGCTAGTAAGCTAATAAATATGCAGGCCCAAGTTATGTTCTGATGCCAAAGGTTAGGATTATGCATAAAAAGATCAATTTTGATAGGAGCTGAAATGCCTAGTTTTGTGCAAATCTGACTTCTCTATAAGGCGTGCAAAACGCAGTCCATCCGAGCTCGTGCTTATATGTTCGTATGGATTCTAACTAAAGATGATTATCCACGCCTTATAAGTTAAAGATGGTCATCGCACCAGCACGTAGATGTCACTACCATGCAAGATGCTTTATTGGATGAATAGCAGTACCCGGTATGAGTCGCCAAGCGAATTCACAGGGTTTATTGGATTCATTACAATGTGTATATAGTTTAGCTTCGAGATTCTATGGAACCGCTCCAGCTTCAGCAGCTCAAATTCGCACCATTTATTCACTCGGAGGAAGGAAACCCGTGATAAGCCGGTTCATCCGGATTGGGTCGGTCCACTCCTTCGACACCCCTGAACCAGAAAGCCTGAGAAAAAGAAGCTGCGCCCTCCGGAATGTCGTCCACCACCCGCTCGTGACCTCTCGGGAAGTATATCCCCGTTCTCGGGTGCGGCACCCAGAGTGGACCATGCTCGTCGGGCTCATCAGATTGATCACCATCACTCATCTTTCCTTTGGGTATTTCCAGCTTCTTCGTCAGCGTGAATGCACTCGAGAATCGCCTATCTCGCTTTGCATGCCTAGAAAGTTAGATTTGGCTGATATTCAGGTCATTTTGTCAAGGAAATGCTGCTTAACTTTGAATCCAATGAGCGAGGGAGGGGGAGAGAGAGAAAGAGATTTTGCCAGTGTAACTCCCAATTTCACATGCACATGAAAGGTGCTCCGGACCCACGAGAAATCACATTCAACAGTAGTTGCAAACATCTCACCTTATGCTGCCCCGAAATAAGAAGGGAAACTGATCAGATCGACTCAAGTATTAAGCTGAGAACACGTATATAAGAAGGGAAAAAATTGTAGGATAACTCGCTATATCATTCCTAGTTCCACATGCCACCCGAGGTAACTTCTTATCTAGTAAATCGCTCAAACGCCGGCTTAATCAAGCATCATAGTTATAGCCTATTTAGCTCTCGTACCTGACCAACAAATGTTTCGTTTTCACAACAGTCGCCGCCATCGCCGCAAGCTAGTGATTCCAGAGCCGGTACGCAAGGGTGTCTTTCGGGAACAATACTTCGAGAGATCTGGACCAATTCGGTTGAAGAGAGGTGCGACGGTCGTGCCCTTTTTATAATGTGTTCTACGCGTTCCGGAGGTTCCAGGTGCTCCTGCCACGACAAAAGCATCGTCAGTGCAAGGACTATAGTATCTGTTCGATCGTTATGCAACTGGTGCAGGTTTGTGTCAAAAAGCGCACACTCACAAAGCGAAAGGTGCAAAGGATAAAGCTACTTCTATTTAAGAAACACGAGGTTCTTGCGATCTGTGGTCCTTAACGATTGATAGTCCATTATGGAGCGAACATCTTCCGCAAAAGATTAAACATTTGAGCAGCTGAATTTTGCCTTTTTGCTTTGTTGAACTTCAGAATATTTTAACTTTCAAGATCTTGTGATCGTATCATTGGTTGATTTGAGGCATTTCGTGTGAGTCCCTTGTGTGTTCGGGTATTGCGATGTGATTGCCATTATCCGTACATTATCAATGCGTACTTAATGAGAAATCGTGATTAGCAGAATCGGCGAGAACATGGAAGGGAAGAGGAAAAAGAATCTAGCTAGAGTAATATAGGCCAAACAGCTCTTCTGAATTTAGGGCACATGTGGAAATTATTCTATTCTCAAGAATAATTTCTTATCAAAAAAAAATTATTCTATTCTCGAGAACAAGTTTTAAATATTTTAAGCTGTTTGGTAATTATTCAAAATATTTATTCCCGGTATAGAATTGATATTGGTACCGTTCTAAAAATTTCTAATCCAAATCATTTTCTTTTAACTTTTTAATGATTTTATTTCTCTTTTTTCTTTTTTTTTCTTTTTTTAGTTTCCTTTTCTTCTTCTTCTTAGCTTTGGGATGATGATATGGCGATTCACCAAACGAGGGCCGATGACCTTGTTGGAGCGTCGTCGGCCCTTAGCTAGGCCACGCCTCGTTGGCCAAGCCTCGTCGACCAAGCCTCGTCGTTGGCTGGGTGAGCTCGACCAAGGCCGGCCAAGCGAGGCTCTCTAGTGGCTAGGGGAGGCCAAGTGAGGCCGCCTAGCCACTAGCGAGGCCAAGCCTTTAATGAGCTCGCAGAACCTCGCCCAACTAGTCGTTGGCAACCAACGCAACAATAGTGGCAATAGTTGAAGAAGAAGAAAGAGGAAAGAAAAACAAGAAGAAAGAAGAGAAAAGAGAAAAAAAAGAAAAAGAAAAATAGGCTAACTTGATTTTAGAATTATTCTTGGGAATAAAGAAACAATTTTTTTTACTTCTTGATTCTGTTACAAATCTACTTTTTTGAACAAACAAAATAGAAATTTATTCTCAAAAATAAAAATTTTACCAAACGGATTTTATTTCAAATCTATTCCCCAGAACAAAAAAAATTGAAATTTTTACTATTTAGCCAGTTGCCTAACACACCATTATTTGCTTTTATAGAAATGATGAAGAGAAAGAAACTCTTGATATAAATGTGAGGGGTATGTTATAGTAGATGAAGGTGAACTCGATTCATTGCAAAGTAAAAGCAACTTAGGAAAACCAAAAACAAGCTGGATGTCGCGCTAGTGACACAAACATATTTGCGCAGTCATCCTTCTTGAGGAGAGGCTTGAGGCAAGTGCGAGCATGAACTTATCTTTTGAGTATAATCACATTCAAAACCGACAGAGCCCCCAGGGCGGTCGATGATTTCATGTTGAGTTGGAATCGAGCTGTAACTAAGGAAACCCTTACCTATTCTATATATAGTCGAATAGTTCATGGGTAATGTGCCAAATCAAGGGTCGTGTAGCGGAGAGGAGCATCTGCTTTGCACAGCAAGACCGGTCAAACGCATCGAATTCTCATCCTTCTTCTGCGCCCGAACTCAAGAAATTCTCCAGTGACCCTGAGGAATGGAATGGAAATCTGACAAGATGTCTATACCCCTGCAGTTCCTATCAAGGATTTCTGAAATCCTTAGTAATTACAAATCGAACAACTTAATGATCTCGGCAGGAATTTTCAATCTTCGAAAGTAAGTACTGTGATGGAATTTGCCAGAAAGCGAACGAAGAAACCTGCATCATCGCAGGAAGTGGAGCTCTGACACGTCTGTCGGTGAATCTACTTCCCTCGTTCCGTCCCATCTTTCTTTGAAGTAGAAACTCCGTTTCATATGACTGTAAAATTAGATATTATCCATACTAATTAAATATAGAAAAATTGATCAAAAGAATAGCTTTGTGGGTTTAGCATCCTGTCTGTCACATCAATGGTGTTTTCGGCGGGGCTCTACGCAACCCATTATACCTTTCCTTGATCAAATCTTCCTCTACAGCTCCACTTCAATCCCATTCACTTCCATCTCTCTCTCTCTCTCTCTCTCTCTCTCTCTCTCTCTCTCTCTCTCTCTCTCTGTGGCTCTAATCGATCGTTTCTCTTCAACAGTCTTGCGACTTGTGATGATTTTGATGGGGAAGCTCGCTTTTTGATGCCTAACAGGTCCAATGCTCCTTCCCTAGTTGCCTAATTTCCACCGAATCAAAACCCCGGTTGATTTTTTTCTTCTGCCTGGAGGAAATCCACAGGCAAAAGCGGAAGCAGCGGCGCCAACGCCACCAGAGGCACAAGAGCCGGGGCAGCCACCCTCTACCCAGGGGCACCAGCTGGAGGGCACCTCTAATAGGTATGTTGTGGAGGTGGCAAAATGGGTCTAGAACTCGTATTTTAATCCATATTTGACAAAATGGGTCATAATAGGTTGCATTAAGTTATTTTAAAAAAAAGGGGGGGCTTAATTGGGTCATAAATTGATTGCCTAACAAATCAATGAGTTAATAACTAATCCATTTCTAACCCATATGAAAAATAGAAAAACAACCTCGTGGAGTTGGACTTAAAAGATGCCAAGCCAATTTTTTTTTTTGGACAATTTATTTATTTATTTATTTATTTATTTCCTTTATTTCTTCTACATCCAATGAGGATCACTAGCCAATTCTCACCAATCACAAGCAATGGCCCACCAATCCTTGTCGGCCATAAAGGGTCGGCAACCCATTTTCACTCAATCCATTTATTAGTTCAATACTTTTAAATGTTTTTATAAATAACTATTTATAACTTGGTTGAATTTCAATTTTTTGAACCCATTTTCACTCAATCCTTTTCAAATGTCTAACAACCCATTTATTACCCACTTCAAAATATATGAGTAAAAAAAAAAATAGATGTATGATCAATTTTGACACCTCTAATGACACAAAAGAGGAAAAAGAATCTAACTGGAGGAATATAAGCCAAGTAGTTCTTCTCAATTTATTTGCTTTTAAATAGAGGATACAAAGAAGGAGACTCTTGGGCTTTGCTTATTTCAAAAAAAATGTGGAAAATTTTTCAGGAAATTATTTTCTAAAAAAATGACAATATTTTCCGATGTTTGGTTGAAATATGAAAATGAGTTAGAAAATATTTTCTGCCATTTGATAAGGAAAATATTTTCTTCTATGCACTCTTTTTCTGTAAATTTTTAATTTTTTTTCTTTTTTTTTTTTTTCACAGGCAACCTACCAAGGAAGAAGAAAAATAAAAATAAAGAAAAATAATTAAAAATAATTAAAAACTCAATTTAAAAATAAATAAAAATAAAAGGAAAAAGTATTTGGGGAAAGAAAGTAAATTGAAAAAAGATTCGGAAAATGTTCTCCTCTACTTTAATCATTTTCCCCTATTTTGGAAGGCTTTTTTCTTTTAATAAATGAAAAATATTTCTCTCGACCAATTCATTTTTTTTTTTTTTTACTGAACACTAATATATCCAGAAAATATGTTCCTAGAAGTTATTTTTTGCAAAAGGAGAGCAGCCTTAATATGATATATCACGATCTAACATGAACTCAATTCCATGCTACCTAAATGCAATTTAGGATAATTGGGAACGGCCAAATGCCACGCTAGTGACACAAACATGTTTGCAGTTTGCAGTCGTCTTTCTGAGGAGAGGCTTTCAGGCAAAGCGCAAGCTCATAAACATACTTTCAGCCCTCACGCTGGCTCACTTGGGTGACCTTCCGACCAGCGGTATTATACATTTTTTCTTTTGGTCGGAACCAGCGGCATTAAGACAAACGTTTTCTCACGAAAAAGAGCTACTGATCATGCACGAGCTCATTCGAGCACAAACCGATCATCGAGTATAATCACATTCAAAACATACAAAATCCCAGGGCCATCGATCTCACGTTGAATCGCAATTGAGCCGTAACTAAGGAAACACTTACCCATTCCATATACAGTCAAATATATCTTGAGTAACTACATCAAAGACATTACAAGATCAATGTGCCAAATCATGGGTCATGAAACACATCTAATTCTCATCCCTCTGCACCGGAGCTCAAGTAAATCCTAGACGTAACGAGTTAATCCAGTGATCAAACGCAACCTACCCACAAGAATCGAGTGTAACACAACCGTTTTATGTGACTGCAAAAGCGATTCTAGAATTAGCAGACATAGCAAGTTTGGCAAGTTCAGCTTAGAATTCAGCCTCTAAGAGACAGTGGACCAAGTTCCTTTCAAGAGAATAATTTCAATTTTCAATCAGGCTCTCTTGGCGTACGAGGATATCCCTGTCGTACAGAATATAGACTAGAAAAACAAACCAAGACGTAGATACAGAGAAATTTTACATAATTACTCTGTAGTAGCCAAAACATGCCACCACTGATGCATTAAAAGCCTAAACTTTGCAGCCAAAACTCGCAATCCAAAGAAGTTTTAAGCAACTACTGGGAAGATAATCTGTAAAATAACTACAGAGCAAGAACCAGCAATTTTTTCCACCGATATCTTCGACCAAAACAGACGCCTGGCGTGCAAAAGATCGCTCGACAAAATAGCCCCGCTTATCTACTTCAACTATTGGGCATTTAATTCCATCAGAGGAAATGAGGACTGATCAATCCTGCAATCTCAAGGAACCCAACTCGGTCTTTCCCACCAAATATTTTCTTCAGCTTCTCATCACAAATTATGACCTTCTTGTTCTCGGGGTCCTAAAAAAGGGAAGCAAAACCAATACCATATCAGAGCTGATTTTTTCCTTCCTATGAGACAAAGATGCAAGCAAGCATCAATAACACCAGTTCAACGTCCTTTCGAGGGATAGCATTCCTTGGACACAAGCAGCATTGCACAGAATATAAAATAGTCAATTATAGCCTAAAACAAACAGAGCTTGAAAAAATAGGCATCTCAGCAGACATGTCAATGCAGAGCACGTTGAACATATCACCTGACAATGGAAAGACTAAAATCCGCAACATTAACCAGCTAAACATGAGGTATGAAATCATAGTAGTTTCTCAAGAGCTCATAAATGGATATGTCCGTGGATGACAGCAAATGAATTGTGCATTACAAAAAGAAGGTCTAGGATCGCTATCTTTTAAGGCAAGAAATCCTCATTAAAAACGTGAAATAGAAAAGGCAAACAGTGGACATGTGAAACGTCATTTTTTCTCTCATCCTTTACACAATTCATGATTTTTCCAAAATACTAAAACTTACTTTGGTAAGTGCTAAGGAACCCAAAGACAGTGCTATCATGTTGAAATAGCCCTCTGGTAGAAATTGTTACAGAAAAATAGTAAATACAGCGTCATTGAACCTTCTTTTAGGATTAGTAAGCATAAACTTCCCTATTCAAGAAACAGAATGCAGCAAGCATAAATCAAGTGTTCATTCTCGGCAAGTAAACCCTGATGCAGCATATTCAAAAAGCCATCGACAAAAAAGACATATCAGCTTCAGAGAATAACAATGCTTACCCGACTTGCAAATAATCCTATAGACACTAGCAAATACAGTATCACCGCATTGTCATATCTAAGCAACAACTCAAAATAAAATCCCACCTTACCCTCACCCAGTACAAGAGCCCTAGCAATGAACAAAACACTACATATAGCTCCAAACCGTCCCGCATAAGACCCTGCTATCTTAACTGATTGGTAACTTACCAGACCACAGTCAAGCATTCAACAACTAACCAGTCGAATGCAAAAGCAAGAATCGTCCAATGTACCACCCTGTTTTCTTGCGGTCCATATCAAGAAGACGCCTAACAAGATTCTACCACACAACTTCCAACCAAGCAGCAAATGCGTACTACCAAGCAAACAGCAACCAAGATTTTAGCGCACTACGAAGCCCGTACAGCAAGAAAAATGACCATACAGTCCTTGCACAACAAAACAGAAAACTCAAACCTTATCCACAGAGCAAAACCCTAACAATTAACACCAAACCCATCGCTCGAAACGCTTAAAAATCCAAACTTTTAGCGAACGATAAAGCGAAAATGAAGGAAAACGATGCTGCCAAAAAAACCCGAATGGACCTGAAGATTGTTCTCCTTGATGTAGGCCCAAATCAGCTTGAGCGCCTGGGTGCGGGGAATCTCGGGGACGCCGACCACGGCCTGCATCTCCGGCGAGACGGGGCGGGGCTTCATGATGCCGCGCGGCTCGCGCTTCCCGGCGGAGGAGGAGGAGGCGGCGGGCGAGGTCACGGCCCGTACGGTGGCCGCGCGGGCGGCGCGCGGCGGCAGGGCGAGCCTGGGCGACGGCGAGGGGAGCGAGGCGGCTGCGGCGGCGGCGGCGGCGGCGAGGGGCGCCGACTCGCGGGCGAGGACGGAGGAGAGGGAGTTGAGGGAGAGCGCCATTGCCGAGGTGGGGAAAGCGAAGAGACTGCAGCAGAGAGAGTGTGGGAAGACCAAAGGAGATAACGCGAGAGAAGATGCAGAGAAATCAGAGAGAGAAAATGGGATTTTTTAAATCCTGCTTCGAAATGTGCTGAGATGAAATTACCGGAGTGCCCTTGGCGCTCGCGCGGCGGAATATTCATCCGGAGGGTAGCGGCTAAGGGCAAATGTGGAAAGTGAATCTATGTGTGTGTTTACGGAAGAGGAAAGGTTGCTCGTAAATATGGAAGTAGGGGATTTAGTGCCTAGATTTTAGCCATTAGAATATGCAGAATGAGGAATAATAAAGGACAATAAAAAAAATAATACCTATTTTTTCACTCTGGAGACAAAAATGCCCCCTACATTTCAAAAGAGCAAACAACTTTTACTCGAAAATACCCGAAGCAAGCTACCTTGACCATCTTCCGAAGTTCTAAATAATCTACTGATCAAAGGCTGTAGGGGCGGACTGCTCTACATTCAGCCGCGCCACCCGATTACAAATATTTTTTCCCAACAAGCAAGTTGATGTGGCACATGATATGTCCCACTAAATATCGGTGTTGGAATGGACAAAGATGTGTCGTTATGAACAAAAAGATTATGCATGAACACAATATAAAGAATATATAGACCACGTCATTCTCTTTAGAAGGACATTTGTTTCCTTATTTTGTTTTAATCATAACTAATCTACTTTCACATTTTGAGAGAAAAGAGACAAGAAGGGTTCCAATCCTTTGTCATTTGGGCTCTTCTGCTCGTGGAGTTTGGTGAATGTCTTGTTTCTCAAATAAAAGTTCATAAATCTTTTTCAAATCAAATTAAAAAAGTACGTATTTTTGTCATGAAAAGTGTTAAAAGAATCTTAAATCTATTACATTCATATCAATTTAATTATAAAACTTTTAATGATTGCCAATTTAATTCAAACATTTTAACGCGAGAGAAGATGTAGAGAAGTGAGAGAGAGAAAATGGGATTTTTAAATCCTGCTTGGAATTCTCTGGTATTTTTTTGCCCTTTTTAATGTTTCGAAATGTGCTGAGGTGGAATTACCGGAGTGCCCTTGGCACTCGTGCGGAATGCTTATCCCGAGGGTAGCGGCTGGGGCAAAAGTGGAAAGTGAATTTATGTGTGTATCTAAGAGGCAAGGTTGCTCATAAATATGGAAGTAGGGGATTTAGTGCCTAAATTTTAGCCATTAGAATATGCAAATTGAGGAATAATAAAGGACAATAAAAAAAAATAATAATACCAATTTTTCACTCTGGAGACAAAAATGCCCCCTACATTTCAAAAGAACAAACAACTTTTACTCGAAGGACGAAAATACCCGCTATTACAAATATTTTTTCCCATTAAGCAAGCTGATGTGGCACATGATGTGTCCCACTAAATATCGGCGTTGGCATGGATAAAGACATGTCATTATGAACAAAAAGATTGTGCATGAACACAATAAAAGAACATATAGACCACGTCATTCTCTTTAGAAGGACATTTGTTTCCTTATTTCGTTTTAATCATAACTAATCTACTTTCACATTTTGAGAGAAAAGAGACAAGAAGGGTTCCAATCCTTTGTCATTTGGGCTCTTCTGCTCATGGAGTTTGGTGAATGTCTTGTTTTTCAAATAAAAGTTCATAAATCTTTTTTATATCAATTTTAAAAACTATGCATTTTTGTCGGAAAAAAAAGTGTTAAAAAAATCCTAAATCTATTACATTCATACCAATTTAATTATAAAACTTTTAATGATTGTCAATTTAGTTCAAACATTTTAACTTAATGCTAATTTAGTTATAAATCTTTTGAATTAGTGCCAATTTAGTCCTAAACATCTTGACTTGATTGGTGCCAATTCAATCATTCTAACTAATTTTAGTAGTTTGTCGATTTACATAGCACCATCAATGCTGATGCGGATAATTTTTTATAATATTTTCATTATTTTTTTTTTTTCTTTCTTTCGTTATGTCATTTCTTCTTTTTCCTTTTGCTAGTGACCAGCCACAAGTGATGGTTGGCCATCGACTATGGCTAGGCAGCTAGCCTCACCTGAGCCCTGGCAAGGCCAAGCTCTAGCAAGGGCTCCCCTCGCCGAGCATCACCTTCACCCCAACAATGCGTGTTTGGGGCCACCCTAGCTTGGTCAAGTGCCAACCTCACCATGGCCAAGTGAGGCATAGCCGATCATCGACAAAAGGAAGAAGAAGAAAGGAAAGAAAAAATCAGAAAAAAAAATAAAAAATCAAAAAATTATCAAAATATTATCAAAATTGTCCATGTCAATACCAGCAATGCCATGTAAGCAAACCAATATCCATGTTAGCAATGCCCATTCAAAATTAGCCGAAATAACTGAATTAGCACCAAATCAAAATATTTAAAACTAAATTGGTACTAGTTTAAAAGGTTTAAGACTAAATTGGCATAAATATGATAAATTTATGATTTTTTTAACACTTTTCTCCATTTTTGTCTAATTGGGAGAAGTTGAAGTGATCTTGAATTTTCGCCAACTAAAAGAAGTCCTTGTGCCTTCGATTTTTACTTTAAACACCACTTTGCACCTAGCTAATACTCTGGCTTCTTTTGCAAATTGGTCACTGTGTTTTCAATGATGCTCCTATTGTAGGTGTTTGTTTCTAATGACAGACGAGTGAATAACATGTAAGAACCTGTCCTTAGAAGGGAAACAAAAATTGGAAACTGAGGTTGCGATGGCCACCGTGACATTAAATCTAAAGCTGCGATGGCCATACGCGGTGGCCGTGCAACCTCAATTTGAGGTCACTGTGGCCACCTAGAGAGGAGGGGGTGGCAAATTGAGAAGAGTCTCAAGAATGGGGGAAGAGAGAGAGAGCGAAGGAGGAGCGACTGTCGAAGGCAGCGACGACGCGAGAACGGGGAGGATGTGGCAAACAACGATCGGGGGTGTTGATAAACTTGGATTGAGGATTTGGGCGATTAAATTTATTCGTGATTTTTTACTAGGTTGTTTGGGATAATTTTTATATAGGAGAGTATATTCTAATCAACTGAGTTTTGTACAATGGAGTTGCAAGTGCAGTCCAACATATGAAAATAGAAAATAGAAAAATAGAGGGTGCGAAGTGGTCATGGGTCAGCTCGAGTATGGTTTCATATTTTTCCTATTTTAAATCAATGTAATGCCACACGATATTTTCATAATTCAATTATTTGATTCGTTAAATAGAAGTACAATTTTTTTAGGAATTGATATGGGGCATGGTGTCTTGTCTATTGACTTTGCCTTGCCATGCTAATCCACTCCAATAAATCCTTAAGGATAAATACCATGAAAAACGCTAAACTTATACATTTATGATAAATTCACCTCAAATTAATTTTTTGATCACAAAAAACATAAACTAGTACACATATGACAAATTTACAACAAATGACCACAAAAAACCTAAATTGATATATTTATGATAAATTTACTCCAAACTAATTTTTTTGACCCCCAAAAACCTAAAATTAGTACATTTGTGGTAAAGAGACCTTCCATTAAATTGGATTAATACTGCAAAAAATAACAAAAATGGTATAATTATGACAAGTAGATAGTAAAATCTCAAATCGATATACCAATTGTCTCGTGTCACCCAACTCAACAATCTGACGGTAAATTTAATGGAAACTAACATAGAGTAAATTTATCGTAAATGTATCAGTTTGGGATTTTTAGTGGTTAAAAAAAATAGTTTGAGATGAATCTATTAGAGGTGTACCAGTTTGGAATTTTTAGTAGTATTAACCATAACTTTAAAAGATTTATTTATTTTAGTTAGATATATTTATGTTGACTATATATTTATTGGAAACTTAACACAACTTATATTTATGTTATATGATATCATACATACGCTTTTACAAGTTTTCGTTGGAATTACAATCCTTATTACTCGATCAAAGTGAGACGAGGTTAATGGATACGCTCCCTCCCAAGTCACAAGTGCTGCTTTTATGAGAGTTACAAACTTCGAAAGCTTCCTAAGTGAAAAAAAACTCCATAAAAATCCATAGGTGAGATCCAATTCTTGCTTTCAATATAATTAAGGCTATTTCATCTTTAGGACGATGCCCCATGGGGCACCGTTGGCCCGTGGTGGCTGCGTCACACCAGCCCTCACCCACCTTTATTTTGTAAATATCATTTGCATATCTCTAAGCAGAACTCCAAATTGCAAAAACTAAATTGCCCCTCCTTGCGAACTTATTTTAGTATCTTGCTTAGCGTTTGGGTAGTTTGGTTTTTGTTAGTTTAAAGTGATCTCATTGGGTTTGGAGAATTGAGATTTGGGATTGACATTTATGAAAGAAAATGACATTTTTGGAAATAGGGATACAGAGATGATTCATACAAAAGTGCAAGTGCGATTCATACAAAAGTGCAAGTGCAAAGGTAAATTTTGGGTGTACATCTATTATTTTTAAGAGTTTAGAGGCGTAAATGGTCATTCGATAAAATATGAGTTATTATTTTCTAAAAGAAATATGATATATTTTAACTCTATGTTATTTTCCAATTTAATAATATTTCAAAACATATTGAGGTGGAAGGATTATCCTAGACATTTGTGCGGCATTTACCGGACCGGACCAGTTGTCTATCATTTTCCTGAACCCAGCCTAGTATGCTAGAAGAAAAGCTTCACGGGAATCAAGGCCGGGAGACTCGAATTAAGGGTGGTCCGGACCCCGCTGTTACCATTACCCCATTTTACTGTTGGAGTTGACTCCAATAACAGAAGCAGTTTAAGGACATGCTTAGATCTAAGCAAAGGTGAATTTTGGGGGTACATCTATTATTTTTAAGAGTTTAGAGGTGTAAAATGGTCATTCAATAAAATATGAGTTATTATTTTCTAAAAGAAATATGATATATTTTAACTCTATGTTATTTTCCAATTTAATAATATTTCAAAACATATTGAGGTGGAAGGATTATCCTAGACATTTGTGCGGCATTTTTCTAATAATTTTTTTTATGGAGTAGTGAGTCTAGTGACAAGGTAAAAAGGGTGACCAATTTAAATCTATATTTATAGATTGAAAAGGCTGCTGAAAGTATGGAGATTTAGTGTCTAAATCATAACCATTAGAATGCTCTAATACAGGATAACAAATATTTGACAAGAGAAGACAGGCAAAGCACATGGAAAAAAAAAAAAAAAAAAAAGTGGGTGACGATGAGCGTAGCTGCTTTGCGCCCTCAAACTCTCCTCCATGTGTAACTCCCATCTAGATTGAGGGCCAACCTCTCTCTTCAAATTTTCTCATGCATTATTGCTGTTCTTTCACAGGGTTTGTGACAAATGGTGGATATCGTGCTGGTCTTCAACTTCGACAAGATGACCAACAGTCACAATTACCTCATCCACGAGTTGTGCTTCACAAATATATGGGAAGCTGCTCACTCCCAAGGAAATTGAAATTCTCATTCTAAAGAAAATTTGGATTTTTTGAATCAAATGATGGTGTTGTGGCTTCCCGAGCTTATGAATCATCTAATTTACTTAGATGATAACATTGTTGGCCATGTCATTAGAATCCATCCATAAGGGCCGGCTGAGGTTGCAAATCATCCCAATTTGCAACACCGCCACAACCTCCGAGGCTATCCAAACCCTCCATCTCTTCATAATAGAAGAGGTGGCCGTGTGGGACTGGTGCCAAACGCCAACGAAAATAGACTTATAAACTTTGACTCCCTACTAATGGGCCTTGCTAATTGTATTTATGCATCTGTCTTATAAATCTTATTTAATTGTACTAAAACTTGTAATTGATATGTTATCATTTTGCTTAGATATATACATATGTAATAGTATTATTGAAAACTCAATACAACCAATTATATGATAATATACATTATACTATACATTTTAAAAGTTTTTCATTAGAATTGGAAATTAGAAACCTCATCAAATCAAAGAGTAAGCACAGCAAAAGACAGAGAACCAAGGTATATCAGCTTACAAATTTATTTGATATGGTCTCCCTTCTCACAAGTGTTGCTGCTTTTATAGGAGGGACAAGTAAGGAGAGCGTGAACAATGCGGCCGTTTTACGTACGTTCATCTTCCATTCGTTCCACCTGGGACAATCCCAGCTCCGCAAAAGTCCGTAAGGGAGACCGGTTCCTACTTTCAACTTAACCATAGGCCATTTTTATATTTAGGACAGCGTCGCCACGCGGGGCCCCGTTGGCCGGTGGCGATTGCCCCGCGCCAGCCCTCGCCCCACCCCGACACGGGAATGGGGTGTTGGTCAGGGTGGGGCAGAACTTTCCTCGGTGGGACGGGGATGGGGAACGCAATTCTTATTTCCTTGCACCCCGTGTCCATCCTTAAGATATTTCAGTATCCATGCTAATTGGCACAAGAAGTATAAACACAATTTTATTACGCTAAAACACATTGTTAGAATTATAAATCATGCATGAGAAGCTTGTTTAGAGTGGTTTCATTTTTTTCCTTTTTTTTTTTTTAACTTTTTAGCATTTTGAATATTAATTTTTTTTTTAATACCGAAAGTTTAGATAAGGTCATTTGAAAGCATCTCAAATTATACTGTAATCTTTGAAGCTAAAAGTACTAAATTTTCAGGAGCACATTAATAACAAATTGTTTGTTCGCCTAACATTGGGTGTTTTTTCTTCTCTTCTTTACTTTACTTTTATTCCAAAAATATAATTTATGAATTAAAATATATATGACACTACATGTCAATACTTAGGTTTTGAAAACATAAACGATATTTCGCGCTTTATAAAATTAAATTGCGAGAGTCTCAAAATTTAGAACTCCAACGGTGAATGAACCGTAAATTGTTAACTCCGCCAATTTGGGCATCAAATGGGACAACGGATGAATCACGTTGTACGTATCGCAATTTAAAAGTATTTGAATTTCATAGTAGGATCTCCTTTTTAGCATCCCACACAATGGCTTCTTGAAAAAGAAAAAGGAAAATATCAAGAACATAATTCATTTGATCCAATGACTATTCATTTACCTCTATTCTGTAAGTTTCATCCACATATAAATCTAAGCCAAATTTGATGTTAAAAAGACTATTGCTCTAATTTAGCATCTTGTTTAGGGTTTGTGTGGTTCTGTCTTCAGTTCGTTCGGTGTATTTTGAGTGGGTGTGGAATTTAGAATTTAGAGATGGACATTTAAAAAAAAAAAAAACAGCATTTTCGTAAATAAGAATATAAGGATAATTTATGTGTACGCGCAAAGCGATTTGCAGAGGTAAAAATAAAGAATATATTTGGAAAAAGTTTTAGAAGTAGATGCATGTAAATGGTCAGTCGGTGAAATATGAGTTATATATTTTTGTATTTTCCAAAAAAAAAATATTTCTCTACTTAATCGGAGGGACTAAAGTCAAAGGAAAACTAAAGGCCAGAGAGGGCCCAAGTTACAACATACAAGCCCATCAGACCCCAAACCCATGAAGCCCATGATCTATAACATTAGTTTTTCATTCTCAGAGAGAAGGAGGTTGCCAAACTTAGAAAGCACGGATGATTGATTTGACTTTACCTGCCCATCAAACATGCCTTCCACGTCCTCGGCAAAATGGAGATCACATGTATCGAGTTTTAGGAAAAAATGACAACATAAAAATCTAAACTTTCTCATGGCATTGACTTGACTATCATAACAATTATTTCGATCACTTGAATTTCAAAACTTATGTACAAAGCTCATTTGAATATCATAAAAAAAAAAAAAATTCCCATCATTTAAGTATCATATAACTTTTTAATTGATTAGTTAAGTGGCATAAATTTTTTAAATCGCTCATATTAGATTTTTAGACACTTAGATGAAAGCTACTATAAAGTTATGGCACTCAAGTATCGATTAAAAGTTATAACACTTAAATGAATGATTTTTAGAAGTTATAACATTAAAATAATTGAAAAAAGTTATAATATTCAATTGAACACCGCTACAAAAATTATGACATTTATGATATACTTATCTTGAGTTCAGTGAATAAAAATTTGTGGTGACCTTTAGAGCCTAGGGACTATTAGAATAGTCATCTATTAAACCACACATTCGTCTAAAATAGTTATTTCCTCGTTAGAATATATTTATCTTTTCCACCCTTGATTCTAATACATTTTAAAAGATGTCAATAAATGAAAGATGTAGTCCTTATTGATTTTTTCTCCTCTCCTCTTTTGAAGATCTTAGAATATCTACATGGTAACAAAGCAATATATCTTAAGTTCAAATCTTTTTAAACCCCTATTTGCCTTCCCAATTACATATTTTCACGATTTTGGTAGAAACCAAAACCTAACCGACGCATATTAAACCACACATTCATCTAAAATAGTTATTTCCTCATTTAAAATATATTTATCTTTTCTACCCTTGATTCTAATACATTTTAAAAGATGTCAATAAATGAAAGATGTAGTCCTTATTGATTTTTTCTCCCTCTCTTTTGAAGATCTTAGAATATCTACATGGTAACAAAGCAATATATCTTAAGTTCAAATCTTTTTAAATCCCTATTTGCCTTCCCAGTTACATATTTTCACGATCTAACCGATGCATGAGAGAGATTATTATAATAATTATATATTAAATGGTCAATATTATGAAAAACCCCAAATTGGTTTACTCGTGATAAATTTACCAAAAACTAATTTTTTGAAATCCTAAACTGGTATATCTTTGACAAATTTACCCCAATTGATCACAAAAAACCCCAAACTAATATCCCAAACTAATTTTTTTTGACAAGAAGGGAGGGGGAACTGGACTGTGACTCCTCTATTACATTACATTACGGATAAGTCCATTCTCGTCATGATCGATCCACGTGCTACCGTAGTGCCCGGAGAACCAGGCTTGCTTAGCAACCCCAAAAAACCCAAAACTAATTAATATACTCTTTATTAAATTGGATTAATGCAACAAAAAACCATAAAAGTGGTATAATTGTAACAAATGGATAGTAAAATCCTAAACTGGTCTATCAGTCAACTGTCACGTGTTATTCAACTCAATAGTTTGACGGTTAAATGTAATAGAAACTAACATAGGGTAAATTTGTCACAAATATACCAGTTTATAGTAAAATTATCAAAAGTATACCGATTTGGAGTTTTTAGTGGTCAGAAAATTAGTTTTGAGTAAATTTATCACAAATGTACTAGTTTAGGATTTTTCTTACTAGTAACCCAATATTAAATCACACATTCATTTAAGAGTTTAAGTTTTGAGAATAGTTAATTGTGGTCCCGCAAAAATCTCATCAGAGACAATGGACCCTGTGAACGTTTTTAGTACTATTATAGTAGATGACGGGAGTGAGACTATGATTTTCTTGAGTTTATTATCCTACCTGATTTTTTTAATTGGTTATTGATTGGTGCCGAATGCCCCATTCTTATTAAAAAAGCGTAATTGCGGATAGCATATGGAGATTTTCATCTCTTATCAAACTTACAATTTGTATCTCCCCCAACCTAAAAAGACTGACTCAACCCCACGCAACATCAAACGCTGCCTCACTCTCTCGCTCTCTCCGGAGCTCGCTGCTCGTGACCATTAGAGCTCGAGTTGTAAGCTTGACCTTTTCAAGGCTCGCATCAGCTCTATTGTAAAGTTCACAGGTCTCCCAATTAGATCAAGATAGGGGTCACTTGACCTCGATTAGGATCAAATTCGAGGTAGCTAGCAATCGTCGCAGGACTCGGATCCAATGTTGGCAACTGTGCCGATGGAGGTGGGCTTAGATGGGAAGCAACGGCAAACAGTGATGGGTAGGGGAGAGACGGGGGAAGGAGACGACACCGGGTTAGGTTAGAGGTTATTTTTGGGGGTGAGGGAAAAGCTTTGAAAGAAAATGATGAGTTGATATATTAGTGAATTTGATAGGATGTAATTTAAAGGGACGGGACAAAATTTAGGGCGCAAGAGGTATATTCTGAAATCTCGGGTTGCCATTTGATATTTGGGGTAAAAAACTTAGGTTGCTATATTTACAGTTATCCATATTACACAAAGAGACTATAAGATAGTACACCAGCATATCATGAGTTCCCCCTCTCCTTCTCAAATGTCTATTTCGAGACATGGAGTCCTCCAAGTTTGGCACTTCGACAACATGATTGCTTGCCTACAATCACACAAGGAAAATTGGTCACCTATCGGCCACCACATAAAGAAAAATTCAAAAGGTATAATTAGGTTTAAAGTGCTAAATAACCTATTATTTATTAAACACTAACTAAGTAATTTTTTTTAAATGAAAATTGGGCCGTTCCTTTTCAATTTATAATTGACCAAATGTGGGTATATAGTGCCATTCTTCCGTGTTCACGAAATAAGACTTTCTTTTTGGGTGATGATGTGCATGCAGGTGAAGAAGGTCAGACGCATCCATTAGAATTCTAACTCCTCTCCATACATGATTATATTGGAATTTCACATAAATATTTAAAACTAAGTTACGAAAATTGAAAGATTTAAAACTAAATTGACATTCATACAATACGTTCAAGATTAATCTTGAGTCAAAATGAATCTAACTAAATATGTTGACGGGCTCATACCAGAGCTCCTTCTCACTGATCTTCCCAAATGAAGATATCGAGCTTTTATTGTACATTCCCAACAAATAGTATCTGAGTCAATGGTTGGTTGGTTGCCCACTCCCAATGTATATCGATATTTGGTGAATACCTCGAGGAAGCAATCTGATGACCAACACAATTTTGAGCAGTGAACATGGTATAGCAATGCAAGTCCAACGGAAAGCTTCACACTTTAGTCTGGAGAACAAGACTTGGGATGAAGTTGAGCAATGGAGATTCAAGTTGAGATAAGTTGCTGCAATAAATACTTGGATTAAGGAGAAGTAAACGTAACACTTAGCTCATACATGAGAGGGAGATTTTTGACATGCATTAAGAAGCCTCACATTGGAGAGTTGATATGGTAGATATCTAAGTTAGCCCACAATTTATTGCTTTAAGTTTTTTGAGTGAAGGTGGATCCACTTGGATTTATTAACATGCTTGGATTTGAGCTATCTCTTGCCAGTCTTCTCGGATAAAACTATCGAGCTTCCGATGCACCCTCCCAAAGGGTGAGTCTATGGTCCTCAAGAAGCAAGGCACCTGAACTTTTCACTGTTCGATCAAAATTCCAATTTGAACTCTATAAAATGGTTGAGATTTATAGCATTTCGATGTAATGATAGAAGATTATAGGGTGCGATGCTTCATGAGAGTCATAGAATTACTCATGTTCATGCTATTCTTTCCACTTTCGTGGAACGATGAATGGAAATAAGATGGTAATAGATTTTTTTTTTTTTGAATTATTTCATGGTATGCATAGTATTTTCTTTGTGATGTGGACAATGCTTACATGATTTATGACATGTGTCTTACTCGAGCCATCTATGCTTACCATATCCTTTATTAATTGAACTTATGTGAAAGCTATATTAGGGCACTCTTTATGTACAATAAACCTTTACATTCAAGTAAATACCCTCCTTTGTTTCACACGTTTGGGAAAGGTCACTTTCCCTCCAACATGCTCATGTTAATTACTTCATTTATACTTTCTCGAGTAAAAATTAGGGAAAAATAGAAGAAGAGAGATTACTAAATATCTAGCCAGTTTTTTTTTTTTTTTGGGGTCAAAATCTAGCTAAGAAAGTAGGCTACGCATCAAGAAATTATTTGGTGGTATACGCTAGACCTATTAAACGGGTGGATCGAGTCGGGTTATAAATAGTTTGACCCAAATTAACTCATTTAACCCGTTATGATCCATTTATTGCAATGTAAAATTTTTGATCCATATCCAACACAATATATATATGTATGTATGTTAAAAAATGGTATTCGTTTTATACAACATAAATTTAATGGACAATTTTTATAATTTTTAAAATAATTATTTAAAAAAATCGAATTATTATTATTATTTTTTAAGAATTTAATTATTAATTATTTTTATTTTTATTTTTTAAGAATATAATTTTTAATTTTCTTTTTTGTTTTTCTTCTTCTTTGGTCGACCATCGGCCACAACGATAGCCGATGACTAACCATAGGCGAGCCTCGAGCTCCCTCGACTCGCCGATGTCGACGAGCTCAAGGCTCGCTAGATCAGCGAGGCTCAAGCTCACCCTCACCGAATCTGGCGAGGCTTGAGCCTCGCCCGAAAGGCGTGTTCAAGTCTCGCCGGATCCAACGAGCTTGAGCTTGCTCGATGCCGGGCCGAGCGAGGCTCGCCTAGCGGTCACCGCCCATCGTCATGCCGGCCACCGGAAGGAAGAAGAAGAAAGAAAAAAAAATTAAATTAAATTAAATTAAATTAAAAAAATTAATTATAATTTCAATTTTTTAAAAACTATATATTTTTTGTAAAATTAAAGGGGGAAGAGAGAGATTGTGAGGTTTTGATTGAAAATGAGTTCTAAATCCAACCCATTTAAGGCTCACTTAAGATTCACTTATCTTAAGTCTTTAATTGTTAAACCCATTTAATTAATTTTTCTAAAAATAAGTGACCCATACATGACCCATTTTGCCACCTCTAGTGTACACTTAATTTTATTCATGGTGGAGAAACTACAAAGTCAAAAGGGAGATAGGATGTCGAAACATATGAAAACTTATTTCGCCGAAAATGGCCCAATAAATATCTATGAACTTCATATGGTTAAGTTAGGCACGTCCATATATTGCATAAGATCAACGGTAGCAATTAAGCGCATTCACACTTCTTCTGATTACCAATTCATGCTCGATACGATAAAAAAAGACAGATCTTCAAATCCTTATTTAGAATACAAGACGATTGCTTTGTCTGCGCGTTTGCAAGTTTCATTTGCATTTGCAAACTCAATGATTCGTGTCGCCGCTGCAAGCATCAAGTGGGGAAGATGAGCATCCTTTTCACAACTTGTAATCTTGTTGAAAGCACAACTTCTTCTTATGAGTTGTAGACCATGTCTGGGCACGAGGGAGGTTGGGAAACTTCTAAAAAGGAGCAGGAGGAGCCAGCTCATTGATAAGGGTGGGTTGGAGGGGAGGCTGATGGGGCAGCGGCAAGCATATGCTGGAAAGTTGACATCATGAGAGAAATCACTGACTTCTTAACAAACAACAGTTGTTCCCTCGAATCACTTCTACTCTACGCTGTTTCGGGAGTTGGAAACTCGGTCCCCCTCTTGCTTTTCTGTATACCAAGCTAGGAAAAATCAACGCCTAAATTTCCCCCCAGAGAGAGAGAGAGAGAGAGAGAGAGAGAGAGAGCCAATCATATGTAGCATGCTGCAATGAATATATTATTACTAGATATGATGCAGACGGAACAGGTGATTAAAAAAAATGATGAATTGGAAAATAAAAAAATAAAAAAATCAAATTTTATGATGAGTGATGTATAAGAGAGAATGGAAGAGAACATAGAAAAAAAAGAAATTGAGTCCTTGAACCACATGATGACCGACCAAAAAAAAAAAGAACCACGTGATGGAAATTCTATTTAAGATTTTTATTAGGTTCGCTGCTAGAGTAGATTATTTTACACCGTTAGTGAAAACAATAATTGACTTTCTTTATACTTACATTTTTGTCCAATTGAAAACAATAATGGGCATAGAGTATGTTAATAATAAGGATAATGACACAAATGGTCCATGAACTTTGGCTAAATATGCAATGTGATGCCTGAACTTTTCAATATGGTCACTGGCCTTTAACTAAATATGCAATGTCGTCCATAAACTATTAATTTGTTTAATGGGGTTCTTGAACTTTTAGTACACATTCAATTTAGTCCATGGACTATATGAAATTATTTAATGTTGTCAATTTGTTAATTTAAATTCAAAGACAATTTTGAATATTTTCATATAATTTAAAGACTAAATTAAATATATACTGAAAGTTCAAGAACAACATTAAACAAATTAAAAGTTCAAGAACGACATTGTTTATTGGGCTAAAGTTTATGAATCATATTTAACAAATTTAAAGTATGGGCATCATATTATATATATGAACAAAGTTCATGGACCATTTGTCATTATTTACCCAAATTAAAAGTCCAATTTTTTTATTATAAATATTCTTTTTCTTTAACTTTTATTTTTCTGACCTAAGGCTAGCTTGATTTGGGCAAGAATGACCAACGACCTCACCGACCTAGAGTTAGAAAAGAAAAAAAAAGGAAAAACAAAACAATTCAATAAATTATTAAATATTGTAAAGAAATTGTTCACGTTAGCGTTGGCCATACCATATAAGATGGTTGTTATTAACGTCAGTAATTTTCGATTAAAATTGATTGAATAGACTCAATTGGCCAAATGTAATAAGGTTTATGACTTAATTGACAATATAGAAAGGTTCCAAATGCAATAAGTTCAGGATTTTTTGGACAAGTTTGTCTTCTAAGGAAACCACTCAAGCTCGAAAACTATGGAAATTAGAAAACCAATGTGGATTGGGTTTTCTTTACGGATATTCAAACTCAATAAATATTCTCAACACACATCGATGCGACTGTATATAAATGCGCCCCTGTGTGTGTATATTTATTATATATAGTTATTACATGAACATAGTACATTAGGGCTAGTGAGTGCAGCACATCTTAGCATATTCCTTATCAATATAATTATGCCCCAACGACTTCCTCAAAAGCCATAATAATTTGCATGGAAACGTGGGGAGTGTGATTGATTAAAGAAGTCTACCTACCATGTAATCCCACATGATGAACCATCAATGCAAATTATGGACTCAAGGAGCCCGGGGCCCGCCCTGATGAGGATTGTTGAGGAGAAATCGAAGGAAATCTTAAAAAACAACCCGTTCTCTTTCACATTGAGTGCCGATTGTTGTTGTTATTATTATTATTTAGTTGTGTTTTTCTCCAACATTATTGCAATAAACTTTCTCCAATCAGGTTTTCATGGCGGGTTTCGAAAAATGTAGGTGGTAATGTCGTTTATGATTCGTCAATTAGAATGCGATATCACTATTGAATTATATTGCATCGCTTGACCATAAGATTTTTATGTTCTTTATATACATGTGGGCTTCCATCACATATCAATTTAACCATTTGAGTTGAACTTTTTAACATGATATCGGGATTTAGCCTCTTTCTCTTATGTGTCCAATCAGTCGAATTTCCACATATCACTCCAAATCCGACTAGCAAGTGAGACGAGGTGTCGAAACATCACTGCCTATCAGATTTCTAGATTGGACGTTCTAACGAACATGAATAAACTATGTAGGAAAAATGAAAATAAAAATAATGTTTGTTTTTCTTTTTAAAAATATTTTTTGCCAATGCATAGGATGACAAAAGATGCCAGATAGATGTGGATTGGATTTCAAGCAAAGGCTTTGAGACGTGGAGCCTTTCTTCATTATCTCGTCTTAGCTGTAGCTGTTGTTGGATTGCACCAACCGCTAATCTTGGTGCCTTTGGCCCTGTCGTTTTTTACCCATAACTTTCTGTTTACGATGTTGGTGAGATTGGGCACTGTTTGACGTTTACAGGCTCACATGAGCCAAAATGAGATCGCAACGACCGTTAGATCTCGCGAAACTAACTTCAACTATTCTCGGGAAAAAAAAAATCTTGAATGTACTAGATCGATGCAGGAGAGTGGCTCCATTAAGATTGCCAAGAGAGGTGGATTGATCGAGGTGCACGAAAGCCAGCTCAAATAGAGCGCGCATAATAAAATTTCTATTTCTCTATTTCTCTGTTTCTTTATTCCCCGAAACAGGTTTGAAATAGAAATCTGTTTGATAACGCAATTTGATTTTTTTATCTCTAGAATAGATTTCTATTTCAGAAATAGATTTGAAGAAGAAATCAAAAACTAGAATTTTTAACTTCTCAATTTCTGAAATAAAAATTGAGAAATCAATTTTTGGCCAGAAATCAATTTCTGTTCTAGAAATTTTGTCATGTGCACCCTTAACACCTTATGGTCAAAACCCAAAAAATGAAGAACTTAAATTTGTTAGATGAAGGAATAGTAAATATACTGCTTGTTGGGCGCACGTGCATTGATGCATCATGATCATCGGAATGAATGAAATTCTACATTAGATTTTCCACATCTGTGATTTAAATTTAACTGAATGACCATGCAACCAATGCATCACAAATGTCAATTGAGGTGCAATATCATTCATGAATAACCTTTTCCTATCTCGCCTTTTGATTCAAGATTGAAACACTTAAATCCTTTGAAAAAGAGAGGCATTGATGTCATTGAGAATGTCCACCTTTCTTTTTGGGTAGTGCAATATGAGGCACAGTTCCATAAAATAAATCACATGCACAAAATGTTTCACAAATGAATTGCATCGATCTATGTTGGGTTAATAAGATCTTCCTAATACTTTGTATTTTCGAAAATCACTACAACTTTCCCGTCAAACTACCTTAAGTTTGAAGAATGATTGAAAAGTTGAGGTGATTGTAATGGCGGCTAAAACGACATCCAAACTTACAACAAAAACAAAAAACATGGGTAACACAGATGATTCATTCGGATTACTCCTGCTATCGACATCTAATGTTGATAAGACGAGCTTATAACAATCAATCATGAATACCGTGCCCGCCAACTCGGAAACTGAGTTTGTCCAAAAAAAAAACTCGGAAACTGAGTAGCTCCTTCACCAGCTCGATCAGTTCCTTCTCCCACAAGCATCATTTTTTTATAAACCCTCAAGACTTGAGATCAAAACAATTGGAGAATTTATAAGAGGAAGAGGAAGCAAGGGCAACCTTGACCAGTGGCGGCGCGACAGCTCAGACTGGTGGCTGGTCCCTCTGGTGCGCCCTCGTACGAACCAGATCTCCACCGCCATAACCACCATTCTTGGCGTGCAATCGCAGAAACCATTGTTGCCGATTTTCTCTCTCTAGGCCCCCACTCCACAAATTTATAATTCTTTTTCATATTATTTTCCAGTAATTATTACTATTGCTAATGTCACCATTACTATTACTTAGGGGCGGCGCTCTTATGCGGGAGTTTCGCTAAATATTTGCTAATAAAAACCATTTAGACCATCGAGAGTCGAGAAATTTAAAAAAAAAAATTAACTTCAAACTTCTTTTTCAAACATTATCTATCTTTTAACAACTCGATCAACCTCATTGGTCCTCGCAATGACTCCAATCACCTAGCACGCTATCACTCTTTCATGAAAATTGCTCACAACAATCCATAAGATTTCGATAATCTAGCTTATGTCACGAAGTCACACATTTAGTATGATTTTCTGTGATATCTTTAAATGGTAATCAAACATTAAAGTTGTTACCTTCTCATAAGGATTATACACAAGATTATGATAATTTAGCTTATGTTACAAAGTCACACGTATTTTGGTATGATTTTTTGTGGTAACATTAAATGATAATCATATATTAAAGTTACTTACCTTCCCATAAGGATTATACACAAGAAATATAATATTATATAAAGTTAATATCACCAAAAAAAAACTCAAAATTAGTACATTTAAGGTAAATTTATTCTAAATTAATTAAATCCTAAATTGTTATATATGCAAAAAAATGTATTATTCATTTTTCATTAAATTTTATTGTTAAATTGATAAATTACAGACAAATGACAGTTGATGAATAAATCGATTTGGAGTTTTATCATTTATTTGTCATGGGCGTACTAATTTGTGATTTTTTGTTATATTAATTCAATTAAACGAAAATAAATGGAGAGTGAATTTATTGTAGATACATAAGTTTTGGGTTTTTATGTAAATTTATCATAAATATACAAATTTTGAGATTTTCATGGTATTAATCTATTGCAATAACTGTTTCGCACTAACTGTTTTTGTAACATACATTATCGACACTTCGAAAATGAATTTTTTTTTTTTCTATTTGGTGTAAATGAAAATAATTTTTTTATAGACCTGCAAATTTTTTAATTGTACTAATATGATGAAGCGACTGAACTTGCCGCACAGCCCCCGAGCCAAAGCGCCTATTTATCTTGTCCCTTCTCCTCCCCTGTCATCGTGCACTCCCTTCCCTCTGCTCTGCTCTGCTCTCTGTCCCTGTGTGCGCACGTTAGCCCCGCCGCCGCCGGAGAAGTGCGCACATTAGCCCGACCGGGTCGAGACAGAGCGGCCTCCGCTTCTTGCAAAGCCGCCGCCGCCATGGATCAGCTCCGCCGCCCGCTGCTGCTACTCGGGCTCATCTGCATTGCCCTCGCCGGCGCCTCCGCCCAGGGCCCCTCCACCGCCCCCACCACCACGCCCGCTCCCCCCACGCCCACCACCCCCGCTCCCCCCACGCCTACCACCCCCGCCGCCGCCCCGCCCCCCACCACCACCACCCCGCCGCCGACGAGCTCCCCGCCTCCCGCCGTGACGGCCCCGCCCCCGGCCACCGCCCCCTCCCCCCGCGACCCCGCCCCCGGTGTCCGCCCCGCCCCCGGCCCCCCCCCCGGCCACCCCGCCGCCCGCCACCCCGCCCCCGGTCAGCGCTCCCCCGCCGGCGACTCCCCCTCCCGCCACTCCTCCCCCCGCCACCCCTCCCCCGGCGACCCCTCCTCCCGCCACTCCTCCCCCGGCGACTCCGCCTCCGGCCACCCCGCCCCCGGCCGTCCCGCCGCCCTCTCCCCTCGCGTCCCCGCCGGCCCTCGTCCCAGCACCGGCCCCGGCGACGAAGCCGACGTCCCCGGCGCAGTCGCCCTCGTTGCTGAGCCCTCCGGCGCCGCCGACGGGGGCTCCCGCGCCGACCCTGAGCCTCGGGGCTCCGAGTCCGTTGCAGAGTGATCAGGTATGCGCCGCTTACCTTACGAAGTTCAGTGAAGTTCGCGAGCTCTTCTTGTTGTTGTGCTGCGAAGCCGTCGTTAAAGAAGGCGAATGTAAGCTTATAGCCGACGGATCTTGCTTAGGTCAGGAGCCACTTAGCCGACGGATCTTGTTAGATTCTTTTAGATCCATTATGAATAGTGAAACTATTCAGATTGATAGATCTCATCTGAGGGATGGGTTGGCATTTTATCAAATTGAATGATCTCCGGTTGCACTTATAAAGAGAAAAAAAAATAGAAGGGTTACTATTCTAAATAGTTCTTTGGGTTAATACGATTAAAAATCTCAGATCGATACCTTAGACTAGTTAAAAATGTATATTTGTTAATATGGGTGACAGACCCTGCAAATAGATCTGAGTTAGAGAATGACAAATCCGATGTGAAAAAGTCACTTGGGTGGACATGTGCTGGATGGAAACTTAACGAGAGTACATTAAAGTCATAAGTATTAGTTTGAGATTTTTCGTGAAAAAAAATTAGTTTAATATAATTGTGCAATAAGATATCAATTTGAAATTTTTAATGATATTAACCCTAGCCTTCTTTTGTAATTGATGTCTGCAGTTAATACTGTGGTTCTTGGATTGGAGTAGGATTTGGGTTGGGTGTGTGTCTGGACCAAAATTTAATGGGCCTGACGGGGCTTGCTGGGGTATGCTGGGGTTGGCCTATGGAAATGACGTAGCCAAGATTTCTAAATTTGGGATTTTGTAAAGCAAAAGAATCAGAAAATAGAGATGGAAGTCTAGGCTGAAAGTCCCTTAAAACGTGTGGGTTTTTCAATTGGATGAATTAGCTAATTTCTTTCTCAATGAGATCTTTATGATCTCCTCACAGAATTAGAATTTGAAATGGTGGGGTAGTTAGGTGGCAGTTGTTATCTTAATGATGGGGGACGGCATAGTATAGTATCCACAAGATCTTTTGAAGATGATGTCGCAGCATCTCCATCTTTAGCTTAGTCTGAAAGAATGACATTCCTTTGAAAAACTCAAGTTCTGTCCTCAGTTGCAAGCATTTGTTCAGGAGTGTTCATTGTTTAGAGCTGCGTGATCTTATTGCACTCCTGACTGCAAAGCCCTCTTCTTTTCACTTGCTGCAAAAAATGCTGCAATCCCTTTCTTTGTTTCTGCTATAATTCTCTGTTAATGATTTTGCGAAGATGGGGTTTTGCGATTAGACCTCGTGGCGTTAGGTACTGGTAATTGTCGACAAATTATGACCAACCAACTACACCATTGCGTATGTTAAGTATCCGAAAATCTTGTTCAGCTGTCATGTTTTCACCTTGATTGATCCAGTACAGTTGCTGAGGGAATCTACTTTCCATAAATTCTGGGAAGATATTGACATGAAAAGGTTACTGGGCTAAATCAAGAACTCATCTGTCAAATCCTTCAGTGCCCCTAAACAACCTGATTAGATCTAATCGGGCTTCATTTTGTCGGGTCATTATCTTCTTATAAACGCTGAGTTTCTTCCTCTTCTATGCAGAGTGGGGCAGAGAAGATCTTGTCGGTCCAGAACATGGTGGGCGGCTTGGCTTTGGGCTGGGCTCTCATGGGGTTGCTACTCTAGAGCATTATGATATATACAGCTTCATGATTTTGTTCCATTTACTCCTGTCTCCATACTATGTTATTTTACCACTATCTTTGATGGGACTACTACATGTATTTTGAGCTCTTTTTATATTTTTTTTTTCCCACACATTTGAGTTGGATTCTTTGGGAGAGATTTTTGAGGAGGGGAGGTTCCTGTTGTTGGGAGATCTGTTATTTGCATGTGTTTGTTAAACTAGCAAATCTTTTTCCATGTTTCAGCCTTCTGTTATAAATCATATATTTCAAAAGTCTCTGATGAGCTCAATTTAAGTTCAATGCTGCAACTGTAACCTATCTATATTTTTATAGGCATAAAAACTAATTAAAATGTCACATATTATGAACCTAAACTCGATTTGGACCATGTACAAGATGCACAAAATATTCAACAAATCTAAATAAATTTTAAATTATATTTTTTTTACAATATTCATAAGCATCAAAAGATCTTTGACACATAAGGGTGTGTGTAAGATGATAACAAATGGGATTCCTTGCACTTAACTATAGAGAAAAGAACAAAAGAATTAGCACTTTTTCGGGTTCCATGCTCGAACTTTCATAAATGTTAAAACTTTTTTATATAACTACCTTTATAGCCCGCGCGATGTTCAGTTGATTAAAGAACAATAACTTTTAAATGAAAAATACAATATCCAATTGTGTGAACTTTAGAGGACATAGGACCTTATATGACTAACCCTTTTTGCCATCCTATGTTTTTCAATATTTCTGCACTTGTTTATTTGGATTGGGCCACCACTCAACCTCTCTTGCACTCGTTCAAACGACTCCTTCAATCTACGTTCAAAGTGCCCTCAAGGTGGACTTTGCGGGGGGTGTCAGAATCGTATCGGAAAATGGAATTGAAATCAAGCCAAACATAATCAACATTTTGTACATTTTTGGTTCGGTTCAAATAATTGAAAAAATAAATGTGCTTCTTTTTCTGGTTTGGATTATTTCGATTTGGTTTGGTTAACAAAGAGCCGAACTGTTATCAAAATCTCAACAAAAACTGAAGCCTCAACGTAAAAGTCTCTCTTCTTAGTTTGGTTCATGCTCATTTCAAGGCACGAAGGAAAGTCAAAAACCAAATCGATCCAAACCTATCCGAATCGGGTTTTCATATAGTTCATACTCAGTTTGAGCACAATTCGATTTTGTTCAACTGCTCACACTATTGGTTTGTTTCAAATTTCTTAAAATTCTAAACCGAACTATTGACATCCCTAATGAACTTTCATGGACCTTTTGATACTCAATTCAAATGCGCTTTAGAGAATGTAATGGTAGTGTGATGGCTAATGTGTGCAAAAAATTCTCCTACCTCAAGTGGGTTTATTTTGGAAAATTTATACTTACTTTTATAGCCGGCGACTCTCCAAATTTTGGAGAAGTTGCATCATTGGGCATTCTTTCTCCAAAATGAGGGCAAAATCGCTAGCGGAGGCACGGTTGTTCGGGTCCGGATCACTGAATTCGGACTCCCCTTTCGCCCACTTTTCCGGATACTCCATCTCATTCTTCTTCCTGAACTGAATTGGACCTTTAGTTGATGAACCGGCCTCGCTTCTGGTTCGTTGGAAAAATCAGCTGACTTCTCCCTTCTTCATTGATCTTACAAAAAATCAACTCGTTGCGATTCTGAGTTTGATCAATATATGCATATAAACATGTCAAATCATGTCAATTTGTGCCAATTTTTTTTTTTTTGTCAAGATTAGGAAATTGCCCCTTTTTTGGCTGCATTTGGGAATAGGCCTTGGACACCCAAAGCCCTTTTGGGCCAATATTGGGTGTTTGGGATAAATTTAACAAACTCCCTTAAGGGAAACTTAGCATTATGTAAGCTGAAAGCCTAAGGCTAGTTTTGGGGTGTCTTGGGCTTTCAGCTCTCTTAGCATGCAAATATTGACCGTTCATCTTTTTCATTCACTGTTCATCTTTTCCGTTGAAGGAGGCTGTCGGGGTTGTGTAGGGCTGCAAGGGGTCAGCAACAAGCTAGAGGAAGGCTAGCAACAGTCACAGTGACCCAAGCGACCATCGCTGGGGGGTCGCGGCGACCTCCACGCCATTTGGTTCGCAATCACCTCCGTGAGGGGCCGTGTGATTTGGGTTGTTGTGACCTTGTTGGGCCATGCGACCTCAAGTGAGAGTCGTGCAACCCCCCGACAAGGTCGCGTGACCCTAGGCGGCCCTCATCGAGGCCATGCAATCTCAAGTGAGGGTCGCTGTTGCGATGTACCGGTCAGGAAGAGGGAATAGGTTTAGGGGTATTGCCTAAAGATCGGGCCTACGGCCCATGATTAGGCACAGGTTCTCCCGAGCCCATACCTCGCACGACATTAGAGGATTTATAAGAATTTTGTAACAATGAATCACCGCTCGCCTATACTAGAAGTCAAGTGAGGCATGAGAGTATACCTCACTTCATACGCAACCAAAGAATCTAAGTTCGAGAACTTGATTACACTAATTAACCAATTAGTACCATTTTGATACCTGATCTTATTCATTTTTTTTAAATGATTTTTTTTGTCAGGCAACCTAGATTGATTTTATGCCTATCCACTAGTATGTAGGGGTAATCATACGGGTGCATAATCATTAAAATAACAATTAGTAACCAAGGTAATAACTTTATAAAAATAAAGTTATTTTACCTATTTTAGATAACAATTAATGCAATATCTATGAGAAAATATTTGGATTTCCTTTTGATTATTTCGAATTTTCCTTATTTATGCAGAATAATGAGATATGGAGAAGATAAGGAAAAGAATGGTAAAAATCATGAATTCAAATAAAAAAAAAATGAAAGATGGATATCAAATTAGGGAATCCTTTATTTTATTCCCTAATATTATATGCAAGCGTTGGGAGATAAATATCAAATCAAAATCTTCTAATTTATTCCCTGATTTTGTGCGCAATTGCTTGGAGATAAGGATCTTGGGTATATCCTATGAATAAGAGAACAATGAGAGCTAGAGAGAGTTCGATTTTTGTTAGATTGTTTTTTATTACTTTGAAATTTTTTCAAATATTTTGAAGAGAAGAAAAAGTAGTGACAGAATTATTGTTCTTTGATTTAAAATACTGAGTTTGATTTATATTTTTAAAATATTTTTATTTTTTCTTCTACTATGTTCTAATTTTCTTTTGTTAGGGCTATGATGTAGCATAACCATAATGATGTGAATTTCATGATTTTTATGATTTACAATTGATTGCATTCATATGAGTTATATATTATTGTGCATAATATTTTTGAGTGACTGGCCACCACTTGAATGATCTGATGTGCATGTTTGAGATTAAAAAGTGATAATATACAATTGTTCATTATAATATATAATCATGAATTAAACGTGGATAGAGATATACCACGCGTTATTTGTGTAGCTTTCGGTGATAAGGTGATCCAAAAGACTCATTGTATGCCGGGAATATTAATAGTTTTTGCACTCATGTTTATTTTAATTCATATAAAGATATAATGGATTAATAAACTGAGTAGGTTTGCTATACCTAGAGATATGATAGTAAATAGATTAGGAAATTCCACTATCACATGTTCGATATTGTTCTTGTACCTACAACAATCTAAAATTCATATATGGTGGTTATGGTTAAATCGAATGTTCTAACATATTTATCCGATTGATTTACTACATTTAATTTCCAAATTTTGTTTTGTTAATTTATTCTCAATAATATTTTGATATGTTAGATAAATTTTAGATTAATCTATTTTAGTATTTAAAATCATCTATCTTATTGGGACGATATTCTTTATAATTATTATTATATTATTTGTTCGACACATTCACTTGCGTTTAAAATTTTATGAATAAAAAATTATTTGTAAAATTCTAAATGCAAGTTAATGTGTCGATCGAGTAATATAATTATAAGAAAGAGTATCGTCCCATGGAGATCGATGATTAATAAACTAATTAATTACTAAAATAGATTAATTATAAAATTTATCTAACAGATCAAAATATAATTGAAAATAAATTAAAAACAAAATTTGGAGACTAAATACAGTAAATCAATCAAATAAATATGTTAGAGCATCCAATTTTACCATAACCATTAGATATGAATTTCAGATTATTGTGGATATAAGAATAATATCAAATATGTGATAACGGAATTTCCTAATCTATTTATTATCATATCTCTAAGTATAGCAAACATACCCAATTTATTAATCCATTATATCTCTATATGAATTAAAATAAGCATCAGTACATTAAAAATTATAAATCTTTTCAGCTTACAATGAGTCTTTTGAATCACCTTATCACCGAAAGCTACACAAATAACGCGGTATATTTCTATTCACGTTTAATTCATGGTTATATATTATAATAAGCAATTGCATATTATCACTTATCAGTCTCAAACATGCACATTAGATCATTCAAGTGGTGGCCTGTGACATCCCGATTTTTCCAAATCTATTTTCAGTAAATTGAGACGGGCATTTCGTTGGCACGCATATAGTTCTTTTCCTTGAGTCGGCCACTCATGTGAAAACTAGTCTATCGGGTAAAGCTGTTAAGAGTTTCTAATGCATCAGACTCGAGAATTTGACCAAGAAGCGACCTTTCGACCGAGCTAATCTGTAAGGGTCATTACGGCACAAATAAAAATCGATTAGAGACCGGAGATAGGTTGACTCGACAAGGGCATGTGATCGAGTGTGGGTGATTCCACCGGATCACACAATTCTTGTCGATCGGCACTTTGGACCGACTTTTCCATCGATTGGGTACTCGTGTTCGTATTTGAAACATTGAGATTACCCCGACAACCGAAAGTCGCCAATGTTTCAAAGATGTACATTGTGGCTTGAGATGATCAACCACAGTCAAATGCATGAAAATTTCTAAAAGCTACCCGGTAGGTTGGGCCGCGCTAGTATCGTGCCAAAGTGAAATTAACCGTGAAATTGAGATCGAATTCAGAAATTGGAAGTTTAGGTATGTCACAAATCATTTTAGGAACATTGACTTATCTTTGGAAGATTTTTCATGCAATCCGAGTTTTTCAGCAATTAAATCAGAAAATGGCTAATTTGGCTCGAGAAATTAGTAGGCCGCTTTTGGTCACGCTTTTGGGACTTAAGTTGGTTCTATGGAAAAATGAAGATGTAAATTAAAGTGTGGTGACATTGGATAAATTTTATGTACTTCAATTTAATTCAATTGGAAGATAATTGATTGGAATTGAAGAATTTGATGTACGAGAATTGGACCCGCGGAAAATGAAAGTGCAACCATTAGAAAGTTGTGGAGGATTTGAGTGAGTGGAAGATGACATGGGATGATGTCATGGTGGTTGAGGCCAATGGTTGAGATCTTGACATGTGGACGGTGGAGATTTGCCCTTGGAAAGGAGACCCATCAACATCATCTTCTTCATTTTGAAATTGGGAGGAGAGAGAGAGGGGAAAAAGCTGCGTGCGGAACCAGCAGCTCGCCCAGCCCGCACGCACGCGCCTCCGCTTGCTCCGCTGTTCGTCGCCGCTGAGCCAGCCCGCCCGTCGCCGGAATCCGTTGTCGTCGTCGCCGCATGCCCGTGCTCGCTCGCCGCGTAACCAGCCAGCTCGCGCCGTTGCTCCGCCCTCGTTAGCTCGTCCGGGATGTCGTCCGGAATCCAGCAACCAGCTGCTCGTCCACCCCTCCGTCCGCTCACTCGACACCGCCGCACATCACCGGAACTGTCGCCGTGACGCCGTCCTAGCATTCGGTGCTGCCCGCGTGTCTCAGCCCCTTCACGCCGTCGTCCTCTCTTGTCTTCGCCTCTAGGAGGCTGTTCGGCCAGCCAAGGCCACGGATTAGCCACCGTGAGTCCCGTCGGAGCTGCCGCCTTACCCGTCCAAGCCCCGCCGGTCCTCCTTCGCCGTTCCTCCGCCCGATTAGGCTCGGATCAGCCCTCCTCCGCCCAAGATGAACCACCTAATTAAAGGTCGTGCCGAGTGGGGCCGTGATTGCCACTGGTGGTTAAACCTTTCCTATAGGGCCGTAATTAAGAGCAATGATTGATGTGCTAGAATGACATGTAATCGGCCGAGTCGATTGATCGCTGAGACGATCCAAGTGATTGAATTGTGCTGATGATGTGATTGTGCTGCAGTTGTTTGGTTATTATAATTGCACGTAGTTGAATTATATAAATTGTGTTAACCTGCAGATGAAGGCTAATGCGAGGTAAGTCTTCTGTGTGATGTGGCTAGGCCACCTGGGGCGTATTTTCTTTCTAATAGGGGTTTAGGGGGTTGAACTTGCTGAGACATCGTCTCATCCCGGTTGTGGGATTAAAATTTCAGGTCCCTGGTGGACGGAGCGACCGGATAGCTTTGGTTGGCCTTGAGGAGTTGCAGAGGTGAAGTCATAAAATTGGTGAACGTGTTCGACTTGTAGGTCGTAGGACAATTCCTTTCTAAGAGCCGGTCTTTTTGTAGACTTTTGGCCGTAGACCTCTGTTTGTAATTCTGTTGAATTATGAAAGTGTTATGTTGTGGTTTTGCTTCCTGCTTTTCTATCCCGTATTTTATTGTCAGGGGTTTTATAATACGTTCCGCTTGTGCATTAATAAATTAATGGGGTCGGCGACACTACCTGGGAATGTCGCATTTGATCGACCGCAGTGGGATGTGCGCGCGCTCGGGGTTCGGGGCGTGACATCCCCGTTTAAGTGGTATTAGAGCATGGTCTGTGTATGGAGTGATAAGGTGCGATGAGTCATGGGATAGTTAGTAGGAAAGGCTTTGAATATGCTGATGCATGTGGTTGATAGCTGTTTGATAGCTTGTTTGTGAGGTCGCTCAAATTTCAACCTGATGTTGGAATCGAAAAACAGGTGTCTATAAAGAGCCTGTAGGATGAGTGACCAAGAGTGGAGAACTCCTTGGAAGAGGTCGATAGGACCTGTACCTCGGGGTAGAATGCTGACAAGAGTTGGTACTCAAGGTAGAGCGCAGGCTCAGTCCAGCGTGTGTGTGAGTGTACCGCCGTAGGCTGGTACTGAGAGTGTAGTAGCACCGAATGATCCTAGGTTTATCGGGATTGTTCAGGCGCTAGTGTTCCTTGGAAGCTTGTTGGGTCAGTAAGCTCAGGACCGAGCCGCCGTTGTTGCCGTTGTTTCTACCGCTACCAGTGTTGTGACCGCTGTTGTTGTTGCGCCTGTTGAGGCCTAATTTGGAGTTGTGATCGAGGATCAAGCCTCTGTATCTGAGTCAAGGTTCAGTTTAGACAGAGATGGAAATTGATTAGGGAGAAAGGCTGAGGTCAGAAGAAAGGTGCCCCGTTTCACCTGACCGGAAGGTTAGAATTGAAAAGTCAGTGCTCAACTTGATTGATGGGTGTCGTGTCTGTAAGAAAGGACAGGGATATGTTCTGTGCTGTAAGAGAGAAATGACTTGTTACATGGGTCACCAGTACAGTCACTTGATCAAAGATTGTCTGTATAGACAGATGGAATCACAGCTGTTTCTGTCACCGTCGTTGATAAGACAGAACAGAGGAAGCATGCTTCAGGATGTTCAGCGGGGTACTTGGAATGGACCCCAGTGCAAGAAAGGGTGCATGATGTTCCTTAATGGGAGGCAGGGGACTTGCTGATTGTGTGCCGAGATTGGGAAAGGAGGCTTGAGTCAGCCCGGTGTCGGGGTAAAAATGGGAAGCATGCTTTGAATGTGGCCATCATGGCCATCGGGTTAGGAATTGTCCGTGTAAGTCCAAGAGAGCGTAAGTACCATTACCGCAGTTAGCGTGTGAAAGTTTTGAATTACTGAAAGTTTGAAAGGACCTTCAATCCTTGATATTTGTCATTGAAGATGACTTGGTTCTGTTTGTTGGTTATCAAATCTACATGGCAATTGTAATGGATGTGTTAGTTGAAGGGCCAAATATGGAAAACACGATCGTGGTACATAAGTTTTCTAAAGTACTTTCTGAAGAATTGCCAAGTTTGCTGTCAGAAAGAGAAATAGAGTTCGTGATTGAATTAGCATCCGGAACAGAGCCAGTCCCTAAGGCTCCTTACCGGATGGTGTTACCTAAGTTAAAATAATTGAAGGTGCAGATGCAGGAAGTGTTGAATAGGGGATTCATACGTTCCAGTGTATCGCCTTGGGGAGCACCTGTTCTATTTGTGAAGAAGAAAGTTGGTTCGTTGTGTTTGTATGTCGATATTCCTCAAGATCGACTGGAGGTCATAGTATCATTAGTTGAGGATCAGGAAAAAGGGACATACCGAAGTTAGCATCTTGTGCTCAATACAGTAGTTATGAGTTCACTGTAATACTGTGTGGTTTAATGGACACCCCAGCTGTTTGTTTGGGTCTGATGAGCATAATGTTTAAGGACACTTGAACCGGTTGTGATTGTGTTCATTGAAGTTATCCTGGTGTGTTCGAAGAGTGCCGAGGGGCACGAGGGGCATTTGAAGATGATACTTCAGACCTTGAGGACTCTTCAATTTTATGCTAAGTTTAGCAAGTGCGAGTTTTGGATTACTCATGTGGCGTTCCTAGGCCACGTGATTTCAGGAGAAGGAATATCTATAAACCCTATCTAAGATTGAAGCAGTGGTCAGTTGGCCGATATTGACTACAGTGACAGAGATAAAGAGTTTTTGGGGATTAACAGGATATTACAAAAGTTTTATGGAAGGGTTTTTAGCGTCAGTGTTGCAGTTGATTCGACTATTGAGGAAGTAAGAAAAGTTTGTGTGGACAGGTAAGTACAAGTGTAGTTTCAAGAGTTTAAGCAGATGCTGACTACCGCACATGTGCTGACTATTCATCTGGTCCTGGAAGTTATGAGATTTACAACGATGCATCGTTTAAAGGATTGGGTTGCGTGTTGATACAGCATAATAGGGTTGTTGCATACGCGCCCCATTAGTTGAGACCTCGGGAGTTGAATATGAGATAGCATTGCTGGATGGAACTTATTAAGGATGATAACTATGATATTTTGTATCACTCTGAAAAGGTGAGCAAAGTCGCAGATGCACTAAGTCGAGAGTCCTTAGTTGCACAGTTGGTACTCAATGATTGGATCCTATTTGAGAAAGTTCGAAATTCGGTTTTCAAATCTAAGGTAGGCCACCTTTTGAATCTTATGACTATCCTCAAAATTAAGCCGAAAGTTCATATCAAAATCAAAATGCTTCAGCGGATAGATTCAGAAATTCATGAGACTTTATAAGAGAATGCAGATGAGAGAGAGGTTGATTTTCAGATTTCTGAAGACAGAACGCTAAGGTTCTGAGGATGATTGTGTCTAATTGATGATGTAGAGATTAAAGAAGATATCTCATGGGAAGCTAATCATAGTAATTTCAGCGTTGTCCAGACAGTATGAATAGACCTTGTTTTGAGTGTGTGACATCCTGATTTTCAGACTCTGATTTCGATTGGTTAAATTGGGCATTTCATCGACGCGATTACAGTGTTTTTCTCTGAGTTGGCCACTTACGAGATAACTAGACTAGTTGAGTGAGTTATTAAGGACTTTAAGGCAAATAGAGTTGAGAATTCGACCAAGAATCGACTTCTCGACCGTGCTCATCTTTAGAGATCATTACGGCACAGTTAAAAATTGAATTAAGATCAAAGATAGGTCAGTTTGACTGAGATGAATGACCGATTGTGGGTGACTCCACTAAATTGGAAAACTCTCGTCGAATGATACTAATTTGATTTTACTGTCGTTATGGTACCTTGTGTCCGTATTTGAATCATCGAGATTTTCACAACCCTCGAGAGTCGCCAATGTGTCAAGTGGGTTCATCGTGGCTCGAAGAAAATCAACCACGAGTCATTTGTCCTAAAAAGCTCCGAAAACTACCTAGTAGCCTATGTCACACTAAAAGCGTGTCGGAGTGAAATTAACCGCCAATCTAAGTTCGATTTCAGAAATTGGAGATTCTGTCTTGTCACAAAGTGGGTACACCGAAGTGTGTGTATATCATATAAATCATCTGTATGGAGTGCTGGGGATGAATTGTATTTCAAATCTAGATCAGATGTTCCAAGTTGGCAGAGCTTTCAGAGGATTATTTCTTAAGCAGTGCATAGCAGAGTGTCACGCCCCGAACCCCGAGACACGTGGAACAACCCGCCATGGTCATGCAAACGCGACATTCCCAGGTAGTGTCGCCGACCCCAATATTTAATTATTAAAGCGCATGCGGAACGTTTTAAGAACCCCGACGAAACTCGCGGGATAGGACAAGTAGGAAGAATTAATTCAAAATCAAACGAGCATAATTCCATACATCATCGACAATCCAAGTCTTAATTACATCAACGGGATCCGGAGGCTATATGCACCAAAAATGGGTTAGAGTTTATGTGCATCAAAAGAAAGGAGTCAGCCTACATAGCAAGGATCGTCCGCCAAAAGAAAGTCAACCACCCTAGAACTACGGGTCAGCCCCATTGGACGATCCTACGTCCTCGGGATCGACACCCAAGATTGCGGGGCGAGGCATTGATCACTCCACCGGTAGGAAGGTCCGCCACGCCTTCACCCGGATAGCATTCAAGGCGCGCCGGAATATCCATGCTATCTAGTGGGCCGACCCTAACACCATCTGCTCCAAGTATGATACCAAGCTCTAAACAAGTATGGAACGCTGTCATGCACGTTCACCGGACCCGGATGAGGGTCCTAATCCAGATAGACCCAAGGACTCCGGGGTCGGGAGCACTCTCCGTCCACCGGTCGATCTCGTCGGTAGACCACTCATCTCCGGGGTCTCGCCATCTATGGTCCCGTAATATTTTTCCCCAAAGCTGGGATGAGACTTTGTCTCGGCAAGTTCACCCTCCTAAACCCCTATTAGAAAGTAAATACACCCCAAAGTAGTTCAGCCACGACATCAAGAAGACTTACCTCGTCTTAGCCCTCATCTGCAGGTTAGCACAGTTTATATAATTCAATCACGTGTAATTATGATAACCAAACAACCATGGCACAATCACATTATCAAACAATTCAACCACTTGGATCGTCTCGCGATCAATCGACTCGGCCGATTATATGTCATTCTAGCAAATCAATCATTGCTCTTAATTACGGCCCTACGGAAGGTACAACAACCAGTGGCAATCACGGCCCCACTCGGCACGACCTCTAATTAAGTGGTTCAATCATGGCCTCACTGAGCACGACCTCTCATAGGTGGTCCATCCCGGCCTCACTCGGCACAACCTCTCATAGGTGGTCCATCACGGCCCTATTAGGCACGACCTCTAGTAGGTGGTCAATCACGGCCCCATTAGGCACGACCTCTCTTAGGTGGTTCATCGCGGCCCTATTAGGCACGACCTCTCATAGGTGGTCCATCACGGCCTCACTAGGCACGACCTCCAATCGGTGGTTAATCACGGCCTCACTAGGCACGACCTCTAATAGGTGGTCAATCATGGCCAATCTCCCATAAACTCCTACACTTAGGGTTTTCTAAAGAATCCTCATAAATCACAATCACACTCAATTCGCCACAACCAATCATCAATTTCAATTTCTACATGCACAGCAGCGATCGGCACGACATTCTGAGCAACTAGGGTAAAAATAAATTTTTCGAGTTTTTTTTTTATAAAACATTATTTTAATGAATTTCGGAATAAATATATTATTAAATAATCCATCAATTTCGAAGTATTTATTTAAATCATAAATAAACTCCTTTAAGTCACATCAAGGTTATTTAAAAATAAACATACCTAACTATTAAACCAAACACCATTTATCTTAATAAATCCTCTTAATATAATCCATACAAATTAAACCAATCTATCCACCTAATCACAATCAACCTAAGCTAAACCTACTTAGGGCATCATTAACTCGCTAATCGCGGATTAGTGAGGTAAACTCACCGGAATCGCTTTCCGATGGGTCTCCGGCGAAGAGCACGACGACGCCGACGACAAACCGAGCTTGAGGGGATGGCGGAACGGCGACGGAACGGTGGAGAAACGGTGGCGGCGTGCGACGGCGGCGAGACGGCGACGGTGGGCGAGGCGGTGACGAACGGCGACCAGCAGCTCGGCGAGGGACGGCGGCGACGAAGGCGCGACTTGCTCGCACCCGGGCCTCACACGCGAGGCTTCGCACGCGGACGAGCGGCGACGGAGGCGGCGTGCGACGACGACGACGGAGGCGAGCGGCGGCGTGCGGACGGCGAAGAAGCGGACGGCAGCTCGGGCGAGGGAGGATCCGGCGATGGCTTCTCCTTCGTTTTTCTTTCTTTCCCTCCCAATCTCTCTCCTCTCAAGGTTGAAGATGAAGTGGATGGGACACCCCCACTTTTGGTGGGCCAATCGGCCGGGCGACACTTGTCAAGCTCTCCTTAATTTCGGCCTCCACCATGACATCACCTGCTGATGTCATTATCCACTAACTCAATTCCTCACAACATCTTTCAATAGGTCCAATTCATTTTCCGCCGGGGTCCAAGCTCTTGCACATTTAATTATTTCAATTTCCATCAATTCTCTTCCAATTGAGTCCAAATTAAAGTCCATAAATTAATCCAATGTTCCTAATAGGATTAGCGACACCCTTTGACTTTCAAATTTCATAATTCAATTTCAATTTCACGGTTAATTTCACTCAGTGCGATTTTTAGCGCGCCTAGTCCACTCGAGTAGCTTTTGGGGAAATTTTCTTGCATCCGACCCGAGGGTGATCGGTCCCCAAGTCGACGCGGTAAAATTCCTTAATTACTTTACTCGATAGACTAGTTCTCTCGTGAGTGGCCAACTCTGAGAAACGAACTATATGCACAGATGAATTGCCCGACTCAATTGACTGAAAAATAAACTTGAGGAAAAATCGGGATGTCACAACTCTTCCCCTCTTACAAAAATTTCGTCCTCGAAATTTAAACCATTACATACTTTTCTCAAACAGGTGGGGGTACAATTCTCTCACCGACTCTTCAGTCTCCCAAGTTGCTCCTTCAGTGCCGTGGTGTTGCCAGACCACTTTGACCATTGGGATGGTCCTGGTGCGCAGAACTTGCTCCTTGCGATCTACAATCTGAACCGGGCTTTCAACGTATGACACTTTGTCATCCACGTCTAATTCCTCGAAATTTAGAACGTGAGTCGGGTCAGGTTCATACTTCCTCAACATCGACACGTGAAAGACGTCGTGCACTTGTGACAACTTTGGCGGTAGTGCAAGACGATACGCCAGAGTCCCTATCCTTTCCAAAATCTCAAAGGGACCTACGTACCTCGGACTCAGTTTTCCCTTTTTGCCAAAACGGGAAGTACCTCTCACCGGTGACACCTTCAAGAAAACGTGTTCACCAACTTGGAATTCTAATGGCCTTCGACGCTTATCGGCATAACTTTTCTGACGGCTTTGAGCGGTTTTCAATCTATTTCGATAATCAGAATCGCTCTTTATCGATCGCTGAACCAACTCGGACCGGTGATCTTCCTTTCTCCGACCTCATCCCAACATACTGGCGTTTTGCATACTCTGCCATACAATGCTTCAAAAGGAGCCATTTGAATACTCTGCTGATAACTGTTGTTGTAGGCGAACTCGACCAGATGAAGCTGTTCCTCCCAACTTCCTTTGAAGTCCAAGACACAAGCTCGCAAACATGTCTTCAAGAGTCTGAATTGTCCTCTCAGACTGGCCATCAGTCTGTGGGTGATAGGCCGTACTGTACTGCAGCTTCGTTCCTAATGCAGATTGTAAGCTCTTCCAAAAAGCGGCGGTGAACCTTGGGTCTCTATCCGAAGTAATTGTAACTGGCACTCCATGTATACGAACCACTTGACGTACATATAGATCTGCCAGTCTATCCAAACTCAAGTCTCTTCGAACTGCAATGAAGTGAGCCGACTTGGTGGTCCGTCGACCACTACCCAAATTGAATCGTTCCCCCTCGGCTCCTCGGTAGACCCGTCACGAAGTCCATCGTGATATGCTCCCATTTCCACTCGGAATCTCAAGGGGTCGTAAAAGTCCTCCCGGTTTGCAATGCGAGCTTTCACCGCCGACATGTCGACACTTGGCGACATGCTTGGCGATATCCGCCTTCATGCCACACCACCAATAGTGTTGACGCAGATTCCGATACATTTTGGTACTACCGGGATGATGCTGTAACTGCTACGATGCGCTTCTGACAAAATCTCTTCTCTAAGTTCCACATCGTCAGGCACAACCAATCGTCCTTGGAACCTCAACGTTCCATCCTCGAAATCGGAAGCCGCCTTCCTTTCCTTTGCATCCTCATGCAGAATTTTCTGAACATCTGAATCCGTCTCGTTGAAGCGTTCGATTCTAACCCGCACTTCCGGTTCAATTCTAAGGGTGGCCACAAGGTTCGAAAGGTGGCCTACCTCGAACTTGAAATCTGAATCTCGTGCTCTCTCTATTAGGCCCCATTCCTTAAGCACCATATGAGCAATTGAAGACTTCCTACTCGGGCATCCGCAACCTTATTCGCCTTTCTGGGTGGTACAAAATCTCGCAGTCATAGTCCTTTAAGAGTTCCATCCACCGACGTTGTCTCATATTCAACTCCTTCGAGAGAATAGGTACTTGAGACTCTGATGGTCAGTGAAGATCTGAAATCTTTCTCCGCACAAATAATGCCTCCAAATCTTCAAGGCAAAGATGATTGCTGCAAGTTCCAAGTCATGCGTCGGATAATTCAACTCGTGAGGTCTCAACTGACGGGACGCATATGCAACAACCCTACCATGTTGCATCAACACACAACCTAATCCCTTAAATGACGCATCACTATAGATCTCAAATCCTCCCGGACCGGATGGAATAGTAAGTACAGGTGCGGTAGTTAGCTTATGCTTAAGCTCTTGGAAACTACTCTCGCACTTGTTCGTCCACACAAATTTCTCTTCCTTCTTTAGAAGTCTCGTCATTGGCGATGCTAACCTTGAAAACCCTTCTACAAACCGTCTGTAATACCCTGCTAACCCCAGAAAACTTCTGATTTCTGTCACTGTCGTCGGTCTCGGCCAATTGATCACTGCCTCAATCTTGGCGGGGTCCACTGAGATTCCTTCTCCAGAGATGACATGACCTAAGAAAGCCACACGAGTCAGCCAAAACTCGCACTTACTAAACTTGGCGTATAGCTCGTGATCTCTTAAGGTACGAAGCACTATACTTAAGTGCTTTTCATGATCCTCGGTACTCCTTGAATACACCAGGATGTCGTCGATGAAAACAATTACAAACTGATCTAAATACTCCTTGAACACCCGATTCATCAGATCCATGAAAGCAGCCGGGGCGTTTGTCAATCCAAACGGCATCACGGTAAACTCATAATGGCCGTATCGCGTGCGAAAACGCCGACTTTGGGATATCTTCCTTTTTTATTCTTAGCTGATGATACCCGTCCTCAAGTCGATCTTAGAAAATATCGACGCTCCTTGAAGCCGATCAAACAAATCATCAATCCTTGGCAACGGATACTTGTTCTTAATTGTCACCTGGTTGAGCTGTCGTAATCGATGCACAAGCGTAATGAACCATCTTTCTTCTTCACAAACGATCGGGTGCTCCCCAAGGTGATGCGCTTGGGCGAATAAATCTTTTATCCAACAACTCTTGCATTTGCACCTTTAGTTCCTTAAGTTCTGACAAGGCCATTCGGTAAGGAGCTTTAGAAATCGGTTCTGTCCCAGGGGCTAATTCGATCACGAACTCTATTTCTCTCTCTGGCGGTAAACCCGGTAATTCTTTCGGAAACACGTCTGGGAACTCTCGTACCACTGCGATATCTTCGATCCTTAACTCCTCTGCTGTCGTGTCTACGACAGTTGCTAGGTAACCTTGGCAACCCTTGTCTAGCAAGCGGGTTGCCTCGAGCGACGAGATTAAGGAAATTGAGGGTCCTCCTCGACTCCCAATGAATTCAAAACTCTCACCCTCTAATGGATTAAACCGAATCGCCTTGCGATAACGGTCCATCTTGGCTCGTTGCTTGGTGAGCCGTCCATGCCAATTATCACATCAAAATCATACATGGCCAAGACTATCGGTCTATCCTCCCTCTCGCTCACCAATCACTAACTTGCAACCCGGGCAACCTATGTAGCTAACACTTTATCTTTCAACGGAGTAGATATACAAATCCGAGACTCCAACGGTTCAGGAATTAATTCTACCAATTTAACAAATCCTTCAGCTATAAATGAATGCGAAGCTCTGGATCAAACAAAGCATAAGCGGGTTGGTCGTTCGGTAAGACCATACCGTGACCACGTTAAGCGCATCCTCCGCCCTTTGTCCTCTAGTGAGCGCATAAGTCCTTCCTTGAGCCGGAGGTCGGTTCGATCCACTCGGCGGCATGATCGAGGTGCGGATCCCCTGTTTCCGGCCCGGCGGTGGCGGCGGCAAGCGAGGCTGTCTCATTTGTCTCCTAGGACAAACCCTAGCAATGTGACCCCGCGGCCACACTCATAGCAAGCACCCGTCCTAGGAGGGCACGGGGCCGAGCCATGTCGCCTTCCACACGAACGACATGCTCCATTAAAGCTCGACGACGGCTTCCCCACTCCACCCTTCCTATTAGGCGGAACATGGTACCTTCCCCAGACATTGGCCTCTTCCCAAATCGATTATCACCTCTGTTTGAATTGAACCGCGACCCAGATGCGGCAGCTCTCTCATTCTGATCCTTCTCAATCAGCTGGGCCCGCTTGCAGAGATCCTTGTACTCCTTCAGATCTAAGGGAACCAAAAAGCTCCTCACCTCCGATCTAAGCCCATCTCTAAACCTTCGAATTCGGTCGCGGTTTCTAGACCAATTCGGGCGTCTGCGACAATTCAGCAAACTTCGCTTCATACCGATCAATTTTGTCATTGTACCTTGCCGAAGGCGTTGGAACTCCGCCATCTTCAACTCCTTAGCACGATCGAGAAAAGTACTTCTCATTGAAAACCTCAAGAAAGGCATTCCACTCGGAACTACACCTTCGGGGAACACTATCCTTTTGTTAGTCTTCCACCATGTAGCTGCGATCCCTCTCAGCGATAGGTGCCGGGCGACCTTCTCGCTTCCGTGCACGAGTAGCTCGAAGGCATTTTCTAACTCCGGGATCCATAAGGCTGCGGCCGGGGTCTCCTGTCCCCATGAACGTTGGCGGATTCAACCTCGGGAAATGCCGCACTAACTTCTGCCTAGGCCTCCCAGCGGCCTCATTCTCAGGCGAGATCTCCTCCAATTCCTCTTCTGGCTCGGCAGCCGGTGCGGCGGCAGCAGCGGCGGCCGTAGCGGCAACAGCAGCATTGGCGGCATTAGCAGCATTGGTGGCGGCGGCGATAGCGGCGGCTGAAGTGGCGGCTCTTCGGTCTAGTCGTTACCCATCATCTCAAGCATCGCATGATCCCGGCAAACCTCGGATCCTCGGGAGCCACTTTGCATCCTCGAAGGCGGCCGCACTACTTGCACTCGGCCTCGGCTGTGCTCTTCCCAAGGCACCTCGGGCACCGACTCTCATCGACGGCCCACCCCGAAACACGGGGCCTACTGCTCTCTTCCTAGCAGCTCTTGGCACTCGGTCACTCATGCTTCAGGCTCAATATAGATGCCTATTGGCGAATTCCAATACTATATTAGAATTTGAGTAACCGATCAATCAAGCTAACAAACAACTAACAACCACATGCATTAGAATATCGAAAGCCTTTCCTACTAACTATCCCATGACTCATCGCACCTTATCACTCCATACACAAACCATGCTCTGATACCACTTAAACGGGGTTGTCACGCCCCGAACCCCGAGACACGTGGAACAACCCGCCATGGTCATGCAAACGCGACATTCCTAGGTAGTGTCGCCGACCCCAATATTTAATTATTAAAGCGCATGCGGAACGTTTTAAGAACCCCTGACAGAAACTCGCGGGATAGGACAGTAGGAAGAATTAATTCAAAATCAAACGAGCATAATTCCATACATCATCGACAATCCAAGTCTTAATTACATCAACAGGATCCGGAGGCTATATGCACCAAAAATGGGTTAGAGTTTATGTGCATCAAAAGAAAGGAGTCAGCCTACATAGCAAGGATCAGTCCGCCAAAAGAAAGTCAACCACCCTAGAACTACAGGTCAGCCCCATTGGACGATCCTACGTCCTTAGGATCTGACACCCAAGATTGCGGGGGCGAGGCATTGATCACTCCACCGGTAGGAAGGTCCGCCACGCCTTCGCCCAGGATGGCATTCAAGACTGCCAGCGGAATATCCATGCTATCTAGTGGGCCGACCCTAACACCATCTGCTCCGGTACGATACCAAGCTCTAAACAAGTATGGAACGCTGTCATGCACGTTCACCTGGACCCGGATGAGGGTCCTAATCAACAGATAGACCCAAGGACTCCCGGGGTCAGGAGCACTCTCCGTCCACTGGTCGATCTCTGTCGGTAGACCACTCATCTCCGGGGGTCTCGCCATCTATGGTCCTGTAATATTTTTCCCCAAACTGGGATGAGACTTTGTCTCAGCAAGTTCACCCCTCCTAAACCCCTATTAGAAAGTAAATACACCCCAAAGTAGTTCAGCCACGACATCAAGAAGACTTACCTCGTCTTAGCCCTCATCTGCAGGTTAGCACAGTTTATATAATTCAATCACGTGCAATTATGATAACCAAACAACCATGGCACAATCACATTATCAAACAATTCAACCACTTGGATCGTCTCAGCGATCAATCGACTCGGCCGATTATATGTCATTCTAGCAAATCAATCATTGCTCTTAATTACGGCCCTACAGGAAGGTACAACAACCAGTGGCAATCACGGCCCCACTCGGCACGACCTCTAATTAGGTGGTTCAATCACGGCCTCACTGGGCACGACCTCTCATAGGTGGTCCATCCCGGCCTCACTCGGCACGACCTCTCATAGGTGGTCCATCACGGCCCTATTAGGCACGACCTCTAGTAGGTGGTCAATCACGGCCCCATTAGGCACGACCTCTCTTAGGTGGTTCATCGCGGCCCTATTAGGCACGACCTCTCATAGGTGGTCCATCACGGCCTCACTAGGCACGACCTCCAATCGGTGGTTAATCACGGCCTCACTAGGCACGACCTCTAATAGGTGGTCAATCATGGCCAATCTCCCATAAACTCCTACACTTAGGGTTTTCTAAAGAATCCTCATAAATCACAATCACACTCAATTCGCCACAACCAATCATCAATTTCAATTTCTACATGCACAGCAGCGATCGGCACGACATTCTGAGCAACTAGGGTAAAAATAAATTTTTCGAGTTTTTTTTTTATTTTTTATAAAACATTATTTTAATGAATTTCGGAATAAATATATTATTAAATAATCCATCAATTTCAAAGTATTTATTTAAATCATAAATAAACTCCTTTAAGTCACATCAAGGTTATTTAAAAATAAACATACCTAACTATTAAACCAAACACCATTTATCTTAATAAATCCTCTTAATATAATCCATACAAATTAAACCAATCTATCCACCTAATCACAATCGACCTAAGCTAAACCTACTTAGGGCATCATTAACTCGCTAATCGCGGATTAGTGAGGTAAACTCACCGGAATCGCTTTCCGATGGGTCTCCGGCGAAGAGCACGACGACGCCGACGACAAACCGAGCTTGAGGGGATGGCGGAACGGCGACGGAACGGTGGAGAAACGGTGGCGGCGTGAGTCGGCGGCGAGACGGCGACGGTGGGCGAGGCGGTGACGAACGGCGACCAGCAGCTCGGCGACGGTGGGGACGGCGGCGACGAAGGCGCGACTTGCTCGCACCGGGGCCTCACACGCGAGGCCGCACGCGGACGAGCGGCGACGGAGGCGGCGTGCGGACGACGGACAAGTGGCGGACGGCGACGGAGGCGAGCGGCGCGTGCGGACGGCGAAGAAGCGGACGGCAGCTCGGGCGAGGAGGATCCGGCGATGGCTTCTCCTTCGTTTTTCTTTCTTTCCCTCCCAATCTCTCTCCTCTCAAGGTTGAAGATGAAGTGGATGGGACACCCCCACTTTTGGTGGGCCAATCGGCTGGCGACACTTGTCAAGCTCTCCTTAATTTCGGCCTCCACCATGACATCACCTGCTGATGTCATTATCCACTAACTCAATTCCTCACAACATCTTTCAATAGGTCCAATTCATTTTCCGCCGGGGTCCAAGCTCTTGCACATTTAATTATTTCAATTTCCATCAATTCTCTTCCAATTGAGTCCAAATTAAAGTCCATAAATTAATCCAATGTTCCTAATAGGATTAGCGACACCCTTTGACTTTCAAATTTCATAATTCAATTTCAATTTCACGGTTAATTTCACTCTGGTGCGATTTTAGCGCGCCTAGTCCACTGAGTAGCTTTTGGGGAAATTTTCTTGCATCCGACCCGAGGGTGATCAGTCCCCAAGTCTGACGCGGTAAAATTCCTTAATTACTTTACTCGATAGACTAGTTCTCTCGTGAGTGGCCAACTCTGAGAAACGAACTATATGCACAGATGAATTGCCCGACTCAATTGACTGAAAAATAAACTTGAGGAAAAATCGGGATGTCACAACTCTTCCCTCTTACAAAAATTTCGTCCTCGAAATTTAAACCATTACATACTTTTCTCAAAAGGTGGGGGTACAATTCTCTCACCGACTCTTGATCTCCCAAGTTGCTCCTTCGGTGCCGTGGTGTTGCCGAGACCACTTTGACCATTGGGATGGTCCGGTGCGCGAACTTGCTCCTTGCGATCTACAATCGAACCGGGCTTTCAACGTATGACACTTTGTCATCCACGTCTAATTCCTCGAAATTTAGAACGTGAGTCGGGTCAGGTTCATACTTCCTCAACATCGACACGTGAAAGACGTCGTGCACTTGTGACAACTTTGGCGGTAGTGCAAGACGATACGCGAAGTCCCTATCCTTTCCAAAATCTCAAAGGGACCTACGTACCTCGGACTCGTTTTCCTTTTTGCCAAAACGGGAAGTACCTCTCACCGGTGACACCTTCAAGAAAACGTGTTCACCAACTTGGAATTCTAATGGCCTTCGACGCTTATCGGCATAACTTTTCTGACGGCTTTGAGCGGTTTTCAATCTATTTCTGATAACTGTAACTGCCTCTACTGACTGCTGAACCAACTCTGGACCGGTGATCTTCCTTTCTCCGACCTCATCCCAACATACTGGCGTTTTGCATACTCTGCCATACAATGCTTCAAAAGGAGCCATTTGAATACTTTGCGATAAGCTGTTGTTGTAGGCGAACTCGACCGGATGAAGCTGTTCCTCCCAACTTCCTTTGAAGTCCAAGACACAAGCTCGCAAAGCATGTCTTCAAGAGTCTCGAATTGTCCTCTCGTGACCGCCATCATCCGTGGGTGATAGGCCGTCTTGTCTTTGCGGCTTCGTTCCTAATGCAGATTGTAAGCTCTTCCAAAAAGCGGCGGTGAACCTTGGGTCTCTATCCGAAGTAATTGTAATCGGCACTCCATGTATACGAACCACTTGACGTACATATAGATCTCGCGGTCTATCCAAACTCAAGTCTCTTCGAACCGCAATGAAGTGAGCCGACTTGGTCATCTGCCGACCACTACCCAAATTGAATCGTTCCCCTCGGCTCCTCGGTAGACCCGTCACGAAGTCCATCGTGATATGCTCCCATTTCCACTCGGAATCTCAAGGGGTCGTAAAAGTCCTCCCGGTTTGCAATCGAGCTTTCACCGCTGACATGTCGACACTTGGCGACATGCTTGGCGATATCCGCCTTCATGCCACACCACCAATAGTGTTGACGCAGATTCTGATACATTTTGGTACTACCAGGATGAATGCTGTAACTGCTACGATGCGCTTCTGACAAAATCTCTTCTCTAAGTTCCACATCGTCAGGCACAACCAATCGTCCTTGGAACCTCAACGTTCCATCCTCAGAAATCTGGAAGCCAGCCTTCCTTTCCTTTGCATCCTCATGCAGATTTTCTCGAACATCCGAATCCGTCTCGTTGAAGCGTTCGATTCTAACCTGCACTTCCGGTTCAATTCTAAGGGTGGCCACAAGGTTCGAAAGGTGGCCTACCTCGAACTTGAAATCTGAATCTCGTGCTCTCTCTATTAGGCCCCATTCCTTAAGCACCATATGAGCAATTGAAGACTTCCTACTCAGTGCATCCGCAACCTTATTCGCCTTTCCGGGTGGTACAAAATCTCGCATGATCATAGTCCTTTAAGAGTTCCATCCACCGACGTTGTCTCATATTCAACTCCTTCGAGAGAATAGGTACTTGAGACTCGATGGTCGTGAAGATCTGGAAATCTTTCTCCGCACAAATAATGCCTCCAAATCTTCAAGGCAAAGATGATTGCTGCAAGTTCCAAGTCATGCGTCGGATAATTCAACTCGTGAGGTCTCAAGCGACGGGACGCATATGCAACAACCCTACCATGTTGCATCAACACACAACCTAATCCCTTAAATGACGCATCACTATAGATCTCAAATCCTCCCGGACCGGATGGAATAGTAAGTACAGGTGCGGTAGTTAGCTTATGCTTAAGCTCTTGGAAACTACTCTCGCACTTGTTCGTCCACACAAATTTCTCTTCCTTCTTTAGAAGTCTCGTCATTGGCGATGCTAACCTTGAAAACCCTTCTACAAACCGTACGTAATACCCGCTAACCCCAGAAAACTTCGATTTCTGTCCTTGTCGTCGGTCTCGGCCAATTGATCACCGCCTCAATCTTGGCGGGGTCCACCGAGATTCCTTCTCCGGAGATGACATGACCTAAGAAAGCCACACGAGTCAGCCAAAACTCGCACTTACTAAACTTGGCGTATAGCTCGTGATCTCTTAAGGTCTCGAAGCACTATACTTAAGTGCTTTTCATGATCCTCGGTACTCCTTGAATACACCAAGGATGTCGTCGATGAAAACAATTACAAACGATCTAAATACTCCTTGAACACCCGATTCATCAGATCCATGAAAGCAGCCGGGGCGTTTGTCAATCCAAACGGCATCACGGTAAACTCATAATGGCCGTATCGCGTGCGAAACGCCGACTTTGGGATATCTTCCTTTTTTATTCTTAGCTGATGATACCCCGTCCTCAAGTCGATCTTAGAAAATATCGACGCTCCTTGAAGCTGATCAAACAAATCATCAATCCTTGGCAACGGATACTTGTTCTTAATTGTCACCTGGTTGAGCTGTCGGTAATCGATGCACAAGCGTAATGAACCATCTTTCTTCTTCACAAACAGTACTGGTGCTCCCCAAGGTGATGCGCTTGGGCGAATAAATCTTTTATCCAACAACTCTTGCATTTGCACCTTTAGTTCCTTAAGTTCTGACAAGGCCATTCGGTAAGGAGCTTTAGAAATCGGTTCTGTCCCAGGGGCTAATTCGATCACGAACTCTATTTCTCTCTCGCGGTAAACCCGGTAATTCTTTCGGAAACACGTCTGGGAACTCTCGTACCACTGCGATATCTTCGATCCTTAACTCCTCTCGCTGTCGTGTCTACGACAGTTGCTAGGTAACCTTGGCAACCCTTGTCTAGCAAGCGGGTTGCCTCGAGCGACGAGATTAAGGAAATTGAGGGTCCTCCTCGACTCCCAATGAATTCAAAACTCTCACCCTCTAATGGATTAAACTGAATCGCCTTGCGATAACAGTCCATCTTGGCTCGTTGCTTGGTGAGCCAGTCCATGCCAATTATCACATCAAAATCATACATGGCCAAGACTATCAGGTCTATCCTCCCCTCTCGCTCACCAATCACTAACTTGCAACCAAGGCAACCTACCGTAGCTAACACTTTATCTTTCAACGGAGTAGATATACAAATCACAGACTCCAACAGTTCAGGAATTAATTCTACCAATTTAACAAATCCTTCAGCTATAAATGAATGCGAAGCTCCCGGATCAAACAAAGCATAAGCGGGTTGGTCGTTCGGTAAGACCATACCCGTGACCACGTTAGCGCATCCTCCGCCTGTCCTCTAGTGAGCGCATAAGTCCTTCCTTGAGCTGGAGGTCGGTTCGATCCACTCGGCGGCATGATCGAGGTGCGGATCCCCCGTTTCCGGCCCGGCGGTGGCGGCGCGGCAACCGAGGCTGTCTCATTTGTCTCCTAGGACAAACCCTAGCAATGTGACCCCCGTCTGGCCACACTCATAGCAAGCACCCGTCCTAGGAGGGCACGGGGGCCGAGCCATGTCGCCTTCCACACGAACGACATGCTCCATTAAAGCTCGACGACGGCTTCCCCACTCCACCCTTCCTATTAGGCGGAACATGGTACCTTCCCCCAGACATTGGCCTCTTCCCAAATCGATTATCACCTCTGTTTGAATTGAACCGCGACCCAGATGCGGCAGCTCTCTCATTCTGATCCTTCTCAATCAGCTGGGCCCGCTTGCAGAGATCCTTGTACTCCTTCGATCTAAGGGAACCAAAAGCTCCTCACCTCCGATCTAAGCCCATCTCTAAACCTTCGAATTCGGTCCGCCGGTTTCTAGACCAATTCGGGGGCGTCTTTGCGACAATTCAGCAAACTTCGCTTCATACCGATCAACCGTCATTGTACCTTGCCGAAGGCGTTGGAACTCCGCCATCTTCAACTCCTTAGCACAGTCAGAAAAGTACTTCTCATTGAAAACCTCAAGAAAGGCATTCCACTCTGGAACTACACCTTCGGGGAACACTATCCTTTTGTTAGTCTTCCACCATGTAGCTGCGATCCCTCTCAACCGATAGGTCGCTGTGGCGACCTTCTCTCGCTTCCGTGCACGGCGGAGCTCGAAGGCATTTTCTAACTCCAGGATCCATAAGGCTGCGGCTTCGGGGTCTCCTGTCCCCATGAACGTTGGCGGATTCAACCTCAGGAAATGCTGCACTAACTTCTGCCTAGGCCTCCCAGCGGCCTCATTCTCAGGCGAGATCTCCTCCAATTCCTCTTCTGGCTCGGCAACCGGTGCGGCGGCAGCAGCGGCGGCCGTAGCGGCAACAGCAAAGACATTGGCGGCATTAGCGCATTGGTGGCGGCGGCGATAGCGGCGGCTGAAGTGGCGGCCTGCTGGTCTAGTCTGTTACCCATCATCTCAAGCATCTGCATGATCCCAGCAAACCTCGGATCCTCAGGAGCCACTGCATCCTCAGAAGGCGACGCTGCACTACTTGCACTGGCCTCAGCCTGTGCTCTTCCCAAGGCACCTCGGGCACCGACTCTCATCGACGGCCCACCCCGAAACACGGGGCCTACTGCTCTCTTCCTAGCAGCTCTTGGCACTCGGTCACTCATGCTTCGGTGCTCAATATAGATGCCTATTGGCGAATTCCAATACTATATTAGAATTTGAGTAACCGATCAATCAAGCTAACAAACAACTAACAACCACATGCATTAGAATATCGAAAGCCTTTCCTACTAACTATCCCATGACTCATCGCACCTTATCACTCCATACACAAACCATGCTCTGATACCACTTAAACGGGGTTGTCACGCCCCGAACCCCGAGACACGTGGAACAACCCGCCATGGTCATGCAAACGCGACATTCCTAGGTAGTGTCGCCGACCCCAATATTTAATTATTAAAGCGCATGCGGAACGTTTTAAGAACCCCGACGTAAACTCGCGGGATAGGACAAGTAGGAAGAATTAATTCAAAATCAAACGAGCATAATTCCATACATCATCGACAATCCAAGTCTTAATTACATCAATAGGATCCGGAGGCTATATGCACCAAAAATGGGTTAGAGTTTATGTGCATCAAAAGAAAGGAGTCAGCCTACATAGCAAGGATCACCCGCCAAAAGAAAGTCAACCACCCTAGAACTACAGGTCAGCCCCATTGGACGATCCTACGTCCTTAGGATCTGACACCCAAGATTGCGGGGGCGAGGCATTGATCACTCCACCGGTAGGAAGGTCCGCCACGCCTTCGCCCAGGATAGCATTCAAGACTGCCAGCGGAATATCCATGCTATCTAGTGGGCCGACCCTAACACCATCTGCTCCGGTACGATACCAAGCTCTAAACAAGTATGGAACGCTGTCATGCACGTTCACGGACCCGGATGAGGGTCCTAATCAACGAGATAGACCCAAGGACTCCGGGGTCGAGCACTCTCCGTCCACCGGTCGATCTCGTCGGTAGACCACTCATCTCCGGGGTCTCGCCATCTATGGTCCTGTAATATTTTTCCCCAACCGGGATGAGACTTTGTCTCGGCAAGTTCACCCCTCCTAAACCCCTATTAGAAAGTAAATACACCCCAAAGTAGTTCAGCCACGACATCAAGAAGACTTACCTCGTCTTAGCCCTCATCTCAGTGAGTTAGCACAAGTTTATATAATTCAATCACGTGCAATTATGATAACCAAACAACCATGGCACAATCACATTATCAAACAATTCAACCACTTGGATCGTCTCGCGATCAATCGACTCGGCCGATTATATGTCATTCTAGCAAATCAATCATTGCTCTTAATTACGGCCCTACGGAAGGTACAACAAGTGGCAATCACGGCCCCACTCGGCACGACCTCTAATTAGGTGGTTCAATCACGGCCTCCTTTGGGCACGACCTCTCATAGGTGGTCCATCCCGGCCTCACTCGGCACGACCTCTCATAGGTGGTCCATCACGGCCCTATTAGGCACGACCTCTAGTAGGTGGTCAATCACGGCCCCATTAGGCACGACCTCTCTTAGGTGGTTCATCGCGGCCCTATTAGGCACGACCTCTCATAGGTGGTCCATCACGGCCTCACTAGGCACGACCTCCAATCGGTGGTTAATCACGGCCTCACTAGGCAACCTCTAATAGGTGGTCAATCATGGCCAATCTCCCATAAACTCCTACACTTAGGGTTTTCTAAAGAATCCTCATAAATCACAATCACACTCAATTCGCCACAACCAATCATCAATTTCAATTTCTACATGCACAGCAGCGATCGGCACGACATTACGAGCAACTAGGGTAAAAATAAATTTTTCGAGTTTTTTTTTATTTTTTATAAAACATTATTTTAATGAATTTCGGAATAAATATATTATTAAATAATCCATCAATTTCAAAGTATTTATTTAAATCATAAATAAACTCCTTTAAGTCACATCAAGGTTATTTAAAAATAAACATACCTAACTATTAAACCAAACACCATTTATCTTAATAAATCCTCTTAATATAATCCATACAAATTAAACCAATCTATCCACCTAATCACAATCGACCTAAGCTAAACCTACTTAGGGCATCATTAACTCGCTAATCGCGGATTAGTGAGGTAAACTCACCGGAATCGCTTTCCGATGGGTCTCCGGCGAAGAGCACGACAACGACGACGCCGACGACAAACCGAGCTTGAGGGGATGGCGGAATCTTGCGGTTTTCTTTCCAGCACGGAACGGTGGAGAAACGGTGGCGGCGTGAGTCGGCGGCGAGACGGCGACGGTGGGCGCGGCGGTGACGAACGGCGACCAGCAGCTCGGCGAGGGGACGGCGGCGAGAAGGCGCGACTTGCTCGCACCCGGGGCCTCACACGCGAGGCGGTGACGCACGCGGACGAGCGACAAAGACGGAGGCGGCGTGCACCCGGACCTCACACGGACGGAGGCGAGCGGCGGCGTGCGGACGGCGAAGAAGCGGGACGGCAGCTCGGGCGAGGGAGGATCCGGCGATGGCTTCTCCTTCGTTTTTCTTTCTTTCCCTCCCAATCTCTCTCCTCTCAAGGTTGAAGATGAAGTGGATGGGACACCCCCACTTTTGGTGGGCCAATCGGCTGGCGACACTTGTCAAGCTCTCCTTAATTTTGGCCTCCACCATGACATCACCTGCTGATGTCATTATCCACTAACTCAATTCCTCACAACATCTTTCAATAGGTCCAATTCATTTTCCGCCGGGTCCAAGCTCTTGCACATTTAATTATTTCAATTTCCATCAATTCTCTTCCAATTGAGTCCAAATTAAAGTCCATAAATTAATCCAATGTTCCTAATAGGATTAGCGACACCCTTTGACTTTCAAATTTCATAATTCAATTTCAATTTCACGGTTAATTTCACTCTAGTGCGATTTTAGCGCGCCTAGTCCACCGAGTAGCTTTTGGGGAAATTTTCTTGCATCCGACCCGAGGGTGATCGGTCCCCAAGTCGACGCGGTAAAATTCCTTAATTACTTTACTCGATAGACTAGTTCTCTCGTGAGTGGCCAACTCTGAGAAACGAACTATATGCACAGATGAATTGCCCGACTCAATTGACTGAAAAATAAACTTGAGGAAAAATCGGGATGTCACAACTCTTCCCTCTTACAAAAATTTCGTCCTCGAAATTTAAACCATTACATACTTTTCTCAAAAAGGTGGGGGTACAATTCTCTCACCGACTCTTGATCTCCCAAGTTGCTCCTTCAAAGGCCGTGGTGTTGCTGGACCACTTTGACCATTGGGATGGTCCCGGTGCGCAGAACTTGCTCCTTGCGATCTACAATCTGAACCGGGCTTTCAACGTATGACACTTTGTCATCCACGTCTAATTCCTCGAAATTTAGAACGTGAGTCGGGTCAGGTTCATACTTCCTCAACATCGACACGTGAAAGACGTCGTGCACCTGTGACAACTTTGGCGGTAGTGCAAGACGATATGCCAAAGTCCCTATTCTTTCCAAAATCTCAAAGGGACCTACGTACCTCGGACTCAGTTTTCCCTTTTTGCCAAAACAGGAAGTACCTCTCACCGGTGACACCTTCAAGAAAACGTGTTCACCAACTTGGAATTCTAATGGCCTTCGACGCTTATCGGCATAACTTTTCTGACGGCTTTGAGCGGTTTTCAATCTATTTCTGATAACTGAATCGCTCTCCGATGCTGAACCAACTACGGGACCGGTGATCTTCCTTTCTCCGACCTCATCCCAACATCGGCGTTTTGCATACTCGCCATACAATGCTTCAAAAGGAGCCATTTGAATACTCGCGATAACTGTTGTTGTAGGCGAACTCGACCAGATGAAGCTGTTCCTCCCAACTTCCTTTGAAGTCCAAGACACAAGCTCGCAAAGACATGTCTTCAAGAGTACGAATTGTCCTCTCGGACCGCCATCACCGTGGGTGATAGGCCGTCTTGTCTTGCAGCCTTCGTTCCTAATGCAGATTGTAAGCTCTTCCAAAAAGCGGCGGTGAACCTTGGGTCTCTATCCGAAGTAATTGTAATCGGCACTCCATGTATACGAACCACTTGACGTACATATAGATCGCGGTCTATCCAAACTCAAGTCTCTTCGAACTGCAATGAAGTGAGCCGACTTGGTCAGTCTGTCGACCACTACCCAAATTGAATCGTTCCCCCTCTGGCTCCTCGGTAGACCCGTCACGAAGTCCATCGTGATATGCTCCCATTTCCACTCTGGAATCTCAAGGGGTCGTAAAAGTCCTCCCGGTTTGCAATGCTGAGCTTTCACCTGCTGACATGTCAGACACTTGGCGACATGCTTGGCGATATCCGCCTTCATGCCACACCACCAATAGTGTTGACGCAGATTCCGATACATTTTGGTACTACCAGGATGATGCAGTAATCGCTACGATGCGCTTCGACAAAATCTCTTCTCTAAGTTCCACATCGTCAGCACAACCAATCGTCCTTGGAACCTCAACGTTCCATCCTCGGAAACGGAAGCCAGCCTTCCTTTCCTTTGCATCCTCATGCAGAATTTTCTGAACATCCGAATCCGTCGTTGAAGCGTTCTGATTCTAACCTGCACTTCCGGTTCAATTCTAAGGGTGGCCACAAGGCTCGAAAGGTGGCCTATCTCGAACTTGAAATCTGAATCTCGCGCTCTCTCTATTAGGCCCCATTCCTTAAGCACCATTTGAGCAACTGAAGACTTCCTACTCAGTGCATCCGCAACCTTATTTGCCTTCCCTGGGTGGTACAAAATCTCGCAGTCATAGTCCTTTAAGAGTTCCATCCACCGACGTTGTCTCATATTCAACTCCTTCTGAGAGAATAGGTACTTGAGACTCTGATGGTCAGTGAAGATCTGAAATCTTTCTCCGCACAAATAATGCCTCCAAATCTTCAAGGCAAAGATGATTGCTGCAAGTTCCAAGTCATGCGTCGGATAATTCAACTCGTGAGGTCTCAGCGACGGGACGCATATGCAACAACCCTACCATGTTGCATCAACACACAACCTAATCCCTTAAATGACGCATCACTATAGATCTCAAATCCTCCCGGACCGGATGGAATAGTAAGCACAGGTGCGGTAGTTAGCTTATGCTTAAGCTCTTGGAAACTACTCTCGCACTTGTCCGTCCACACAAATTTCTCTTCCTTCTTTAGAAGTCTCGTCATTGGCGATGCTAACCTTGAAAACCCTTCTACAAACCGTCTGTAATACCCTGCTAAACCCAGAAAACTTCTGATTTCTGTCACTGTCGTCGGTCTCGGCCAGTTGATCACTGCCTCAATCTTTGCTGGGTCCACTGAGATTCCTTCTCCGGAGATGACATGACCTAGGAAAGCCACACGAGTCAGCCAAAACTCGCACTTACTAAACTTGGCGTATAGCTCGTGATCTCTTAAGGTCTGAAGCACTATACTTAAGTGCTTTTCATGATCCTCGGTACTCCTTGAATACACCAGGATGTCGTCGATGAAAACAATTACAAACTGATCTAAATACTCCTTGAACACCCGATTCATCGGATCCATGAAAGCAAAAGGGGCGTTTGTCAATCCAAACGGCATCACGGTAAACTCATAATGGCCGTATCGCGTGCGAAACGCCGACTTTGGGATATCTTCCTTTTTTATTCTTAGCTGATGATACCCCGTCCTCAAGTCGATCTTAGAAAATATCGACGCTCCTTGAAGCTGATCAAACAAATCATCAATCCTTGGCAACGGATACTTGTTCTTAATTGTCACCTGGTTGAGTTGTCGGTAATCGATGCACAAGCGTAATGAACCATCTTTCTTCTTCACAAACAAGACGGTGCTCCCCAAGGTGATGCGCTTGGGCGAATAAATCTTTTATCCAACAACTCTTGCATTTGCACCTTTAGTTCCTTAAGTTCGACAAGGCCATTCGGTAAGGAGCTTTAGAAATCGGTTGTCCCGGGGGCTAATTCGATCACGAACTCTATTTCTCTCTCGCGGTAAACCCGGTAATTCTTTCGGAAACACGTCGGGAACTCTCGTACCACCTGCGATATCTTCGATCCTTAACTCCTCTGCTGTCGTGTCTACGACGGTTGCTAGGTAACCTTGGCAACCCTTGTCTAGCAAGCGGGTTGCCTCGAGCGACTGAGATTAAGGAAATTGAGGGTCCTCCTCGACTCCCAATGAATTCAAAACTCTCACCCTCTAATGGATTAAAGCTGAATCGCCTTGCGATAACAGTCCATCTTGGCTCGTTGCTTGGTGAGCCAGTCCATGCCAATTATCACATCAAAATCATACATGGCCAAGACTATCAGGTCTATCCTCCCCTCTCGCTCACCAATCACTAACTTGCAACCCAGGCAACCTACTGTAGCTAACACTTTATCTTTCAACGGAGTAGATATACAAATCACAGAGACTCCAACAGTTCGGGAATTAATTCTACCAATTTAACAAATCCTTCCTATAAATGAATGCGAAGCTCCTGGATCAAACAAAGCATAAGCGGGTTGGTCGTTCGGTAAGACCATACCGTGACCACGTTAGGCGCATCCTCCTTTGTCCTCTAGTGAGCGCATAAGTCCTTCCTTGAGCTGGAGGTCGGTTCGATCCACTCGGCGGCATGATCTGAGGTGCGGATCCCCTGTTCTGGCCCAGCGGTGGCGGCGGCGGCAACTGAGGCTGTCTCATTTGTCTCCTAGGACAAACCCTAGCAATGTGACCCGCTGGCCACACTCATAGCAAGCACCCGTCCTAGGAGGGCACGGGGGCCGAGCCATGTCGCCTTCCACACGAACGACATGCTCCATTAAAGCTCGACGACGGCTTCCCCACTCCACCCTTCCTATTAGGCGGAACATGGTACCTTCCCCAGGACATTGGCCTCTTCCCAAATCGATTATCACCTCGTTTGAATTGAACCGCGACCCAGATGCGGCAGCTCTCTCATTCTGATCCTTCTCAATCAGCTGGGCCCGCTTGCAGAGATCCTTGTACTCCTTCAGATCTAAGGGAACCAAAAAGCTCCTCACCTCCGATCTAAGCCCATCTCTAAACCTTCGAATTCGGTCTGCCGGTTTCTAGACCAATTCAGGGGCGTACTGCGACAATTCAGCAAACTTCGCTTCATACTGATCAACTGTCATTGTACCTTGCCGAAGGCGTTGGAACTCCGCCATCTTCAACTCCTTAGCACAGTCAGAAAAGTACTTCTCATTGAAAACCTCAAGAAAGGCATTCCACTCTGGAACTACACCTTCAGGGAACACTATCCTTTTGTTAGTCTTCCACCATGTAGCTGCGATCCCTCTCAACTGATAGGCTGCCAGGGCGACCTTCTGCCCGTGCACAGCGGTGGCTCGAAGGCATTTTCTAACTCCGGGATCCATAAGGCTGCGGCCGGGGTCTCTGTCCCCATGAACGTTGGCGGATTCAACCTCGGAAATGCCGCACTAACTTCGCCTAGGCCTCCCAGCGGCCTCATTCTCGGGCGAGATCTCCTCCAATTCCTCTTCGGCTCGGCAGCCGGTGCGGCGGCAGCAGCGGCGGCCGTAGCGGCAACAGCAGCATTGGCGGCATTAGCAGCATTGGTGGCGGCGGCGATAGCGGCGGCTGAAGTGGCGGCCTGCTGGTCTAGTCTGTTACCCATCATCTCAAGCATCTGCATGATCCCAGCAAACCTCGGATCCTCGGGAGCCTTTGCATCCTCGAAGGCGGCGCTGCACTACTTGCACTGGCCTCAGCCTGTGCTCTTCCCAAGGCACCTCGGGCACCGACTCTCATCGACGGCCCACCCCGAAACACGGGGCCTACTGCTCTCTTCCTAGCAGCTCTTGGCACTCGGTCACTCATGCTTCAGGCTCAATATAGATGCCTATTGGCGAATTCCAATACTATATTAGAATTTGAGTAACCGATCAATCAAGCTAACAAACAACTAACAACCACATGCATTAGAATATCGAAAGCCTTTCCTACTAACTATCCCATGACTCATCGCACCTTATCACTCCATACACAAACCATGCTCGATACCACTTAAACGGGGTTGTCACGCCCGAACCCCGAGACACGTGGAACAACCCGCCATGGTCATGCAAACGCGACATTCCTAGGTAGTGTCGCCGACCCCAATATTTAATTATTAAAGCGCATGCGGAACGTTTTAAGAACCCCTGACAGAAACTCGCGGGATAGGACAAAGAGTAGGAAGAATTAATTCAAAATCAAACGAGCATAATTCCATACATCATCGACAATCCAAGTCTTAATTACATCAACGGGATCCGGAGGCTATATGCACCAAAAATGGGTTAGAGTTTATGTGCATCAAAAGAAAGGAGTCACCTACATAGCAAGGATCGGTCCGCCAAAAGAAAGTCAACCACCCTAGAACTACAGTCGCCCCATTGGACGATCCTACGTCCTTAGGATCGACACCCAAGATTGCGGGGCGAGGCATTGATCACTCCACCGGTAGGAAGGTCCGCCACGCCTTCGCCCGAGGATAGCATTCAAGACTGCCGCGCGGAATATCCATGCTATCTAGTGGGCCGACCCTAACACCATCCGCTCCGGTACGATACCAAGCTCTAAACAAGTATGGAACGCTGTCATGCACGTTCACGGACCGGATGAGGGTCCTAATCAACGAGATAGACCCAAGGACTCCGGGGTCGGGAGCACTCTCCGTCCACCGGTCGATCTACGTCGGTAGACCACTCATCTCCGGGGTCTCGCCATCTATGGTCTGTAATATTTTTCCCCAAACCGGGATGAGACTTTGTCTCGGCAAGTTCACCCCTCCTAAACCCCTATTAGAAAGTAAATACACCCCAAAGTAGTTCAGCCACGACATCAAGAAGACTTACCTCGTCTTAGCCCTCATGCGAGTTAGCACGGTTTATATAATTCAATCACGTGCAATTATGATAACCAAACAACCATGGCACAATCACATTATCAAACAATTCAACCACTTGGATCGTCTCAGCGATCAATCGACTCGGCCGATTATATGTCATTCTAGCAAATCAATCATTGCTCTTAATTACGGCCCTACAGGAAGGTACAACAACCAGTGGCAATCACGGCCCCACTCGGCACGACCTCTAATTAGGTGGTTCAATCACGGCCTCCTGGGCACGACCTCTCATAGGTGGTCCATCCCGGCCTCACTAAGCACGACCTCTCATAGGTGGTCCATCACGGCCCTATTAGGCACGACCTCTAGTAGGTGGTCAATCACGGCCCCATTAGGCACGACCTCTCTTAGGTGGTTCATCGCGGCCCTATTAGGCACGACCTCTCATAGGTGGTCCATCACGGCCTCACTAGGCACGACCTCCAATCGGTGGTTAATCACGGCCTCACTAGGCACGACCTCTAATAGGTGGTCAATCATGGCCAATCTCCCATAAACTCCTACACTTAGGGTTTTCTAAAGAATCCTCATAAATCACAATCACACTCAATTCGCCACAACCAATCATCAATTTCAATTTCTACATGCACAGCAGCGATCGGCACGACATTCGAGCAACTAGGGTAAAAATAAATTTTTCGAGTTTTTTTTTATTTTTTATAAAACATTATTTTAATGAATTTCGGAATAAATATATTATTAAATAATCCATCAATTTCAAAGTATTTATTTAAATCATAAATAAACTCCTTTAAGTCACATCAAGGTTATTTAAAAATAAACATACCTAACTATTAAACCAAACACCATTTATCTTAATAAATCCTCTTAATATAATCCATACAAATTAAACCAATCTATCCACCTAATCACAATCAACCTAAGCTAAACCTACTTAGGGCATCATTAACTCGCTAATCGCGGATTAGTGAGGTAAACTCACCGGAATCGCTTTCCGATGGGTCTCCGCGAAGAGCACGACGACGCCGACGACAAACCGAGCTTGAGGGGATGGCGGAACGGCGACGGAACGGTGGAGAAACGGTGGCGGCGTGAGTCGGCGGCGAGACGGCGACGGTGGGCGGCGGTGACGAACGGCGACCAGCAGCTCGGCGAGGGACGGCGGCGACGAAGGCGCGACTTGCTCGCACCGGGGCCTCACACGCGAGGCTTCGCACGCGGACGAGCGGCGACGGAGGCGGCGTGCGGCGACGACGACGGGCGAGCGGCGGCGTGCGGACGGCGAAAAGCGGACGGCAGCTCGGGCGAGGAGGATCCGGCGATGGCTTCTCCTTCGTTTTTCTTTCTTTCCCTCCCAATCTCTCTCCTCTCAAGGTTGAAGATGAAGTGGATGGGACACCCCCACTTTTGGTGGGCCAATCGGCGGCGACACTTGTCAAGCTCTCCTTAATTTCGGCCTCCACCATGACATCACTGCTGATGTCATTATCCACTAACTCAATTCCTCACAACATCTTTCAATAGGTCCAATTCATTTTCCGCCGGGGGTCCAAGCTCTTGCACATTTAATTATTTCAATTTCCATCAATTCTCTTCCAATTGAGTCCAAATTAAAGTCCATAAATTAATCCAATGTTCCTAATAGGATTAGCGACACCCTTTGACTTTCAAATTTCATAATTCAATTTCAATTTCACGGTTAATTTCACTCTGGTGCGATTTTAGCGCGCCTAGTCCACTGAGTAGCTTTTGGGGAAATTTTCTTGCATCCGACCCGAGGGTGATCAGTCCCCAAGTCGACGCGGTAAAATTCCTTAATTACTTTACTCGATAGACTAGTTCTCTCGTGAGTGGCCAACTACGAGAAACGAACTATATGCACAGATGAATTGCCCGACTCAATTGACTGAAAAATAAACTTGAGGAAAAATCGGGATGTCACACAGAGAGTGCAAAATTTCAATTGTTGAGATAAAGTCTGGAAAAGAAATATCACAGCCGTGGTCGATCGATGTAGTCAGTGATTGCAGTTGTCGAGATCAGTGTTAGAGTTATATCAGATCTTGATTAGAGGTTCCTGGTTTTAGCAGATCAGTTAGATAGTTTCTTTTTAATCAGTGCAGAGTGAAGTGTACAGGATTTCAGTCTGTTGAGATGAGATCAGAGATAAGAAAATCGCAAGTCCAGAGTTGATTCAGAAATCAGTGATTCAGTTGCAATTATCAGTGACAGATTTGAGACCGCTCAGAATCGCCAGTTTAGCTTCGCAGATTAGTATCGCAGACCTTGGAATTTCAAGTAGGGGAAATATTTTTTTTTCCTTTCCTTAAATGTCGCCTATGAAAGGGACATCGTGTTTGGTTAAGGAAATGAAGATGAAGCAACATTTAAATCGGAACCCATCGAAATTTGGGTTCAAAGAAGGATTTTTGGCTTTAAATGGAAAAAGAAAGGGGTTTGAGACACCGTCGGCGCCTCTAGCCGAGTTGGTATCCGGATGAAGCCGCGGAGTCCGAAGTCGGGAGTTCGAATCCCGACGCGGCGTTAGCCGCTTTGTGGAAAAATAATAAAAAATAATAAAAAAAAAAAGGGGACCAAAATTTTTGCAGCTTTCATTTTTGTAAAGATGGACAAGTGCTTAGTCTTTATGGGAATCAAGAATTGGTCTGGTTAACTCGGAAATGTTTCATCGGCACCGAGGATCTTGGGTAGCAGTACGAAGCAGAATGAAGGGGCAGAATCGATGAGACGACAATACCCCACCATTTTGAAGAAGAATTTTTAATGGTTTAAATTTCGAGAACGAAATTTTTATAAGAGGGGAAGAGTTGTGACATCCCGATTTTTCCAAATCTATTTTCAGTAAATTGAGACGGGCATTTCGTTGGCACGCATATAGTTCTTTTCCTTGAGTCGGCCACTCATGTGAAAACTAGTCTATCGGGTAAAGCCGTTAAGAGTTTCTAATGCATCAGACTCGAGAATTTGACTAGGAAGCGACCTTTCGACCGAGCTAATCTGTAAGGGTCATTACGGCACAAATAAAAATCGATTAGAGACCGGAGATAGGTTGACTCGACAAGGGCATGTGATCGAGTGTGGGTGATTCCACCGGATCACACAATTCTTGTCGATCGGCACTGGACCGACTTTTCCATCGATTGGGTACCCTGTGTTCGTATTTGAAACCTTGAGATTACCCCGACAACCGAAAGTCGCCAATGTTTCAAAGATGTACATTGTGGCTTGAGATGATCAACCACAGGTCAAATGCATGAAAATTTCTAAAAGCTACCCGGTAGGTTGGGCCGCGCTAGTATCGTGCCAAAGTGAAATTAACCGTAGAATTGAGATCGAATTCAGAAATTGGAAGTTTAGGTGTGTCACAAATCATTTTAGGAACATTGACTTATCTTTGGAAGATTTTTCATGCAATCCGAGTTTTTCAGCAATTAAATCAGAAAATGGCTAATTTGGCTCGAGAAATTAGTAGGCCGCTTTTGGTCGCGCTTTTGAGACTTAAGTTGGTTCTATGGACAAGTGAAGATGTAAATTAAAGTGTGGTGACATTGGATAAATTTTATGTACTTCAATTTAATTCAATTGGAAGATAATTGATTGGAATTGAAGAATTCGATGTACGAGAATTGGACCCCGGCGGAAAATGAAAGTGCAACCATTAGAGAAGTTGTGGAGGATTTGAGTGAGTGGAAGATGACATGGGATGATGTCATGGTGGTTGAGGCCAATGGTTGAGATCTTGACACGTGGACGGTGGAGATTTGCCCTTGGAAAGGAGACCCATCAACATCATCTTCTTCATTTTGAAATTGGGAGGAGAGAGAGAGGAGGGGAAAAAGCTGCGTGCGGAACCAGCAGCTCGCCCAGCCCGCACGCACGCGCCTCCTTTGCTCCGCCGTTCGTCGCCGCCCGAGCCAGCCCGCCCGTCGCCGGAATCCGTTGTCGTCGTCGCCGCATGCCCGTGCTCGCTCGCGCGTAACCAGCCAGCTCGCGCCGTTGCTCCGCCCTCGTTAGCTCGTCCGGGATGTCGTCCGGAATCCAAGCAACCAGCTGCTCATCCACCCTCCGTCCGCTCACTCGACGCCGCGCACATCACGGGCTGTCGCCGTGACGCCGTCCTAGCATGCGGTCGCTCGCGCGTCTCGGCCCCTTCACGCCGTCATCCTCTCTTGTCTTCGCCTCTAGGAGGCTGTTCGGCCAGCCAAGGCCGCGGATTAGCCACCGTGAGTCCCGTCGGAGCCGCCGCCTCACCCGTCCAAGCCCCGCCGGTCCTCCTTCGCCGTTCCTCCGCCCGATTAGGCTCGGATCAGCCCTCCTTCGCCCAAGATCGGAAAGGCGCAGAAAATGGGTATGCAGCGGACGTTTGGCCCGTTTTGGCCACCTTCCCGAGCCCGAATGCTCGGCCCGCTTTGAGGAAAGTTGTTCTCCTCGGCGTCCCCGTCGTTTTGGTCCGCTCGGTTCGTTAATCCGGTGAGTTTAACTCACTAAACCTCGGTTAGAGGGTTAATTATGCTTTAAGTGTGCTTAGTCTAAGTTAAGCAAGTTTAGGTGGTTAGATTAGTTTATTTGGTTGATGATTAGATTAGGATGTTTAATTAAGTTAAAGTGTGTTTAGTTTAAAGTTAAGTATGTTTATTTTAAAATAAAGCCTTGATGTGACATAATGGGTTTTATTTTTGAATTATTTAAAGATTTCGAATTCTGGAAATTTATAATATTATATTAATTCCGAAATTATTAAAATATTATTATTTAAAAAAAAAACGGAAAAATTATTTTTGACCTCGGTTGCTCAGAATTTCGTGCCGATCGCTGCTGTGTATTCGGATTTTGAAATTGATGGTCGGATATTATAAATTGAGTGTGGATTGCGAAAAATTATGGATATTATTATTTAATGAATTTTCGGAATAAAATTAATTATTTATTAAAATTCGAAAATTTCGTCGGGACCTAAACTCTCGAATTTCGTGCGATCGCTGCTGTGTATGTAGAATTCGAGTTTGATGATTAATTATGGCAAATTGAGTGTGATTGCGATAGATAGGGATTCTTTGTAAAATCCAAGTGTTAAAATTGATGGGAGATTGGTCGTGATTAACCACCTATTAGAGGTCGTGCCCAATGAGGCCGTGATTAACCACCTATTGGAGGTCGTGCCTAATAGAGCCGTGATGGACCACCTATGAGAGGTCGTGCCTAATAAGGCCGTGATGAACCACCTAAGGAAGGTCGTGCCTAATGAGGCCGTGATTGACCACCTATTAGAGGTCGTGCCCAGTGAGGCCGTGATGGACCACCTATGAGAGGTCGTGCCCAGTGAGGCCGTGATGGACCACCTATGAGAGGTCGTGCCCAGTGAGGCCGTGATGGACCACCTAATTAAAGGTCGTGCCGAGTGGGGCCGTGATTGCCACTGGTGGTTAAACCTTTCCTATAGGGCCGTAATTAAGAGCAATGATTGATGTGCTAGAATGACATGTAATCGGCCGAGTCGATTGATGCCGAGACGATCCAAGTGATTGAATTGTTCGATGATGTGATTGTGCTGCAGTTGTTTGGTTATTATAATTGCACGTAGTTGAATTATATAAATTGTGTTAACCTGCAGATGAAGGCTAATGCGAGGTAAGTCTTCTGTGTGATGTGGCTAGGCCACCCGAGGTGTATTTTCTTTCTAATAGGGGTTTAGGGGTTGAACTTGCTGAGACAATGTCTCATCCCGGTTGTGGGATTAAACTTTCAAGTCCCTGGTAGACGGAGCGACCAGATAGCTTTGGTTGGCCTTGACAAGTTGCAAAGGTGAAGTCATAAAGATTGGAGAACGTGTCCGACTTGTAGGTCGTAGGACAATTCCTTTCTAAGAGCCGGTCTTTTTGTAGACTTTTGGCCGTAGACCTCTTTTGTAATTACGTTGAATTATGAAAGTGTTATGTTGTGGTTTTGCTTCCTGCTTTTCTATCCCGTATTTTATTGTCAGGGGTTTTATAATACGTTCCGCTTGTGCATTAATAAATTAATGGGGTCGGCGACACTACCTGGGAATGTCACATTTGATCGACTGCAGTGGGATGTGCGCGCGCTTGGGGTTCGGGGCGTGACATGGCCAGTCACTTAAAAGCATTATGCACAATAATATATAAATCACATGAATGAAATCAGTTATAAAACATAAAAATCATGAAATTCACATTATCATGGTTATGCTACATTGTAGCCCTAACGAAAGAAAATTAGAACATAGCATCTGGAGAAATAAAAATATAAACCCAGCATCTTAAATCAAAGAACAAGAATTCTGTCACTACTTTGGTTTTCTCTTCAAAATACATGAAAAACTCTCAAAATAATGAAAAATGATCTAACTAAAATCTAATTTCTCTCTCTCCCTCAATGTTCTCATATTCATAGGATATATCCAAGATCCTTACCTCCAATAAATTGCGCACAAAATCAGGGAGTAAAACAAAGGATTTTGATTTGATACCTATCTCGCAACGCTTGCAGATAACATTATGGAATAAAATAAAAGATTCCCTAATTTGATATCCATCTTCCATTGCTTTTATTTATTTGAATTCCTGATTTTTGCCATTATTTTCCTATCTTCTCTATATCTCATTATTCTACATAAATAAAGAAAATTCAAATAATCAAAAGAAAATCCAAATATTTTCTCATATATATTGCATTATTTGTTGCCTAATAAGTAAAATAACTCTATTTTTATAGAGATACCAAACCAAGCGATTAAATAAATTGTATGGAAGAGCAAAAATTTAACATCAAAGAAAATATAAATACTAATCCTAACTAGATTAAAGGGAAGCCAAAATCAACATACCAAAATTGCACAATTAAGGATAGTCGTCTTTAAGGACAACTAAAACCTCTTGAGTAGGAATCTAAATTGAAAGACTTCCATTTTCTTAGAAGAAAATGAACTAAGAGATTAATTTTAAAATTTTTGAAGATTTTTTTAATTAATTTAAAAAAAAATTGATTGATTTTTTTGGAAAAAATTGAATTTTTGAATTTTTCAAAACCTTTTGATTTTTTTTGAATTTTTCTAATTACTACTAAAATTTTTAGACTTTTCTGAATTTTGGAATTTTTTGAGAAATTTTGAATTTCCTTACTTTTCTTGTTTTTTAATTAAATTTTCAATTTTTTAAATTTTTTTACTATTTTTGAAAATTTTTGATTTTTTTTTTCAAATTTTTAATATATTTTTAATATTTTTAATATTATTTTATTCGGAAAAAGGGTTCATACCGGGTAGGACCGATCAACCCGCTGATTAAATGCGAAAGCCCAGGTGGATTAAAATTTGTTTAATTAATTTTTAAACTATTTTTTTTAAAATTTGTTTAATTAATTTTTAAATGATCTTTGTAATTCCTTTTTTTGTCTTTTCCTCACTTCGTCCTTTTTCCCTGCACACTCTGCTCGTTGATCCTTCCCAAAGCCAACTTTTGCATGTTATAGTTTTCTATTTTTGATTATTTTTTTTGTTTTGCTTTTTTTATTCTTTATTCTTAATTTTTTTCTTTACTTCGTCCCTTCCACCCTGCACGCCTTCAGCCCTCCCGAAGGCTGTCTTGTCTTCTCCTTCCCCGCGACACTCTTCACCGAAATTTATTTCTCCATGAAAACTCATTCGAACAATAACAACAACCGAAGCACTCAGCATCCCTTCCAACACCAAATCACCCCGACCGGCGCAAATCACCGCCGGCCATCTAACTCCGGCGACGGCTGAACCAATTTCGGATGCGGACATCACCCGGCTTAAACATACATGATTACTCCGCGAGAATCGCATGAAATCATAACGAAAACATAAAAAACGGGCACGGTCCCGCATATATATGACCAAGCACAAATCAGAACGAGTTTGAACTCAGGTTGTTTCTCGGTTCTCTTTGAGACATTTTGTCAACGTATGAGGCGCATCAGCTAGAAGGAGGACCTATGCTCGCTTGGGGCATAGATTTGAGCAAACATCAACACGACATGCACGAGCGAAACTCGAGATCCGCTAAGGGACATATTAATCACACTCGAACAGATATTAACACAGCAAGTATCTTCAGCTACAACATACTAATGGGCTCAAATCTCTTTCAGGCATTTCAACAACCGGTTAGCATACAAAACAGAAACGAAGGATCTTCGGACTGGTATGGACTCGAACACAAGCCTAGATGTCTATCAACATGCACTAGGACATCTACGAGAGCTTTCATGGAGGACCGATGAGGCCGGAGCTCCAGCCCGAGACCTCGAAAAGAAGCTCATGGCTTAGGGAAGCCTACCTGGTTCGGGTGGCGAGCAACGGGCGTACTTCATGCGACGACGAAAGGCTCTCTCAGTCTCACTCTCTCCCTTTGGCTCGCCCTCTACTCTCTCAAGCTCTCTCCAACTCTCTGTCCTTCGCTTGAACCCAAGAACCAGCCGAGAACCCCCGCTTCACTTGCTCCTCTCTCGCTTTTTAAGCATCGACGCGCAGCCAGCTGTTGCTGCCGGTCTGCCTCCCCGACCACCAACTCCGGTGCGAGGCTCATGCCTGTGCCTGCCCCTCCTACCTCTGTCCTTCCCCTTGCTCGAGTACGCCCGCCTTCTTTCTGCAGAATGCCTAAAGGACAGAGAGAGAGAGAGAGAGGAAAAGAAGGCCGGGCTCATCTTGGGCAAAATAAAAGAAAGGTGGACCGGCCCAGGCGAAGAGGAAGAAAAGGGAAAGAGAGAGAGAGGCCAGGCTGACCTGCCCCCCGCCGGGTCTCATCTTTCCCATTTTCTTTCTTTTTCTTTTCTCTTTCTTCCTTTTTTTTTTGTAATTAATTTCTTTTGATAATTTTTTAATCTTTTTCTTTTTGATGATAAATTTTTTGGAAGAAATTAAGAAAAGACCATTCAATGTGCAATGCAATAATGAAAACACAATACCTTTTAATGATTATTTTTTTTTATCTTTTTTTTAGCAACTAATTCCCAATTTTGTATGTGATTAAGTCTTAAATAAGATAGTAAAATTTAAATGTCAATAATCGCGAAACCCCTCGACAAAGTGGCGAGACCCTAGGTGATCCTCGTTGAGGCTGCGCTTGCAATCGTGTGACCCAAGTGAGACCCTCACCTTAGGTCACGCGGCCTCAATGAGGGCCACGCTTAGGTCGCGCAGTCTAGCAAGGGCCACCTAGGTCGCATGACCCTTGCTGAGGATTGCGCAACCCTTGCCGATGATCGCCCGACCCTAGGCGGCCCTTATTGGTGGTCTCCAGGGGCCACCCGAGATATAGCGACCTCAAACAATGGCTACCGCTAGTGATTTGGATGGCCAACAGCCACTGCCCTTCACCGACAAACTATTTTTTTTTTTTTTTTTTTTTTAATAATAAAGGTCCTTTATAAATATAAATCCTCCAAACACTATTTTGCTCAATGGTACTTTATAATAGACTTTTAGATTACAATTTACCAAGCGTAATTTGTCTTTTGAAAAACCATTTAACTTTAAACTCTTTGCATTTCTCTAAATAATTTTCTCAAAAGTCCAACCAAACGGACATTTAATCTGCCTCGTGGCAAGTTAGACTCGACCCACTATGGATAGTTGTGATTTGACATAAAGATGCATGACATCCTGCGGATCCTACAATAGCCTAGATTGTTCGGTTTTGTTTTGAAAAACCTCCCATAAAACGCATGAAATCTTATTCAAACACAATTTTTTGTTGTTAAAAAAATTTAAACTCGGGTTCCTTTCAGAGATTTTATTCAGGTTTGAAGGCATCCCGGCTCTAGAGTGAAATAACGGAAGTGTTTGAAAAGGTGTAGGACGTGGAAAATCGAAGTATCAAGAGACGTAATCGCCGGAGGAAATTAAAGTCGTATAGTTCTGTGTTCTTCAGAACAACATGAATGACCAAGGATATTTTGCTTGCAGGCACGAATTCTAGACAGAACATGAGTAGTGCTTGGAACTTAAGACAGAATTTTTTTTTTTTTTTTTTGATTTATACCACGATGCAATAGACTTTCATTCCACATTTATTTACGTTTATAAAGTAATTTTATAGATTACTTTTTGCATGTATCACCGTGTTCATCAGCAAACAATTACTTGGACAAGAGCCGTGGAGCTCCCTTAGCCGTCGACTACTTGGATCGCGTGATTCAAGCAGTATAAGTTTTTGAGAGGTAAAATTGCACCCATGTTTCGTACGTCTGAACTGACGTCTAATTCTGTCTTAAAAATTATAAAATTGATATAATCAAACCCTTTTAAAGATCGCTCATGCAATTTTACTAATGTGACACATCGGGAATTCAACACGGCTTACCTTAATAATTTTTGCATATGCAACATTGCCGTGAGCCTAATGAGGTGTCATGTCGTAAAAAAAGTGAAATTTTCAAAAGAAAATATAAAACAATACCCCCAATACAATGCCACTCCCTCCTCTTTTTTTTTCTTTGACGAAAGAAATTTCATTCATTACCAAAATGGTAGGAAATCTCAAAAATCAACATAACAAGAATAGCGCCTAAAGCTCCAAACAAAAAAAAAAAATCAAGATATATCATCAGAGCATAATTGGCAGAGATAATCATGCACTTATTCTTCGGAAATAGATTAGTCACTACATTCAAGCAAAATGATCGACAACTGAGATCACCGAATCACATATCATCAATAGTGATAGGCACATGTTGAGATCTCCATATGTAATTATGGTTTTGCCTTTCGGTGGTGGGTACCTAGATTCAGTGTCCCCAATACCATCACCATTGAGAAACAATAAAAACACATTGAACAAGCTTGACTTTGACACCGATGAGAGTCCTTTAATAGGTCACCAAGTTTTTTAACAAAGATGCATTGAACAAGCATAGATTTGACAGTGAAGTTGCTATGAATACCATTGAAATTAGAGGCGGAACATTTATTCATTAAAACTTCTAGATCTGGAATTAGATTAGAGAGCAAAACTTCCGAATCTAAAACTAGATTAGGAGAATAAGGAAAGAAATAAGACGTAAATAAAAAGGAAACCAACTAGGGAGGGGAGGGAGAGATTAGGTCAAATCCCTCCCCTTCTTAGGTTGGTGCCGGGGCCACTTCGCCTTCTCCATCCAGGATTCACACCCCATTCCCCTGCCATTGTCGGCCCTTGATTTCTGTCCATTGTCATTGGAGGGTTTGCTTAGCGAGTTTGCACCCATTCTTTGATATGGACCTTGTTTATGAATATTTTCAAGACACTTGTTTAATAGGTAAATCTTGAGAAAATTCTTGAAATTATACAAAGTCAAGGTTTTCCTTTTGTATTAATTGATATGGATGTCGACATGCATAATTGATGCGTTATAAATGTCTGGAGAACATAGTTTCTCTTGTTTAAGACACTTCGTTTTTTAATCTTATGAATTAAGAATTCATTTGATCTGGTGAGAAAAGGAATAGCAGCCCCAAATTAGAAAGAGTGGAGCTTCAAAAATCGGGTCAGTGTTCCAAATCAATGATATCGAACAAATTTGTGAGCTTGTTTTGACAAGAAAATCAAGGGTCGAAAAATTCTATCTCGAAATAGAAGTTCACTTCATGCATCCTTTTTGTCTTATGAAAAGTAGAGAATCATTGTCGCACAACCATAAGGTCAACCTTTTTTTGGGAAATTTGAGAAAACATTCTGGAAAATTCCGAACGCACGAACAGAAGATGGGAAAAAAAAAGTGGTTCTCAGAGGACATTTGACGATCAAAGGAAAATTAAATATGGCAACAGCCCGCGGACTGGATTTTTTTTTCTTTTTTAATATGCCTTATTTGATTTAATATGTGCTGAGCAAATGCTCGAACTTTCATCAATAGAATCCCACTTCAATTTTTGATGCACTGATTGCGAATAATGAGAAAATCGATGTATCAGAAACGACGAAGATCTGAGGAGAAATTGAAAGTGAATAAAACCGAAGAAACTCAGTTATGCGGACCAATTGCCGTCCTAATGTCCTGTCCTGAGAATTAAATTGATATAATTTACAATGTACTTAACGTTACGGGCAGATCCAGCTGGATGGACCGGACCCATGCGGTGCTCAGTGGCCGGTGCCGAGGCTGTCGGTTGACCATCGTCCAAACGCAACCTGGAATGAAAATGACAGCAGAAGAACAATCGGTCCCCGAGGCAGTTAAAAGCCGTTGAGCAGTAAAGAGGTAGTTGGAGTGAACAATTCTTGAAGTTCGTTCTTGGCCCGTTAGGGCAATTCGCTTTTCATCGAAAAATGAACCGCTCCAAGAGACCGTACAAGTAAACATTCCCAGTCCACGCGTGGAAATTAGGCGGTCTCCAATGAAAATTGGCCCATTGGCCGCAACAGATGAGATCTAAGGTAAAATTGACAAAGCTTGAAAATTTTATAATTAAATTTATATATGTATGATAGATTTAAAACTACTTGAATAATTACCCTTGAGTTTTGTTGGGTTCGAATTTCATGTTGAAAATAATTATGGATTTCGTTCGATAATTTTGTTAATTATATGTATCTCTCAAAATTGCTTGCATATCTCAATTTAATTGTATGTATTTTGATTGATATACATTACCTTTTATAGTCATTTTGATAGATTGATGCATTATTCTTTATATACAAATCCACATTTCTCTCCTCCACTTGTTATTATGGAGTGCATTGGGTGTGAATTCTCTCTTTTGCTTTAAGTGGACTGCATTGGGTGTGAATTCTCTCTTTTGCTTTAAGTGGGGTGCATCGGGTGCACTTCACATCCGATGTACCCATGCATCCATCCTTGCCAATTAACAATGTTCCCTCTATGTGCACAAGTCTCAAAGTACTTAGGTGCGTTTGGTTCAGTATTTTGAAAGTTTATTGAGAAAATATAAAGTAACTTAGCCTAAAGGACTTTAAACAAATGCAAATGTTGTTTGGTAAACTATACTTTGAAAGTAACTTTGAAAGAAATGTCATTTGGTAAAAAACACATTTGAAAACCTTTTGGGTGATTAATATTAGTTTTTTTTTTTAATTTCATTTGTTTAAAATCGAAAAAAAATAATGCATGCAACTTTTTAAATATAAATTTTGACAATAATACTAAAAAAATCAAATACATATATAATTTTTTTTAAAAGACCAAACCCTTTATCGGAATTTTTTAATTTTTATTTGCTTAAATCGAAAAAAATAATAATGTATGCAACTTTTTAAATATAAATTTTGACAATAATGCTATAAAACATCCAATACATAATATATATATATATATATATATATATATATATATATTTATATTATAAAAAGACCAAATCCTTCATCGAAAATTTTTAATTTTTATTTGTTTAAATTTGAAAAAATAATGTATGCAACTTTTTAAATATAAATTTTGAAAATAATGCTAAAAAAATTAAATACATATATATAATTTTTTTAATAAAAAGACCAAACCCTTCGTCAGAATTTTTTAATTTTTATTTGTTTAAAATTGAAAAAAAAATAATGCATGCAACTTTTTAAATATAAATTTTGACAATAATGCTAAAAAAATTAAATATATATGCTAAAAAAATCAAATATATAAATATTTTTTAAAGAGACCAAAATGTATTTAATTTTTTTATCATTTATATAAATTTGATTTTTTTAGCGTTATTTTGGCATTTAAAAATAATAATAATGAGGGCAAAATAATAAATTTGAAGAATAAATGATGATAGTTTTGGAAAAAAAAAAAAAGTTCCAAAGTATTTGGTCAAATGCTAAAAGCTCAAAACTAGTTCCTACCAAAGCATTGGGTTTTCAGCCTTTCCAATGCTGATTTTCACTTGAAAGCTATTTCAAAATAGTTGTCAAACGATCCAATATTTCCTCAATGGGCTTTGAAGGCTGAAAGCCTCTCGGAAATGCTGAACCATACGCACCCTTAGTCATGTCCATTCCATCACATCTATGCCATGTATACAACAAAATTATTTGAAAATATCACTTCAAATTTCCAATGGACCAAATCAGTTAATTGGCAAGGTGATTGTTGGATTGATTGCATTGGTTCTACAATGTTCCGGATTTAGTTGTACTTTTTAAATATTTTGGATTTTGATTGCTTGCACATAGCACCAAATGTTTGGTACTAATGATACGATTTTGCCGTTCTAAAACCATAGGAGACAACTTCTTAGAATGGTCAACTTGTCTACCCAATCAACGTCTCCTAGAATTTCCAATAGAAAAAAAAATCCAAGATTCTATATAAAAAAAAGGATTACCCCTCAAAATTTGGTCAACTTTCTAGGCTTTATGAGACTATCATGCTAGCGGGGAAAAAAGTAAAAATTGAAAAAGAGAGAAAAGATTGGTGCAAAAAAAATAAAGGGTTCTTTTTTGGTTTGTGGAAAAAAAAAATAAAAAGAAGGTGAATTCCACTGAGTCAAACTTCGATGCAAATTTCCACAAATTGGTTTAAGGGCGCGTTTGGTAATAATTCTATTCCTGGAAACAGATTCTGATTAGAAATGATTCTTTTTTATTCTGTTTCTGAGAACAATTTTTGAGCAAAAGAACGCGTTTGGTAATTGTATAAAATTTCTAATTCTGGAATAGAAAAAGAAGAGAAATATGTTTGGTAACTACATAAAATTTCTATTCCAATTCTAAAATTTTATCAAATTAAAGAAATTCTATTGATTAATTAGATTTATACAAGTAATAAACATATTAACTAATCAAATTTTTATTAAATAGTAAATAATAAACTATCAATATAAATACTAAATAATAAATTAAAATACAAAATTAAATATGTATTCTATATATAGCAAAATTTCCATTCATACTTCAAATCATTTTTTTATTTTTAAAATAATTTTATTAATTTTTCCTCTTATTTTTTCCTTTCTTCTTACCTTCTTCTTCTTCTTCCTCCTTCTTCTTCAAGGTGGTTGATTGCCAACCTTGGGACAACCCGCAACCGACCAAACAAGGGTCGGCGACCTCACCGGAGCGTCGCCGGCCCTCGCCGAGGCCATGCCTCGTCGGCCGAGCCTCGCTTGGCCAGGCAAGGCTCGCCGATGGCGGGAGGCTGCTGGCCACGGCGGTGAGGCTCAGCCTCCCCAGATCTGGCAAGGCCGAGCCTCACTAGCAGTTGGGTGAGCCTTCGGTGAGCTCGCCCCGCCGGCGGCTAGGCGAGGCACCGACGAGCTCGCCAGGTTTTGCCGGTGGCTAGGCGAGCCTCCGCGACTAGCGGCGATGGGTGGTGGACGGCGGCATTCGGCGGGGAGCGACGGCGAGATGGCAATGGCGCTTGAAGAACAAGAGAGGAGAAAAGAATTAAAGAAGAAAGAGAAGGAAAAATTAGGTAGATTTCATTCTAGAATTGTTCCGAGAACAAAGAATCAACTTTTTTTTTTTTTATTCTCGATTCTATTCTAAATATGTTCCTGGGAACATAAATTTTACCAAACGCGATTATGTTCTAAAACTACTCCCAAGAACAAAAAATCAGAATTGTGTAATGTTTGGATGGTTACCAAACACCCCTAAAAAACTACTCCATTGTTGAGACTCGTTGATTTCATGAAAAATAAATAATTTAAAAACTATTTTTTAAAAAATGATTGTTTGAAATAATTATTAATGAAAAATATTGATGAAGGTATGTTTCATTCATTAATATTTATAGACTGTATATACAATCATTTTTAGAAAAATATCTTCCAAATAATTTATTTTCTATAAATTAAATGGAGCCAACGTAGATTACAAATCCCAATCAAAAATTTTCAACCAATTGATAAAAACCTGAAGCATATTTTATTTCTTAACAAAATTAATGGCCTTATTCATGAGGCTACCAAAGTAATATAGAAAACAATATTATAAGGCTCCGTTCGTTTTCGCGGAAAATAACTTCAGGAAAATATTTTCCATATTTTCCAGTGTTCGGATGGGCGGAAAATCACGGTCAAGGAAAACATTTTCCGTTGACCGGAAAATTTGCATGCAAAGTTGTGGAAAATGTTTTCCACTTCTGAAAAGTGGAAAACATTTTCCACAACTTCCCCCGCCTTTTTTTTTTTCTTTTCTTTTTATTTTTCTTCTTTAGCAGACGGTGGCCGGCCCCGATAGCGGCCGGCGGCGGCGACCGGCGGACCGGCGGACCGGCCGAGGTCGCGAGCCAGCTCGAGCTCCGCCCCGGCCGGCGAGGCTCCGCCTAGCCCGATCTGTGGAAGCCCGGCTCGCCGAGCTCGGCGACCTCGAGCCTCACCCGGATCGGGCGGCGGAGCCTCGCGCAAGGGCGGAGCTCCGGCCTCACCGAGATCCGGCGGAGCGGGTGGGGCTCGGGCCTCGCCGAGCTCGCCGGATCTGGCGGCGCAGAGCTCGGGCTCGCCTTGATCGGGAGCCCGAGCTCCGCCGCCGATCCGGTGAGCTCGCGGCTCGCGGACCTCGGTGAGCTCGGGCGGGGCCGAGCCCCGCCCGGCTCGCCGGATCGCGGCCGGACCTTGGTCGGCCGGATCGCGACCGGATCTTGGTCGGCTCGCCATCTTTGGGCGTGCGGCGGCGGAGGAAGGAGGAACGAGGAACGAGGAGGAAGAAGGAGGAGCGGCGCGGAGGAACGAGGAACGAGGAACGAGGAGGAAGAAGGAGGAGCGGCGGCGGAGGAAGGAGGAAGGAGGAGGAAGGAGGAGCGGCGGCGGAGGAAGGAGGAGGAAGAAGGAGGAGTGGCGGCGGAAGAAGGAGGAAGGAGGAGGAAGAAGGAGGAGGAAGGAGGAAGGAGAAGGCAAAGAAAAGGAAAAAATAAAAGAAAAAGAAAGAAATTAGTTAACGAACAGTGAAAAATGTTTTCCACTCAAAATTTAAGAATTAGCCGAACACCGGAAAATATAACTATTTTCCTGGAAAATAACTTCGGGAAAATATTTTCCGGAGATGGTCAATTTTCCGTGAAACGAACGCATTATAAGTGTCATAAATTTTCAATTGATCATTCAGGCACCATAAATTTTTTAAAATGTTCACCATAAATACTAAAAATTCAACATGGCATGACACTTGTGATGAACAAGTTATAGTACTCAAATAAATGTTTCTCTTAGACGTATGATACTTAAATGATAAAAAAAAAAAAAAGATATGATTTTTGCCACTTGAGTTGTGTTTATTCTTAAGTAATGAACTTAGTTAGACGTACATCAAATGCTATATATATTTTATTTTATTTTCATAACTTACTAATATCAAATTTGAGATATTGCAAGGAATTGGATGCGGTTCCATTCGAGCGCTTTGACATTAGACAAGACGCTTGAGATGATTGCCCTAAACGCGTTTGTTCAGCTGCAATTTCATGTATTTTAAAGATGACAACGAAAATGCATCTTTTCATTTTGATTTGGCCTATAACCTTTGACTTTGCATGTGTTTGTTCGGGAGATTTGAACATGAAATCAGCTTTAAGAATCTGACAGACACTGTCGTCTCAGGAAAGGCGAGGGAAGATGAGTTCTCTGATTAGTTTCAATAGTCAATCTTATCCTGCCCAATAATCAAATCTCAAGCCTTTACTGTAACACCGTCCTCGTTACGTCTCTACCAAGCGTTTGACTTAAGAACAAAACATGAGGAGGCGGAAAAAGGCACGTCACAGATATCACCTTACAACTGACACTTACTTAAGTGCATAATTTTTTTTCAATTATTTGATACCATAACTTATGTGTGTCACTTATTTAAGTGTAACTTTTCAATCAATCATTTGAATGTCATAACTTTTTTTAAAATATTCATTATAAATGTTATACCATGTCGGATTTTGAATAATTAGATGAATATTTTAAAAATGTTATGACACTCAAGTGATCAATTAAAAGTTATGATACTTAGTGAGTGTTTTTTAAAAGTTACAGCACTTAAATAAGTGCCGTACAAAAATTATAGTGCTTATGGTGTCCTTATTCCTAATGACGCTTAGGCTAAACATAAGTAAAAGGTTTTTGTGGGACTAATCTTTGCACACTTCTAGCAACCAAAGGGCCAACTACCGCCTCAACCTCTCTTTGGTCCGCCATTGCTCGACAGCTTTGCTTCACAAGAGTTGCCCCTTTTCGAGAAACTCACATTTTTTTTCCTTTACACTTTCCACCCTTGGAGTTTAACGCTCGCGGAGATAGCAAATTTGGGGGGATCAAGAACCCACTTCATTAAGCTCGGTTTTAGGGTCGAAATATGAGAGAACGATAAGTTCAATCATCGAAATGAAAATTTCGTTTTCTCTATTAATTAAGAATTACGCCATGAAGAACTTGTATTTATCGAACAATTCCGTATCATTTCGTTTTCTCTATTTGAAGGACTCTTAATTCTTTACCCCTATCACAATCTTAAGCGAACGTGTTTGTTGGGGAAGATTGGCTAAAGAAATTTGGCAGTAATAAAATCTGGCAGTAATAAAATCACATTCTAGATCTGGTCTTCCAGAAAATAATTACATAGTAAAGTCAACTTTTGCATCTGACATTTTCGTCTTGAGAAGCTGTCTTTTGAGTACTCTAATTTCACCGAGCGCCGCGCATACAGATATGTATATTTTGTCATGATTTTTACTTGCCACAGATCAATCTTTGAGTGCGAACGTGTTGGTTGGGGGAAGATTGGTCAAGATATTTCTAAGTACTAAAATCACATCCCAAAAGTCAACTTAAGAATCTAACATTCCCATCCAAGGAAAGGAGAGGGAAGATGCAATGCCTTAATTATTAATAGTCTGGCGTAGGTAGCACGAGAGCATGGGGGAATATACAAATGCTGAGAAGTACATGCCAGGTTACAGGAATCAATGTTGTTATTGTTATCCTTATCGTTATTATTGTTGTCATGTTATCAAAACATTGATTCCTGTGAGTTTCAAAAGTTCTCATTGGACCCGACAGGCGTGCCGTTTACCAATACAGAGGAGACCAGCTTTCAACTTGCAATTCATCTGTTTGACTTTTAGCTGGTTAAGATTCAGCAATAGCAGAGTGGTGAACGTGATTATGGCCAATCACAGACTTGAGTGTGCATCGCTCTTAGTTTAACATGGGAACCGAACTGAACCAGCCGTTTTTGGGTAATTCTTGTGGGAATGGATCTAATTTCCTGTTCCTTCTTAGGAACCGGATCGAATTAGTGAAACTGACTCAGAGTATATTATTTTTTATTAAGCAACTGTCAAAATGTACATATTATTTGTGTGAGTAATCTTTTTTTTTTTACTAGTAACTTCTCTTTGATTAGTAATTTTGTCGCACATTAAAGTAACTTTCAATATATTAAAGAACTTCTTAAAATGAAAATAAAATAAAAATTAAAAAATAACACCGCCTATTTTTAAGACTAGTAACTAGATTGGGAGCGGCTGATCCGATTCTAGAGTGAACAAGGTCGATTTGAGATTCCACAGACTCGGAATCGTTTTTGTTCAGTACGGTTTCTGATTCAAGAATGAGTTGATTCCTATCCTGGAATCGATTACCTTGAATACCTCAACTATTTTTTAAATAATTATCTGCAATTTTCTTTCCTTAGAAAAAAATGAATTTGAAGAGGATGCGCCAGGAGTCAGATTTTCTAATTCAAATAGGGAAATTTTCCCAAGACACCAATTTTTTTTTTGAAGCCAAACAAGACTAGGAAGGGTAACAATTGTTTGGTAAGAAATGGGAGAGCTTGTGGTCTCATAGGCTTGGTAGAATCAATGTTCTGTCTCTATTATTTCAACTCGATAAATGTTTTTCCGCATATTGAAAACGGACTTATGTGAGAATAGTTATATTTGTAAGCATTTTATTAGACACCCGTTAAGCAACTAATTATAAAGAAATTACAATTTCAATGTGTTGGCTATCTTGTGTTATACGAGACCACTATTTTGAAAAGTAGATTATTCCCCGCTCAATACTCCATAAATGCTCGAGGGCGCTCACTAATAAGGCCTTACAAGTTCTTGATTTGGGAATAAATTGATTGTAATTGGAGAACATTATAATCTTAATTCAAGAATGCGTAAGATGGCCAAGAATTCTCAAAAAATCCAATACCATAATTACCAAATAAATATTGACGTGATAAACGCAACCAATCAAAATATAAGAAAAGCGTAAAAAGTTGATGGGCTATTAAAGAAATTCAACGTGGGTAGGTTTGATGTGATTGCGAAAATATGATCCATTGGCGCTATCAAACTTCCATGCTCAATAAATATGAAAAGGATTGTGCACAAGAGTCAAATTGCCTGAATGATAGGCAGTGTGTAGTGACCACTGCTGGCAAAATCTACACTGGCCTAGCTCTATAAACACAAGCTGCTAAGATTTGGTGAGACATGAATTCTCTCTAGGCCACATCGTCAATTGGGTAGGTTCCTGCAATTACTGACTCCTCGTACTACCCAGTCACATCCCCCCCATCACGAAATAATGAAGACCAATGCAGAACGACACCGGATGATGTGGGAGACATGGTCCGATGTCACTTCACCTCCACCTCTAAAGAAGCAGCAACACCGAGCGAGAGCCCTCATGAATGGGGAAACTTGACCACTCAGGGCAGGGCAATCGTCTTGATTGAGCACGGATGAATTGCTCATAAATGTGCAGGATCAAGCACCCATGCGGCTAAAAATAATGGCGAAAAGTCCTTGGTCCAGCCAGGAGATGGATGTAACATCATGGACCATGCATGGCAATGGCAAAATACACAAGTTGTTGCCAACAACAAACGAAACGGAATCGAATGAAGAGCAACTCTAATTAATAGAGGGTTGTTATAATGCATGCAGTCTTTGAACTTTTCTCCTACACAGGCCAACCTACTTTCGTCATCATTGATTGGGTATTAATAGTTTGAAAAAATCGACCAACTATCCATATTAATTAAGTTGGGTAATCGGACTGTGCATCAAATTTTTCCATTAAAAATTTGAGTAAACAAAACTAAGCACGATCCAGAGTGTTGTGTATTATTAGTAGTCTTATATGAGTGTATAACCTTCTAATTTTCGAGGTTCGATATCCCATAAGAAGTAATCAATTAAAGCAAACAAGCACTTTTTCTTCCAATTGGAACTTTCTGGTTCTTCTAGCACCAGAATTCTCAATATGACCAAGATTAAATTTCATGGAGTTGGCTCAATGACTATTTGGTGGCCTTATCATTTTGGAAACAGAATGCAGACGTGAGAAAACAAGTTTAATCATTCGAATATAGGCTTCATTCAAAATCCCACCAGAATAAGAAAACCCCCTTCAAATTACAAAGAGAGCTTTTGCAATTGAATCATCTGACAACGTTCATAAAGAAGAAGATGGAGGAAGAAGTTAACATCAAGATAATCTCACCAGGGAGAGCAGATTGCTTACCATCACTGCTGCCTCTCATGTAGGCCATGCCATTCATAAGACTAATAAAATGTCAAATGGTTCAGCTTTACAAAAGCTTCATCTAATTAAAACCCGACGTCCGTTAATGTTAGGCAAACCCCAAAAAAAAACAGCCTGCATTGGCTCTATTCCTACCGGGTACGCAGAACTCCGACGCCCCGTTAGATTCTACATGGAGGGGAAAAAAAGGTTCACTTGGCCCAGAACTTGACCTGCAATTGATTATCCTATATTTACAAATCGAAAGATGCATACCCAACCGTCTGAATCAATCCCTAACTTGTGAGTCTTCTGTGGTTAGCAACTCAGAGTATGAACAGTGTACCCTAATCCAGTCCTACTCATTCTCATACTTCCATCTTCCAGATCACACCATCGACATTGCTGTCGTGCGCTTTCTCTAGAGCAGCTACCCTTGCTCGATGTGATGCCTGTGGGATCATACTTTTACCCCCAGTGTCCTGTGTGAGTTCACATGATTCACCGATGGGACCAGATCTCAAATCTGCAGGAGGGATGAAGCAGTCAATTGATAGGCCCGCAATGTTGAATGCAACCTCCTCGATTGTCCAAGTTTCTTCCATCCTAGTTTTTGTATGGCTCATTGCCATCTCCCCGAACCTGAAAACGGTCACTACTGACCGTCCTGCATGTGCAATCATGATTCCTTCGACCGGCCTGTAGTCATCAAGGGATGAAGTGATGGTGGTTTCCCAGTACGCAGCATCTCCACCATTCGTTTGGATACGAGTAAGATGGGAATCCTCGATGCGGACGAGGAGTCCCGTTTTCTGGCTGAAATAGCCAAACAGAACGTGTCTTATGATCTCGGCAGGCCCCTCACTCCTCGCCTTTAATGTCTGGGGGTCAGCGCATAGCTTCAGGATAAAACAGTCCTCACCATTAAGCTTCTTCTCGCCAATGCACCTTGCATCAGAAAACAGACTAACTGTGGTTCTGGGGTCAAGACCCTGAAACGCACATGTCTTAGAAACTCAGTCAGTCATGCACAGCAGCTAAAGGTAATGTGCAACAAAAAGCAAAGAACAGACGAAAGAAAACAGCTATTACCTGGAGGGCGCGGCGCAGTGGTCTTACAGGCCCCTTTGCAGTGTGAGCGCCTAGCCAGGGAGTATGCCTCCAAACGAGTTTCCCATTACAGCCAGCATGGACCTTACTTCCACCAACTGCAAGCTCCACATACCACATATCCGGATTCATCTGCCAGAGCACAAAACCACCTGTATGTGCAGAACTCCGGTTTTTTATCGCCTTCATTGCACTTTCAAACTCTGAACTAACCATCTTCAACTTTCCTAATGCATAGGCATTTCGGATGGAGTTCTGGAGCTTTAGACCACCTGATGCAGCTGTGTACTGTTGCAGTATGTATTGAGCAGATGACGTTTCCTGAAATACAATGAAATTCGCAATTTCCTCAGTATATTTCCTGAAAAAGAAACAGCAAAAGAGGCAAGAAGAAAACAAGACGTTGCCCATAAATCCCGGGGGATTAAAACATGGTGCACTGCTGTCAATTGACATCGCACGAGAGCATGAAAATGAAAACCCCAGAATTGATCCCGAATTACTATTTCGATTTGTTCTGTCCAACTGAAAAAAAAGTGAGGTAGCAGCTTGTTTGTTTCCTCCTACTAAAATAGTCAACTACACCAATAAAATAAAATCTAAACTGATCTCCTTACCTACATTAAAGGCAAATCCAAACAGTATTAAAGTAGTATCCTGAATCTCCAGTTACCTTAGTTAGCATAAACAAAACAAGAAACTAAATATCACCCACGAGATCCAGACCGACTGGTATCTCGGATTCAAATCTTGCCCAACTGGCAGTACATATGTATTAATTTAGCAGCTCTTCTGATTACAGTGAATCAAGCCAGAACCAACTCATTGTCTCAGCTCAAGAACCGCATCTGCCCAGCCATCAATAAAGAATGCCAGAACGTAATGAAAACAGACAGCTCGATTTAAACCAAAGAATCACGCAGAAACTGCCAAATTCCCAGACAGTGCAGTACGAAAACAGCATAATTTCCCCAGAGGCAAGAAAGACATGGACCAGCTCGATTTCACCATTATTGAGAGAGATTCTTGGGCGCTCTCCGGGTACCAAAGTACCCATCAACCCATCAACCAGGAAGCGCCGTGACATCGCGTTTCGTGATCAGAAGCAAGAAATGTAATTCGAAAACGCTGGCGTGATTCTCGCAAAGAAGAACACTACCCCCTTCTCTGCACTGGAAATGCACAGCATCGCATTGACGCAGCATCTTGGAGAGAGAGAGAGAGAGAGAGAGAGAGAGGGGCTCACGATAGGAGTGTCCTTGACGCTGAGGTGAGGCAGAGGGTCGAGGACGCTAACATGCACCGGAGCGAGCGGCGCGCCCATCACCCCAATCAGCATCCTCACGTCGCTCCTCTTCCCCGAGGACAACGACGACGACGACGCCGGCGACGACGCCGACGACGATGAGGAGCTCACCGGCGGAGCCCTCCCGAGCTGGCCCTTCACCCACTGGCCCAGGCCCGACCCGCCGTTCCCTCCCCACCTCTTCGGGTCGCCCTCCGGATCCGGGCCCTCCATCAGCGGCGTCAGGCTCCCGGATCTCGGGACGATCGCCAGCTCCGGAGGCGGCGGCTGCGGCTGCTGCGGCGGCGCCCCCACCCAGCCACCGCCGCCGCGGTGTGGCGGCCGCGGCCGCGGCGGAGCAGGGCGGAAATGGGGGAGGCGTGGCGGGAGGGGCTGGCGGGGCGGGAGGAGGGGGCGGCGGCGGGAGGGCGAGAGGCCGCGGACCACCTCGTCCTTGAGGGCGGAGAAGAAGCCTTGCTTTCTCTCCATGGGAGGGCGCTCCCGAGCTGGGTTTTTCAGGGCGAAGAGAGATAGAGAGGGAAGGAGGGAGGATGGCGGGTCCGTCACGGTTCTAGAGAGAGAAAGGCAGGGGAAGGGAGAGTCAATTTCATGGAGGTACAGAGAGAGAGATGCTGAAAAGCAGGAGGAGGAAAGCGCGACTGCGTTTCTGCTTCCCCTTCTGCTGCTTCTCCTGCTGCTGCAGCGGTTGGACTGCGTGACCGGCTGACTGCCTTGGCCTTTTATATAGTGCGTGTTGAGAGGGAGAGAGAGAGAGAGAGAGCAAATGAGAAAAAGAGAAGAAATGGAAAGAGATAGAAATAGATAAACAAATTAATTCTTCTTTACCAAAAAAAAAAAAAACGATAAACAAATTGATTCTGGACTGAATTCCATCACTAGGGGTGGGAATGGAAGGCGTGCATTTTGTCATAGGATGAGGCAGTATGTGTACCCCACACATCCTACGATCCTTACCGGCCCAGATCGACTCCACATGGTCTAATGGCTCATCTAATGTTGGCTTCAAACGATGAGAGATTATGGTGATCACCTTGCGAGCAATTAGCATGACAGATGAGGCAGTATGTGTACCCCGCGCATCCTACGATCCTTACCGGCCCAGATCGACTCCACATGATCTAACGGCTCATCTAACGCTGGCTTCAAACGATGAGAGATTATGGTGATCGCCTCGCGAGCAATTAGCATGATAGTTTTTGGATCAAGTGTATCCCATGTGATGGCTCGTCATGCTTGAGGCTAGACCCGTTAGAAGGGTGAGTGAGGTTAAAAATGGTCCGATCTAAATTGATCCATTTTTCATGTAATACAAATTTTGTGATTCATACTCAACTCAATCAGTATTGCTACAACATATTTAATCAAAAATTGATGTGAGAGAACGGAGTGAGCGGGCGCAAAATTAAGTGAGGGCGAGAGAGAGTGAAATGGGAGTTATAAAGATGGGTTGAGTCTAAGTAAATTGTGAAATTATTTAATATATATATATATTATTTTTAGCTTTATCAATATTGACATACTTTATGATCAATTAATTGAATATAACTAACTCATATAACAACCTAACTCATTAAATATAAGTTAAGAGATATGTCCATGAGCAAATTTGATAGGTTTACTCGAGAGTTAAAATGTTTAATTTGTATCTAATTGGTTCCATAGTTTGCTCGGATTAGTTTGGGATGCTCGCGAGAGCATGAATCATGTGAACTCAACAAGAGTAGTTTGATTATATGAATTATTTATGCAAATGTCTATATAAGTTGACTATTCGAACAATTGAGCTCACATAGATTGCGTTCACATATTGAGTATAGGTGAGACAGCTACTTTTTATCATTAAATATTTGTTTAAAAGATTCTTATAACCAACAAGTAATGCCATTAGGAATATTTTAGAAAATAATTACAATCATGATAGGTACATATATTGTGAAAAATAATTTTATCTTTATGAATTATTTAGATTAAAGGCTCAATATACTGCCTAGTTCAAGCTTCACTTGAGCTCGAATGAGTATTAACTTTCCTGATCAACTGGACTAAAAAATCATGATGCATGAGCTAAAATCAACTCAATTACAATCAATTTATAACCGAACTTGTGTATGAGCTCAAGGTTAATAAGTTCAAATATGACGTCATTTTAAGAATTTCACTTCAAGTTTATGAACCATCAAATATTCCCAATTTTTAATTTTTTAAGTCGAGACAGATATTGATGAATGCGAGCTTGAAACTAGATGAGTTAATATCGAGCAATTATCAAGCGAAGCCCTAGCTACTCGCGATTGACTTGTCTTACCTCGCGCCTATCTATGCATGACATCTTCTGTTGATTACGTGTTTCATCCTCATTGGTAGAGCAATTTAAGAATTTCACAGTCAAGTTAAGGAAGATGCAGGGAAAATGTCCATAAAAGTTAGGATTATTTTTCTCATTAGTCATAAATAAAAATCCCGCACGTGCAAGTCACGCGCATTTGAAACCGTAAAGTTAAAGTAGCTTGACTTTTATATGGTTAACTTTATATATGAAATATACTTAAATCCATGAAGAGAAGAAAGGAAAGAAGATAATGGGGTATTAATGAAATTAGTATTAATTAGGTGTATATCCAATATTAGTTTCTACGAAACTTCTCAATTTGCATTTTGATTTACCCAAATAATGTATTCGAAATAGGAATGGGCGGTGCTCTTGAAAATTGGAGCTTGAGGAGAAATGTTTGTATTATTGAGGTTCAAACAAAAAATGTTACATTTTTGAAAAAAAAAATTAGAAAATTATTTTCGAAAAAATGACAATATTTTCATGTATTTAGTTGAAATTTGAAAAAAGAATAGGAAAAAGGCTTAGTATGGGACCTCGGTGACTCATATTCGGGCCTAGCCTCGAGAGACTAGGGCAAGGGCATCGGGTGAGGGAACATGGGCAATCTTGGAATAGGCACTGGTGTTCTAGGCTTGGCTTCAATGGACTTGGTCAAGGGCATCGAGGACATGAGCTAGAGCACTAGAACCCAAGCTCAAGTGCCAGGACTCGGGCATTAAGGTTCTTAGTATCGAAACAAGAATTGAATCGAATTTTTGTGTATTTACGGTTCGACTCAGGTTTCAATTCAAATAATGAAAAAATAACTTTATTTTATTCCGATTTGGATAGTTTCAATTCAATTCGATTAACGGAATGGAATGAAAATCATCCTTCTTTTTAATACTACAATTTACACAATTTCTCTTTTTTTTGTTACTAAACCTCTTCTTCATATTACAAAAAGGAAAATTAAAAAACTGAACCAAGTTGTGATTCAATTCAAAGCTAATGCACACCCAAATGGTTTGGTTCCCTTTGAGTTCTTTGAAAACCCAAATTAAACCGAACTATTAACACTCCGACCACGCATGACATTTGTGGACTAGAGCCCAAGTGTTGAAGATTTAGGTACAAGCATTGTGGGTCCCATGTTTGGCCTTTGTGGACTTGAGCCCGGCTGTGGGGACATCAAGCATGTGAACTGGACCACAATGGACCTAGGTACCAACGAGGGGGCCTACCATTGGCATAAAAGGGCCTAGGCCCGGCCTCAATGGACTTAGGTGCGAGCATTGGGGTCGTGAGGCTAGCCTCGACAAACCTCAACCCAAGTGTTGAGAACCCAATCTTGGATGCTGATACTTGGGAATGAGCATTAAGTTATGTGTCAAAGCATAGAATTTTTTTTTTTTAATTACTGGGATTCGCCCCAGTGGCCATCTTTCCAACATGGAAGGGGGAGGTGAAAGGTTCAAATCTCCACCTTCTCAGGGGGAATGGGGTGGAGACGCGTAAGTTTCAGGAGTGGGTTTTGACTCTCGCGCCCTGTAAGAGGTAGGGTAAAAGTCTGAGAGTGAGTGAAGAGTAAGAATAGAGTAGAACTGAAAAAAAAAAAGCATAGAATATTTTGTCCAAGCGATAATATCTAATTATATTTTGGAGAATGATTTCTAATTTTAAATAGTTATTTTCCTAAATTTAAGTAAGTATTTTCAGTTGATTAGGAAAATAAGTTCTAATGCTAAAAGGTACTAAGGTGGTCCACCTTTTTTTATGTTTAATTTAGTTTAGTATATATATTACGCTTATGTATTAATTTTTCGGAGACATGACCAAGCAATTCTATTTCTTCACTCAGAAAGGCTTAACTTGAGAAACAAGTGGGTTGTTTCTTTTGCAAAATTATGCTCAATTTCGTATTTTTGGAAGAAAATTTTGAAGTTAGGGAAAAAAAATAAAGTTTCATTAGTATATTCGAAGCTTTTTGTTAACTTCATTACTGGTCAACGATAGTTTCTGTGTCTTCCCAGACCGGGCTTAATACAGAAGTTAGATGGAAAAACATCCATCATGGCGTCATGCAGGAAAAGGGCCTCAACTTTTCGTCCATGACCACTTGATTAAATCAACATTTTGGGCCAATTAGACCTTGACAACTCAGTGGCGTGGAGTTGTCCCGACACGCCGATGCTTTTTGGATGGCAAAGCATAGCCAAGGGAGGAAAAGATGCATGCTGTTGCTTAATCTGCAAGAATGTTCTTATTATGGAGAGAGAACTTTAGAGTACAATCATTGATGCCATTTCGCATCATCATCTTCAATGATCATCCTCACTAATGACTCCTCACTCAGACAACACCTGATGATTTTGACCCATTTTACTAACCTGAAATTAGGCTTGTTGACATGGGATATTTCAGAAGAGAAAAATCAAAAAGTAAATTATTTGACGCAGCAGCGTGAATTTCAATTGGTTAATTGTTGATTCGCATTTCATTGATTTGATCGGCAGATAATTACTTGATTAGACATTTTTCATAACTTGTGACACCTGTCTAAAATTTAATTAGACAATGATGCTAAGTGTACATGATGTGACCCTTTTATAATTAGTCTTAGTCTTATTTTTTCACTTTTTACAAATGCCCTCTCGAGACAAATGCTAAGTGTACATCAATTTTCTTTTCTCATCAAGTGAACTTGTCTCAATTTTTTTTTTTTATGTAATGCCAGCTGTAGAAGCAATTATTAGATTTGCTAAAGACAGAACTTTGCTCTAGTGGCAATTTTTTTTTTTTGCTTATTAAAATGTTTAGATGTACAGAAGTCAAGAGCATTAGGACACTTGAGAAAATCAAAATCCATTGAACTTTAGTCAGAAACAGTAGACCTCCATCCCAATTCAAGTGGGAACTTGAATCAAGATGAACAAGGGAAGCATCCACAAGATCGCTATAAAGAGATATGGAATACCATCATTGTCTGATCAGACATGCAACTGTGCAATCCTACAGAGATTCCGCCGACGGTTCACCTACCATGCCTAGACATCCTTCAATGCTCAATGTCGTCGTCTTCCGGCCATGCAGTTAATTTTGTTTATGATGCGAAAGCAACCCTTGCCCATGTTGCCGTTTTCGCACAGGATTCCTCGAATTACGTAACCGATTGGTAGGTTGCAAGTTATGAGGATGACCCACATGCAAACTTATAGAAGATAGATATAGGTGAGTTTGTGTTTGTAGTGCACTGATCATATCTAACTAGATATGGCACAGAAGATGACCCGCATCCATACTCGTATGATAACTTTCGTACAACGCTCATTTGAGTACTATAAATTTCTTCTTCAATCATTAGAATGCCATAAATTTTAACAAAAAAACATCCATTTGAGTGTCATAACTTTCAATTGGTCGTTTAAGTGCCAAAATATTTTAAAAAATGTTTACCCAAGCGCTAGAAATCTAACATTTTTTTAAAAATTATGATATTTAAATAATGAAATAAAAATTTATTTGACACATAAGTGATCGGAAAAAAAGTTATGGCACTCAAGTGAACATTATACATAAGTTATGACATTCAACTAAGTGTTATGTGAAAATTATGAGATTGATGGTGTCCTTATCTTGCATTTTTTGCGATTGAAACCTGCTAGAGATGGAGCTTTATCATGAAGTGCGTTCTCATGTGTAGAGGTGTCAAATGGGTGGGTCGGGTCACTAATGGGTCGACCCAAATTGACCAATTAACCAATTTATGACCCATTTAAGCCTAATGTAATTTTTTCGACTCATACCCGACCCAACCCATATTAATAAAATATTTTCATATTTAACCACATTTAGGAAAACTTATTCTTATGTTTTTTTTTAAAGATTATATTACTAAAAAACTTACAAGCATATATATATATATATATATATATATATATTATTTTTTTAAAAATAGTATTGGAAAATAATTTTATACAACATAAATTTAATGGACAATTTTTATAATTTTAAAATAATTATTTTAAAAATCGAATTTTAATTATTTTTATTTTTAAAAATTATTTTTTAAATTATTTTTATTTTTGTTTTTAAATATATATTTTTTCTTTTTTCTTTTTGGTTCTTCTTCTTTGCCGGCCGGCGGCCACAATGACGGTCGGCGGATGGCCACAAGCGAGCCTCAAGCTCGCCCCTTGCTAGATCTCGGTGAGCTCGCCCAATGTCGGCGAGCTTGAGGCTCGCCTAGCTAATCGCTGGCCATTGCCGTGCCGGCGACTAGAGGAAGAAGAAAGAAAAAAAAAGAAAATTAAAATAAAAAATAATTATAATTTCGGTATTTGTAAAAAATTATTTTTGTAAAGTTAAAAAAAGAAGAGAGAATCTCTCTCTTGAAACCCACTTAAAACCCACCTATCAAAGTAAACCCATTTAACTACTTTTTATCAAAAATAAGTGACCCATATATGACCCATTTATGATTTAAATGGGTCATATATGGGTCTAAGACCCATTTTGACACCTCTACTCATGTGTGATCGGAAACAAGCTCCTTTATGAAGATTTGCAGCTGAATATCAGCAGCAGTCGGTCGCAATACTCCAGGCTTCTCTTGGAGCACATCAAACTCTCTTGAAAATCCAACTCCACAAAGACGCGGCACATCAAAAGCGGTCTCCACTGCCTTTGGGGTGTTATCGAATTCGATCGTGGTGCTGTTACTTGTGAGTCGGTCGGAAGGACATCGGCGACGATGGATCCGGGGTCGGCCGAAAGCCGAGGCATGACACCATGCGGGCGGCGAAGCATTGAAACGGCAAAGTTATTTTGCGATCTTTGAAATGCGACTGTCAATGTACATCGAGCAAATCACGGGCCCAAGGAGGAGTGATCTTGGGAAATGATTCCTCGTCTCCTTTAATGGCATGCAGGCACTTTTTGAAGCCTATGCTTTTCTTGAACGAAGAGGCTATGCTTGAACAGTTTGGAATGTGTCTTCTTCTTCGACATCCTAAACCTCATCTATGAAACTTTAACTAGTGAATTACATTAAATGATCGCCATTGGAAGCAATCATCAAGAAATAATTGAGGGATTGGTTTCTTAATTTGTGTCAAGCAGTAAAAACTAAATAAAGGATCACAATGAATACTATACAAGATTTAAAAACATAGTATGTGATATAGGAGACTTGTTTGAGTGAAATAGATGGGTTCGGATTCCTCAGTAGAGGGTTTCAAATGCAAACAATTTCATATTAGAACCGATCAATAAAACTGTCTCATTTTTTATATGGTTCATGAAATTTGGGGAGTATTTCATATGCTATATTATCTATTCAAACAATTTCTCTTCAATGGACCGGGTCTCACACGTATGACGTTGGTTGGATTTCATATTACCTCCTATTGATTAGCGCTACGACTTTTTCTATTTCGATTGGAATTGAAATGTAGTATTTTAAATTGGATAAAATGGCACAAATAGTTCCTTGAATTTAGCCAATGTGTAGTGTCGCTTTGAATTTTTAATTTATTCAATATACTCCATGAATTTTTGGCACGTATTTAATTTAGTCTATGGATTATTTGGAGACCAAATCAAATCCATGTATATAATACTCAAGGGACTAGATTTTTTTTTTTTTTTTGGGTCTAAGATAGGTAATTCATTCATTCATAAGCAAGGATTACAAGTAGACGATAGGTTGGATTCAGAGCATAAAATACTAAAAAGAGGGTAGGGAGGTGCATATAACCAATTTGTAGGAAGGGATTTAAGACGATGCGATTTTGCTACCCAAACAGTGGCTTGGTTGGCTTCTCTCGGGCAATAAGATAGCTTAATGAAAGGTAGATTTTGTAGCATAATTCTACTTTCATTAATCAAGCTGCTCACATTTTAAAAGTTTAGGCACGGCATAACACATTAAGTTAAAGTTTAGGAATCATATGAAACAAATTGAAATTTCAAGGATAACATTGTATATTAAATCAAAGTTCATGGGCCATTTATATAATTATTCATTTTAAATTGCTATCCACGATAGCAAATTAGATAAGTTTACTCACCAAATTACAATATTTCCATATAAGAAAGTTACCAAATCCAAGGCTTACTATAAATGACCCACATCTCAAGCATCGTGATGGTTGGTCGAGGAGTACAAGACTTGATTTGCAAGTTGAAAGCTATAGTTTTAATTCCCAAGTACATTCTTTTTCTTAGGGAACTTCGGCTAGTCTGCGAAGGGTGAGCTTAGATTTTGGTTTTGCATTATGGTGGAGGCTATGATGATGGGTTTGCCCGGTCGACAGCTGGTGCCATATTGGTATTTTAGATCAAACATTCCAACAGTGAGCGAGTCTTTATTCAATTCAAACCCTTTTAGGATGCGTTTGGTTTAGCATTTTGAAAGCCTATTGGAAAAATGTAAAACCGTTTAGCTCAAAGAACTTTAGGCAAATGTAAAGACCATTTCGTAAACTATGCTTTAAGAAGCAATTTTGAGAAAAAATGCCGTTTGATAGAAAACACATTTGAAAAGCCATTTTGGTGATTAATTTTAATTTTTTAAATTTTATTTGTTTAAAATTGAAAAAAATGTATACAACTTTTTAATTATAAATTTTGACAATAATACTAAAAAAAAAATCAAATACATATATAATTTTTTTTATAGAAGACCAAACCCTTCATCGGAATTTTTTAATTTTTATTTGCTTAAAATTGAAAAAAATGATGTATGCAACTTTTTAAATGTAAATTTGAAAATAATGCTAAATAACCAAATACATATATATATGTGTGTGTGTGTCTATATATATATATATATATATTAAAATAGACCATATCCTTCATAAGAATTTTTTTAATCTTTATTTGTTTAAAATTGAAAAAAAATAATGTATGCAACTTTTTAAAAATAATTTTGAAAATAATGCTAAAAAATCAAATACATACATATATATTTTAAAAAAAGACCAAACCCTTCGTTAGAATTTTTTAATTTTTATTTGTTTAAAATTGAAAAAAATAATGTATGCAACTTTTTAAATATAAATTTTGACAATAATGCTAAAGAAATTAGATATATATGCTAAAAAAATCAAATATATAAATAATTTTTAAAAAATTACCAAAATATATTTATTTATTTTAGCATTTATATATATTTTATTTTTTTAGCGTTATTTTGGCATTTAAAAAAATAATAACGAGGGCAAAATAAAAAATTTGAAGAATAAGTGAGAATAGTTTTGGAAGAAAAAAATAAGTTTCAACATTTGGTTAAATGCTGAAAGCTCAAAATTAATCCCTACTAGTATGGGCTTTGAGCTTTCCCAATGTTGACTTTCACTTGAAAATTACTTCAAAATTATTGTCAAATGGTCCGGCATTTCCTCAATGGGCTTTGGAGGCTGAAAACCCATTGGAAATACTAAACCAAACGCGCCCTTAGTTAGGGATGACCCGTGTGTGCATGTGTACATATATGTGTCCTTTTTCACTCATTCCCATTAATTCCTCATCATTTCCTCCACAGCCCATGTTATTGAAAAGACAACAATGCAACATGTTTTATTAACAATTTTCATTTTCAATTCGCCTCTAAAAAAGTGGTGTCAAGAAAGAGAATGCCACTTGTATATCACATATCATGATTCCAACTTCAACAATCATATTTGCACTCCATGCCATGCATAATGAGGAGATCTACATGAATCGGATTGTCGTGATAGACTACTTAAGATAAAATTTTCTAAAAAATCTTAAACGTATTGCACATTTTAAATTTAATTTTAAACTTTTTAATTGTACTAATTAGATTTTAAATATTTTCACGTTTTACCAATTAAGTTTATCCAACCAATTTTGGCCAATGATCGCTGACGTGGATATCAACCATCTAATGAGGCACGGACGGTGTTGACATGGAAATTTTTTAATAGTATTTTAAAAATTAATTAAAAATCCAAGAAATATTAAAATATTAATAGAAGAAAAGGGAAAAATAAATAAAAAATTAGTAATAATAAAAATTCAAAAAAATATTAATGTCAATGTTGGGCATTAGTGATTTTTAGCCAAAATTGATCGAGTGGATTCAATTGCCAAAATGTGAAAAATATTTAGGATTCAATTAATACAACTAAAATGTTCAGAACTAAATTAACAAAAGCACAATTAGTTTAGTTTTTTTTTTTTTTTGGAAAATTTTTAAGAGACATTATTTGGGTATCTCTTACTTATAAACCACTTTAACAAAGCATCTCCTCTTGGGTGTGGGCTTTGCGTGCTACACCACGTCTATTGACCTTATGCAATGTAATGATTAAAATTATTGTACGGACATATCAAGCACCACTTTATATATATTGTTATAAATTTGGATCCAAACGCAACTTACTCATGATAATTTGATTGTCGAGTACATTTAAATTAAATAAAAAATCCTGAGTTGATGTGAAGTGATCAGACCTGGACGACTAAAGAAAGCCGGTTGAATAGAGCACAAGAGTTCTGCTATAATTATTACGAGGAGGTAACTTTTAAAGAAAAAATTTCATTAAGTGAAAATCATTCTTTTCAAGAACCAAAAATCAATGTGTGTTCCAAGAAAGGAAGAAAGAAATTCTTCTGGAAAATATCGTAGTGAGATTTTTTCAAACCATTAATTGTGTAGCTAAAGTTTAATTACCCTACCTCGCCGGTCGGCATAAGTTGAGGTTGGCAGTTTGGGGAGAGGGATAGGAAAAGTATCTTTTAAAAGTAGGAGCACATCTTCCCATTAATTAATAAGGTGAATAATTATGAAGAAAAGCATCCCACATAAAATTTAGATTTTCGCGAAATAGTCATTTTATTGCATTCACTTAATTCATATTAGCGTATTGCATGTTGCTCTTTTAGCCTTTTTTTTTTTTTTTTTTTTGGTGGGGGGAAATTAATAATTTAAAAAATATTTTCTTAATTTTCATTATTGATAATAGTTTATGCCTAAACACCTTTGTGAATGATAGAATTTTTTTCATTCTTTGATTTTTGTTGGTGATATAAACAACCGTTTTTAGGAAAATGTTTCACAGGATATGAATGATTTTGAAAACATTTTCCAAAAAATTATATTTTGTATTGCCTAAAATAATTAGTCAATAAATATGTTTTCGTTATCAATAATAATTTGCATCTAAACATTTTTTTTTTTGTAGATATGATGAAAATATTTTTATTTTATTTATTTTTTAAGTAATATGAAAGATTATTTTTAGGAAAATATTTTCTAAATTATTTGTTTTTCTCAAAACTAACAGAGCCTTAGAATAAGATAGGTTTCATGTTGATCTCTCTTATATGACGGGTTAAATGTATTGTGCTCAGATTAGTCGGGTTTATACAATAATCAGACTTTTTTTTTTTTGGGTGTATTTTGCATCTTATCTAATTATCCACCTAAGTTGACCATTGACCATTTCAATGTTACCATAGACCGATTCCAAGCTATGCAACATGCTCGCGTAGCGCTTTCTTTCTTCTTTTTTCAAGAGGTCAGCGTTCCCCTAACTCTTTATTTATATCAGAGACATTAGTAATTAAAACTAGTAATTCCATATCAAAGCTTTTTCGTCCAGCGCTTTAAAAGGGACTTTCATTCTAAAAATGGATAGTCAATTGTTTGAATCCCACCCGACATAACCCTTTTGATTATTCTATTCTACCTATCTTGTCACCTGATATATATAAATAAATAAGAAATGAAATAAATTATCCAATCCGTAGAAATTCGAGTATATTCCTAAATCACTTTCATCGATTACATAGCTATATAATTAAGAAAAAACGAAATGAATAAGATAATTGCGTAGATCTACGTTAGCCAAGACATGCCGGTGGCGTTACACCCAACCCGAACCCGACCCGAAAATCTTGTCACGCGAGATTTATCAAATATCTAAAGAGGGAAAGATTATTATTTTTGGAGAACACAAGGTGAAAATCATAATAACAAGAACATTTGACCGGACATCGTAGTCCAAGTCTATTTCGACACAAAAAGGAGAATTATTTTATTTCTTCCACCTGGGCCTGTCGCTTTCGCGGGGGTTAACGAAGAAGAGGGTTGGTGGCCCTCTCTCTGTAGCTGAAGATGATGATGCTAGCGGCCAGCGAGCGGCGACGCGTCGACCCACCAACCGCGACGGCGAACGCCTCGCGAGAGCGCGACGTGAACTGAAGAAAACCGCAACTCCAAACCCATCTCTCTCTCTCTCTCTCTCTCTCTCTCTCTCTCTCTCGCGGTTGCACGTTCTTGAATGCCATCTGGGTCGTCGGCGATGGCGCCGGAACTGGTTTTATCTGATCGTGTCACCGCCTCGATCGCCATGGACATTCAAACTCTAGAACAGAGGTGCGCCTTCTTGTTGACTGTTCTGTATCCGGTACGTTGAGCTTCGTTGCTTCCGCCGGTGAATTTTCGTTTTTTTGCTCCTGTGGACGTTCTTTCGTGGGAATTCGGCTGATTGAGCTGCGACCCAGTTTTTGTTTTTGCCTCTTCTGGGGTGCTGCCTGGCTGTTGAACGTCTCTGTGGGTAAAAGAAGGCTCCTTGTTAGTTTGTGTTTTCGGAAGAATGTTAATTCGACCGAGGGAGGTGAAAGATTCTGCTGAATTTGATCGTCCTTTCTTGGTTCGTCCACTTGATTTGGCCACTTTACTTACTGATGTACTTGAGATTGTTATCATCGTTTAAATTGCTCGTGTTCGTCATTGGCCGATGCTCATCTGCTGAAAAGGCGAATGCCGAGTCGGCAGGGGATACATTTCTTGGACACGGAAAGAGTATAGACGTGTGGGAGTGTGTTTGGGACTCTGTAGTTTGCTATGTTTTGATCTTCTCGTTGTAATTGGGCAAGTCTGGGTTCTTATGGTTATCACCCGATGATATTATTTTGTCTGGCCTCGTACCCTTTATCTATTGAGTGAACAAGGAGTGTTATGGAAAACCTTATTTTGAATGTGAAGATATCATTTTTCACAAATGTTTTAGATTCTGGGGTTCATTGTTTTGGTTCATCTGTGCCGATCATTTTCCCTTGTGAACTGTGTTGACTTGCGTCACTGTCACACTATAGTTCATTCAACACAAGGAGTGGCCTCAGGAAGCTGCTTGTTAATCTCTAGGATGATCGTGGCTTCTAAGAAATCTGATCACTTTAGCCTTGTGACCACATCTTTTTGGTTGATATAATTATATAATACTGCTCATAGTTTTCTATCTCTTCTTTTATTTAGAATGATAGAGTGAGGTGCAGTGAAGAAGTGATAGGATGCTTTCTAGTTAGATGTAGTGATATAGGTTCCTTTTTGCAGAGGATCTTTGAATCATGTTTGTTGGAAGCCTAGGTCGCAGATCTTTTTCAGTTTCACTGGTAATAGGAGACCCGGAAATTTGGTGTTAGGAACCTTTTGGGTCAGAGCGATGTTGCTAGAAGGATGAGTTTCGTGCATTTTTTAATGAGCTCCAAATATGAGTCAGTGTCGGTTGTTGCACTCTCTGCATATCCAGGAACTGGGAATCTAGAAATGTTGGATAAACTTTTAGGTATAGTCAGATGAATTAAGTGCTGGGAGATGATATTTTCAGTGATTGGAAGGAAGGGTAGTTGAATAAGGAAACTATTATCACTTGGAAGCAATCACTGAAGGCATAATAGAAAAGATACATAAATACAATAGATAATTGGTGGAATTTGATGAGAGTATCAGTCTAGAACAAATAATTATGGGTTTGGTAGCTTTTTTATTCACAGTTATGGATTTTGTCATCTGCTGAGACTGTTTAAGGGTTTAAAAGAGGGCAAACCACAATAAAGGTTTTCATAAAGCTGGAGGACTTTATTTACCCTTTGGTTCATCATCTTTAGACTTGTTCATCTAGTCATTTCCTTTTCGGCTATTAGTTGGTCATTTCACCAAGTAATCTAGCAATATAATTTTTCTTCAGGATCTTGATTCAGTCGCTGATTGATCTTTTGAAATTATTAATAACATTCTTTTTTGGTTCAGATATATTACTCGGTGTATAGACCATGATGTCCATCCTAATCCTACAATATTGTCTGGCTTCTCCAAGGTTGGTGTTAAATATGGTAATTTCTTTATTAGAAATCTGCGTATTAAACCTTCTCCTGTTTTTCTCCCCTCGTCAGATGTGGAAACTGTAGAAGGTAGCTTTTGGATCATTTTCCCATGAAGAGATAATTCTTGGATAATGGGAACTTGGACTAGTGACATCTTTGTCGCATGCTTGTAATCTGGAAGTTGTCACTTGTCAGTGCTTAGATATACTAAACGATACAGATATAACCGATTCTGGAAGTGGAAGTTAGGGAATCAAATCCCTTATTTTCAACCTCTCTTGCAGTTTCTTCTAGTACTAATGGAAGAGTTCTCAATGGGAAAATTTGTCTCTACAAGCAGCTATACTTTAATTATTTTGTTGAACACTAATATGGATTTTGCAGAATGTGTTTATGAAATATAGTGGTCACAACAATGTTTGGGCAAAGAAATATTGGCTTTGTATTTAAGTCATTGTACTAAACTGAATGGGATATTGGGATAGTGAGGCCGAAGAGAAATACTTTTATAATTACAATCAACAACTTTCATGTCTTATGAAATGATTCTGGTCATTACAGGCAGTCAGAATGCCCAGTTCTCTAGTTTGCGCATTCTTTCGTGAATTTGGATTCACATGATCTTTTTCTTTACTAGAATTCTCACCAGTCTCCTTATAGGATCATGTTATATTCAGTGTATGTTAGCATCTTGAGGATATGCCCAACTTAACTGAACTCACAATATCTTGGAGATAATAAGTTGTGTTGACTTTCCATTTATGCCTCCTAAATCCTAGGTCAAAGGAACAATACGTTCTTTTTTAGTGCTTGTCTTAGTTTTTTGGGAACTTGTTCTTACCTTCTTCCTACCTTGTTCAACAATACATTATAGTTAAAATAAATGTCTCGTCTCCTAAACTTAAAACTCTGCCATTGTGTATTCCCCTTCTCATGAGAAGTAATTATCTGTCCAGAGTAAAACTCATTCTTTATTGTAGGTTTCTGGGCACTTTATTTTATCATATATCTGTGTCTTTCCCAAATTTATTCAATTATTTCTTCTCTTTCATTCTGTTGCCTGCCTTGTTCTGCAGCCTGCCTGCAATGTCCCCATTCTCTGACTCTGCTACCATAATTTTCTCTGATCCTTTGTCCTCTTGTTCTTTTACTTGTTTACTATGCGAATGTCAATTTATGGTGATGAAAATCAAATTTTCTCAGAAGTTGAATATGTCTCTCTTGTACTACTTTTTGGGACTAGTACACTCCAGGTGCTTTCGCCCTCTCTTGTTTTCTCCCTTGGGTTGGGGGGAATCTCCAAGGGTCCTCCTTTTCATGTGATTATTCTGGATGGAGTCTCACAACTGGCTCATTTCTGCTCACTTGTTTGCTCATCTAAGATATCTGAGATGAGTCCTGCTCTAGTCTTTGGCTTGGCCTTTTGGGTGGTAAATTTGCTCAAGTTAGTGAAAAAGGTTCTTCTATCTTTTTTTCTTCTATTCATCAAATTCACCATCTCTTCCGTAGTCAATAATAATAGCTGAAGCCCCCTTTATCAACTTGTACTGCTTTGATAGTGCCATTGTGCTAATCAATTAGTGGAAAGAAATTTTGTTAGTTCAAGTCATTGGAACCCTAATTAGTGACTTTGCCCACATGCTTGTTTCTTGGTCTATCTATCGTGTGCTTTTGGATTTGCATGTGCACATGATGGAGCATGGTGCATGCGCATGTTCATATCATGTTTTTTTTTTTTTTTTTTTTTTTTTTTTTTTAGTGGTAATACTGGTCATATTGGATTTTGATTTTTAGCACTTTTTAGCACCACGCATCTAGGTAATATCTATCGTATAATTGTGTTAGGATGTTCACTTAACTTACTTTCTATAATGGACTTTATTATAATTTTCTTCGTTCAATTGAATCTCTTTAAGCATGTTTTCTTTGTTTATTTTCTGCTCTAGAGGGCTGCTTCCTAAAGCTCATTCTTCCTTTTTCTTTTATGTGCAGGCTGAGGTAAAAAAAACTCGCCATGAGTTATGTATACTAGAGATCATTCTAGACCATCTCAAGGACATGGATCTCCATCCACTGCTTGATGTAGTGGTTGACATTGAGGCATCTGAAATTGAAGCAGTTGACATATATAATAAATCATCAGGTGAATTAAAGGGAGAGTATGCGTTATTGCTGATGCGTGCCCTGAATAAAAAACTCCGTGCGGTTGATCTCCAGGATATCTCCTTGGGAAAGGACTTTTGCCGGTACATCCTAATCTCCTTTTGATCTCAGGAAGTGGAAATTTGACAACATCACATGCATGGTCTATTATGATTTTAAGTCCAAAGTTTTTGTTCTAAGGATTGTGCACTTGATAAACAAGTTTTGAGTAGTTTGGAAGTGCGGTAACTGAGAAACAGATTTACTTGATATCTTTGGCTGTGAGGGCTTTGGATCAGATTCTGGAGAGTTGATCTTGGTTTTCTTTTAGGTTTTGCATTCGATATGCTGCTTTAAACCTGAGTAGGTAGGTATCACTGATATAGGGGAAAAAAATGCAAACTGGAGGCACTGGAGCAAGTCATTTTATGTTTTCAGGCAATTTTTGCTTCCATCCAAGTGTCCATAGCTTTGTTAAAAGATCTTATTGGAGGAAGATTGCAATTTTATTTGAATTAAGGGTCATTTATATTTATCATTTTTGTTATATCCATTGGCCATTTATGATGTGGTAAATGTAGTACATAGGTGCCCCAACTTCTCTCTTGTTTTTAACTGGTAAAGAGGAAGAAATGTGGATAATTTATATCAAAATACAATTAGATATCAACTTATGCATAATTTGAAAGAGTGAAAGAAGTAGAAAGTTGGGCTTTCAGATATTTTACACGTTTGAAAGAAACTTATGTAGTCTAATATCTGAGAACCATAAGATTATGTCTGCTTCCCTCAGATAAACACCCTTGTTAATCCACTTGTTTAATAAGGAAAAACTCTGAAAAAAAAGAGTTTTGACTTGTTTAAGGAGCCTCTTGTTCAATTGTGGCTTCAAATAGGTTGTGTTTGGTGGAGAGTGGAAGATCCACTTGCTCTTCCTGTGATTTTTCTGTTTCTAAAATCTAGCTGGAGGAGTTAATCTTTAGTTGGGGGTGTGGTGGGTGATCAGGTGTTGGGAAGGGGGAGGGAGAGGAGAGGATGTGAGAAAGAGAAGAGAGGACAGGGTGGTGGGGGGGGGGGGAGAGGGTCATCCTGCCTCCTTCCCTGGGTTCTTTCTGAAAATGGTAGAATTTTTCTAGTAAAAATATAAATGGGTGCAGAACTGGAGTGAAGTTGTAGGAGTATTAGAGATAATGAGAGTAACTAGGTCGTACTTGCATTTAAATGTTACCGTGCTGAACTAGTCATCAATGTTCTCTTATAAGGCAAGAACTGATTTTTAACTAAATTGCTTTATCAAAATAATAATGTTCTTTTGGTGGTTCTATGAATTAGGGATCTTTCAAGTAGAGGCTTGATGTGCGAAGTGTTAAACATGAGGTCTTCCCATTTTCGCAAGCTCAGTATGGTGGGGAAGTTTAGTCGAATGCACACTTTGAATTTGGATTACAGCACTTCGCTAACTAGCTTCCAGAAAGATTGTTTCGCTTGCATGCCGAATCTAAAGTCCCTGTCAATGTGTGAGACAAGAGTTGCTAATCTCTGGACAACTACTGCTGCACTTTCCAAACTCCCTTCTTTGGTGGAGCTAAGATTCCAAAGACGGTTATATTATGAGGATGCAGAATCTTGTATTACATCATCAAGTGGCAATGAGGATGGCAGAAATAATCCTTTTCCAGAAGAATCAAATATTGATATTGCGACACTAGTAGATCAGAATTTAATCTCAGAGGCTATGCTTCACAATCTAATGACAGTCACTAACGCGATTGGCAATCCTGAACTACAAAGGGAAGGAGAGGAGTCATCGGACGATAGTGAGGTTGATTTCTCAAGTCAGAGGCAAGAATATGGTTTCATGCATGAATTAACTAATGCAATCAGCGAGTGGAGTGGGAGGGCCAATGCAAATGATGAGGTAATGATTGAATTGATCTTTACATGCTTGGCATTAACATCATATGAGCAGCATGTCATGGTTGTTAAATGGAATCTTAGTCAACAGTAAAATATTGTACTTGGATAGGAAACAGAATTGAGTCTTAACATCAGGTAAGTTACTTGAATAACTTCTAGATTTTGTGGATTTGTGTGAAGAAAACAAACTCCCAATTAGACGGGTAACACTTTGGAATGTCCAAGAAAGCCATCATATAGTTGAGGCCGAAAGCCATATTTAAAGTAAACTAATAATATATACATAAAAAAATTTACACCAAGAATAGGCTCTAAAAATGGTGAGGAGGATATGTATGCTTTAAATATGGTTTTTGGCTTTAACAATATGATGGCTTTCTCGAATTGTACGGAAAGTGGATAGAAAAGATGTCCTGAGTCATATAGAGAATGACATCATCTATATAAGATGTTCAGAACACCTTTGGTTCCTTTGCTCGTTAATAAATAAATATATATGCGATGTATTTAGCTGCAATGAAAATGCAGGTAGAAATGACTGTGTTAGCATCATAAAAATCATCATCAATGTCATGGAGGACAACAAGCTGCAGTGAATAAAAGACTGCAATGAAAATGCAGGTAGAAATGACTGTGTTAGCATCATAAAAATCATCATCAATGTCATGGCGGACAACAAGCTGCAGTGAATGGAAGAGAAATCATCTTTTCATTGTTTGATGTGATCTTGTCTGCGGATCAGAAAAATCTCATTTTCTTTTCCAACTGTTGTCTGTTCTATAGGTTGAATCTCTCAGCCACAGCGAAGAAGAATCTATTGGTGCTTCAGGCACATATTCTTCTACAAATATTGCATCGAAATACATTCCCTGTAGCTCTTCACCTATATGCTTCAAGAAACACTACAGAGAGTTCATGATAGCTTCTCTACCCCATTTGAAAATGCTTGATGAATTACCCATTAGAAAGAATGAGAGGGAACAGGCTGCTGCTACCTTTTCACAATATTTTGAGTACCTCCCATACAGAAGGAAAGCTAAAGAGAGCGTTCTCAGTATCTTGCAAAACCGTGAAATCAAAGAAAGTCGAAACCTGGCTCGTGCAAATAAAAGAAAGAATACATATCCATCTGGAAAGTCTCAATATTTCTACACCAGGTCACTTTGTGCTGCCAGAGTAGGATCTTGTCCTTGGCCTTCATTGCAACCGCTTTCTTGTTCCAGTTCAGGAGAGGAAGCTCTGAACTTTCGTCCTAGACAATTTGAGTATCATCCTTCGGATTCTTCTCTTATGGTTTTTGGAACATTGGATGGAGAGGTGATCATTATCAACCATGAGAATGGTAAAATTGTCAGCTGCATCCCATCTTATGGAGTGATGAGTAGTGTATTGGGACTCTGTTGGCTCAAGAAGCACCCCTCTTTGGTAAGTTATGATTATATCAATATACTTTAAGACAACTACATAGGAATGAGTGCTACTTATCTAGGCACGTTGCTGCAGATTTGATCGCAACTTATCACAATTTTGTAGCATGCATGTACCATTTTGAAGCTTTTAATTAGTGATATTAAACATCGAGAATTTTAGCTGCTGTGGGTCTTCAGTTTAATTATATCCACTTTTTAGTAGACTAAAACTTGCTTTAAGTATAGGATTACATTCAGTTTCGAGCATAAGAAAATGGGTAATTTTGTAATCTTTGTACAGAAGTTGTAAAATCAGTGGAGATTTTTCAATTTCTTCTATATTTTGTCATAAAACTTGATCTTCTTTGAGACTTTCTGGTGAGTTTGGTGTTTGTGGTGGCTGCAGCTTTTACTCATGACTAGTTTTTAGCTTGCTGTAGTTTTTGCTTTGAACATTATCGTTCAAACTTCTATGTTATTGACTGCAACTCCTTGTGAATGTTATAAATATTGATCATTCCGAATCTTTAAGGCATATAAATATATACATTTAGATTCGGATTTTTCTCCTAATATATACACACACATTGTTTTTTGAACTAAAGCGAAAGGCCACCTTTTGGCTTTTCTGCTGAAAGCAGTAAGTGTTGTCCAAAAGAATCCCCACCCCCCACCCCCCACCCCCCCCCCCCCCCAAAAAAAAAAAAAAAGAAAAAAAAAAAGAAAATGCATGAAGCTATAAGTTGTCCTTAAGAGGATGATTAGGATTAGACTACTTATCCATGTTTCTTTCACCAAGATCTTCTTCATCACTTTTGCTAGGATTTGAAATCCCAGAAATCCACCAAGGAGCGAGGGATGGATTGGTGAAAATCAGAATTTTGAAACTCTTTTAGAAAACCATAGTATCAAAAGAAATTATGCTGAGGCTAAGTGGATGATGTCATGTTAGGCCAACAGTGATGCTCTAAATAAATTGTATTAAGGGATAAGGGGTAAGAGGATTTGAGCCAAGTACTTATAAAGGTTCAGTTATCTATGCCTAGTTGTCTTTTTACAGACTTATAAACCTCAGAAGGCTGAACTCAACTATTAAGCCAAGTAGATCGCGAGTCACTAAATCTCTTTGCCACAGCAACAATTGGAAGACAGAGAATTGCACCTATGCTGATAATTACGTTGTGTGATAGTTGTCCTTTTAACTCACTGTTTCTCTCTGTTTCAATCTCAGCTCATTGCTGGTTCTGACAATGGTTCACTAAAGCTATATAATATCCAGCAACTACCTCCAAACAATTCAGGAGCATATTCAGGTGCTGCTTCTGTCACTTTTGATGACTTTGATCAGTTGACTTCAGTTCATGTGAATTCTGCGGACGAGTTGCTTCTTGCTAGTGGATACTCCAAAAATGTTGCACTGTATGATATCAACAGTGGAAGACGTCTTCAAGTATTCACAAATATGCATCAGGAGCATATAAATGTTGTAAAGTTTGCTAACCATTCCCCAACCCTTTTTGCTACTTCATCTTTTGACCACGATGTCAAACTGTGGGATTTGAGACAAAAACCTTTTCTTCCTTGCTACACTGCGACCAGTTCCAAAGGGAATGTTATGGTTTGCTTTTCTCCAGATGATCATTATCTTCTCGCATCAGCTGTTGACAATGAGGTATTTGTTGGTACTTGTAAAAACCACCTGTAAAATCCTGAATTATGCACTTATTTTGTTTAATTGTAGATATTGAACTGAGTAACGTCTTGCTTTTAGATTCTCAATAAGCAAGAGATCCAGTCTCATACATGTCAACATTGATTTTAAGAATCTTTTGAGATTTCATATGTAGTCCAAGCAGGTAAGTGTATAATATGAAGCCAAATATGTTAACAAATGCATACTGGAAGATAATGCTCAATACATAATCTATATAAGTTACACAAATGTCTTTATTCAAACAGCCAACGTAAAATCTATTAGCCCATAGTATTTTATGATCAAGGCTCGTACACTATATCAGTTGTGTCGGGAACAATTCCTCCCCTCTTTAGTAAAACCTGTCGCAAGGGCAAATGTGGTGACCCGTGTCTCAATTCTGGATTGAAATAAATGTACCACTTCGTTTTGCCTGCTCCCTTTCCTTTTAGAATGCTCCCTATATTGAATGTTCCAAGCCTTCCGATTTTGAGATTTTTTTATTTTAGCTAAATGGGGATGTCCTCATAACATCTCTTTAGTTTTGTCAATCCTGAGAACACCTCCAGAAGAACTCATCAAAGTATTATTTACATTTGTTGGAAGTACTTGGTACCATCCACTAGATTGAGTTTTCGTATAGTAAGGTCTCAATTTTTGTGTATGCAAAACTTCCTCCTAGTTTCATCTGTTTAAGCATTTAGATCTTTGCTGCTATTGTTTGAGATCCTTCTTCACCCATTTCTTAGGCCATGCTATTTAATATGTGACAGGTTAAACAATTTCGGGCTGCTGATGGAAAGCTTCTTTTGGATTTTGGAATCAATCCAACGGGAAGCTCCCAGAATTATACACGGTCATACTACATGAATGGCAGGGATTATATTATCAGCGGGAGCTGTGACGAGCATGTTGTCCGTATTTGCTGTGCACAAACTGGAAGGCGTCTTAGAGACGTTTCCTTGGAGGTAAATCTATGACATTTGCATGATATGGAAATTTTATGGATTCAGCAAGTTGCTAGCAATTTAGGCTAACTTTAGAATGCTGTGAGTTTGAGATATGATGTATCTTGCTTTCCTGCAGAAGCATCTTCTGTTTATAAACTTAATGGTGTCTAACTCCTGTCTGTTAATCTCTATTTATCATTTTACTAGAGCTAGAAAAACACGTCAGACTTCATGATTTGATACTCGTACAGCAGAACGATGTGTTGTTATGGTGGGTTAATCATGATTTAGCCTGATTGGAAATGCTATTCGGGATATTGGTGGCTTGAAATCTTACTTTCACATTGTTAAATGATAGATATCAATTATGAGCTTCAATTATAAGAATTATGATCCTTGACAATCAAATAAATGGATATCAATGATGTCAAATGGGAGGTTGAAGTTACAATATTATGCTCTTGATCATTCAGTAAGGCACTTGAAAGTACCAGAATGCGACCTTATATAGAGGCATGTCTCCGTGTCTCTCTATCTAAACTTAGTCAATATGCCTCTGCTGTGGAACACAGGATATTTCTTTTTGTATCCTCATATGAGGCTAAGTCACAGTTGGTTAAGATCTTGATTGTTTGAGAACATGTGCCAAATGATCTTGCTCAAATTGTGTCAACATCTTCAAGAAAAATATTTAGGCATTTATGAAATCAGCAAGGTGGAAAACCTCGGGTACCATTTCTAATAAATAGCTCACATAAGTGATTACAGTTTGAGTGGGAAAATATATATCTCTTCTATGTGAGGAAATTTTAGTAGCCACCAGTGAAAGTTCTCAACCTGAAAAGCAAGAATAAGGCTAACAATGTATTTCCTTATCAAGTAGAATGGCAGCACAAATTCCTGTGTTGTTTCACTTAATAAGAGCTATACCTTCAGTGAAACCCAATTGTTGACATGCTTTAAATAAGATGATTTGCAACCTCCTGCAGTCATATATTCTAATTTGAGAATTTGAAGCCATCTCCTCATGTGACATTGCAAACGAGTTTCGATATTACATATAAATCCTACGTAGGATGAAAATCAGAATCATGAAATGGACGTATCGTTTTTGAATTGTGAAAAGAATTGAATCAAGCTGTGAATTAAAAGATTCGGTAACAAAGTTCCCGAATAAGTTGGACATGAAGTGTAGCTTACTAAAACTAGGTAAGAATTAAAGAATAAATTAATGAATAGGTGATTTCAATCATAACAAAAAATCACTGCCTCATGAATGATGTAATTTCTCAAAATTTGATTCCATAATTGTCCCTCTCTCTCTCTCTCTCTCTCTCTCTCTCTCTCTCTCTCTCTCCTTGTGCAAGATGTTTTTGTGGAGTGTTAAGTTAGCATAGCCATGCCCGTGCTTTTTCATACTACTGTGGAGAAGATGGAGATTAATCTTTCTTATATTAGGAAGCTTAGAGATCGCATTTTGTTTATGAAATAATTTTATTTATCAAGAAATTGTTCAAGTACATCAGTTATATGCAAAACAGCGAACTGGCAACAGACATTTATAGTAAGTATGGAACATGAAATACATAGGTGCAAATCCATAAAAGCGGAATGAGATGAAGATTCAGATACCTTGACTCTCACTTCATTTCTCTTTTTAAATGCTGTACACTGGAAATTGCAAAGCTACACTCCAAGCCTTTGGAAAGGTGCTTTATCTTTGAAATAAGCATAGAACTGGCTTTGGCACAACCCAGCAAATGCTATAATTGAAAATTGAATTGCTAAGCAAAATTGTAGGAAAAAGCAAATGATGTGTAGATTTCTTGGATGCTTCATGCAAGTTGAACCAATTAGAATGGAAGAGTGCTTTGGAAGATTCTTGAAGGTGAGGCCTCTTTTCCAAGAAGCTGCCTGAACAAAATGAGATGTTGGGTGGGACATTAGGAAGCCAGATGGCTTTGGGAGGAGAATGACCAGAATCATTGAAAGTTAAAATTGCTTATAGCTCTATGGTAGGAGTTAAATGAGAGGACTTTGCTTTTAGAGACACATGGAAGCTTGTCTTCCTGTGAATCACCAGGATTGCTACTGAAAGGGCAAAGTGGAAGGAAGAGACATGATCATGCTCCAATCAATAAAGTTCTTGATAAAAATGGGATTCATATGATAGATGCAATAATTAACACACCGAAATTCAGAAATCATATCATTCTGATCATTGATTAGAAGAGGATTGAAATCAATCTAGAATTAAGGGGAGGACCGTAGCACCAAGCATCGTGCCTGAAATGTACTGTACATCTGTCAATCGTCACTGATCTCAAATCAAACAGAGGTTTTGTTTGCTTGCCTACCTATTTAAAATTGATTGCGGTAACAACATTGGAACATTTATTTGCTGAACATGTCCTAAATATGCCCAAGCAGTCGTAGTCCTAAATTCAAATGCAGTTGCTAAGAATCATAAAATCAAATAGATGGCTGATTTAAATCCATATTACTTTTATTTATCAATGTTATGGCCATCTAAGTTGATCAAGTAGGCTAATTATGGGTTATGCATGATCTGAGACCTACCAGTATTCATTTATTAGCGAGAGTTATATAGGTTGACCGGACGGTGACAAGATGTAATTAACCCTTAAAATAGCTAATTTCTTGTATTGTTGACTGGTGTCCAGGTTTTGTAAGTTTGAAACTGAAAATGTCCACCCTATTTATGGAATGCCTTAGTGGGATTGGCACTTGCATAGCAGGATATGCCAATGGGGATATAGCAGTACAATAACTCATTGTAGTGTCCTATTGTTGTCTACGTAAATTTATAAATCAATTGAGCTTCTGCTGAAAAGGATGTCCTTATTCCTCATGCAAACCCACCAAAAGGAAAATAAAAAAGAAAAAAAAAAGAAAAAAAACGGTTCATACTTATGCATGCAGATGAAGAGAAAAGAACGAAAGAGATTCAAATGGAATAAAGATTGACAAACAGAATTTCCTCTGACATGCATTGTAATTAAAATACAGTAGAGAACAACTCATTTCCTGGAAAGCAGATAATTAATGATCAAAAAGGTATTTGCAAGATGCTAATTACTGAAACTTTAATGGTCGTGTCATCAACTGAAACCGTAATCTTCTGAAACTAATGAGGTTGAAAGGAATTATCTGTGAGCATAAATAAATTGAGCTTAATTCCTTTTGTTATAAAATCCTTTGCACCTGTGATGCGAACTTGATTTATTTAATAATAAATGTTTTTTTTTTTTGCAGGGAAGAGGTTCAGGATCTTCCATGTTCGTGCAATCTTTGAGGGGTGATCCTCATAGAGTGAGTTATGCTCTATTTCGCTATTAGGCTTTGCAATTTAGACCTAATATATCATCTCAAACTGATTCCTTGTGTTACTATCAGACTGATGTCTCCATAGAATTCTGAGAAACATGTCCACACAACTTCTGTCCATTTTTGGTTTCTGTTGACATGCTTCTACATATTTAGCCAAAGGATTTTTATATTCAAAGAAATCTATGGTGAATATAATAGTGATTGAGGTAGCACTTAAAGTATGGATTTGGTCCATCAACTGTACACTTTCTCTATGCAGTCTCTTGCTAAACTTTTTGCAATAACATCTACTTTTACGTTTCTATTTACTTCCATCTGTTACATGTGCCACTGGATGATGGTAGGGGTGCATTATAGAATGTCCACGTGTTCAAAGGAGGACGTGCAGGAAATGATTATTGATATACCGATCTACAAATTTCCGTGAAAATATGAGGGAGAAACTAATATCATTAAATTGTTAAATGTGTGGATATCTTCGCACAAAATTTTACGACTAGGCTGGTAAAATGTCATAGAAAATTTTACTAGGACTATGCTGGTAAAATGTAATAGCAAATCAATAACTATTCCTAAATGAAATTATTCCTGCTGTCTCTTGTTTGTTATCGACATTTAGAATGGTCGAGAGCCTCTCTATGCCCTTTTTGCTAGCACAGTCCAAAACATTTCATACGGTATTATTATATAAGAATTGAATAATTAAGGATCTTCATGCACATCACTTCTAGATGTGGTCTGGTTTTCCTTCTATCTTTAGGTTTGTCCAGGATGGGAAAGTTTATGTAGGGCTGCGTCAATTGATGGAAGAAAGGCAAATGCATTTTAAACAATCAATGTTTCTGCCAACTAAATTTTAGATATCAAATTTTAGGTACCTTTTACTCATCATTGCTCAGGCATCTTTTTCTAGTGATCCTGTTTTTTATTCTACATAATTTTTCAAGAGGATTCTCCTGGTGGATACAAAATTACTAGAAAATAAAAGAAACCAAGCTATTAGAATGCGTCTTCTGTTATTTTTCTGGTTGCAAGAAGCTTGAGAGGGCAAAACTTTGGGAGAGAATACCTCACCTAAGAATACGAATCCTGCTTATATAGTAGTTCTAATGTTAACTTGCAGACTAATTTATACCTCTGTTGCTGTTGTTTCTTCCTGAAATTCATGCATTTATTTGCTTGCTACATGTCAGAAAGATGTTGTTACTTATTGGATTGGTTACCATTTAACTGTTAAGAAGACTGGCATGATCAGCTTTTTATTGTTTCTCTCCTGTCTCAAATCCTTCAATTATCATTTATAAGCAGAAAAAGCTCACTCTTTGAGTGATTGCTTCCTAAGCGATGCACTAATAGCCGTTTGATGTCTATCCTGCACTTTCGTTCACTGTTATATTATCCCATGCTGTTTCCATCCTCATTCGCTTAAACTACTGTGATCAGGATTTCAACATGAGCATTTTAGCTGCCTATATGCGTCCAAGTTCAAAATCAGAGATTGTCAAGGTATGATCTGCCAACAATTTGTTATTTCATTTGCTCTCAAAATTATGTGTTATATATCCTTGGGTTATGAGTTAAATTGAGCCATAATTGTCAGGTCAATCTGCTAGCATCAAATGATGATACAAAGGACTACTCTAATGGCCAGAATGTTCCCATATCCAACAGCCTGGGAGGTTGATGATTCTTGGTTCTAGTTGTATATTCTCCTACCTTCAATATGTGTAAATATGGATTTGCTGTGTTAACATTGAATGACGAACTCGTTAAGTGAGTCCGTCGTGCTGGAAGCAATTCCCAGCAGGGGGAAGAAACTATGTTTATAGTGAAAGCCATGGTGAGGGTTATACAAAGTTGCTGTGCTGAACATTGAATGATGAACTTGTTAAGTGCGTCTGTCCTGTTGTAAACAATTCACAGCATGGCAAAGAAACTATATTTTAGTGAAAGGCATGGCTTGGGTATCTTGTGAGTATATCTGCTACCCAATTACCTGTTGTGTTGTTATGTTGGGATTTCCCAACATTATCTCTTTAGTAAGCTAGATATTTAATTTGTTCCGCTGTTAGCATCTGCTATAGTAATCATTCCCATGTAAGCATCTCAAGTTTACCGTTAAGCTTAGTAGGTCATTGTGCTTTTGGGGACTGTTGCATCTGTTTCCAGGGGAAGAATGGAAGGACAAATTAGACTTGGAAGTGTGTGAATGCTTGTGCAAAATCTCTCTGAATCTTTCTGGGTTCAGCTGGATGTTTTTCCTTCTGTTGCCGTCTCATCTTGCCATGGAGGTTAGTGATACTTCAACGAGGCAATAAGATGAAACTTGCTTCACCAACAGATGAATAGGAAAAATGCAAAGTTTTGCGTCAGGGCCTGTGTCTGCAACTGTAGCACTCGCTTAACATCAACAGTGTAGATGAAAGGAGCCTTTCGGGGATGGACATGTATCCCTTACCCCCTTCTTTCATTATTTTCTTCATTTAATATTCCCAATTCACTTAAACATTCTCTTTCAACTTATTTTTTGTCCAGACTAACAGCTCAAATAATTTCGCAACGAAATTGCAAGTTACTTTATACAGTTCATGTCTATATTTATTTTCATCTTTGTAGTATATTCACTTTTCTTTTTCCTTAATAACTGAGTTTTCTTTAAAAAAAAAAAGATAGTTTAGTGCTGACACATATACTTAGGTTCATGCATTTTTGCTAATTGATTTACTTTAAATTTTATGAAATTGATTCATGAAGGCAATAAAGAGTGTTTAATAAAATGCTTTTTTTTTTTGGGTTATTGTACTGATATCCAAATTTCTATTTTTGGATATCGATTTTCAAGGAAATTATCATATGATATTAGTGCATTGAACAAGATGTCATATCATTTACTATACAGTAATTACATAAGAATACTTCATTTCAAACCATTTTCTACTGGAATTAGATTTATTGAGATGATGATTGCACGTAGAATTACCTTAACCATACTTTTGTAGAATTGAATAGTCATCGTTTGTGTTCTAGATACCTTCATACATCTATTCTCCGGAAAATTGTCGAAAGTCCTAAACATATCACATTTCTATCGATTCAATTTTAAACCTTTAATATACCACTTGAGTTCTAAGCTATTTCATATTTCGTCAAATGGAGTCAATCCGGCCAATTTTGATAAAAAATCGCTGATGTGGACTAAAAAAAGTTTTAATAATATTTTCATTTTTTTTGAATTTTTATTTTTATTTTACCATAGTTGATGAAGGTCGCCGAGCCCTCAACGGCCACTAGGTAGGGCCATCATAGCCACAGGCGAGGCTGCATTGCTTGCGAGTATGGTGTTATCCATGGCCACAGAAGTGAGCTTCAAACTCATGCCATCGTTGCTAGCCTAGAGCTTGAAGCTTAAGCGTCCATGCCTAAGAGCTTAGAGATTAAGCTCGATTACCCATGGTGATCACAAGCTTGAAGCTTAAGCTTCCATGGCAAACGCGAGCTCAAAGCTTGAGCAACATGGTTGTAAGCAATAGCCAATCATGATGGCCTTGCCTAGATTTGGGTGAGGCCGAGTAAGGGCAGCAACCCATACCAGTGGTAAGCTATGTAGCACGGAACTCTCTAGAAGCTTTCGTGTCGTGTCTGACACTTCGACACGTGTCCGACATGCTCCGACACGCGATCAACGAGTGTAAAAAATCCGACACGTGATCAACTCTTTCCGACATGCAATTCCGATACGCACGGGTCAATTTTAAAAATTTCTAATACTTGAGGGGTCAAAATATAAATATACACAAAAGAAGTAATAAAAGAAGTAATAAAATTGCTATAAATATACGCACAGGGTCAATTTTTTTTTTCAGTTTTGTTTTTTTAGAATTGTTTTATTTTTTAAAAAAGTCTTTTACTATGAAAGAAGTAATAAAAATGCTATATATGATAAATAAATAATTTAAAAATATCATTTCAGCATTTTTCTTTAAACAATGTTTTTTCCTCTAAGTTTTGTGTATTATTGTAACAAATTAAAATAATGAACGATATGATTTAATATTTTTTGTGTAAATTAATTCTAGGCTATTATTTATTTATTTATTTATTTATTTATTTATTTATAAAAATATATTTAATATATAACATGTCGGAACGTGTTGAAATTCTCTATTTTTAAGAAATGACGTGTCGGCGTATCATGTCGTGTCGTCATGTCGCGTGTCGCGTGTTTGTGTCGGTGCTACATAAGTAGTAAGAGCTATGACCCTCACCGATGGCTGATGAGGGGCTTTGTGACCCTTTCCAGCAGCCGCTGAGAGCTCGGTGGCTCTTGCTAGTTGTAGAAAAAAAAATGAAGTACAAAAAGAGAAGCAAAAGAAAAAGAAGAAAAAATGAAGAACAAAAAGAGAAGCAAAAGAAAAAGAAAAGAAAATAAATACATAATTTAAAAAATATTAAAATATTACTAAAATTATCTACGTTAATACTAACCATGTCATGTAAGACAATCGGTATTTACATTAGCGATTTCTAACTAGAATTGACCAGATGAACTCAATTGGTAAAATATGAAAATGTTTAGGATTCAATTAACAAAATTAAAAAGTTTAGGATTAAATTGATAAAAGTATAATAAATATAAGACCTTTTAAAAACTTTTCCCATTCTCAAACTATCACCTCATACTTGAGGATCAAAATAAAATTTGTGAAGTTTTTCTTTTTTAATGCATTGATTTAATTTCAATAGTTTGTATAGTTCTAAGTCGTGTAAATCTGTCCACAATTACAAGTACTCGTTTTCTTAAGACTAATACCCTAAAAATCCCTCAACTTTACTAAATCTCAATTCTCCCCTCAATTTTTTTTCTTAAAAAAAAAAAAAATCAACTTTTACTTTAGCCTCAAATATGTCAAAATCATCATCGGTTTCTTTTAACATTATCGGCATTAAGAAGTTGTCTTATATAAACGTGAGAGTGTTGATAAAAACGAATGTTATAATAACGAATCACTAACTAATCCAGAAGCTAGTGGTAATTTTGGGATGTGTGGACAGCTTCGAGATTAGAACGAAAGTTGCAGATCCTTTTCAGACAAAAAAATCGGGAATGGAAATAGGATTGGAGTAGAGTCTAGGTAATTAGACCATGAATTCTCGCTAATCTTTCATGTACACGTCTACAGCATTTTCACGAGCTGCAACAGTTTATGACAGCACCTAGGAATTTGTCACGTCAGGTTTTCTAAGGTGGTGTCAGTCGAGTCTGCACCATCTACCGACACCTCCGCCTTCATCGCACCGACCGCCATCCCCCGCAGAATCCACCTGCCATCCTTCTCTGCCACCTTCACGTGTGACTGACAACGTTCGGACAACGCTTGCCGTCATTAAACAACGCTAAGCCACAGCACTCGCGACAGAACAAGAAACGACAAGAGCCGAAGAAGAAGATGGAAACAATCCTCATCCGTCGTTCAAGACAGAGTCGTCGTTACTACACGAGTGCAGCATAAGCACTGAGCTGGATCTGGATCGTTAAAAGTGGCGGATCTTACGTAGAATTTGTGCGGATCCGATGACGGTGGACGGTTTCGATTGAGCTCCGTCTCTCCTTTCATTTCCAGGTGTAGCTCTTTATATAAGAGCTACATCTCGACAGAACGAGACCTCCACCGTTAGCGAGACCCGAAGATTAAAGAGAAGCTAGAAGAAAAGCCATGAAGCTGCTGGCTCCGACTCTTCTGCTCTGCTCGCTCCTCCTGAGCTTCGCTCTCTCGGAGCCTTCATCTGCAACGTCGCGTGAGTATAAGCAAGCATACCCTCTTCTTGAAATGACCATCTTCTTGAAATGCCAGATTTTAAGTCATGTCAATGCTTGCAAGAATGGATTCTTGCGAAATGTTTCTTGGATTATGGTCTTGTGCTTCCGATTGAGCAACTCCATTTCAGCCTGACTTGGGTTCTCTCTCTCCGTGATGTTTTTTCGTATTTAGCCATGTTTTCCTCCGATCACGCGTCTAAATAGTGAGTTACAAACGTCGGGATTTACCCACTTTTATAGTTAGGTTTCCATGAAAGTGATGTCCATGAACATACATTGATGCAAGCGATAATAGTACATAGATGAAATACTGCAGCATTCTGTGGGAATAAGTGCAAGGGGAGGTGCGCGAAGGCCGGGGTGATGGACCGGTGCGTCAAGTACTGCAACATCTGCTGCCAGGAGTGCGGGTGCGTCCCGTCTGGGACCTATGGCAACAAGCACGAGTGCCCCTGCTACCGTGACAAGCGCAGCTCCAAGGGCAAGCCGAAATGCCCTTGATCACCATATGCATTCTCCATTGAATCTAGCGACTCTAAAGTTTGAGCTTGAGTTCGTGGCCTTGATGATCAATAAGAGATTGTAGTGTTCAGGCTAGGGTTTTAGTAGCATGTTTTGGACATCTCTGCTTGATTTTGTGTTTGGGAGGTGTTTGTGTTTCTGTCTTCCTGGTGGGGTAGTCCTGATAAGGACATGTCATACGGTAGTTGCAGTCTTTTGCCCCTTTTCCATGCCTGTATTTGGTGTTACTGAAAAGTGAGCATTTTATATCTTTGTGTCAATTGAAAAGAAGATATCAGACTGAACATCATTTTGAAAACCAGGGGCCTAATCATTTTGAAAACTAGGGGAGAGAGCTGGATTCGGTTCATAATTCGAATATGACCAAACCGGTTCAATTCCCGGTTCTACGAACTTGTAGCCGGCCTAGAAGGCTAGAGTCTTACTTGGGAATTGATTCAATCGATCCGATTCCAAGCTAAACTGGTATTGAAGCCTTTGGAAATAGAAAATATTTTTGCACCCATTAAGTTAATAATTGAACCATGGTATTCAACACGAAAAAAATAATAATACAATCATTTGAAATGACGCAATTTTTATATTTTACTAAAAGAATTTCATTTCTGACCCAATATAAAAATGGCTGGTCTTCAAATTGAACCGGATCAGAATTGGCCGGTCCATAGAATCAGGTTCCTGAAACGAGACCGGTTCGGTTCTCAGTTAATTCTCAATTTTAGGCCGGGAAATTTTTACCCATCCTAATACCTATCACCCTCACCAAAAACCGATCTCAGATTGGATGAGTCAGGAGAGGCCCATATAAAAAATGGGCTCCAACTCATCAGAAAACCGCCCATGGACCCTCAAAACGACACCGTCGCTCCCCCTTCTCTCTATTTCTCCCTCCCCTTTTATTCAAGATTTTGGCATATTTTGATTTGGCATAATTTTGAACTCTCTCTCTGTCTCTGTCTCCTCTCTCTGTGTCTCTGTGCATCGCCAAATCGCCATTTCCAGTTGCTTCCTCACACCGCCCGACCTCCAATGGCGAACCCCATCGTTCAAGAGGTCACTCCCACATCGCATCATCGATCCCCCTTCTCCCGAATTCGAACCTCTCCCCGTCCGATCTTTCATGGGTCTCCGAGATTTCACTAATTTCGGCCTTTTTCTCTCTCTCTCTCTCTTCAGATCATCGAGAAGCAAGTGCTGACGGTGGCGAAGGCCGTGGAGGACAAGATCGACGAGCAGATCGCGGCCCTCGACCGCCTCGATGACGACGACCTGGAGGCGCTGCGGGAGCGGCGGCTGGCGCAGATGAAGCGGATGGCCGAGAAGCGGAGCCGCTGGATCTCCCTCGGCCACGGCGACTACTCAGAGATCCCCGCCGAGAAGGACTTCTTCTCCATCGTCAAGGCCAGCGACCGCGTCGTCTGCCACTTCTACCGCGAGAATTGGCCCTGCAAGGTGAGTCCGCCTCTCTCTAGTTCTGGAATTGATGACGATTTTGAATGCTCTCATTTTTTTTTTTTTTGAGTTTTTGTCGATTTTGAGGTGTTTTTGGGGGTTGGGTAGGTAAAATTGGGAGTGCCTTGGATTGCCATTGCTCTGAAATGTTGGAATTTCGTGTCGATGTTCAGCTCAAGATTCAGTATTTGTAGTTCATGCCACGAGTAAAGCTAGGAGAGATATTATGACGGTATTGCAGTTTGGCAAATGCTACCGTGTGGTTGTCTAAGTTCGTGGGCTTATTTAAGCATCCGACAGAGTTACGGAACTTTGCCCCAGTTCTTTGTTAAAAAAATGAGCATACCGATCTTACCATCTTTTGCGTTTTCTTTGTATTAGGTGGATTAGTATGTGCTTACGATAGGTTCTGCAAATGTGGTCAGCATAAAGAAGTTTTTTTGCTTTCGCTAGTCCATGGGAACTAAAGATGGGACGGAATTATCTTTATGGATAGATGATGTAGCTGCTATCTCTATGGTGAGATGAAGGTGATGTCGACACTGCTTGGGGGAATTAAGATACTTAAAGCAGCTGTTTGAATTTTGAAGAGTGATGGGTTTACTTTTGTTGATTGAATTCCCAAGTGATATTTTTGTTTGGGATTTCGATATTTTTGACCATGGTATTAGAACATATGTTGTGGAAGGGAAGGATTCAACCCTCTGAGTAGGGGGTGGTGTGCTGAACTCTAGAAGAATGATATTTGATCACTGGTGATTTGCAGGTGATGGACAAACACATGAGTATTTTGGCAAAGCAACATATAGAGACCCGCTTTGTGAAAATCCAAGCGGAGAAAAGCCCTTTTCTTGCTGAAAAGCTTAAGATCGTTGTTCTCCCTACTCTTGCTCTCATAAAAAATGCAAAAGTGGAGGATTATGTGGTATGATACATGACTTTGCAGGTTAATTTTTAGAATGATGGATGTCCTTTTTGAAATCCACGGTCTCTTGTTTCTTATATTGCTATACTCAATTTGTAATTAGGTGGGATTTGATGAGCTTGGTGGGACTGATGAATTTAGCACAGAGGATTTGGAGGAAAGATTGGCCAAATCTCAAGTTATCTTTTTTGAAGGTGAATCCTCATTAAATTCAAGGGCTGGTGCGCAAACTAGGAGGAGCGTCCGGCAAAGCTCAAATGCTGATTCTTCTGATTCAGAGTGAACATACTAAATCGATTCCTAAAATGTGATGTTATCCTTCCAAGTTATACATCGAGTGTCGTGCCTGAGTTAAATTAGTTGTATCTCTGCATGTTGTTCTATTCGCTAGTGAATCTTTGATGCTCCTCATCTTGGAGTAAGATCATCAGTGCTGGGAAAGCTGTTTTGTCCTTTCTTTTCTCAATGGATAGAAGTATACGAGAAATTGAGTTTAGGCCCTCTCTGAACTACAAGGGATGAAGCTGGAAATGGAATACTATGCCTCAGGGTGATGGTTTTCAAAGTCTTGTCTAACCTTTATTTACCTATTCTTTTCTTATCTGTTGATGGGAATGGAACTTAGAGTTATATGTAGATGCTGCAGATTGTTATTAATCTGTTCTATTCATGTAGGCTGGGTTTCATAATCTCCTGTTTGTCAATACATAGTTGCTGGCGTGTGGGTGACCTTGAGTTGGAATATGCTTAGTAGGATTCGTAATTGCGATTATTGCATCTTGGTCCCATAGATTTTGAAGAAATAACTGAGGTCAAAATCTTTAATTCAAATTGTAATTCCTCCTAGTGGTTGGAGCCGTGTATCCTCTTCAAGCGAGTCAGACAACACATTCGAAGAACTGCAGGCATTTTTGTTACAGACAGACAAAATGTCTTGCAATTGATATGATAATCTTTGCAATTTTGTGTTCAAGTCAATCCGATTAAATGAACTGTAAGTGATAATAAGCTGGGGAGTGATTGAAAAATCATGATAGTAGCGGACAAAGAAATCACTGATCGATGTGTATAAATAGTAGATCTGCAGATACAAGAAACTGGAAAGAGATCTCCCTATTAAATAACATGAACAACATATAGGTGCCTCCCTTACGTAACACAGACAACACAGAATCACAAAACGCAATCTCGCAAAACCACAAATGCATGACAATGATTCTAGAAACAAAAGGAGCGACCCGCACAAGTTAAAAGTACACTGAGATAGCCTTATATGGTACTAAAATCTTCAGGGGCTGCTGGCTGGAGGAGGAGTGAGGAGAGGAATGGAAGGAATATTGGGGAGAGACGAAGGGGTGCCCGGCACCGGGGGCAAGGCAGTTGGCACGGTTGGCACGCTTGGAAATGGTGGCAGGGCAGTGGTGGGCAATGTTGGCTGTATCGATATTGTTGGTATTGTGGGGAGGGACGGTATGGATGGCATAGTTGTTGGTATCGGTAGTGTTGGTATTGTGGGGATGGATGGTATGGATGGCATAGTTGTTGGTATCGGTAGTGTTGGTATTGTGGGAAGGGATGGTATGGATGGCATAGTTGTTTGCAGCAGATGACGAGCTCCAAAGCTCATATTGGCGGTTGAGAGAACTAGGGCGATGAAGAGAACAAAGCTCTTCGAGGAAGTAGCCATGTTGGTAACTAGAGTGTGGATTTTATGTTGTGAAAGACTCAAGGACTTGAAATTAATGAGCTGAGAGGAATGGGTTGCTACTTGTGTGAGTAAATGGAGGAAGGAGATGGGAGGTTATATAGCAAGAGGTGTTTCAAAAATAAATTTGGGTTGTGATATTGGTGACTGGCTTTTGGGTATGGTTAGGAAAAAGAAAAAAAACAGAACATCTCTTTTATTGGTTCTTTGTCAGCTCACCTCCTCAGCTCAAAATCTCCTGACAGATGGCCAATGCTTTCGTTGAAGTCAACTTCGCATCTCTGTCTTTGTGGAAGGCAATTGAATAACATGCTTCCCAACTTGCTATTATCTTAGGTTGATTGTTAACGTGCTTCTTGGTTTTAGCATATAATTCTAGGTTGGTTAGTGTTGCATTGACCAATCTTCCCGAAATTTGAACTTCATTAATGATCCTGTCTACTGTTAAGTGATGGGCTTTAGCCATTAGGTACTCCTTTTTTTTTTTTTTTTTTTGTCGTTTCACAAATGGTAATGAAAAAAGGTCACTATCATTAAGAACCCTAATTTGGTATATTTGTACACCATTTAGTCCAAATTAATTTTCATGTAAAAAAAAAATCTTAAATTGATACAACCGTGCCACATTTACCTCTAAATTAATTTTTATGTTATAAAAAAAATTCTAAATTGGTGCACTCATGCTACATTTGCTCCAACATTCCGAGCATAAACTCTTAACTATGTTAAAAGCTAATGATTTGAGCTTGAGATTTGAGACTGAGATATGAGAAGTGAAGCAGATAGGCATGAGTTATCCGAGACTTTTCTGAAATTGTAGTAATCAACGAATTCCATTTCTAATAGAATAATTGGCTTATACACATGTTGATAAGTCGGGTTTTTGGAATAAAATGCTTTTATGGATATTGAAATGACAAGAAATAGGTTGATGAGGCCAATTTTAAGATTTTTTTGTAATACAAAAATAAGTTCATGGTTTTTGTGATGTAAAAATTAGTTTGAGATAAATATGATAAAGGTGTATTAGTTAGAGGTTTTGGTGAGACGAAAATTAATTTAAGGTAAATATGAGACGGGTGTTTCAATTTGTGATTTTTTGTGCTATTGACGTTGAAAAGAATGAAAACTGGACAAAAACATTCCACAGAAAAATAGTTCTCATCTTAGTTCCTTTGAGATTGGTGTCAAGTGTTAACAAATAAGTTATGTTCATGGGATCGTTTCTATCATATATATATATACAGACAAAGCCACTAATTGGATATCATATCTATATATGATAACTATAGTAAGCTAAGGAAAATGAAAAAAGAAATAGCTTTGAAATCCATTTTTATTGACCAATTAGAATTGCCTCCAGGACCTATAATTGCCTCAAAAGGTACAATATACACAACATTTCAAGAAACTTATTTTCTTCCAATAAATAGAGTCAGTCCTTTCCTATTCCTTCTATGTCATAGGGTTAAAACCAAAAAATAAATTGAGAGTGTTCGTTCCTATAATCATCATGCAAAACTTCTCTTTGACTCTATGCTTGTCATGTGGAATTACCCTTGGCATTGCGTTGTCACGTGGCCTAGTGGTACTTATTCATAATCTACTTATAAACCTACACTCTCATATGTTCTTTTCAAATGTTAATAATAGATAAATTTAGCATTTAAATATCTACGAATGCTAAACAAATCTAGAGTATACTTAGTCAAAACAATTAATGTAAACTAAAAAAAAAATTGATTTAAATTAAGAATAGGATATAGATGTGTGTTTTCTGGACATAGATAGATGTGTGTTTTCTGTGTTTTAAAATTGTAAGAGCACATTGAAAAACTGTAATTGATTCTGAAGGATGCGACACAAGTGCAGGAAATATCCGCCTCATAATTCTATTATTACTTAGATTTTTTTAATTCCCTTTTTCTGTTTTCGTAAAATTTCTCCAAAGATTAATGATTGGCAGGAAGCCAGATGTTCGACCAAATCGGCCCCTTCCTCAAGGTTTGTGAATATAGTATTGGTATTGTTTTTTTTTTTTTTTTTTTTTTTGGTAAAGTAGTATGGTATTGTTGTTTCTTGGTTATTATCTAACTTTTCTTTGTATTTTAGATTGATAGATTAGGAAATAACTTAAATACAATTTTTTTAGCTGGAATAAAATTAATGATGGAAAATATAATCTTAATCATTTTAAATTACTCAAGCCTAAGATAAAAAATTAGTAACACGATTTAAATTACGAAAGATACTTAAATTAGTTTGTCGAAATATCACATGAGTTGACAATGGGTCTTTATACATATACATATATATATATATATATTTATATTTATATATATATGTATATATATGTATATATGTATGTTGATATATATTTATATATATATCTATATATATGTATATATATGTATATATATGTATGTTGAAATATATGTGTGTGTATATATGTATGTTGGAAAGATTTCACTCTTTCTTTATAAATAGCTCATCCCATTTTGATTTCTTCCTCCTGTCGCTGGTGTTGGAAATACTTCAAATCCCCTACTTCACGAGTTTCGCACTTTTAGGTCTCATCTTACCTAACATGTTAAACTTTTGAATCGAATAATTTTAGGCAAAGACGATTCAAGCACTACGAAATTTAATGCTTTAGTCTAGAAAATCTTTCTTGTCCTCATATCCTTAGTCATGAAATTTTGTGTAGCCAAAGCTACAATAGCCCACGTAAATTTCGTTGCAAAAGGTTGGCTCTTTAGCCACGAAATGAAATTTGTTGCTTTTGAGTGTCTATTTTACGCCTTTTGCCCTAAAACATCCCATGGTGAAGAGTATACATTCTACTACAAAGTTACTCGATTTCGTTTCCAAAGTCTATTGCCACAGGCCTTTGGCCATGACATCTCTGCCATGAAGATTTTCGTGGTAAGAAGCCTTAGCCATGAAATTCCACGCTTCTTAGCCAAGAATTCTGCCTCGGTGAAAGGTCAATTTTCTTGGAGTGCCGATTCTCTACTAACAATGAAAAAAAGGTGGATAAGGCCGTATGTGAAGAGCACATTTTTATACTGATGGCGTATGTTAAAGTTACTAACAAGATCGGAACCGGTGGAAGAAAAAATGATTGAAAGACGCCAAGTCACTGATCAATACATATGACATAAGGTACATACAGGATACTGGAAAAACATTTATTCGCACCAAAAGAGCTCACTAGAAAACAACGCGAATGATGAATATAATTTCGAAAGATATCAAATGACACGACACACATGTATGCGAGCAGTCTTTACAAGGAAAGGGCGGAGCCCAACAGCTTAAAGATACACTGAGATAACTAGACATCGTACTAAAATCTTCAGGGGCTGGTAGCTGGAGGAGGAGTGAGGAAAGGAATGGAAGGAATCTTAGGGAGAGAGGTAGGGATGCCCGGCACCGGGGGCAGGGCAGTTGGCACGGTTGGCATGCTTGGAAATGGCGGCAGAGCAGTGGTGGGCAATGTTGGCTGGGTGGTGGGCAGTGTCGGCAATGTGGGCTGAGGCAGGGTCTTAGGGATGGTAGGCAATGTGGGAATGGACGGCAATGGTGGCAGTGAAGTCGGTGTCGATATTTTTGGCATCGTGGGAAGGGACGGTATGGATGGTATAGTTGTCGGTATTGGTAGTGTTGGTATTGTGGGAAGGGACGGTATGGATGGCGTAGTTGTTTGCAGCAGATGACGAGCTCCGAAACTCATGTTGGTGGTTGAGAGAACTAGGGTGATGAAGAGAACAAAGCTCTTTGAGGAAGTAGCCATGTTAGTAACCGGAGCATGGATTTTATGTTGTGAAAGGCTCAAGGACTTGAAATTAATGAGCTAAGAGGAATGGATTGCTACTTGTGTGGGTAAATGGAGGAAGGAGATGGGAGTTTATATAGCAAGAGGTAGTTCAAATAGAAATTTGGGTTGTGATAATTAGTTGGTGACTGGCTTTTGGGTATGGTTGGGAAAAATAATAAAAAACAGAACATCTCTTTTATTGGCTCTTTGTTAGCTCACCTCTTCGGCTCAAATCTCCTGACAGATGGCCAATGCTTTCGTTGAAGTCAAGCTCCGCATCTATCTTTGTGGAAGGCAACTGAATAACTTGCTATTTTCTTAGGTTGATTGTTAACTTGATTTTGATTTTAAACATATAATTCTAAGGTTGCTATGTATTGCATTGACCGATCTCCGCAAAATTTTGACTTCGTCAAAGATCCGGTCTACTGTTAATTGGTTGGGCTTTAGCCATCAGGTATTTGTTTTTTTTTTCTTTACACAAATGATAAAAAAAAGGGTTAACATCACTAAAAATTCTAAATTGATATACCTATACTACATTTACTCCAAATTAGTTTTTGTGTAAAAAAAATAAAATTCTAAATTGATATAACAATGCCATATTTATCCCAAATTAATTTTTTATGTTATAAAAAATACTAGACCATTACATTTGTACCACATTTATTCTAACTTTTTTGTGTTACAAAAAATTCCAAATAGAAACTCTTAACCATGTTTAAAGCTAATGCTTTGAACTTGAGATCGAGAAGTGAAGTGGATAGTCAAGAAAATGAGGCATTTACGAGCTATATGAGAGTTTTTTGAAATTGAAGTAATCAACGAATTCCATTTCTAGTAGAATAATTGGCTTAAACACATGTTGATAAGGTTGAATTTTTGAATAGATTGCTTTTACGAATATTGAAATGACAAGAAACAGGTTAAGAAGGCTAAGAAGGCTGATCTTGAGATTTTTTTTATGTGATACAAAAATAAGTTTTGGGCAATTGTTGTATGATTGTACCAATTTGGGATTTTTTGTGACATGAAAAATTAGTTCGGGCAAATGTGGTGCAGGTAATATTGTTTAGGATTTTATGTGGCACAAAAATTAGTTTAGGCTAAATGTGGTGGTGCTATTAAGCCTAAAAAGAGTGAAAACTGGATACAAACATTCCATAAAAATAGTTCAAGTCTTATCTCCTTTGAGATTGGTGTCTAGTGTTGACAAACAAATTATGTTCATGGGATAGTTCCTATCATATATAGATAAAGCCGGAGTTGAGAGTGTTCATTCTAGTGCTCGTCATATGACACTTCTCTTAAACGTTGTGTTTGTCTCGTGGCTCAGTGTTATTTATCGATTATTTATGTGTTATCCTGCACTATTATATGTTATTTTCAAATGCTAATAATAGATAAAGTCAATATTTAGTTGAAACAATTAATTTAAACTTATAAAAAATGATCGGTTTAAAATAAGAATAGGATATAGATGTGTGTTTTCTGTGCCTTAAAATTGTAAGAGCACATAGAAAACCTTCGATTAATGCCAAAAGATGTTCAGAACTCCATAATGTGGCGTTGACTCTGAAGGACGCAAGAAAAGGTTCCTGAATATTGGTACCATTGTTTCTTGTTTATTATCTACCTTTTCTCTCCTTGAATTTTAGATCGATAGATTTAGAAAACAGCTTGAAATACAATTTAAAGAATATATGTCAGCTTGAATAATCATCCTAATCAATTTAAATTACTTAAGCCTAAGAAAATAGAATTACTAATACGATTTAAATTACAAAAGGTATGTAAATTAGATTATTGAAATATCACATGGCTTAATAATGGATTTTATATACTTTTGAGTTAATATCTTGAAAAATCCCAAACTTGTACACTTGTTACAAGTTCACCTAAAACTAATTTTTTAATCATGAAAAACTCCAAACTGATACACATGTAACAAATGTACCCCGAATGATAAAAAAAAAAAACCTAAAACTAATATACTTGTGACAAATTTACTTGAAATTAATTTGTTCAACTACAAAAAATCCCAAAATTGTATTTTTGTGACAAATATACCCTTCGTTGAATTGGATTAATGCCATAAAAAACCACAAAAATTGTACGATTGTGATATATGAATAGTAAAATCCCAAACTGATATACAAGTCAATTGTCACATATTATAAAACTTGGCAAGTTGATAATAACATTTAATGAAACCTAATATATGGTAAATTTATCACAAGTGTATCAATTTGGGGCTTTTGGTGGTCAAAAAATTAGTTCCGGATAAGTTTGTTACATATGTACTAGTATGAGATTTTTCAGGGTATTAATCCTGAAAAGCTCATACTTCACTCTTTCATTATAAATAGCTCATCCCATTTTGCATTTCTTCCTCCTTTCGTTGGTTTTGGAAATACTTCAATTCACGTGTTTAATGAGTTTCGCACTTTCGTGTCTCATCTTACCTATCGGGTTAAACTTTTGACTCGAATAATTGTGGGCAAAGATGATTCAAGCACTTGAAATTTGACGCTTGAGTCAGAAAGACTTTCTTCGCTTCATATCATTAGTCACAGGATTTTGTGTTGCCGAAGCTACAACGACCCACATAATTTTGTTGCAAAAAGGTTGGCCCTTAAGCCACGAAAAAAGTTGTTGCTATTGAGTCTCTATTTATGCTTTTTGTCATGAAATATTTCGCGGTGAAAAGTTTACTATTCTGCTACAAAATTACTCAATTTTGTTTCCAAGGTCTATTGCCACAGGCCTTTAGCCATGACATATCCGCCACCAAGATTTTCGTGGCAAGAAGCCTTACCCACGAAACTCCAGGCTTCTTAGCCAATAATTCCACCGTGGCGAAAGGTCGATTTTCTTTTAGTGCCGATTCTCCACTAACAATGAAAAAAGGTCAATAAGGCCGTACCCGGAGAACACATTTTTGTACTGATAATGTATGTTATAGTTACTAACAAGCTTGAAACAGTGGAAAGGACATGGAAGAATGGAAGCCAAGTCACTGATCAATACATATGATAGAAGGTACATACAAGATGCTGGAAAAACATTTATTCACACCAAAAGAGCTCACTAGAAAACCATGTGATTGAAAAATATAATTCCAAAAGACATCAAATGACACACCACACATATATGCGACCAATCTTTGCAAAGAAAGGGCGGACACCAACAGCTTAAAGATACACTGAGATAATCTTATATGGTACTAAAATCTTCAGGGGCTGGTGGCTGGAGGAGGAGTGAGGAAAAGAATGGAAGGAATCTTGGGGAGAGTCGTAGGGATGCCCGGCACCGGGGGCAAGGCGGTTGGCACGGTTGGCATGCTTGGAAGTGGCGGGAGAGCAGTGGTGGGCAATGTTGGCTGGGTGGTGGGCAGCGTCGGCAATGTGGGCTGAGGCAGGGTCATAGGGATGGTAGGCAATGTGGGAATGGACGGCAATGGTGGCAGTGAAGTTGGTGTCGATATTTTTGGCATCGTGGGAAGGGACGGTATGGATGGTATAGTTGTCGGTATTGGTAGTGTTGGTATCATGGGAAGGGACGGTATGGATGGCGTAGTTGTTTGTAGCAGATGACGAGCTCCAAAACTCATGTCGGCGGTTGAGAGAACTAGGGCGATGAAGAGAACAAAGCTCTTTGAGGAAGTAGTCATGTTAGTAACTGGAGCGTGGATTTTATGTTGAAAGGCTCAAGGACTTGAAATTAATGAGCTAAGAGGAATGGATTGCTACTTGTGTGAGTAAATGGAGGAAGGAGATGGGAGTTTATATAGCAAGAGGTAGTTCAAATAGAAATTTGGGTTGTGATAATTAGTTGGTGACTGGCTTTTGGGTATGGTTGGGAAAAATAATAAAAAACAGAACATCTCTTTTATTGGTTCTTTGTTGGCTCACCTCCTCGGCTCAAATATCCTGACGGATGACCAATGCTTTCGTTGAAGTCAATCTTCGCATCTGTCTTTGTGGGAGGCAACTGAATAACTTGCTATTTTCTTAGGTTGATTGTCAATTTGCTTCTTGATTTTAACATATAATTTTAAGGTTGGTTTGTGCTGCATTGACCGATCTCCCCGAAATTTGGGCTTCACCAATGATCTAGTCTACTGTTAATTGTTTGGGCTTTAGCCATTAGTTTTTTTTTTTTGGTTACACGAATAATAAAAAGAAGGGTTAATACCACTAAAAATTCTAAACTGGTATACTTGTATTATATTTACTCCAAATTAATTTTTATATAAAAAAATCCTAAAACAATACAATCATGCCACATTTATCCCAAGCTAATTTTTATGTTATTTCTAGACCATTACATTTGCACCGCATTTACTTTAACTTTTTTCTGTTACAAAAATTCTGAACAAAAACTCTTAATTATGTTAAAAGCTAATGATTTGAGCTTGAGATTAAGAAGTGAAGCGGATAGGCAAGAAAATGAGGCATTTATGAGATATTGGAGAGTTTTCTGAAATTAAAGTAATCAATGAATTCCATTTCCAACCGAATAATTGGCTTAAACACATGTTGACAAGGTAGAATTTTTAAATAGATTACTTTTACGGACGTTGAAATGACAAGAAATGGGTTAAGAAGGCTGACATTGAGATTTTTCGTGATAGAAAAATATATTTGGGGTAATCGTGGCACAATTACCCCAAATTGGGATGTTAAGTGAGATTTTTTGGGCCAACATTGAGGATGATTCTGAAGGACGCGACACAAGGTTTGTGAATATAGTATTGGTATTGTTGTTTCTCGTTTATTATCTACCTTTTTCTCTCCTTGTATTTTAGATTAATAGATTTAGAAAACAGCTTGAAATACAATTTAAAAAATATGTCAACTTGAATATATTAATGGTGGAAAAATCATCCTAATCAATTTAAATTACTTAAGCCTAAGAAAATAGTATTATTAATATGATTTAAATTACAAAAGCTATCTAAATTATATTGTTGAAATATCATGTGACTTGATAATGGGTCTTATATACTTTTTATATTCATGTGATGTTGGACATACTTCACTCTCCATTGTAAATAGCTCATCCCATTTTGCATTTCTTCCTCCGTTCGCTGGTGTTGGGAATACTTCAATTCTCATGCTTTATGAGTTTTGCACTTTGTGTCTCGTCTTATCTTTCACGTTAAACTTTTGACTCCAATAATTTTGGGCGAAGATGATTCAAGCACTATGAAATTCGACGCTTTGGTCAGAAAATCTTTCTTTGCCTCATATCATTACTCACCGAATTTTGAGTCGCCAAGTCGCCAAAGCGACGACAACCCACATAATTTTCGTTGCAAAAGTTTAGCCCTTTAGCCGCGAAATAAAATCTGTTGCTTTTGAGCGTCTACGCATTTTGTCATGAAATATCCCGTGGTGAAATATATACTTTTGCTACAAAATTACTCGATTTCATTTCCAAGGTCTATTGCCAAGGGCCTTTAGCAATGACATTTTGGCCACCAAGATTTTTCAAACAAGAAGTCTTAGCCATGAAATTCCAGGCTTTTTAGCCAAGAATTCCGCCGTAGTGAAAGGTCGATTTTCTTGTAGCACCGATTCAAAAAAGGTGGATAAGGCCGTATGGGAAGAACACATTTTTATACTGATGGTGTGTGTGTGTGTGTGTGTGTGTGTGTGTGTGTGTGTGTGTGTTATAGTTACTAGCAAGCTTGGAAGAGGCGGAAAAGACATGGATGAATAGAAGCCAACTCACCGATCAATACATATGATAGACGGTACATATAAGATACTGGAAAAGACATTTATTCGCACCAAAAGAGCTCACTACAAAACAATATGATTTAAAAGTATAATTCCGAAAGACATCAAATGACACACCACACATATTGTAACATCCCGGGTCACACTTGTGTGATATTGTCCGCTTTGGATACTGAGTCCTCACGGCTTTAAAACACGTCACACAAGTTTAAGAGGGACCCAAGCCTTATAAAGGCTTCCAGGAACCCCTCCCTAAGCGATGTGGGACAAGAGGGAGAGGAATCCCTTCCCCTTCCCTTGCGCACGTCCGAGGACCGGAGGCGTGGACGCACCGCCATCCCTCCTCTCCACGCACCGCCGCTCGGGTAATCACACTCTCCCCCCCTTGGGAGCACAGCGTCCTCGCTGTGGCCCCACACGCTGTCGGGAGTCGGCTCTGATACCATTTGTAACATCCCGGGTCCCACTTGTGTGATATTGTCCGCTTTGGACACTGAGTCCACGGCTTTAAAACGCGTCACACAAGTTTAAGAGGGACCCAAGCCTTATAAAGGCTTCCAGGAATCCCTCCCTAAGCGATGTGGGACAAGAGGGAGAGGAATCCCTTCCCCTTCCCTTGCGCACGTCCGAGGACCGGAGGCGCGGACGCACCGCCATCCCTCCTCCCCGCGCACCGCCGCTCGGGTCGTCACACATATATGCGAACAATCTTTACAAAGAAAGGGCGGACCCCAACAGCTTAAAGATACACTGAGATAAACTTATATGGTACTAAAATTTCAGGGGCTAGTGGCTGGACGAGTGAGGAAAGGAATGGAAGGAATCTTAGGGAGAGACGTAGGGATGCCCGACACCGGGGGCAAGGCAATTAGCACGGTTGGTGGGCAATGTCCGAATGGACAGCAATGGTGGCAGCGAAGTCGGTATTGAAGTTGTTGGTATTGTGGGAAGGGACGGTATGGATGGTATAGTTGTCGGTATCGGTAGTGTTTTTTTTTTTTTTGGTAAAGGGTAATAATATATTGAGCTTTAACCAACAAATATACAAGCTCGGGCACCACAAAACTTGCACTCAACAAGACACAGAACATCTAATTGAGTGAAAGGGCACCGGAGACAAAAGCGCACTGCAAAGCGGTCAAAGAAAACAGGGGCAAACAAGCAGCCCAAAAGAGACGACCTTTGGCACCCCCAAAACGGCTCCCGATCCGTTAGGGTCGCCACAGTTACGTCCTCTTGGAGCATACCTCTGAGACCAAAGAAATGTTTACATAACTTATAATACCTGGGGGTTTTCATTTATTTTCTTTACCGGTCCCTGCGCAATTAATATGGCGGAAGCATAATTCGACTACCCTTCAACAAAATATAAAGTGACACACACCATACTAAAACTTTCATAATTTAGGCCGAACACTTTTATTTATATAAGGGATGGACTATGATAGTTGGTACAACAAAACGCCGAGGTCTTTTTGTGCATGGCGATAACCCAAAAGAAAACCAACTTCTATCCTTGGATATCATCTACATCCGTCCATCACTCATGTGTCGGCATCCCAAAAATGCATCTCCTGCTACCCTTGACTCCAGATCATATCCAGTCAGGTCCGTTGGCCAGCGGTGGTGGTAGCACCGTCAGAAGGCGGCCATCCATACGAACAAGGACTGATGTGTACTCCTGGTGGATAAGCCCAGTAGAGAGGCCTACCTCAAAAGTCAGAAAGATCCTCACGCGCTCGAATACTAGCCCGTGCACCCCAGGATGACGGTGCTCGGTCCACTCCCATTGTAAGTAAATCAGGAGTCCGTAAAATATGCCAGGAGTCACAGGTAGCAGCGGCATTTTCGTTTAGTCTGAAATGTTAGTCCCCAAGAGGGGTGAGTACAACTACTCAGCAATAAAAGATCCATTACACTATATTATGTAGAAACTATAATCATCCAGATGCATACAAAACACACTTATATATATATATATATATATATATTATATATATATATATATATGCATGCCATCAAGGGTCTATTTTACTTGCACCACGTTCATAACAACAATTCAATGCCATAACAAACACATTTTCAGTACCGGGTGAAACTCACTCAATTTCATAAACAAATTCTCATATCGTGCCACATGCACACACATGCACTCCTTTAATGCACCGGTTTTAACGTTCAAAGAAAAGTTTCATTCCCCGGGGATCAGTGTTTGCATCCCTCCGGGCTTTCGCACCCAACCTGGCATCACGAGACCCTCTAGCACAAACCTCCGGGCATCCAGAGCGTGTTCCGTCACACCCTTGGGCATCTCGCACCCCACCTGGCATCACGAGGTATATCCAGGGCTCGCCATGAAAATGGTTGCCCCTTCCCTCCGGATTTACGTACAATCCCTACAACCGGGCATCCCGAAACTCCCGAGGACCCTCCGGCACAAACCTCCGGGCATCCAACGGCATCGACACACTCGACCCTTGGGCATCCCGACACTCCCGGGGCATCGTCGGCTCACACCTCCGACGGTAACATTCACATCACAATATACATCTCATTACAAAATACATTTGGATGCAATGACGTCATGGGTTCCATGGATTTATAAGACTTTATCAAATTTTCCAATGTCATGTGATATGCTGAATATCAATGCATCTATCAAGTGAATAACAAATAACAACTCAAGATACAATGATTCTTAGAACAAAATGAACAGTTCATAGCAAAACAGTGTAAAAACCAGAATACACGCCTTCAGTAGAGACTTCGAAATAACTAGCAAATGACCATGAAAAATTCTGAAATTTTAACACGTTATAAATGAGATCTGGAGGAAAATTTTTCATTAAGGAAACTAAGCCAGATTCGTTATGTATAATGAGTGGTAGTTCACACAACTCAGTTCAGTATTCTTTGATCCCAGAATAAAATCCAATAGGAAGCACTGCATATTAACAAAGATTTAAGCCATTGTATTGATTCCGAGAAGTTCTGATAAAATTATATACTCTAGTTCACACAATTCCTCACAACTCCCGTGAAGAAATCGAGATCAAATTCATATTAGAACTCTTCACAAAATTTCACAAAATTACAAGATTACACATGAAACTGCACTAGATTAAGCGAATCCCATAAATTTCCATTTCCACAGTAACTATCTTGCTTCCACAAGTCTACTAAAAGTCAGTCTTTCATCAATAAATCAACAGGATCAAGATATACACAAAACCAACGTAATTCCTCAATCTCATGATCCCGCTTTACTTTGATTACTCACAATTTAACATTCTAATTCCAGAACTCAATTGTTTCCAAGTGTATTGCACCATACTAGACAATAACAGCACCACATTATATAGATTCATGGACTTTCATCCACTTGCCTCAAGTCCTAGAGTTCAACAGCTAGGGAGTTCGGTTTGGCGATGCGGCCTGACGGCGGCGAAGACAAGTGGCGTCGACGGCGGCAGCTCACACGCACGGCAAAGGGTGGTCTCCTCTTCCTCTCGCCGTTCACTCCTCTGTTGTTCACTCACAATTTCTCTCGCTCAAACCCTCTCTTTCTCTCTCAAGTTTCGCTCACTCTCCCGAGCACAAGACCACTGGTTTTGCTAAAACCAGTTAAACGAAAGAGATGCATGTTTCGGTGGATGCAAGGGAAATGGACAGCTGGGCTGGACATGTCTTCAGCATGTCTTCCCTTACATTTTCGCTGGCTACCCATACACCAGCAACGTGTCATCATTCAGCCATGCTTTAGTCAACTTCTCTTCTAATTAGTTGACTTAATTGTCGACTATTAATGGGGTCTTTGGATTATATTAGGTTAGTAAGTTAATGGACGTGCGGTCCCTCCATAACAAAGCCCAAATAAATAAATAAAAACTGATCCTTAAACTTGCACAAATGTGGAGCATTCTCGGTCCCATGGTCTTGGTGTTTCAATTTCTTTTCTTATCTCATGTGCACTCAAGTGATATAATTGTGTCGAGTCATCAAAAGAAATATATGTCGATGATCTATTCAATGATTGAACCCTTAATAAACATGAGATATCGGTCCGTCAATGGAATCAAACAATGCTCATGCACAATACTAATAATACCATTTGGCGATGCTTTTATTGATCAGTCACTGCCGTCGCACATCACGGTTTGCGAAATTCTCGGGTGCCACACGACCACGCAGGGCTGGGACAACCAACCAAACAAAACAACCAAACTAACCAATGGAAAGGCCATGTAGGACCAGGAAGACGAAGCAACCAAACAACAAACAAAAAGAGAAGAGAAAACACCAGGGAAGGCGATGGAGGTGAGGGATGGCACCCGCACGGCACGGACGAGGAGAACTAGGCGATCGCCATAGGAGCACTGAAAATAGACAGGTCTAGGTCCTAGTTCCTTTGTAACCTCCTATTTCTCGGACTATTTTCCACGTTTCGGAAGGTTAAGGCTTTATCCTTAACAACTTTAATGAGATGCTTCTTGACAGCCGCAACCATGATCGGATGCTCTCTAAAGATAATGTCGTTTCTATACTTCCAAATAAGATGGGATAGAGCACCAAACGAAAAGTGTCCAATGGAATGATAGAAATCCTTACTTGAGAGGAATTTCACAGCCCACTGGAGATTTTCCACCCATGTCTTGTTCCTCCAAGGAAGGTTACACTTGGCCGCCCAAAAGTAAGCTATACTAGCCGTGATACAGCATCCGAAGAAGAGGTGGTCAATAGAATCTGGTGTGAGCTTGCAAAAGGCACAAACTTCTCTCCCAATTCTCCCATAAGACATAAGAAAAGCTTGGGTAGGAAGACGGTTCTTTATGATCAGCCATAGATTGAATTGGTATCTTGGAGTGATGGCCTTGCTCCAAATAAAGGAAGACCAATCAACCCTTGCTTTCCTTCTCCTGAAGCTCTGCCAAGCTGAGGTGACTGAAAAGAGACCGGACGGATTGTCCCTCCAAACAAATCTATCCGGGACCTCAGAGAGAAGCGGGAGTGGTTGGTTCCAAGAATCTAACACTGTTTTGAATACCTGACCCGCTGGAGAGAATAGGTCTACAACAGTAGCACACCTAGGAAGCCCGGAATCTAAGATAGTCTGCTCTGAATAAATAGTTTCCAGTGAACCTCTCTGATGCCAGTGGTCAAACCAAAGGGAGACTCTTCGCCCATCACCAATCCTCCAGTAGAAGGAGAGTCAAAACTCGGATCTCAGTTAAAGGATCTTCTTCCATGCCCACGAACAATAAGTCGGCGCCTTGACCACCCAGAAATTCCTCCCACCCTTCAGAAAAGTAGAGTGGATCCACTTGCACCATAAGGATTCCTTATCCGTGAAGAGGGTCCAAATATGCTTAAGCATCGTAGCCTTGTTGTACTCTCGCAAACTGCGAATTCCAAGACCTCCTTCGTCCCTAGGGAGACACACATCCTCCCAAGATACTTTAGCTCCTCCTTTCCCAAGGGAAGATCCCTTCCACAGGAATTGTCTAAGGATCTGCTCAATACGATCTAAAACTGCCATAGGAATAACGAAGACACTAGCCCAATAAGCTTGTTTAGCATGGAGCACTGATCTTATAAGCTGAACTTTGCCGACAAAGGAAATAAAGCGATGAGTCCAGGATTGCACCCTCGCTGTAATATGGTCGATTAAGGACACACTGTGACATCCCAATTTTTCTCAATTTTATTTTCAGTCAATTGAGTTAGGCAATTCATCTGTGCATGTAGTTCGTCTCTCAGAGTTGGCCACTCACGAGAGAACTAGTCTATTGAGTGAAGTAATTAAGGAATTTTACCGCGTCAGACTTGGGAAATGATCACCCTTGGGTCGGATGCAAGAAAACTTCCCCAAAAGCTACTCAGTGGATTAGGCGCGCTGAAATTGCATCGGAGTGAAATTAATCGTGAAATTGAAATCGAATTCTGAAATTGGAAGTCATGGGGTGTCGCAAATCTTATTAGGAACATTGGATTAATTCATGGACTTTAATTTGGACTCAAATAGAAGAGAATTGATGGAAATTGAAGTAATTGAATGTACAAGAACTTGGACCCCGTCGGAAAATGAAATTGAATCTATTGGACTAAAGTTGTGGAAGGTTGGAGTTAGTGGATGATGCCATCACATGTGAGGTCATGAGTGAGGCAAGATTGGCTAGGGTGGTGACAAGTGGAAGGTGAGGATGAGGCCTTGGAAAGGTGGGATGTCACTTCCCCCTTGTCTCCATCATCTTCAAGCTTGGGAGGGAAAAGAAAGAAGGAAAACCAACGGAATCGAGCTGCTCGTCCGCCTTCGCCCGCTCGACCGTCGCTGCTCGTCGTTCGCCGCCGGAGCTCACCGTCGCCGCTTGCCCGCGCGCGATTGCCCGCCGTCCCGTGTGCGAGTTGACTTCCGTCCGCCGAGCCTCCCGCGTCGTCGTCTCTCTAAGCTGGCAGTTGCTCGACGTCGCCACACCTCGCCGAAGCTCCCGTCACCGCCGTTCTTCCGCTCAAGCCTCCGCCGGTTGTTGCTCAAGCTATCACCGGTTTTCCTCCGCCGTTGCTTCGCCCGTTCAACCGCCGTTCCATCACCCTTCAAGCTCGGTTAGTTGCTGGAAAAACCAGCAAGAACCAGCTCCTTCCAAGCTTGGTTTGGCTTCCTTTTGGTCCTCATTTGGTGTTGATCCGTGTAGGTTTGTCGTCGGCGTCATCGTGCTCTTTGCCGGAGACTCGTCGGAAAGCGATTCTGGTGAGTTTACCTCACTAAACCGTGATTAGCGGGTTAATGATGCCCTAAGTATGCTTAGCTTAATTTGATTGAGATTAGGTGGTTAGATTAGTTTAATTAGTTGTGGATTAGATTAATGTGATTAATTAAAGTCAAGTGTGTTTAATTTAAAGGTTAAGTATGTTTATTTTTTAAAATAAACCTTGATGTGACTTAAAGGAATTTATTTATGATTTAAATAAATGCTTCAAAATTGTTGGATTATTTAATAATATATCATATTCCGAAATTTATTAAAATATTATCTACTAAAAAAAAAAACTCGAAAAATTATTTTTGATCCTAGTTGCTCAGAATTTCGTGCCGATCGCTGCTGTGTATGTAGATTTGAAATTGATGATTGGTTGTGGCGAATTGAGTGTGATTGCGATTTATGAGGATTCTTTATAAAATCCTAAGTGTGGGAATTGATGGGAGATTGGCTTTGATTGACCACCTATTAGAGGTCGTGCCTAATAGGGCCGTGATGGACCACCTATGAGAGGTCGTGCCCAGTGAGGCCGTGATGGACCACCTATGAGAGGTCGTGCCCAGCGAGGCCGTGATGGACCACCTAATTAAAGGTCGTGCCGAGTGGGGCCGTGATTGCCACTGGTTATTAGACCTTCCTATAGGGTCGAGATTGGAAGTAGTAATTGATTTACTAGAATAACATGTAATCGGCCGAGTCGATTGATCGCTGAGACGATCCAAGTGGTTGAATTGTTATGATGATGTGATTGTGCATTCGTTGTTGAGTTATTAGAATTGCACGTGGTTGAATTATATAAACTGTGCCAACCTGCCGATGAAGGTTAAGGCGAGGTAAGTCTTCTTGATGTCGTGGCTAAGCTACTTTGGGGCGTATTTACTTTCTAATAGGGGTTTAGGAGGGGTGAACTTGCTGAGACAAAGTCTCATCCCGGTTTGGAGAAAATATTACAGGACCGTAGATGGCGAGACCCCCGGAGATGAGTGGCCTGCCGACGAAGATTGATCAGACGACAGAGAGTGCTCCTGACCCTGGGAGTCCTTGGGTCTATCAGTTGGTTAGGATCCTCATCTGGGTCCAAGTGGACGTGCATGACAGAGTACCGTACATGTTTAGGGCTTAGTTTCGTTTCGGAGTTGATGGTATTAGGGTTGGCCCTTTGGATAGCATGGATATTCCGCTGGCGGTGATGAACGCCATTTTGGGTGAAGGCGTGGCGGATCTTCCTGGCGGTGGAGTGATCAACGCCTCGCCCCAAGCCTCTTGGGTGACAGATCCTGAGGATGTGGGATCGTCGAATGGGGCTGACCAGTAGTCCTAGGACTGTTGATTTTCTTTTGGCTGAATGATCCATGTTATGTAGGCTGACCCTTTTTGATGCACATAAACTTTGACCCATTTTTTTGGTGCATAGTCTCCAGATCGTTGATGTATGTAAGCCCTGGATTGATAATGATGTATGGAAGTATGTTTGTTTGATTTTGAATTGATTTTCCTGCTATCCTATACCGTACGTTTTTGTCAGGGGTTTCTTAGCACGTTCCGCATGTGCATAATAATTATTTAAGAAAGAATAAATTGAGGTCGGCGACACTACCTGGAAATGTCGCATTTATATGACCATGGCGGGTTGTTTCACGTGTCTCGAGGCTCGGGGCGTGACATACACACTTCACCTTGTCGAGCCTTGAGGAGATGATGGGAGCTCCTAGATAACGCATCGGTAGTTTTCCTTCCACGAATCCAAAGGTGTCCTTAATTTGACACCTCAAATCATCCGAGCCCCCTGAAAGAAACACTTCACTTTTGCTATTATTCAGCTTCAATCCACTCCAAGCTGCGAAGGTATCCAGCCCATCCTTCAGAAGCAAGATGGAGGCCATATCCGCGTGGCAAAAGAGAAAGACATCATCCGCAAAGAAAATGTGTGATAATCGCATGGCCTTGCACCTCCAGGAGAAATTAAAACCCGGCTGCTTCCGCACAAGAGGTGAGGATCCCTGAGAAGACTTCCATAACCAAGGTGAAAAGATAAGGAGACATAGGGTCACCCTGTCGAAGGCCTCGGCTACTCGGGAAAAATCCATGGAGGTCCCCATTCAATGAGATAGAAAACATAGGTGTGCGCACACATACCATGATAAGACGAATAAGATGGTTCGGGAAGCGAAAAGTATGCAGAACCAACTCAAGGAAGTCCCAGTCTACCGTATCATAAGCTTTCTGAAAATCCACCTTCACCGCACATTTGGGAACGAATCGCTGAAGATGGAACCTGGCAAATAGCTCCTGAGCTAGGAGAATGTTATCCCTAATCCGTCGACCCTTTCTGAGAAATCCACCTTCACCGCACATTTGGGAATGAATCGGTGAAGATGGAACGAGACAATAAAACAATGGGATAGGAAATAGCTCATATTGAGCTAGAAGAATATTATCCCATAGTATATTTACAATACTATTCAAAACATACTTGTCTCACACCTATCTATGCTAAGACAGGATTTACAAAAGAGATGGGATTTCAGTCCACGAGTTCCTCTTCCTTAGCTTCTCCTCGGGGTCCCGAAATGGTTATTCAATAACCAATGAGACCACGTCTCGCCGAGTCCTACCCCTAAGACTCGATCGAAGCCAATACACTATAGGTTGCCTAAACACGCACGAGTTAGAGGACTTACCTTGGCCTCGGCTCCTCTCAAGATCTAGTGGCTTTACGGTCCCACCCGACCCTCTCAAGAACTAGTGGCTTTACTACGGTCCCACCCGACCCTCTCCGCATTCAATTTAGGAATAAACCTTAAATCCATTCATAAATTACTTTAGCACCAAATAAAGTTCAAATAAATAAACGGACTGCACCACGACAATCAGCACGAGATTCCGGTCACTGGCCATCCCAGTTGAATTTCCGGAAAAATAAATAATTAAATAATTAATTTCGAAAATTAAATAAATAATCATGAAAAATCCAATTTAGGCTTGTAATGCCGAATTGGACACCAAGACGAGCCCGGGTTAATTACCGAGACTCGTTCCATAAATAACATGGCATGTCTACTTGCTAATGTCTATTTCTAACCACCTAACATGCATCATTAAGTCTCTAATTTAATTGACCTAAACTAATCTAACCACCTAATTGCATTTAATTAAATCTAACCAACCCTAAGCATATTAGCAAACTAATAAAGCTTTAGTGAGTAAAACTCACTTGACAAAAGCGGAGATCGAATCACCGCAACGGCGACGCGACGGCGGCCGAAACCCGAACTTTCGGCGGCGTCGACGGACACTTGGGCCGGACCTACAAGCCACGCAAGCCCACAGAAATTTCTAGGCTTGGGCTTGGCTTCGCGGGCTTCTAATTTTTGATGGGCTTCGCTGAGATGGCTGCTGGACCAACAAATTTCGCTGGGCTTAAAATCCAATGGGTTGAACTTCAAGTGGGCCTATTTTCACGGGCTTCAAGTGCTGGAAAATTTGGGCTTCAATTCAATTGAATAAGCTGAACTGTATGGGCCTGTTGCTGTGAATTTTCAATTGGGCTTGAAGACTGCAAGAATGGGCCGAAGACTACTGAACTTGCGTGGGCTGGATGCTGGGCCGAAGACACTCGAACGAAGGGCAGCAGCTTCGGTCTTCGTGGCGGCTGAAGCAGCGAACTAAAGCAGAACGTGGACGAAGCTGGCTGGCGCAGGGTCAACAAACGGTTTCGCTGGGCTGAAACTTCAGTGGAGGTGTTGACCGAGCAAGAAGGAGCTCAAATACGTGAGTGGCAGCAGGCGGTGGACGTGTGGCTTCGGTGATTTGCTGGCGGTTGAAGACACACGGAGAGGACGTAGCTGCTTCGGTGGATGCGTGGATGAACGGGGTCAACGATGGAGCTTCTTCTGGTTTCGTTGTTGACCGAGCGTGGGCTGGCTGAAGACAAGAAGCGGTGGAGAATTCGGTGGACTCGGGCTTCGCATGGGGCAGCTTCGGTAGGATGTGGAGCTGGCGTGAGTGGCCGACAAGGTCAACAAGATGCAAGGAAGAAGACTTGGAGTTGGCGGCGTGAGTGGAGAGTGTGGGCTTCAATTCGGTGGAATGAACTTCCAGCTTCGACCGTGGGCGTGAGGGAGAGCAGAAATGGAGAGAGAGATGAGTAGATGGCGTGAGGGATTCGCTCAAGCAAAGCGGCAGAGAGAGAGAGAGAATTGTGATGAGAGGTGAGGGCCCCTTAAGCTTGATATTTTGCAAAATATCTTACACAAGTCATTCTAGGCCATGTATAATTTACTTGGCTCACAATAGGCCTCCCATGCACTCTTCTAGAAGCCCAAATGGTCCAATTGTTGTGGCTTGGTGGGGGTACACGAATTTGGGGAGGGGAATTAGCTTAAATAAATTCAATTTATCCAATAAATTCCCAAATTGAGGTCCAATTTCAACGTAGAAAAATCCCAAATGATTTTCTATAAATCCCCGACACACAACGGCTCAGTCTGAAAGTCCAATTTCCCTTTAATTTAGCCAATCTGAACTTTCGTCAAATTTCCGCGACGTCCAGAAACGGTTTTCCGTAAAATTTCCCGAATCTCCGAAAAATCTTACGAGACCGAGTCGATGCTCCTAAAATTTATTGTGACATGGCCAAAACTTCAATTTCTGAAATCGGACTCGAATTGGCGGTTAATTTTCATTCGGTGCGTTTTTAGCGTGACCTAGACTATCGGGTAGTTTTCACGATTTTCTTCGAGCCACTATGAACCCACTCGACTCAATGGCGACTCTTGATTGTCGTGAAAATCTCGAGAATTCAATTACGGACACAGGGTACCAAAACAATAAGAAAATCAGTCTAGTGTCGGCCGACGAGAATTTTCTAATTCAGTGGTGTCACCCACGATTAGTCACATATCTCTATGGTCTATCTCGATTTCAAATCGATGTGCCGTCTCGACCTCTAAAGATGGACACGGTCAAGGAGTCGATTCATGATCGAGTTCTCAAGTCTATTGCCTTAAAATTCCTTAATAATTTCCCCATTTGCTAGTCTAGTTATCTCGAGAGTGATCGGCTCTGAGAATAACCCTATAGACGCGTCAATGAAATGCCCGATTTATTCAGTAGAAGACAGGGTTGAAAATTTGGGATGTCACACTGATGGTGTCCTGAAGCACTGTGGCTACGCGGTTGGCTAAGACCTTGGTAATGTATTTATAGATCGTGTTGCAGCAAGCAATGGGCCTATAATCATTTACCGAGGTAGCATTAGGCACCTTAGGAATCAACACCAAGATTGTGGAATTAATCTCTCTTAGAAGTCTCCCCGTAACAAAGAAATCCTTTGCTGCTTCAATGACCAACGGTCCTACAAGGTCCCAATTACTCTTGAAGAATTCGACACCAAACCCATCCGGCCCCGGGGCCTTCCCACGGGCTAGAGAGAACATAGTGTCCTTTGATTTCCTTCTCCGAAAAAGGGGGTGGCGAGAGAAGCGATGTGATCCTCTGTGAGCGGACATCGGATAGCTTGCTGCATCTCTCTCAAAGCCGACCTAAGCGGAAGATTGTGCGGTGCAAACAGCTCTTTGAAGCGAGTGACATATGTGTCCTGAACAAGGTTCGGCTCAGTGACAAGATTCTCATTCCTATCAAGAACTGATATGATCCTATTCCTCAAATGCCTTGAAGTCACTGAATGATGAAAGTATTTAGTGTTCTTATCACCATTCTCGAGCCAACGGATTCTGGACTTCTGTCTGAAGAATGCCTCCTCCTGATTTCTCAACTCTATAAAGGTACTACGGTGGCTCTTTTCTAACTCCGCCAAGAGGATGTTGGTTGGATCCTGTTGCAGGTCCACTTGCGCTAACCTAAGAGCAATTCTGGATTGAGCAACCCTCTCGGACAGATTAGAAAAAGAATCCCTATTCAGCTGTTTGAGAAGACCCTTAAGAGCTTTCAGCTTGGTAATCAGTCTATACATGGGAACACCACCTCCCGGTGCCTCCCACACTTGACGAATAGTGTCCTGGAAGGACGGATGCTCTATCCAGAAGTCAAAGAATTTGAAGGGCTTCCTTCTCAACACTGGATTTGTTACCTTAACTACCATAGGGGAGTGGTCAAAAATACCAGAAGTCAGAAAAGACGCTTCTGAATAAGAGAAGTGCAAGATCCATAACGCGTTTATTAATACCCAATCAATCTTCCTCGCTTTCCGATTGGCCCCTGAAGACATCAACCACGTGAACCGAAGTCCCACATATCTCAAATCTTTAAGCTCCGCCTGACGTAGACATTGATTAAACTCATCAAAAGAGGGAGGCCAGGCGTTAGAACCACCAAACCGATCAGATGGACCTCTTAAGGCGTTGAAATCTCCTGCCACCATCCAAGGAAGGTCGTAGGTGTAAGAACTCATTCTGATTAAGTCCGCCCATAGAGGCCTCTTAGAAACAAAAGAGTGTTGGCCATAGACGACCGAGGTGCAACAACAAAGGCTCGACAAAACATGCCTGACTCTATCATGTATGGCCTGATCATTGGAGGAGATCACTTCAAAATTTACCAGTGAAGGGTCCCAACCAACCCAAATCCTGCCTCCCGGAGTAGAATCATAATTGGCAATCCAAGTCCATCCAGGCAAAAGACCCGACGACAGGGGGCCAAAGAGGTAATCCGGGACTTTAGTCTCCAATATTCCGACCAAACAGAGGCCGTTAGACTGAGCCAATTTACGAACCTTGGCTCTCCTCAAATGATCCATTAGACCTCTAATATTCTAGAAACCGAAATACATATATATATATATATATATATATATATATATATATATATATATATATATATACTATGTACATGAAGCTTTATCTCTACACAAAGAAAGACAAAGGAGGCAAGGCCTACCTTGGTTTCTGGGATTTGCGGCGAGAGGCTCCCGACGCTTCAACGATCCCCACCGGCTCCGGATCAGGGGCTAGAGCAAGCAGCCTCTCCTGGATGGTCTCTATACTCGTCGCGGCCGAGGTCGCAGGATGAAACGGCGAATCAGGGGAGGAAATGTCTTCCTCATCCGCGGAGGAGTCCGAGGCCTCCACTTCCAAATCCCGTTCGTGATCAACCTTTGGCGGGGGAATAATGGGCGGCCGGGACCCAGCCGTGAGAGAGAGGACGACCTTAGGGAAGAGGTCGATCTTCGGGGGTGCACTGGATCCCCTAACAGCCTTTCGAGCAGGGGCAGAAGGAGTAATAATCGCAAAGTGCTGGTCCGCGCTTGTTGAAGAAGAGGGGATGGATTCACCTGTCTTGGCGCTCTTCTTTTTCTTTTTCTTTTTCTTCGCCTTTTTCCTAGTTTGATCTTAAGCGGGCAAAGGTGATGTACTCACTTGAGGAGAATCACTGTCCTCCGCTAGAACAGTTTGCACCAAAACTGGGGGAGGCTGAATCCGAACTTGAGGAGAATCACTGTCCTCCGCTGGAACGGTTTGCACTGAAACTGGGGGAGGTTGGGGCCGAACAAGTTCTGCCTCAGACTGAGGCGGGATTGGGATGACTACTGCTAAATGAAGTGGAGCAGGGGCAAGCGAGGAAGGACTATCTGGAGCTGTATGGGGTGGAGTAGGAGCAGTTTCTATCCTTCGCTGCTCCGATGTCTCGTTTACCGGAGGAGAGGCTGCCCTTTGAGGATTCGGAGCAGCCATACCCGGCGGAGAAGGAGCGGCTGGTGGAGCAGGATCGACCGAGGGCTGTCTGGTCGGACGGTAACCAGTCTGCCTTGGTTTCGGCGTTCGCCCAGCGGCATTCTATTCCCGAAGAGGAGCACGACAATTGTGGCCAAAAGCATTGCAATCCGAGCAAGCCACCGGGAGCCATTCATATTCTATGCTAATGAACCGAGAGACTCCCTTCAATGTGACTCTGGCCTTCTTGACTCTTGGCTGATTAGCCGTGATCTCCACACAAATTCTCGCGAATGAGACCATCTTCATTGCATCAGTCCGTTGATCAATGTATAGCGGTTTCCTCGCTGCACTCGCTATTGCGCTCATCGCCGGCACCGTCCAACACTCAAGTGGCAAATTCCGCAATCGAATCCAAATGGGGATGGTGGATTGGTCTTCTTTCTTGAGGTCCATGAGCGGCTTCCATTGCTGAAGTATTAGAGGCACTCTAGCAATTGTTACCCGCCCATCTTCGAGGATTTTCCTCCTAAACCCGGGGTTCGGGATTTGGAGGAAGAGAAATCCTTGATCATCGGCGAAGATTTCCCCAATTTTGGAGCCCCACACCTTCCTCAACGATTGCTCCATCAATCCAAATGGGAGTTTTCTTCTCCCTACTAGATATCCGACCAAACAATCATGCCATTTCGGGTCCATGGCATCGAGTGCATCATCCGAGAGATTGACAATAGCCTCTCCATCCACAAAAGTGGGCGGAATGAAGGTTAAGTCGGATCCTTTCATCGCCAATCGAGCCACATTTGCCCAAGTACGCGCCGGGGCATCATGGTGGCCAACCGGAGGGTGAACAGGTCGTTTAAAGGCTGATCGTTTGCGGCTTCTTCCTCTGGATTGTGGCCTTGAAGACGAGCTCTGAGGGCCCTTCAGCTTGTTCCTCAAATCAGCTGGTCTGGATGAGGAAGCCCCGCAAAACTAGGTGGATTCGAATGAGCAGCAGCTCCAAGGGCGGGGCGCGAACGCCCCATTGCAGAGTCAGCCGACAGCCTGGCTGAGGGGTTGAAAACAGTCTAGCAGTAGCTGTAGGCATTTTCACAAATACCTAGCGTGCACCCCGACCACCACCGAGAAAAAACAACATCGAATAGGGAAAACCGAATCTCCTTCACCTCCAATACAGATCCCCAAACTACCCAGCTGACTACAGTCGAATCACTCTCACCAAAACCTAGCAGATGGAAACGCAAAGCGGGATCGAACAAAGTAGGCAGTCGGACAGAGAGAGACCTATTCAAGGAGGAGGAACCGCTAAACTTGGATGAATGGCAACAGGAAAGATCCAATGAGGGTTGTACGATCTGATCCCCAGCAGAAGACGAGCTCAGCAGCTGGGCTTCCTGCACCGCAAACCAGAGACGGACCAGCAATCGCCCGCACACCGAGCTACATGGAGATCTCTCGACTCAGCCCAACCCAACCGGATTCCCTTGAGTAGGAGATAGGTATAGGTGATGGGAGACTCTTCTCAAAAAATCAGCCCAAACAATCCATAGCAACTCCCTGGCTGAAGAAAAAACCAGTTGGAAAACAGCAATCCAGAAAATGGTAGAATTGAGCAACTAGGGTTCCGATTTCTCTGAATGTAGACCATCCCAATCGAAATCCTTCTGTGGAAAGTTAGAGGGGTATGAGAAGAAGCTCCCCTCCGAAAATCAGCGCATTCCGACCACCACAGCCCCGGGAATCAGCAAAACACCAGAACGATGAACAGTAACACGAGAATTCGGCTGGAGAGCATTCGGTGAACAGTTGTTGGTTTCTATCTTTCGTAGCATTCGTCGATATCGGTAGTGTTGGTGTTGTGGGAAGTGACGGTATGCATGGCATGGTTGTTTGCAGTAGATGGCGAGTTTAGAAACTCATATTAACGGTTGAGAGAACTAGGGTGACGAAGAAAACGAAGCTCTTTGAGGAAGCAACCATATTGGTAACTAGAGTGTGGATATTATGTTGTGAAAGGCTCAAGGACTTGAAATCAATGACCAAAGAGGGATGGATTGCTAATTGTAGGCAATGGAGGAAGAGGATGGGAGTTCATATCGAAAGAGATGGATGTGTGGAGTTTAGTATTGTGACAATAGGTTGGTGACTGGCCTTTGGGTATGCTTAGGAAAAGAAAAACCAAACATCTCTTTATAGTTTCCTTGTTAGCTCCCCACCTCAGCTCAATCTTCCACTTGCCAAAAGAAAAGACAAAGGTCAAATCTGTTGTTTTTGTTCTGAGAGATGGCCATGCTGTCATGAAGTCAAGCTTCACAAATATGTCTATGTGGAAGGTAACTGAACAACTTGCTTCATAACATACCGATTTCTAGGTTGGGTGTTAACTTGTTCTTGGATTTTAACATGTTAATCTAGGTTTCTTTGTGCTGGCTTGACTGATCTCTCCGACCTTTGGACTTCAACAATTACATGTTGGTCTACTGTTAGAGTGATGGTGGATTTAGCCTTTAGCTACTATTTTTTTTCTTCTCTTGATTGCACAAAAGATAAGAAGGATTACTTTACTAGCCACAGACTTTGCACGAAAAAATAGTTCCAGTCTTATCTCCTTTGATTGTTAGATGCTAGCAAATAAGTTATCTTCACATGATTATATCTATTATATATAATTAAAGGTAGAGTTGAGAGAGCATTTGTTCTTATACTTGCCAAGTGGCACTTCTCTTTGGGTTTATGCTTGCCACATGGCATCACACTCAGCATTGTATTGCCACGTGCTCCAATAATCTTACCGATTACTTACATGTTGTTACACACTCTTGTTTGTTATTTTCAAAATGTAGATAAAGTCAGCAATTGAATATCTTTGGATGTTAAAAATATATAAAGTATATTTAGCCAAAACACATAATTTATACTTGGCCAAAATAATTGAAATAAACTAAGAAAAGGAAAAGGATGTGTGTTTTATATATTATAAATGGATATTAGATTCTGCATTAATAGTCCTCCTCCTCCTCCTTTGATACATTTTCACATAGGTTAATAGACATTTCTTTTGCATGGCTCTAACATATGTTTATAGTTTTATTTTTGCTGTTCTTTTTAATTTGCCTTTATCTTTTGTATTGAATTTTTAACATACTTTGTTATTTTGGTTTTATTTTTATTATTTGAAAATTATGCACACCTTAGAGAAATTAGTAAATTATAAGAATTCAATTAGAAAAATAGTAGTTGAAGGAGCTGGATTTAGGAGAAAAGAAATGGGCAGTGGGTTGACGAGCGAATCAGGCAGAGTTATCTATGATGCCCAGATCATTCCGGCGAAAATCTGCGCCCTCTCGGCATTCGATCGGACCATCTGTTGCGGATGGAGGCTATGCATCTGTGCTTCATATTACACCATTTTTACGAGAAAATTGTTCAATTGGTTCTAAACATATTGTATGGATATTAATTGAGTCTTTAATTTTTGTGTAAAATTATAATATAGTCCTCCTGATAATTTTTTATTGGAAATTGTTAACGTGACTATGTGCCATGCCGAATAACCGGCGATGATGGAAACGTCACGTTAGCAATTTTCCTCGAAAATTAAATGTAATAATTAAATTAAAATTTTGTGCAAATATTTTGAACTCAATTGGCGTTCGCAAAATAAATTTGGTGCTTGTTGGGAAATTTTCCTATTATTTTATTGACTGAGCAATTCTATTTTTTGCAGGTGCCGATGCTCTTTTGACTTTTTGGTTGATTGTCGAGGAGGCTGGACAGCTATTTATATGATAATTTGATTTATAATTTTTTTTCTTTTGGATTGATCATCAAGGATGTTAGACCACCTTTAGTTAATGATATGATCTTGGTTTTTTTGGTAATCATATAGGAGACTGGACTACTATGTCATGTATTGCTAGATTATGAATAAATTGTTTAGTTTTATATTTGCTCATTTGCTTAATTTATGATGTGTCAATAGCTACAAAAACAGAAATAAAAACACCCAGAATTGCAAAAGCAACCTAAAATATAAATTCGAAATTTGCAAAGGACTTTTAGCAACAAACTTCGTCTCAAATTTGCACCCTTTTAGCCACAAAAAAATGATGTACTTAATAATAATAATTACAACCAAATTTTGGGTTGAAAACTACAAATAGATTCTCATTCACTTTTAGTCATGAAAACTTCGTTGGTCATATGCAACAATTTGTTATGTGGTGAAAAACATATGGATTGTTAGTCACGAAATGTTTTGTTGCCTCGAAATTTTTGCGTGGCTAAAAGTAGGGGTTTGTCTCACAACGTCTTCATCACAAGATATTTTATGGGCCAAGATGATTTGACCGCTACGAAATTTGACACTCCGATTACAAATATTTTACCTGGCCTCATATCATTAGCCGCTAAAATTTGTGCCGTAAAAGCTAATAAAGCCCTATGAAATTTTCGTCGCAAAAGGTTAGCCCTTTAATCGCAGCAAAAGAGCTCCCACGGAAACAGCATGAATGATAAAAAGAATCCCAAAATACATTTCATGATACGACACACAAATATGCAAACAAGCTTACAGACATAAGGGGGGACGCCAACAATTTAAAAATATTCTGGAGTGACCTCAAGTGATGCTAAAATCTTCAAGGGCTGGTGGCTGGAGATGTAGTGAGGAAAGGAACAGAGAGAATCTTAGAGAGAGAAGTAGGGATGCTTGGCATCCACGCTAAGGTGGTCGGCACGGTTGGCAAGCTCGACAGTGGCGGCAGAGTAGTTGCAGGCAGCGCTGGTTGTGTGGTGGGCGGCGTCGGCATTCTGGGCCGAGTCGGGACCGTTCGGACGAAAGGCATAGGCAGCTTGGTGACCTTTGGCGATTTGGGCATGGACGGCAAAGGCGGCAGGGTCGTTGGTATTTGTGTTGGTTGTGTGGTGGGCAGCGTCGGCAGCCTGGGCTGAGCCAGGGTCGTTAGGATGGCAGCCATAGGCAGACCGGTGTCCTTTGGCAATGTGGGCTTGGATGGGAAAGGCAGCATCGTCATCGGTATTGATGGTGTTGGTTTTGTGGAAAAAGACACTATAGCTGCCATGGTTATGTCCTGCAAATGACGAGCTCCAAAACTCATATTGATGGTTGAAAGAATTAGGGCGATGAAGAGAACAAAGCTCTTTGACAAAGAAATCATATCTGCAAAATGGAGCATGGGTTTTATGTTGAGATAAGGCTCAAAGGGCTTGAAATCGATAAGCTGAGGGGAATGGGTTGCTAATTGCGTTCAAGGCAATGGAGGAAGGGGATGGGAATTTATATAGTAAGAGATAGTTACATAGAATTTAGGGCTGTTATGATAAGTTGGTAACTGGCCTTTGGGTATGGTTAGGAAGAAAAACAGAACATCTCTTTACAGGTTTTCTTGTTAGCTCACCACCTCAGCGTAATCTTTGTGGAAGGTAACTGAACAACTTGCTTCATAACAGACCATTATCTAGAATACTTGTTAACTTGTTTCTTGATTTTAACATGTCAATCTAGAATTCTTTGTGTTGCCTTGATTGATCTCTCCAAACTTTTTTTTGTCTTAGGAAAATATCCAAACTTATACATATATAACGTATATACCCTATATTTTAGTTCCATGTAGGATATATTTGTTATACCGGTATAATTTAGGGGGTTTTTATGACACAAAAAAATAAAAATAAAATTGATGTATAGTTCAAGGTATTTGTATCACGATGGGCATAGTTTAGGGTTCTTTTGTGATATTAATCTAATTTGAAATTTTCTCATTTTCTTAATTTATAATGTATCAATAGCTGGAAAATCAGAATTAGAAATACCAAGATTTGCAAATCTAAAATATAAATTCAAAATTCACAAAGGACTTTTAACAACGAACTTGGTATCAAATTTTCACCCTTCTAGCCACGAAAAAAATGATGTACAAAAAAAAAAAAAAATACTATTAGGGACGAAATTTTGTGTTGAAACCTACAAATAAATTCACATGCACTTTTAGCCTTGAAAACTTTGTTGGTCAGATGCGACGATTTGTTATGTGTAGAAGAACATATTGACTTTTAGTCAAGAAATATTATCCTCCCGAAATTTCAACTATGAAAATTTCGTGGCTTAAAGTGGGGATTTTGCCCATGACGTCTTCGCCACTAAATATTTCGTGAGCCAAGATAATTCCATCAAAATTTGACGCCGGTTATGAATTTTTTCCTGGCCTCATATCATTCCTTACGAAAGTTTCGTCCCCAAAGGCTAGCCCTTTAACTACAAAAGAAATTTCTGTCTCCATTGAATGTCTATTTTGCGCCTTTGCCATGAAATACTTTTCAGGGTGGGGTGAAAAATATACTTTGGGCCACGAAAATTACTCGATTTCGTCGCCAAGGTCTACCGGCCAAAGGCCTTTAGCCACGACTTCTCCGCCACGAAATTCCAGGCTTCTAGCGACGAAATTCCACTGTAGCGAAAAGTTGATTTTCTTAGAGGGTCCGCTCTCGTGCTAGCAATGAAAAAAGGCGGATAAAGCCGTACGTGGAGAACTCTTAATACTTTTCAGTGTTTGTTATAACTTCGAATAAGCTTGGAAGCAGGGGAAAGGACATAACACAAGAATGGGAGCCGAGTCACCGATCGATACGTATCATAGTAGGTAGATACAAGATACTGGCAAAACACTTATTCGCAGCCAAAGAGCTCACTAGGAACAATGTGAATGATGAACAGAATCCCAAAATACATCTCTGACACAACACACGTATAAACGAACATTCTCACAGATATAAGCGGGGACGCCAACAATTTGAGAATATTCTCAGGTGACCTCACATGATGCTAAAAATCTTCAAGGGGTGGTGGCTGGAGGTGGAGTGAGAAAAGGAATAGAGGGAATCTTAGGGAGAGAAGTAGGGATGCTTGGCATCGGTGGCAAGGTGGTCGGCATGGTTGGCAAACTCGGAAGTGGCGGCAGAGTAGTTGTGGGTAGTGTAGGTTGTGTGGTTGGCAGCGCTGGCAATGTGGGCTGAGGTAAGGTCGTTGGGATGGCAGGCAAAGGTGGCATTGCGACCTTTGGCAATGTGGGCATGGATGGCAATGGTGGCAGCATTGTCGGTATTGGTAGTGTTGGTATTGTAGGAAGAGCCGGTATAGATGGCATAGTTGTTTGCAGCAAATGACGAGCTCCGAAGCTCATATTGATGATTGAGAAAATTAGGGTGACGAAGAGAACAAAGCTCTTTGAGGCAGAAGCCATATCAGTAAATGAAGTCCAGATCTTCTGTTGTGATAGGCTCAAGGACTTAAAATCAAAGAGCTGAGAGGAATGGATTGCTAGCTGTGTCTGGGTAGATGGGGGAGGTGATTGGGAGTTTTTATAGCAAGAGACAGTCGTATAGAATTTTGGGTTCTGATGACAAGTTGGTGACTGGCCTTAGGGTATGGTTAGGAAAAAAAGAAAAAGAAAAACAGAACATCTCTTTACAGGTTCTTTGGTAGCTGACTTTCTCAGCTCAATCTTCCACCGGCAACCCTGTTCTTTTTCTGACAAGTGGCCATGCTTTCATTTAGTCAAAGCGTCACATCTATGTCTTTGGGGAAGGTAACTGAACAATTTGCTTCGTAACATATCATTATCTAGGTTGGTTGTTAACTTGCTTCTTGATTTTAACATTTCAATCTGGGTTTCTTTGTGTCGGCTTGACTGATCTCTCCTAACTTTGGACCTCATCAATCACATGGTCTTCTGTTCGAGGGATGGCCTTTTAGCCTTCAGGTACTCTTTAAACTTTTTGTTACGCAAACAATAAAAAGAATGAAAACTAGACACCAACATTCCAACAAAAAATAGTTCCGGTCTTATCACCTTTGAGATTGGTGTAAAGTGTCAACAAACAAGTTATCTTCCCAAGATCATACCTAATATATGTAGTTCAAGCAAGAGCTGAGAGAAAGTTCGCTTTTTTGCTCATCATGGGGCACTTCTCTTTTGCTTTACCCTTGCGACGTGGCATGACACTTGGCATTGTCTTGCCACGACACTTGGCATTGTTTTGCCACGAAATCCACTAACCTTGCCGATTGTTGAGAATCTTGCATTCTTATATGTTATTCTCAAATCCTGATATAAATATCTTCAAATGCTAAAAAAAATCTAGAGTAAATTTAGTTTACACAATTAATTCAAACTTATTCAACATAATTGAATTAAATGAATGATGTAAAAGAGATGTGTGTTTTGAAAGGGTGATTGGTTATAGGGCGAGTTTGAACGCATTAAGGATGCTTATCAGTTTTTGGAATTGGGAACTAAACTTGTTGATCTTGGAACTCAATCAAGGTCAACACAAGAATCGGCCGTTTTTCTTTTTTCCAGTTTCATTTTATAATATATGCAATATATATGTGTCAAACATGAATATAGTTCTTTTGTTGAGGATAATATATCAAACATGTTCAATTTCAACATATATTTTATATTATAAAAAAAGTTAATAAGCTTTATTTAGGGTTATAGGTTTACTAATTCCAAAAGGTTTAATTCCAGTTTCAGGTTTCCAAGTAAATTGGCAAGTTTGAGATATAGAAGTGGTCAAGACTGATTCTTAGTTTTTGAATTACCAACCGAGCTGGTTGGCATAGGTTGCTTTCCGAATTGAATCGGTCCAATTGCTCACCCCTATGTTTTATGTGTTATATATGGATAGTAGATATTGCATCAATCATCTTCCTACTCCTCCTTTGATACATTTTTACATAGGTTTGTAGCCTTTTCTTTGTTTCATAGTCTAACGTGTGCTTGCAATGTTATTTTAGCATTTCTTTTTAATTTGCTCTCAGCTTCTGTAATGATATTTGAACATATTTTGTTGTTTCGTGCCTTTTTTTTTTTTTTTTTTAAATTTGGAATCATATGGAGAAAATAGTAAATGATGAAAATTCAATTAGAAAAATAGTAGCCGGAGGAACAGGGTAGAATTATGTAAGTGCAATATCTTTGATTGATTCTCTTAATGCAGCATTTAATGGTTCTAATTTTTTTCTAACTTTGATTGTGAAAAGATATCAGAGATGTGCGCGAAGACCATTTTGAGTTTGACAAGAGGGACCGAAGGCGAGGAAACATGAATTTTAATTGCTGCCTTTGTGGCGATTTGTTTCGTAGTGAAAAACTTATGATATCAGCTATCAAAATTTCTTAGCTAAAATTATGGATTTTTCTCATAATATTTTTGCCAAGGAATATTTTGCGGACAAAGATGATTCAACCGCTTCGAAATTTGACGCTTCGGTCACAATTTTTTTTTTCCTGCCTTACGTCATTAGCCACAAAATTTTGTGCCACCAAAGCTACAACAATCGATGAAATTTTCGTCGCTAAATGTTGACCTTTAGCCGCAAGTAGAAGTCGTCCCTATTAAGGATCTTTTTGCGCCTTTGCCGTGAAATATTCTTGTGAGGAAAAGTATACTTAAGGCTATGAAAGTATCCGATTTCGTCTCCGAGGTCCACCGCCATAGGCATTTAGCCACGACTTCTTTCACGAAATTCCAGACTTTAGCCATGAGTTATGTCGGGGCCAAAGGTCAATTTACTTGTAAGGTGGAAAGAAGGTGGCTAAAGCTGTACGTGGAATACGCTTTTTCGGTGTACATTATAACTGCTGACAAGCTTTGGAAGCGGTGGAAAGGGCATAAAATGAATGGGAACCAAAATCACTGATCAATACATATCATAATAGGTTGATACAACGTACTGGAAAAGCAGTTAATCGGAGCAAAAGAGCTCACTAGGAAACAATGTGAATGATAAATAGAATCCCAAAATACATCTCATGAAACCACACATGTATACTCGAACAATCTTACAGACATAAAAGGGGACGCCAACAATTGAAAATATACTCTGAAGTGACCTGACATCATGCTATAATCTTCAAGGGCTGGTGGCTGGAGGTGGGGTCAGGAAAGGAATAGAGGGAATCTTAGGAAGCGAAGTAGGGATGCTTGGCATCGGTGGCAAGGTGGTCGGCATGGTTGGCAAGCTTGGAAGCGGCGGCAGAGTAGTCTTGGGCAATGTTGGTTGTGTGGTGGGCAGCGTTGGCAGTGTGGGCTGAGGCAGGGTTGTTGGGATGGCAGGCATTGGTGGCACAGCAACCTTTGGCAATGTCGGCATGGCCGGCAGTGGAGGCAACAATGTCGGTAAAGTTGGTATGGTGGGAAGAGACGGTATCGATGGCATAGTTGTTTGAAGCAGATGACGAGCTCCAAAGCTCATATTGATGATTGAGAAAATTAGGGCGACGATGAGAACAAAGCTCTTTGAGGAAGAAGCCATGCCAGTAAATGGAACGTGGATTTTTTGTTGAGGTAGGTTAACGGACTTGAAATGAAGGAGCTGACTGGAATGGATTGCTAAATGTGTCTATGATGGAGGAAGGGGATGGGAGTTTATATAGCAAGACGCAGTTAGATAAAATTATGGGTTGTAATAAGTTGGTGACCGACCTTTGGTTATGGGTAGGAAAAGACTAGAACGTCATCTTATTGGCACTTAGTTAGCTCACCTCCTCAGCTCAATCTTCCACCCGGAAAAAAGCAAGAAATGGTCAAATCTGTCGTTCTTGTTCTGCCATATGGCCATGCTTTCATGTCGTCAAGCTTCGCATCTATGTCTTTGAGAGAGGCAACTAAACAACTTGCTTCATAACATACCATTGTCTGGGTTGAGTGTATAACTTGCTTCTTGATGTTGACATATTAATCCAGGTGTCCTCGTGTTGCCTTGACTGATCTCTTCCAAACTTCGGACTCAATTTATTAGATGGTCTACTGTTAGAATGATGGGCTTTAGCCTTTAGGTACTCTGCTTTCTTTTCCTTTTTCTTCTTTTAGTGGCTCAAATTATAAAAAGAATAAAAACTGGACACAAGCATTGCACCCAAAAAAAAAAAAAAAAAAAAAAAAAAGTTCCGGCCTTATCTCCTTTAAGATTGGCGTTTACTGTTACCAAACAAGTTAGTCTTCGTTAGGTTGTACCTATTGTACATAGTTAAAATCGGAGTTGAAAGAGTGTTCGTTCGTGTGCTTATTGTCGCGTGGCATTTCTCTGTAGCTCCGTGCTTGCCATGTGGCATGACATTTGGCATTGTGTTGCCACGTGACCCAATAACCTTATCAATTATTTACATGTCATCCTTCTTTATGTTATTTTCAAATGTTAATAATAATAGAGTCAATATTTAAGCAACTTTGAATGCTAAAAAAAAAAATCTAGAGTAAGCATAGTCAAACTATGAATTTAAGCTTCGCTAATGTAATTGAATTAAGCTAATAATAGGATTAATCATCTCCTCCTTCTTCGATGTACTTTCACATATGTTAAAAACCCTTTTCTTTTCTGCATAGCTCTTAAAATGTGTCTACACTATTGTTTTGGGGTTTCTCTTAATTTGCTAAAGCTTGTATAATGATTTTGAGCATATTTTATTCTTTCGCGCTTTTATGATTGGGAAATTATGCATAGTATGGAGAAAATAGTAAATGATGAAAAATTCAATCAGAAAAACAGTAATTGAAGAAACCAGATTTAGGTGAAAGTAATGTCCTCGATCAATTCTCTTAATAATGCAGTATTTGATGTTTCTCATTTTTCCTAACTTTGATCGTTTGACCAAGAGAAGATGTTAGAAATACACACGAAAACTATTTCGCCTTTGACTCTAGAGGCCGGAGGCGAGGTATCGTGGTTTCGAGAAGAAGAGATCATGGAGGCCGTGGCGGCTGAGTCTGGATATCCTCGTGGGCCGCGTACGCTGTTGAGCTTCCAAAAAAGTCTACAGTTCGGACTTCGGCTGGATGTTCCGGGTAGCATGGCCTCACCCCGAGAGAGAAGATGTTAGAGGAGCAGCTTAGGCCCTGTTTGGCAAATTTTTATTTTTGTTCTCCCTGAACACAAAATTTTGTTCTTTTGTTCCGGGGAACAAAAAAAAAAAAGAATAGAAATTGCATTTATTTACACTTTTGTTCTGGGAATAAAAAGTTTTTTTTTGTTCTTGGAAACAGATTTGGAACATAAACAAGAAGTATAAAAAAATTATTTTTTGTTCCTAGAAGACTTTCGAAAAACATTTTTTTTTCAAAAACACTTTTTCTCTTTTTTTTCTTCTTCTTCCTTTTGTCGATCATTGGCCTTGGCCATGGCCGGTGTTGGCGACCGGCCGAGACGAGGGCCGGCACCTCGCCGAGCATCATTAGCCCCCGAAGAGTCCGAGCCATGGTGAGGCTCGGCCTCCCGTGTCGACGTGAGGCCGGGCCTCGCTAGGCCGGGGTGAAGAGTTTGAGCCACGGTGAGGCTTGTTGAGGCCAAGTTGGCTTCCGGCAAGTTTGTTGGACGTCACCTAGCCGGTCGCCAGCTACCACCGTGGCTAGTGATCGGCCAAAGAGAAAAAGAAAAAAAAAAAAAAAAGAAAAATATAATAAAAATATTAAAAAATTAAAAAAACAAAAAAAAAATTATACAAATTTACTAAAAGCGTTTTTATTCTTAAAGTAAAAATATTTTTAGTTACCTAAACGTATTCTTATACTTAAAAATTATTCCTTAAAATATAAATAAATAAAAAAAATTATATCATTACAAGTACGGAATGATTCACGACCTGTACCCTCTGGACATCCCCGGCGGACCATCTGTTGGAGAGGGAGGCTCTGCCATAAAATATTAGGTACAACAGACTTAAGATGAATAATTCAAAAAGCGACACTTGTCAACATTGGGCCTGCTTGTTAGAAATTCTCAAATTCTCTCTCTCCTCCATCCCCCGGACCATCTGTTGGGGGCTCCAGCGAGAGCATGACACAGATTAAGATGAGTCATTTCTCGGGACACAGAAAGGGATAGAGAACGAGAGAGTAATAGAGAGAATTTCAAAATCTCTGATATGTGGGCCCAATGTTGACATGTGTCGTTTTCTGAATGAGTCATCCTAAATCTGACGTGGCAAAATGATTTTTCTTTTTTTGTTGATCATCATGGAGGTTGGTCCACCTTTAGGTATTGATATGACGTTGGTTTTTTCCTTTTTATTTGTATATCATTGAGGAGGTTAGACCACTATGTCATGTATTGCTATATTATGAATCTAGAATTAACCTTTTATCCGCGCATTGGTTTTAAGTCATGATATGCATAAACAACTACAAAAATAATAATTACCAGTACCTAGATTCGCAAATGGTATAAACTCAAAATTTGCGAAGGACTTTTAGTAACGAGCAAATTTGCAGCTTTTTAATCAGGCAAAAAATGATGTACAAATGAATTTAGGGATGAAATTTTAATGTTGGAAAATTCGAAGTAAATTCACACGAACTTTTGGCCACGAAAAGTTTATCAGATTGATGTGGTGATTTTTCTCGTGACTAAAAGCATATGGACCTTTAATAAGGAAATGCAATTGTTGCCACAAAATATCAACTACGAAAATTTCATCATTAAAAGTACAGGTTTTTCCCAGGACGTCGTTTCCAAGAAATATTTTGCGGGCAAATATAATTCAACTGGTACGAAATTTGACGCTTCAGTCACGAACTTTTGCTTGCCTAATATCATTTAGCCACGAAATTTTCTGGTGCCAAAGCTACAAAAACCCACGGAATTTTCGTCACAAAGGGTTGCCCCTTTACGTTGAGCATCGATTTTACGCCTTTTAACGTGGATTATTTTCGTGGCCAACAATGGGGAAAAGGTAGATAACGTCGTACGCGGAAGACAGTCTTTTTTATACTGACGGTATGTAATTATTAGTAACAAGCTTGGAAACAGTGGAAATGACATAACAAGAATTATAGCCAAGTCACTGATCAATAGATATCATAGTGGTAGATACAAGATATTAGATAACAATCACTCGCACTAAAAGAGCTCACTAGAAAACAATGTGAATGATGAATAGAATCCAGAGAAGACATCTCATGACGACACATATATATGCGACCAATCTTACAAACACAAGGGGGAACGCCAACAATTTTAAAATACTCTCAGGGGACCTCACATGATGCTAATAACTTCAAGGGCTGGTGGCTGGAGGTGGAGTAAGGAAAGGAATAGAGGGAATCTTAGGCAGCGAAGTAGGGATGCTTGGCATCGGCGGCAAGGTGGTCGGCATGGTTGGCAAGCTTGGAAGTGGCGGCAGAGTAGTCTTGGGCAATGTTGGTTGTGTTGTGGGCAGCGTTGGCAGTGTGGGTTGAGGCAGAGTCATGGGAATGACAGGCATTGGTGGCACAGCGACCTTCGGCAATGTTGGCATGGCTGGCAATGGAGGCAGCGATGTTGGTAAAGTTGGTATAGTGGGAAGAGACGGAATAGATGGCATAGTTGTTTGTAACAGATGACGAGCTCCAAAACTCATATTGATGGTTGAGAAAATTAGGGTGATAAAGAGAATCAAGTTCTTAGAGGAAGATGCCATATTGGTATATGGAGTCAGGATATTGTGCTGTGATAGGCTCAAGGACTTGAAGCCAATGAGCTGAGAGGAATGGATTGCTGATTGTGTTGGAGTAAATGGAGGAAGGAAATGGCAGTTTATATAGCAAGAGATAGTTATATAAAAATTTAGGGTTGTGATTATAAGTTGGTGACTGGCCCGTGGGTATGGTTAGGAATAAACAGAACATTCCTCATTGGTTCTTTGTTAGCTCACCTTCTCAGCTCAATCTTCCACTGGAATAAATAATAAAGAAGGGGTCAATCTTCCACAGGAATAAATAATAAAGAAGGGGTCAAACTTTGTCTTCTGTTCTGTTCGGTCGAATGGTCAACATCTCATGAAAGTCAAGCGTCTGATCTGTGTCCTTGTGGATGGTAACCAGATAACTTGTTCCATAATTATTGCTAACTAGGGTTATCGATAACTTGCTTCAGGATTTTAGCGTACTAATCTAGGGTCACTGCTTTTAACTGTGATCGTCTTTGGTTTACTCCTTGGACTTGAAGTAAAAATATATGGGACTTTATTTACTTCTGAGTCTAGCCTTTTTACGGAGAAAAGTTTATGATCATGGAAACATATAGCATTGCGAAGTCATCTCTGTCTCTTTCTGTCTTTGTCTCTGTCTCTATCTCTGTCTCTCTCAAACTTGGAGGTCTATAAGTGCCTATCACAAATATTTTTTTTTTTCATTTTCTAATAATTTCCTAGTTTATAAAGTTTTTCTAAAGCACATTAGATTAGTAAAGTATATGTTTAGTTGTAATAACAAGTAAATGAACGATTTGGAAAATCATTTTTTTAATTTTAAAAATGATCACTTATAACAATTACGAAAATGAATAAATAGAAATTATTTTTATTATCCATGAAAATACTTACGCATAAATTGTTGTTGATAATAAAAATATATTTCATTGATTAATTATTTCAACCGATGTAAGCGATTATTTTTAACAAAATATTTTTCAAATAATTTATTTCTGTAAAAAAAATAGAGCCTAAATGGTTGAAAAGGTGACATTTTAATCCAATAGCTTATATTTTTGTCTTCAATTTACTTTTTGTGGTATCCGTTCTAATATATCTGGTTTTTTCATAACCAAATATATTTACGTGGCAAGTTCAGGGTTGTAGGATATATATAAAATTTTTGTTGGAATTGATACCGACAAGGACCATTCGATACAAAATTAAATAAAAAATTACAAAAGAGCAAAAGGTCATGCAGGACAACCCAGACCATGATTTTGTCTTCCCCTTTCACGTAGAATTAATTGCTGCCATGACAACGATAGGTATTTGGTGAAAGTTGGCACTAACGGGGGAAATTTACTATTAGTTTCTTCCTTAAAAAGGGAAAAAATAACAAAATCGCGTACCCAATCACTGATAGCGTAGTTCGTGTGTGTTCTCTCCCTCATCGCCGAGATCAAGGATTCGAACTCTCTTGTTGCTGAAGTGTCTTAAGTGGGGGGTCCTGGACTAGCCTCTCCCAAGTTTTACGCCTAACTAGCGGCTTGCGGTGAGACTCGTTGGTGTCATTGGGCACTGGTGGTCGTGTGAACCCGACTAGTGTAAGCAAAACGGGTTCCAATGGTTCCTTGGTCACCAAAAAAAATAAAAAAATTTCTTGGTTTACAATCAATTCATTTCATATTTCTTCCTTTAGATGACAAATTTCACATTTAGATGATATGTCGGATGTACTAATACCCTAATTCATTCATCTAGAAATCCCAGCATTTTTCAATGGCAATGGAGTTCCACAACGTAGAAAAAATTAACTCCAATTACTTATGTTGCTAAAAGCAATGATTATAAGTTATTTGATTGGGCATGTGCACGCATGAGTAATACGCCATTTTTTTGGAATGCAAAATATACGGATTGCTGTAAGGTGTCAATTGAATATAATTCTAGCACTTTCCATTTCAGTTGTTTTTCTATCTGAATCTTTTTCTCATCATAAATTCAGTTGATTGTATTGCACGAAACAATGAGTTGGAACCGATGAAAAGAATACAATAATCTGAGCCAAGTCACCGGTCAATACATTGATATGAATGATACATAAAAAGCAACATGAATGATACATAGAATTCTAGAAGACATCGTAACACAAGACTCAGTATTCAAACAATTCTACAAAGAAAAGGAGGCACTCCAACAAATCGTAAATACTCTCAGGTGACCTCGTATGGTACTAAAATCTTCAGGTGCTGGTGGCTGGAGGAGGAGCAAGAAAAGGAATAGAAGGGATTTTAGGGAGAGAAGTAGGGATGCTAGGCATCGGAGGCAAGGTGGTGGGCATGGTTGGCAAGCTCGGAAGTGGTGGCAAAGTAGTCTTGGGCAGTGCTGGTTGTGTGGTGGGCAGCGTTGGCAATGTGGGCTGAGGCAGAGTCGTTGGGATGGCAGGCATTGGTGGCATGGCGACCTTTGGTAATGTCGGCATGGCTGGCAATGGAGGCAGTGATGTTGGTAAAGTTGGTATGGTGGGAAGAGACGGAATAGATGGCATAGTTGTTTGCAGCAGATGACGAGCTCCGAAACTCATGTTGATGGTTGAGAAAATTAGGGCGATGAAGAGAATCAAGCTCTTAGAGGAAGAGGCCATATCGATATATGGAGTCAGGATATTGTGTTGTGATAGGCTCAAGGACTTGAAATCAATGAGCTGAGAGAAATGGATTGCTGATTATGTCCGAGTAAATGGAGGAAGGATATGGGAGTTTATATAACAAGAGATGGTCGTATAAAATCTAGGGCTGTGATTATAAGTTGGTGACTGGCCTTTGGGTGTTAGGAAAGAAACGCAGAACATCTCTTCATTGGTTCTTTGTTAGCTTACCTCCTCAGCTCAATCTTCCACCGGCAAAAAGGAAACAAAAAGGTCAACTCTGCTGTTCTTGTTTTGACAGATGGCGTGCTTTCATGAAATGAAGCTTCGGATCTGTCTTTGTGGACGGTAACCAATAGCTTGTTTCATAACCACCACAGACTAGAGAGATCGCCAACTTGCTTCTGTACTTTGACGTATCAATCTAGGGTTTTTATATATTTCCATGTCATTTTTGGTGAACTCCTAGTACTTGACGAAGTCAAAACTTGTGGGGCTTTAACATCCGCATCAAGCCTAAATACGTATGTTTTATTGAAACATGTGACAATGCAATTGCGTTAGTCTAACAAGTTTGACGTCATTCGTCATATGGGAACAATGATAAACATATGGGAAATTTTCTTTTTACTCCCCTTAACTTTAGTTTTGATGCACATTAAACCCTAAACCTCAAAAAATTGCATTTTACCCCTTTGAACTTGCACTTTCTTTCGAGAAGTAAAGTGCAAATTTTCTTATTACGTTTGTATAAAATCCTTCGCTAATTTACATAAGTGATATCTAAAATACATTTGGAAATATGTTGAGCCACAAAAATAAATTTCACTTGTTTTATTCTACAAAAACTAACAAATATAAGAAAAGCTAACAAAACAAAAGATAAAAAAAAGCATTGAATACGAGACTAAGAAAAAAATAGGGATAATAATACTAGGAGTGCCAAATCTTTTATATGGCGCTCATTTGAGTGCTAAAACTTTTTTTTTTTTTTCGCTCACTTAAGTGTCACATTGAAGTAAAACCGATTAGTTGAATGCCAATTTCAGCAAATCATCCTACATGGAATTTTTGAATTTTTTGTTTTTATTTGCTTTTATTTAGCTTTTTTTTTTAATTTTTTTTTTCAAAGGGCCGGCAAGGGTCACTAGCGACCCTCGTCGATCAAAGGTCCTAGGTGAGGCTACGAGGAACCTCACAAGCTTTGGGTAGCCAAAGGTGATGCCGCCTAGAGTGAGCAAAGGTTGTGGTGACCTCACCCGCAGCTGGCGAGGTTGTGATGCCCTTACCCGCTCTAGGTGACATTGCTCGTGATCGGGGAGGCTGTGACACCCTCACCTAGGGCTTTTGTGGAGAGGGTGAGGCAGCCCTCACCTAGATCTAGCCATGAAGGCCATGGGCAAGGGCGTCACTACGTTGTCAGCCTAGGGTGAGGTTGCATCTCTTGCAATCACCCAAAGTTGGCAAGGATCTTTGCGACCTTGCCAACGACTAATGAGGGCCCAACAGCCAAGCCGAGGGCAAGGTCGTGGCTGGTGAGGGTTGCCTATGTCCATCACCAGCCTTAAAGAAAAAAAGCCAAAAAAAATAAAAAATTCAAAAATTCAAAAATAATAAAAAATATTTAAAATATTAAAATAATAATAATAAATTGTCTACATCATGTTGGCAAAGCCACATTGGACAACCAACGTCGCCGTCAGATTTTCCGATGAGGCAAATTGAAATTGGCATTCAAGTGATCGATTTTCCAAGTTTGTGACATTTAAGTTAGAAAAAAAAGTTTTGGCACTTAAGTCAATGTCATAGGAAAGTTTTGACACTCCTAGTTTTCTTATTCCAAAAAAATTATACTTACATTAAAAGTTGAGGAAAACGGAAAATTTTAAAAGATACGCAAAATCAATACTCTCCACACCTTAGAGTGCCTCTCCCAAGTATTTCCATTTTTTCAAGACTTTCCTAGTCTTTAAAGTTTTCTTAGATTTAGCACATTACACTAGTAAAGTTCAGGTTTAGCAGTTTTTACAAGTTAAATCATACAATTGACATAAAATGGTCGAAAAAATATTGCAGCTTCTTATAATGAATAGTCACTAATTTTTTTCATCTATTTACATTTTATGTTATCCCCTTTAAATATCTCATAGGTATTTCCTAATTTAAATATGAATTTCAGTCTTAAGGGTTAGTGGTTTCAATTATCCCTTTTCATATTTTATTCATTGTTCATTGGAATTTAGATAAAAAAAAGACCATTTGATAAGTCACCCCCATTGTCCGCAGACAGCTTTAACAAGTGTAAGAAAATGCATGCTCAGAGAATAAATTGTATCTTTTCAAAGTTCGGAATGTATTACACACTAATCTTAATTCTTAACGTTAAGGGGTAAAATGAAATATTTTTCCAAATAAATGAACATATACCTAAAAATAGATGAGTGGCCATCCGTACCAATAACCACACTAAGGGGTAAAATGTCATGCAGGACAAGGTAATTATGTTTTTGTCTACTTTTCCTTTCAAGTGGCATTGGTTGCATCATGGTATGACGGAAATGTTGGGAAACTTGGCGTTAGAGTGGGAAACTTCTTTTTAAAAGTCCATGCAAAATTCGTGTAATCAAGGACTGTGATGTATATGTTGATGTTTTCGTAGTGATTTCTGTTAACTTAGTTGCTAGACGAATAAAAGTTAAATTGGTGTTTAATTAACGAGTTATATAAAGATATCGGAGGTTCATTGACTTTCTTTTCCCCTTCAGTTTTTTGATGGCATCTTTGGATTTCCTTTTTGTGCGATCGGGTGGGACGGCTTTTGAGGGTTGCACCTTGTTGCGTGCGCAGACGAGGTTGTAAACTTTGCCACATTAGCTAGGGTGAGGGTGGCGACCCTTGCCATTCTGAGTGGCTAAGGTGTGCAGCGCTCAGCGACCAGTGAGCGTGTGATGATGCACCAGGCGTTGCGGCATCATTGCCTTACCCCAACGGGGGTTCGGCCATTTTAGCTAATGACCGGGCCGTGGCTCAGCCTTTCCTTTTACATATTTCAGTGACATTTCATTAAAGTTTTTTTTCCATACTTTTTCAATATTTTGAGTATATAACTGCCACATTTTATGCAAGCATTGCGGAACATTTTCCTTAGTTTATTTGGTATTGGTTTATTTGGTAGAATGACCTCCGTAAACCAAATATATTGTGCGAGGACTCAATTTCACATGAAAAATCCTTAGTGTTCTCCTTAAGCAATTAGAAAAAGTCGAAGAACAAATGATGTCTTCACCCCAACTAGACTTGCCATCAAAATCTGGGCGGAAGATCCCCTAATCCATATGATACTTGTGTCTCGATAGATTTCAGTTGCAGTTGATCAAAACCTCAATTTTATAAATTCACAATTTGTTGAATTATAGAAAGGGCTCCATTTTATACCGGATAGAGGATCCATGCCCGAAATTTGTGTACTGCAAATTCGTCCGAGATGATGTGGAATGACATTTAGGAGATCTTTAACAAATCAACCCACTAAAAAAAAAAAAAAAAATCAAACGGGGAGAAAGCATACTGCTCTCAATAAATTCTAACAAATCGTATCCATCTTCAACTCCATAAAAATGCTGCTAACGGTAATGGAATTCCAATTAGAAAAAAAATTAACCCCATTTAATTATCTAGTTAAAAGCAACTATCATAAAATGTTTGATAGGGCACAAACGAATGCGAGTAATACGCCAATTTGTGTGAATGTGGAAGATAGAGGTTGAGGAACGATGTCAATTCAGTATAGATGTTGCACTTTTTGGTTGAGTTGCTTTTCTATCTGAATATTTTCCTCCTCATAAATCCAATTGATTGTACCGCGCGTAACAATGAGAATGGAAAAGATGGAAAAAACATAATAAAATGGGAGTCTAGTCACTGATCAATACATATACATCATAAATACAAAGGTACCTGGAAATGGAAAGGACTTCTAATTCACACCCAAAGACCTCTCTAGAAAACAATATAAATGACCCATAGAATCCGAAAAGACATCATAACACTATACACGTGTATTCGGACAATGCTACAAACAAAAGGACGTATTCCAACATATCAAAAATAATCTCGTGTAACCTCGTATGGTACTAAAATCTTCAAGGGCTGGTGGCTGGAGGAGGAGTAAGGAAAGGAATAGAAGGGATTTTAGGGAGAGAAGTAGGGATGCTCGGCATTGGCGGCAAGGTGGTTGGCATGGTTGGCAAGCTTGGAAGTGGTGGCAGAGTAGTCTTGGGCAGGGCGGGTTGAGTGGTGGGCAGCGTCGGCAGTATGGGCTGAGGCAGCGTCGTAGGGATGGCAGGCATTGGTGGCACGGCGACCTTAGGCAATGTTGGCATGGCTGGTAGTGGCGGAAGCGACGTCGGGTTTGGTAGAGTTGGTATTGTGGGAAGAGATGGTATGGATGGCATAGTTGTTTGCAGCAGATGACGAGCTCCAAAGCTCATATTGATGGTTGAGAAAATTAGAGCAATGAAGAGTACAAAGCTTTTTGAGAAAGAAGCCATATTGGTATATGGAGTCAGGATATTGTGCTGTGATAGGCTCAAGGACTTGAAGCCAATGAGCTGAGAGGAATGGATTGCTGATTGTGTTGGAGTAAATGGAGTAAGGAGATGGCCGTTTATATAGCAAGAGATAGTTATATAAAAATTTAGGGTTGTGATTGTAAGTTGGTGATTGGCCTGTGGGTATGGTTAGGAATAAATAGAACAATCCTCATTGGTTCTTTGTTAGCTCACCTTCTCAGCTCAATCTTCCACAGGAACAAATAATAAAGAAGGGGTCAAACTTTGTCTTCTGTTCCGTTCGGTCGAACGGTCGTCATCTCATGAAAGTCAGGCTTCTGATTTGTGTCCTTGTGGATGGTAACTAGATAACTTGTTCCATAACTATTGCTAACTAGGGTTATCGATAACTTGCTTCAGGATTTTAACGTACTAATCTAGGGTTTCTACGTGTCGCCTTGACAAATACCTCGTTACTCCGGACATGTCAGTGCTTTTAACTGTGATCATCTTTGGTTTACTTCTCGGACTTGAAGAAGTAAAAACTTGCGGGACTTTATTTACTTCCGAGTCCAGCCTTTTTATGAAGAAAAGTTTATGATCATGGAAACATATGGCATTGCGAAGTCATCTCTGTCTCTGTCTCTGTTTCTGTCTGTGTCTCACTCTCTCTCTCAAACTTGGAGGTCCATCAGTGCCTATCACAAATATTTTTTCATTTTTCTAAAAATTTCCTAGTTTATAAAGTTTTTTCTAAAGCACATTAGATTAGTAAAGTATATGTTTAGTTGTAATAAAAAGTAAAATCATGCGTTGACATTAAGATACCCTATGTTTTGCAGAAAATGAATGGTTTGGAAAACCATTTTTTTTTATTTTAAAAATGATCACTTATAACAATTACGAAAATGAATAAATAGAAATTTTTTTATTGTCCATGAAATAACTTAGGCATAAATTGTTGTCGATAATAAAAATTATATTTTATTGATTAATTATTTCAAACGATATAAGCAATCATTTTTAAGAAAAAAATTTTCAAATAATATATTTCCGTAAAAAAAATAGAGCCTAAATGGTTGAAAAATATGGTGACATCTTAATCCAATAGCTAATATTTTTGTCTTCAATTTACTTTTTGTGGTATCCATTCTAATATATCTGATTTTTTCATAACCAAATATATTTAAGTGGCGAGTTCAGGGTTATTGGATATATATATATAAAATTTTTGTTGGAATTGATACCAACAAGGACCATTCGATACAAATTAAAGAAAAAATTACACTTTGCACCCAAAAGGCATGTACACAACATATGATAGCGGAACAAGTTCACGGCATTAACAAGTGTAAGAAAATGAAACCTTTTAAAGTTCGGAATTTAACGTTCAATAACCCTAAAGCTGAGAGATCAAATGAAATTGTGTTCCAAATCTGTGAACATATATCTAAAAATACATTGGCAACAGCCTGCGCTAATAACCATACTAAAGAGTAAAAGGTCATGCAGGACAACCCAGATCATGATTTTGTCTCTTCCCCTTTCACGTAGAATTAATTGCCGCCATGGCAACGATAGGTATTTGGCAAAAGTTGGCTCTAACAGGGGGAAATTTACTATTAGTTTCTTCCTTAGAAAGGGAGGAAATAACAAAATCTCATGGTTTACTATCAATTCATTTCATATTTCTTCCTTTAGATGACAAATTTTCACATTTAGATGATATGTCGGATGGACTAATACCCTAATACATTCATCTAGAAATCCCAGCATTTTTCAATGGCAATGGAGTTCCCCAACGTAGAAGAAATTAACTCCAATCACTTATGCTGCTAAAAGCAATGATTATAAATTATTTGACTGGGCATGCGCACACACGAGTAATACGCCATTTTATTCGAATGCAAAATGTGCGGATTGCTGTAATGTGTCAATTCAATAGTTGTAGCGCTTTTCATTTGAGTTACTTGTCTATCTGAATCTTTTTCTCATCATAAATCCAGTTGATTGTATTGCACGAAACAATGAGTTGGAAGCGATGGAAAGAATACAATAATTTGAGCCAAGTCACCGGTCAATACATATATATGAATGATATATAAAAAGCAACATGAATGGTACACAGAATCCCAGGAGACATCGTAACACACGACTCTGTATTCGAACAATTCTACAAAGAAAAGGAGGCACTCCAACAAATCGTAAATACTCTCAGGTGACCTCGTATGGTACTAAAATCTTCAGGTGCTGGTGGCTGGAGGAGGAGCAAGAAAAGGAATAGAAGGGATTTGAGGGAGAGAAGTAGGGATGCTAGGCATCGGAGGCAAGGTGGCGGGCATGGTTGGCAAGCTCGGAAGTGGTGGCAAAGTAGTCTTGGGCAGTGCTGGTTGTGTGGTGGGCAGCGTTGGCAATGTGGGCTGAGGCAGAGTCGTTGGGATGGCAGGCATTGGTGGCATGGCGACCTTTGGTAATGTCGGCATGGCTGGCAATGGAGGCAGTGATGTTGGTAAAGTTGGTATGGTGGGAAGAGACGGAATAGATGGCATAGTTGTTTGCAGCAAATGACGAGCTCCGAAACTCATGTTGATGGTTGAGAAAATTAGGGCGATGAAGAGAATCAAGCTCTTAGAGGAAGAGGCCATATTGATATATGGAGTCAGGATATTGTGTTGTGATAGGCTCAAGGACTCGAAATCAATGAGCTGAGAGAAATGGATTGCTGATTATGTCCGAGTAAATGGAGGAAGGATATGGGAGTTTATATAACAAGAGATGGTCATATAAAATCTAGGGCTGTGATTATAAGTTGGTGACTGGCCTTTGGGTATGGTTAGGAAAGAAACACAGAACATCTCTTCATTGGTTCTTTGTTAGCTTACCTCCTCAGCTCAATCTTCCACCGGCAAAAAGGAAACAAAAAGGTCAACTCTGCTGTTCTTGTTTTGACAGATGGCGTGTCGGATCTTTGTGGACGGTGACGATTAGCTTGTTTCATAACCACCACGGACTAGAGAGATTGCCAACTTGCTTCTGGACTTTAACGTATCAATCCAGGGTTTTTATATATTTCCATGTCATTTTTCTTGAACTCTTGGTACTTGAAGAAGTCAAAACTTGTCTGGCTTTAAGATCCGCATCAAGCCCAAATACGTACATTTTATTGAAACATGTGACAATGCAACTGCATAAGGCTAACAAGTTTGACGTCATTCGTCATATGGGAACGATGATAAATATATGGGAAATTTTAATTTTACTCCCCTCAACTTTAGTTTTGATGCACATTAAACCCTAAACCTCAAAAAGTTGCATTTTACCCCTTTGAACTTGCACTTTCTTTCGAGAAGTAAAGTGCAAATTTTCTTATTACCTTTGTATAAAATTCTTCGCTAATTTACATAAGCGATATCTAAAATACATATGGAAATATGTTGAGCCACAAAAATGAATTTCAATTGTTTTATTCTAGAAAAACTAACGAATATAAGAAAAGCTAAGAAAACAAAAGATAAAGAGACTTTGAATATGAGATTAAGAAAAAATAGGGATAATAACATTAGGGCCCTATTTGGTAACCATCCAAATATGGTCAAATTCTGATTTTTTGTTCCCAGAATTAGTTTGGGCCGAGAATCGTGTTTGGTAAAATTTTTGTTCCCGGGAACAAATTTATTCCTGGGAACAGATTGGGAGTAGGATCAAGAATAGAAAAAAAGTTGATTCTTTTTCCGGGAACAAATTTGAGGATGAAAAACCAACTCTTCTTCTTCTTCCTTTTGGCCATCTTGCGACTACCGTCCACCCCCGCTCGTTGCTGCCCGCCGCCATCCGCCGCCACCCGCCACCACTGTTGTCCGCCACCGCCGGTCGCCATTCGCTGGAGGCTCGCTAGGCTAGGGCGAGGTTCGGCGAGCTTGCGGAAGGCAAGCCCAGCCACCAACGAGGCTTGGCCTCACCAGATCTTGGTGAGGTCGAGCCTCACCGGGGTTGGGCGAGGCCCTCTTAGCCTCGGCGAGGCTTGCGCAGCCTTGTCGGTGGCTAGGTGGGCCTCGCCCAGCCTCGACAAGGCCTGCCTGGCCATTCGTGAGGCTCGGCCTCGCCGGGGCTTGGCAAGCCTTGTGATGCCCAGCCTCGCTAGTGGCTAGGAGAGCCTCGCCTAGCCCCGTGGAGGCTTGCCTAGCCCCGTCGAGGCTCGCCCAGCCTTGTCGGTGGCCAGGCAGGCCTCGCCCAGCCTCGGTGAGGTTAGCCTGGCCACCGGCGAGGCTCGGCCGACGAGGGCCGGTCTCATCGAGGGCCGGCAACGCTCCGGTGAGGTCTCTGGCCCTCGTCTAGTTGGTCGCCGGTTTGGCGATTGGCCACAAGAAGAATAAGAAGAATATGAGAAAAAGGAAAAAAAGAAAAGAAAAAATGAAAAAAGTAAAAAAATTATTTAAAAATTAAAAGAAATTGATTTGGAACAGAATCAATGAGCACGGTACCAAATACAATTCTATTACAGAATTAGAAATTTTGGACAGTTACGAAACGCGTTCTTTTACTCAGAATCAGTTCTCCGGAACAGAATAAAAAATAATCATTTCTGGTCAGAATCTGTTCCTAGGAACAAAATCGTTACCAAACGCGCCCTAGGAGTACCAAAATTTTTATAGGACGCTCATTTGAGTGCTAATTTTTTTTTTCGCTCACTTAAGTTTCACATTGAAATAAAATCGATTACTTGAGTGCCAATTTCGGCAAATCATCCTACATGGATTTTTTTAAATTTTTAAATTATTTTATTTTATTTTTATTTGCTTTTTTATTTTTTATTTTTTTAAAGGGCTGGCAACCGGTCAAAGGCCCTAGGTGAGGCCACAAGGAACCTCACAAGCTTTGGGCTACCACAGGTGATGCCGAAGCTCCTCGCGACTTCACCTATAGTTGGCGAGGTTGTGATGCTCTTGCCAGCTCTAGGCAACATTGCTCGTGACTGGGGAGGCCGTGACACCCTCACCTAGGGCTTTCACGGCGAGGGCGAGGTAGCCCTTGCATAGATCTAGCCATGAAGGCCATGGGTGAGGGCATAACTACCTTGTCAGCCTAGGGTGAGGCTGCATCACCTGCGATCACCCAAAGCTAGCAAGGACCTTTAAGGCCTTGCCAACTGTTGACGAGGGCCTGACAACCTAGCCGAGGGCAAGGTTTTGTGGCTAGTGAGGGTTGCTGATGTCCCTCACCAACCATAAAGAAAAAAAAAAAGCCAAAAGAAATCAAAAATAAAAAATTCAAAAATAAAAAACATTTAAAATATTAAAATAATATTAAAAAATTGTCCACATCATGCCGACGAAGCCATGTTGGACATTAGCGTCTACATTAGATTTTCCAACGAGGCAAATCGAAATTGGCATTCAAGTGATTGATTTTCCAACTTTGTGACACTTAAGTTAGAAAAAAAAAAGTTTTGGCACTCAAGTGAATATCATAGGAAAGTTTTGGCACTCCTAGTTTTCTTATTCTGAAAAAATAATACTTACATTAAAAGTTGAGAAAAAAATGGAAAATTAAAAAAAAAATGTAAAATCAATACTCTCTCTCTCTATACCCTAGAGTTCCTCTCCCAAGTATTTCCATTTTTTCAAGACTTTCCTAGTCTTTAAAGTTTTCTTAGATTTAGCACATTAACTAGTAAAGTTCAGGTTTAGCAGTTTTTACAAGTTAAATCATACAATTGACATAAAATGGTTGAAAAAATATTGCAGCTTCTTATGATGAATAGTCACTAATTTTTTCATCTACTTACATTTTATGTTATCCGCTTTAAGTATCTCATAGGTATTTCCTAATTTAAATATGAGTTTGGTAGTGTTAAGGGTTAGTGGTGTCAATTATCCCTTTTCATATTTTATTCATTATTTATTGGAATTGAGAGCAAAAAGACCATTTGATGAGTCACCCCCATTGTCCGCAACACGTGATAACAGAAAAAGGTCAACAGCTTTAACAAGTGTGAGAAAATGAAAGCTCAGAGAATAAACTGTATCTTTTCAAAGTTCGGAATGTATTGCACACTAATCTTAATTCTTAACGTTAAGGGGGTAAAATGAAATATTTTTCCAAATATATAAACATATACCTAAAAATAGATGAGTGGCCATCCGTACCAATGACCATACTAAGGGGTAAAATGTCATGCAGGACAAGGTAATTATGTTTTTGTCTACTTTTCCTTTCAAGTGGCATTGGTTGCATCATGATATGACGGAAATGTTGGGAAACTTGGCGCTAGAGTGGGAAACTTCTTTTTAAAAGTCCATGCAAAATTCGTGTAATCAAGGACTGTGATGTATATGTTGATGTTTTCGTAGTGATTTCTGTTAACTTAGTTGCTAGACGAATAAAAGTTAAATTGGTGTTTAATTAACGAGTTATATAAAGATATCGGAGGTTCATTGACTTTCTTTTCCCTTCAGTTTTTTGATGGCATCTTTGGATTTCCTTTTTGTGCGATCGGGTGGGACGGCTTTTGAGGGTTGTACCTTGTTGCGTGCGCAGACGAGGTTGTAAACTTTGCCACATTAGCTAGGGTGAGGGTGGCGACCCTTGCCATTCTGAGTGGCTAAGGTGTGCAGCGCTCAGCGACCAGTGAGCGTGTGATGATGCACCAGGCGTTGCGGCATCATTGCCTTACCCCAACGGGGGTTCGGCCATTTTAGCTAATGACCGGGCCGTGGCTCAGCCTTTCCTTTTACATATTTCAGTGACATTTCATTAAAGGTTTTTTTTTTTTTTCCCTACTTTTTCAATAATTTGAGTATATAACTACCGCATTTTATGCAAGCAAAGCGGAACATTTTCCTTAGTTTATTTGGTAGAATGACCTCCGTAAACCAAATATATTGTGCGAGGACTCAATTTCACATGAAAAATCCTTAGTGTTCTCCTTAAGCAAGTAGAAAAAGTCGAAGAACAAATGATGTCTTCACCCCAACTAGACTTGCCATCAAAATCTGGGCGGAAGATCCCCTAATACATATGATACTTGTGTCTCGATAGATTTCAGTTGCCGTTGATCAAAACCTCAATTTTATAAATTCACAATTTGTTGAATTACAGAAAGGGCTCCATTCCATAGCCGATAGAGGATCCATGCCCGAAATTTGTGTACTGCAAATTCATCCGAGATGATGTGGAATGACATTTAGGAGATCTTTAACAAATCAACCCAAAAAAAAAAAAAAAAAAAAAATCAAACGGGGAGAAAGCGTACTGCTCTCAATAAATTCTAACAAATCGTATCCATCTTTTAACTCCATAAAAATGCTGCTAACGGTAATGGGATTCCAATTAGAAAAGAAATTAACTCCATTTAATTATCTAGTTAAAAGCAACTATCATAAAATGTTTGATAGGGCACAAACGCATGCGAGTAATACACCAATTTATGTGAATGTGGAAGATAGAGGTTGAGGAACGATGTCAATTCAGTATAGATGTAACACTTTTTGGTTGAGTTGCTTTTCTATCTGAATCTTTTCCTCCTAATAAATCCAATTGATTGTACCGCGCGTAACAATGAGAATGGAAGCGACGGAAAAAAACCTAATAAAATGGGAGTCTAGTCACTGATCAATACATATATATCATAAATACATAGGTACCTCACAATTGAAAAGAATTTTAATTCACACCCAAAGACCTCTCTAGAAAACAATATGAATGACCCATAGAATCCGAAAAGACATCATAACACAAGACACGTGTATTCGGACAATGCTACAAACAAAAGGACTCAGTCCAACATATAAAAAATACTCTCAGGTAACCTCGTAAGGTAATAAAATCTTCAAGGGCTGGTGGCTGGAGGAGGAGTAAGGAAAGGAATAGAAGGGATTTTAGGGAGAGAAGTAGGGATGCTCGGCATTGGCGGCAAGGTGGTCGGCATGGTTGGCAAGCTTGGAAGTGGTGGCAGAGTAGTCTTGGGCAGGCCTGGTTGTGTGGTGGACAGCGTCGGCAGTGTGGGCTGAGGCAGGGTCATCGGGATGGCAGGCATTGGTGGCACGGCGACCTTAGGGAATGTCGGCATGGCTGGTAGTGGTGGAAGCGACGTCGGGTTTGGTAGAGTCGGTATTGTGGGAAGAGATGGTATGGATGGCATAGTCGTCTGCAGCAAATGACGAGCTCCGAAGCTCATATTGATGATTGAGAAAATTAGAGCAACGAAAAGTACAAAGCTTTTTGAGAAAGAAGCCATATTGGTATATGGAGTCAGGATATTGTGCTGTGATAGGCTCAAGGACTTGAAGCCAATGAGCTGAGAGGAATGGATTGCTGATTGTGTTGGAGTAAATGGAGGGAGGAGATGGCAGTTTATATAGCAAGAGATAGTTATATAAAACTTTAGGGTTGTGATTATAAGTTGGGGACTGGCCTGTGGGTATGGTTAGGAATAAACAGAACAATCCTCATTGGTTCTTTGTTAGCTCACCTTCTCAGCTCAATCTTCCACAGGAATAAATAATAAAGAAGGAGTCAAACTTTGTCTTCTGTTCCGTTCGGTCGAATGGTCGTCATCTCATGAAAGTCAAGCTTCTGATCTGTGTCCTTGTGGATGGTAACTAGATAACTTGTTCCATAACTATTGCTAACTGGGGTTATCAATAACTTGCTTCAGGATTTTAACGTACTAATCTAGGGTTTCTATGTGTCGCCTTGACAAATACCTCGTTACTCCGGACATGTCAATGCTTTTAACTGTGATCATCTTTGGTTTACGCCTCGGACTTGAAGAAGTAAAAACTTGTGGGACTTTATTTACTTCCGAGTCTAGTCTTTTTACGAAGACAAGTTTATGATCATGGAAACATATGGCATTGCGAAGTCATCTTTGTCTTTGTCTCTGTCTCTGTCTCTCTCTCAAACTTGGAGATCCATTAGTGCCTATCACAAATATTTTTTGATTTTTCTAAAAATATCCTACTTTAAAAAGTTTTTCTAAAGCACATTGGATTAGTAAAGTATATGTTTAGTTGTAATAACAAGTAAAATCATGCATTGACATTAAGGTACCCTTTGTTTTGCAGAAAATGAATGGTTTGGAAAACCATTTTTTTTTAATTTTAAAAATGATCACTTATAACAATTATGAAAACGAATAAATAGAAATTATTTTTATTGTCCATGAAAATACTTAGGCATAAATTGTTGTCGATAATGAAAATATATTTCATTGATTAATTATTTCAAATGACATAAGCAATCATTTTTAAAAAATATTTTTCAAATAATATATTTGCGTAAAATAAAAAAATAGAGCCTAAATGGTTGAAAAATATGGTGAAATCTTAATCCAATAGCTAATATTTTTGTCTTCAATTTACCTTTTGTGGTATCCGTCCTAATATATCTGGTTTTTTCATAACCAAATATATTTAAGTGGCAAGTTCAAGGTTATTGGATATATATAATTATTGTTGGAATTGATACCAACAAGGACCATTCGATACAAAATTAAAGAAAAAATTACACTTTGCACCCAAAAGGCATGTGCACAACATATGATAGCAAAAGAAGTTCACGGCATTCACAAGTGTAAGAAAATGAAACCTTTTAAAGTTTGGAATTTAACGTTCAATAACCCTAAGGCTGAGGGATCAAATGAAATTGTGACATCCCAATTTTCCAATTCTATTTTCAATAAATTGAGATAGGCATTTCGTTGGCACGCATATAGTTCTTTTCCTTGAGTCGGTCACTCATGTGAAAACTATTCTATCATGTGAAGCCGTTAAGAGATTCTAATGCATCAGACTCGAGAATTTAACTAGGAAGCGACCTTTCGACCGAGCTAATCTGCAAGGGTCATTGTGGCACAATTAAAAATCAATTAGAGACCGGAGATAGGTCGACTCGACAGAGGCATGTGATCAAGTATGGGTGATTCCACCAGATTGCACAATGCTTATCGATCGGCATTGGACCGACTTTTCTGTCGATTGGGTACCCTGTGTCCGTATTTGAAACCTTGAGATTACCCCGACAATCGAGAATCGCCAATATATCAAAGATGTACATTGTGGCTTGAGATGAACAACCACAGGGCAAATGTATGAAAATTTCTAAAAGCTACTCGATAGATTATGACGCACTAATATCGTACCAGAGTGAAATTAAGCGTGAATTGAGATCGAATTCAAAAATTGGAAGTCTGGGTGTGTTACAAATCATTTTAGGATCATTAACTCATCTTCGGAAGATTTTTCATGCAAGCCGAGTTTTTCAGCAAAATAATCAAAGTATGGTTAATTTGGTTCGGATAATTGGTAGGCCCGCTTTTGGTGGTATTTTTGAGGTCAAGATGGTTCTATGGTCAAGTAAATATGTGAATTGAAGTGTGGTGACATTGGATTAATTTTATGGACTTCAATTGGAATCATTTGGAAGAGAATTGAATGGAATTGAAGAAATTAATGTACAAGATTTTATGCCCCGGCGGAAAATGAAATTGAACCTATTAGAAGAAGTTGTGGAGGATTGAGATAGTGGATTGTGACATCACGAGTGATGTCATGGTGTGGGGGCAAGAGTGGCTAGGATGTTGACAAGTGGATGGTGGGAATTGGCTCTTAGAAATGTGGGACATCACTTCACCCATCTCCATCATCTTCAACCTTGGCCTTTGCTTTTGAATTCGGAGGAGAGAGAGAGGAGTAACCATTTGGACCAACAGCCCCGATGCCCCCTTTGTCCGCTCACTCGATGTCGCCTCACGTCGCCGGAGCTTGCTGTTGCTGATCGCCACCATTGCACGCCGTCGTAGCCCGCGCCTCACCCTGCATGCCTCCGTCTTCCTCTCTTCCCTCCTGCTACTGTCGACTTCTCCTTCCTCTTTGTGCTGTTTAGAACCCAACAGCAAGCCAGCAGCTTCCCTCGTCGTCGTTGCACACCATTGGACCGCATGCTGTTGCCGCTTGCCGTCCCATGCACAGCCACTGCTCCTCGCTCGCCCGCACTTGGCCGACGCCCAACCATCCCCGTCTGTCTCAGTCCGCGTGTTCCAAGAGTTGTCAGAGCTCGTCCTCGCCACTATGAGCCGCCGTCGACTTCCCCACTGGCCCATCCAAGCCACTGTCGGTCTTCCCTGCTGGTTTCGGTCCCAAGCTAGCCCGTTTCCCCCTCCTTCGGCGCCAATGCAACAGCTGCAAAAATGGGTATGGCAGCTCGGTTTTGGCTCATTTTGGCTGGTTTCCCGGCCTCGAAAGCTCGGCTCGCCTGGAGAAATGTCGATCCCCTCGTCGACCCCGTCATTTTGGTTCATTCGGTTCGTTAATCGGGTGAGTTTAGCTCACTAAATCTTGATTAGTGAGTTAATTATGCTTAGGGTGTTCTTAGTTTAAGCTAAGTAAGCTTAGATGGTTAGTTTAGTTTATTTACTTGTGAATTAGATTAAGAGGTTGATTTAATTTAAAGTATGTTTAGTTAGGGTTAAATTGTTGTTTATACTAGTATAATGGTGATTTGACATAAATGAATTACTTTTGGATTAAATAAATTTTTCGAAAATTTTTAATAATTTAATAATATTTTTATTCGAAATTATTAAAATATTATTATTTAATTAATTTCGAAATAAATTTAATTATTTCATAAATTCCAAAAATTATTTCAGGACCTTATTTTCTCATAATTTCTTGTTGATCATTACTTGTGTGTTCAGATTATTAATTTGATGAGTGGATATTGCAAATTGAATGATGATTTGTGCAATTGATTGCTGAATTGTGAAACGAGTGGTGATTGTGAAAAATATATAATTTCTTCAGAAAATTCCAGGTGTCCGGTTTGGCACTGAAAATGGATTTTAAGTATTATATCAAACAGTGGGGTTTGAAAAAGAATGGTGTTAGTTTTTCTGGTTCGAATTTGATTGTGTACCCACACACAACTACTTTATCAGATGTTTTTAATATGAAGAAAAATGGTCGGATCACTATTTTAAGTGGAAGCATTGAGTGAAATACAAAGTGTCTAGGGGTCGAGTGTGATTTTGTTGTGTGATAATTAAAAGGAAGTTGTCTAGGGTTGTTGAGCCGGACTTGCCTCTATATGGGATGCCTCTTACAACGGATGCGGGTCGCAGTAGAGGCTAGGCCAACTGGACCCATGTTCTTTCGGGAATGCCATCGACGTAGTGACAAAGCCACGCTCCAAGAGGGGAGGCGATGTTTGGCATTAATGTTAGTAGATAGCCAAACTGCGAGTAGGCTATGCCATTGTGTAGCAGTGAATAACAATTGGATCGGATGCTGAGTGTTATTGATGGGTCGGATTATGGGACGGAATGCCGTGGCATGGTATGGGATGTGTCATAACGATTTGGTCTTATAATCCGGACTCCTGTGGTCGTTTGAAATGATATTGTTGGCGTTCCAGTGGTTTAAGTTCCTATTACTATTTATGATTGAGTGATTTGAATTGTGCTAACCTGCATGAAGGAACTGAGGCGAGGTAAGTTCTCTATGTGGTGTGGCTAGGCCACCCTTGGGCATATTTTCTTTCTAATAAGGGTTTAGGGGGTTGAACTTGCTGAGACAATGTCTCACCCCGTTGTGGGCCAAAATTTCAGGACCGTAGATGGTGGAACCCCCGGTGACTAATCAATCAGAAGTGGGATTGAAGAACGAGTCTGACTAGTGGTCATAGGACTGATCCCTTTTGTAAACTACCCCTTTTTGGTATATGTGTAAACTCTAGTGTGGTTACCTTTAAAAGCATGTTTGCTTATGAATGAGTTGGTTTCCTGCTTTCCTATCTCGTGAGTTTTTGTCAGGGGTTTTATAATACGTTTCGCTTGCGCAATAAAAAAATGAATGGGGCCGGCGACACTACCTGGGAATGTCGCATTTGCATGATCATGGCGGGATGTTGGCGCGCTCGAGGTTCGGGGCGTGACAGAAATTGTGTTCCAAATCTGTGAACATATATCTAAAAATACATTGGCAAGAGCCTGCACTAATAACCAAACTAAAGAGTAAAAGGTCATGCAGGACAACGCCAGATCATGATTTTGTCTCTTCCCCTTTCACGTAAATTAATTGCCGCCATGACAACGATAGGTACTTGGTGAAAGTTGGTGCTAACAGGGGGAAATTTACTATTAGTTTCTTCCTTAGAAAGGGAGGAAATAACAAAATCTCATGGTTTATTATCAATTCATTTGATATTTCTTCCTTTAGATGATAAATTTTCACATTTAGATGATATGTCGGATGTACTAATACCCTAATTCATTCATTTAGAAATCCCATCATTTTTCAATGGCAATGGAGTTCCACAACGTAGAATAAATTAACTCCGATTACTTATGCTGCTAAAAGCAATTATTATAAATTATTTGATAGGGCATGCGCACGCATGCGTAGTACGCCATTTTATTGGAATGCAAAATATACAGATTGCTGTAAGGTGTCAATTCAATAGTTGTAGCGCTCTTCATTTCAGTTACTTTTCTATCTTAATCTTTTTTTCATCATAAATCGAGTTGATTGTATTGCACAAAACAATGAATTGGAAGCGATGGAAAGAATGCAATAATCTGATTCAAGTCACCAGTCAATACATACATATGAATGATATATAAAAAGCAACATGAATGATACATAGAATCTCAGTCGATTAGAGACCGGCGAATTCAGAAATTGGAAGTCTCGGGTGTGTCACAAATCATTTCAAGATCATTGAATCATCTTTGGGAAAATTTTTGATGCAAGCCGAGCTTTTCAGCAAAATAATCAAGAAATAGCTAATTTGGCTCAAGAGATTAGTAAGCCCGCTTTTGGTCGTACTTTTGGGACTCAAGTTGATTTTATAGACAAGTGAAGATGTGAATTGAAGTGTGGTGACATTGAATTTATTTTACGGACTTCAATTTGATTCAATTTGAAGAGAATTGATGAGAATCGAAGAAATTTGATGTACGAAAATTGGACCCCGGCGGAAAATGGAAGTGAACCCATTGGAAGAGGTTGTGGGAGTGAGTGGAGTATGACATCACTCATGATGTCATGGTGGTGGGCCATTTTTGGGGATTAAAGAAAAGGAAAAAGAAAAGAAAAAGCCCCCCATCTTTCTCTCTCTCTTTCTTCTCTCTCCTCCCTCTCTTCTTCCTCCTTCTCCCGTGCGACTCCATCTCCATCTCCTTCTTCTTCTTCGCACGCCACCAGCAGCAAGGGAGATTATCGAGCAGCCCGCCCGGAGCCACCCGTCACTGCCTCACGCCGCCGCACGCCGTCCTCGCCGGTCCGCTCGCGTCCTCGCTCCGCCCGCGCTCGCCCGCGCTTGGTCGGCATCCTAAGCTGCTGTTCAGCTCGTGCGAGAGCTACCGGAGCTCGTCCCCGCCGTCGTGAACCGCCGTCGACCTCCGCCCTAGCCCGCCGGAGCTTCGCCTTGCCTCCGCCGCCCTTGGCCGCCCGAATCGGCGCCGGATCCGCCTCATCTTGGCCCCGATCAGCAACCCAGAAAATGGGTATGGCAGCCCCTTCGTGGCCCGTTTTGGCCGCCTTCCCGAGCCGGATGCTCGGCCCGCTTTGAGGAAAGTCGATCCTCGCGTCGTCCTCGTCGTTTTGGTTCGTTCGGCTCGTTAATCCGGTGAGTTTAACTCACTAAACCTCGCTTAGAGGGTTAATTATGCTTTAGGTGTGCTTAGTTTACGTTAATTGTGATTAGGTGGTTAGTTTAATTTATTTAAGTGTGGATTATATTAATGTGTTTAATTAGCTTAAAGTGACTTTAATTTAAGGCTAAATGAAGGTTTATATTAATATAAGCCTTGATGTGACATAAAGGGATTTACTTTTGATTTATTTAAATATTTCGAAATTATTTAATAATTTAATAATATATCATTATTCGAAATTATTAAAATATCATTATTTAATTATTTTCGGAATAAATTTAATTATTTATTAAATTCCGAAAATTTTGTCGAACCCTAAATTCTCAGAATTTCGTGCCGGTCGCTGCTGTGTATTCGGATTTTGAAATTGATTCGGATATTATAAATTGAAGGTGGATTGCGAAAAATATGAATATTATTATTTAATTAATTTTCGGAATAAATTTAATTATTTATTAAAACTCGAAAATTTCGGGACCTTATTTGCTCAGAATTTCGTGCCGCTCATTTGAAGACATCGTAACACACGACTCTGTATTCGAACAATTCTACAAAGAAAAGGAGGCACTCCAACAAATTGTAAATACTCTTAGGTGACCTCATATGGTACTAAAATCTTCAGGTGCTGGTGGCTGGAGGAGGAGCAAGAAAAGGAATAGAAGGGATTTTAGGGAGAGAAGTAGGGATGCTAGGCATCGGAGGCAAGGTGGAGGGCATGGTTGGCAAGCTCGGAAGTGGTGGCAAAGTAGTCTTGGGCAGTGCTGGTTGTGTGGTGGGCAGCGTTGGCAACGTGGGCTGAGGCAGAGTCGTTGGGATGGCAGGCATTGGTGGCACGGCGACCTTTGGTAATGTCGGCATGGCTGGCAATGGAGGCAGTGATGTTGGTAAAGTTGGTATGGTGGGAAGAGACGGAATAGATGGCATAGTTGTTTGCAGCAGATGACGAGCTCCGAAACTCATGTTGATGGTTGAGAAAATTAGGGTAATGAAGAGAACCGAGCTCTTAAAGGAAGAAGCCATATTGGTATATGGAGTCAGGATATTGTGCCGTGATAGGCTCAAGGACTCGAAATCAATGAGCAGAGAGGAATGGATTGCTGATTATGTCCGAGTAAAAGGAGGAAGGATATGGGAGTTTATATAACAGGAGATGGTCATATAAAATCTAGGGCTGTGATGATAAGTTGGTGACTGGCATGTTTTCATGAAGTGAAGCTTCAGATCTGTCTTTGTGGACGGTAACCAATAGCTTGTTTCATAACTACCACGAACTAGAGAGATTGCCAACTTGCTTCTGGACTTTGACGTATCAATCTAGGGTTTCCATATATTTTCATGTCATTTTTGGTGAACTCCTAGTATTTGAAGAAGTCAAAACTTGTGGGGCTTTAACATCTGGATCAAGCCTAAATACGTATGTTTTATTGAAACATGTGACAATGTGACTACGTAAGTCTAACAAGTTTGATGTCATACGGGAACAATGATAAACATATGGGAAATTTTCATTTTCCTCCCCTCAACTTTAGTGTTGATGCACATTGAACCCTAAACCTCAAAAAGTTGCATTTTACTTCTTCGAACTTGCACTTTCTTTCGAGAAGTAAACTGCAACTTTCTTATTACTTCCGTATTAAATTCTTCACTAATTTACATAAGCGATATCTAAAATACATTTGGAAATATGTTGAGCTGCCAAACTAAATTTCACTTGTTTCATTCTATTTAATTAAGAAAAACTAACAAATATAAGAAAAGCTAACAAAACGAAAGATAAAAAAACATTGAATATGAGATTAAGAAAAAATAGGGATAATAAAACTAGGAGTGCCGAAATTTTTATATGGCACTCACTTGAATGCTAAAACTTATTTTTTTGCTAAGTGCTACATCAAAGTAAAATCGATTACTTGAGCGTCAATTACGGCAAATCATCTTACATCAAAGGACCCTTGTGGCCTCACCAATGACTGAGGAAGCCCCGATGGCCTCGCCTAGGGCCTTTGTGAGGGTTTCGTGGTTGGCGAGGGTTGCCGGTGTCCCTTTCCGGCCTTAAAGAAAAAAAGAGAAAAATTATAAATAAAAAATTCAAAAATTCAAAAAATAATAAATAAATATCTAAAATATTAAAATAACTTTAAAAAATTGTCCACGTCACGTCGGCAAAGCCACATTGGATAACTAACATCTATGTCAAATTTTCTGACAAGGCAAATCGAAATTGACATTCAAGTAATCGATTTTTCAAATTTGTGATATTTAAGTGAGAGAAAAAAAAAGTTTTGGCACTCTTGTGAATATTGTATGGAAGTTTTGGCACTTCTAGAGTTTTTATCCCCAAAAAAATAATACTTACGTTAAAAGCTGAGGAAAATGGAAAATTATAAGAGATACGCAAAATCAATACTCTCTCTCCCTCTCTCTACACCTTAGAGTGCCTCTCCCAAGTATTTCCATTTTTTCAAGACTTTCCTAGTCTTTAAAGTTTTCTCAGATTTTGAATATTACACTAGTAAAGTTCATGTTTAGCAGTTTTTACAAGTTAAATCATACATTTGACATAAAATGGTCGAAAAAAATATTGCAGCTTCTCATAATGAATAGTTTTCGTCTGTTTATATTTTATGTTATCCCCTTTAAATATCTCATAGGTATTTCATAATTTAAATATGAATTTAGTAGTTCTAGGGGTTAGTGGTGTCAATTATCCCTTTTCATATTTTGTTCATTATTTATTGGAATTGAAAGCAAAAAGACCACTCGATAATCCACCCCCATTGTCCGCTATACATGATAACAAAAAAACGGTCTAACAGCTTTAACAAGTGTAAGGAAATGCAAGCTCAGAGAATAAACTGTATCTTTTCAAAGTTCGAAATGTATTACACACTAATCTTAATTCTTAACGTTTGGGGGTAAAATGAAACATCTTTCCAAATATATGCACATATAACTAAAGATAGATGAGTGGGCATCCGTACCAATGACCGTACTAAGGGGTAAAATGTCATGCAGGATAAGGTAATTATGTTTTTGTCTACTTTTCCTTTCAAGTGGCATTGGTTGATCATGATATGACGGGAATGTTAGGAAACTTGGTGTTAGAGTGGGAAACTTCTTTTTAAAAGTCCATGCGAAATTCGTGTAATCAAGGACTGATGGATATGTTGATGTTTTCATAGTGATTTATGTTAACTTAGTTGCTAGACGAATAAAAGTTAAATTGTTGTTTAATTAAGGAGTTATATAAAGGTATCAGAATTTCATTGACTTTCTTTTCCCCTTCAGTTTTTTGATGGCATCTTTCGATTTCCTTTTGTGCGATCGGGTGGGACGGCTTTTGAGGGTTGCACCTTGCTGCCGTGCACAGACGACCTTGTAAACTTTGCCACATTAGCTAGGGTGAGGGCAGCGACCCTTGCCATTCTGAGTGGCTAAGGTGCGCGGCCTTAGCGACCAGTGAGCGTGTGATGATGCACCAGGGTTGGCGGCATCATTCCCTTACCCCGACGAGGGTTCGGCCATTTTGGCCAATGACCAGGCCATGGCTTAACCTTTCCTTTTACATATGTCAGTGACATTTCATTAAAAGTTTTTTTTTTTGCTACTTTTTCAATATTTTGAGTATATAACTACCACATTTTATGCAAGCATTGCGGAACATTTTCCTTAGTTTATCTAGTAGAATGACCTTTTGTCGCGACCAATTTTTTCGGGGTGTGAACCACCTAAGGTTTGGCTAATGGATTGTTAAGCCTAGACTTAACTCAGGCTCTCCCAAGCCCATACCGATTTGCGACTTTCGGTTCAAGTTCTTAACATGCAATTGTTTTAATTAGGAGTTGCCACTAATCTATTTTTGGTGGGTCGATTAGAAACCCAAGTAAAGTAATGAGAGATTTACTTTACTCCTACGAACCAGAGATTATGGGTACAGGGACTTGGTTACACTAGATTTCTCTAATGCCCTTTCGGTACCATTCTTTTAATTTCAAAAATGTTTTTGCAGGCAATTTGGATTGATTTTAAGTTTTTTTTTTTTTTAACATGTAAGGTGATCATGCGAGTACACAAATCATCAATTTAACACTCAAGAAAGCAAATAGAAAATGCAGGACTTACCTCGTAGCAACAAAAGCATCTGCAATGTTAATTCAAAATCCACATCAACAACCTTGGATATGGTTTCTAATTAACACGCAATTTCTCTTTTTTGTTTCCACTTATCTAATGAAAATTATGCAATATGCAATGCATGCCACTAATTTAACATGAAATGATATGACATGGCAACATGACTTAGCTATATGACCTAAGCAATATGACATAACTAAGCATGTAGTCTATCCTAAGCATGAGATGATTTATTCTAAATAATTCTTTGTATTTTCTATGAGATTCGAAATTAAGGAAATGCAACATTTAAATATGCAATCTAAATTAATCTAATGATTGACAATTTCTAATTAAATTGACCTAATAAAAATCACTAAATGACGTGCATTGTATGAACCTAATTCTATATGACGTGCACATGGTTTTTATTCTAAATAAGCATGCGATTTATTCTAATATGCAATGACGTGCAAAAGATGCATTGATTTTACATGACATATGCATAATGACTTTTTTTTCGTGTTTTTCCTTTTTTCCTTTTTTTTTTTAATTTCGAAATTTATAATTGCCAAATAATTAAACATGCAATCCAAGTTTTTAAAAAAACTAGCAATCTAAGTTAATTGATTTGATTTTTTTATTTTTGAAAATTCGAAATAAAATACTTATTATGAACATACAAACCCTAAAACTACATTTTTTGATTTTTTTAAAAAAAGAAAACTAATTTAAGTAACACCACAACAAATCAAGCCATATTGATACCCAAATCGACGAACCATATCTCGCGCATGAGATCGGGTTGGCCAATTTCACATAAATCACGAATCGGATCTCGAGCGGGAGATCGGATTGGCAATTTTTTAAATAATTGCGAGTTGGATTTCGAGCTTGAAAATCGGACTGACAATCACTAATTTCAAGGCAATTTCATATCATGGAATTTCAATTTTACATTACTAAAAAGATAAAATAAAATAGCAAAAATAATAAAACAAATATATGATAAAGAAAATACCTAAATTTTCTTTTGTTTCTCTCTTTTTTCTTTTCTTTTTTTTCTAAAAAAGAAAAAGAAAAACAAAGCTGTGGCCGGTCTGGCGAGGGGAGATCACCGGTTAGGGTTCCGGCGAGGCTCCGGAGCGGCGTGTCGGCAGCGAGGCAGCAAGGAACGTCGAGGGTCTGCTCGGGCTGGAGGCGAAGCGGAGGCGGCGTCGGGGCGGCGCGAAGCGGCGGGAAGCAGCGGTGCTGCTCATGGAGGCGGTGGAGTGTCGGGGGCGCGCGAGCTTCGGCGCCGGGGCTCGCGGTGGAGGTCAGCGAGAGTTGCAGCGGAGCGGCGTGCGGGCGACGGACGTCGAGGCTCGGATGCGGCACGGGCGAGCGGGACGGCGCCGGATCTAGGCCGGTTGCTGTTCAGATCTGGAGGAGGAAGGGCGTCGGCTTCAGATCGCGAGGCTGCAGAGGAGATGCGGGCCGGTGCGGGGGCTCGCTCGGCGGCGAAGCGACGACCGACTCGGATCTGCGGTCGTCGGGGCTCTCGAGTGGGCAGATCGGGATACCGGTGGTGTCGCGGAGAGGCGGAGACGCGGCGTGGGCGGCGGGGTGGCGACGCGGACGGAGGCCGGCGGCGGTGAGCAGCAGCGGCGCCGGCTGCTCTTCGGGGAAGATGAACAGGAGCCGATTAGGGTTTCGGCTACCTTTTCTTTTTTCTTTTTTTTTTCTTTTTGACCTTTCCTCTCTCCACTCACCTTTCACCTTATTCTCTCTTTTTTTTTACCCACGGAAAAGAACCTCCGAAAAGCCATCAAAGAAGGGTTTTCTTTTGTGCTTTTGTTTTCTCCCCAAGAACAAAACGGAAGAAGCCCCTCTCTCTCGTGCTTTTCTCTCTGAATTTCTTTTTTCTTCAATATGGCCGTATGTCTCAATTGCGTGGCCTCCCTTTTTTTGTACCCCATCACACCTTTTATAGGGTAAAAAAATTGAATCTTTATTGCATATTTCGTTTCCAATTTTGCTCGTGCAATATGCTCTTTTGCTTTTTTCCGCATATTCCATCCAAAAAAAAATTCCCTTTTCAAGCAAAATACACCCCCCAGTATATATTACTTGAATATGCGAAAAATATGAACGGAATATGTAAAAAATCCTCGTTTCACCGGCGGCCCAAAATAAAAAATGAAATATTTCTAAACTATATGCCATGTGTGTGTGTGTGTGTGTGTGTGTTTTTTTTTTTTTGAAGTAAAAATTAACCCTAAAAATTATGCAAAAATTTAGGTGTTAACAGCTGCCCCTCTTTGAAGGTGAGCTCACAGAGGTTACCTTTAAAGACAAATTGAGACCCAAATTTTGGGAATACTCATGCAATGAATGATTTTTTGTTGGGAACATGAATTCCATTTTTTAATGCAATTTTTATGATGCATGGAAATGCTAATGCAAGTGCATGATGTCAAAGGAAAGAACGTACCTACAATTACTTGAGGTACATGATAAATCCCCATTTACTCTGTAAGTAACTCTCATTCAGGTTCCTTGAAGAGTGTAATAGGTAATAGATTGAGACATTGAGATTGAGAAGAACATTCACATCCAAAGTGAAATGTTCAATGAAAAGAATTGAGACATCCAGATCCAGACTGAGATGTCAAGATTTTTAGACTTGAAATACCTAGATCCAAACTAAGGTATAACAAGAAAGCTCGAAAAACATTCACATCCAGAGTGAAATGTTCAACGAAAAGAATTAAGACATCCAAATCCAAACTGAGATGTCAAGAGTTTTGAATTCGAAATACCTAGATCCAGATTAAGGTATAACGAGAAAGATCAAAAAAACATTCACATCCAGAGTAAAATGTTTAGACGAAAATAATTAAGACATCCAAATCCAAACTGAAATGTCGAAATTTTTGAACTCGAAATACCTAGATCCAAACTAAGGTATAAAAAGAAGGATTGAAAAACATTCACATCCAAAGTGAAATGTTTGAATGAATATAATCAAAACATCCGGGTCCAGACTGAGATGTCAAGATTTTTAAAAGCTCGAAATACCTAGATCCAGACTAAGGTATAACGAGGAAAATCAAAGAACATTCACATCCAGAGTAAAATGTTCGATGAAAATAATCAAGACATCCGGGTCCAGACAGAGATGTCATGATTTTTGAAAGCTTGAAATACCTAGATCCAGACTAAGGTATAACGAGGAAGATCGAAGAACATTCACATCCAGAGTGAAATGTTCAATGAAAACAATTGAGACATCCAGATCCAGACTGAGATGTCTAATTTTTGGAAAATGGTAAAGAAACTTACCTGGAATATCTTACCTTCAAGGAGGGTAGAGTGACCCAAGGTAGTTGGTGTTACATATCCAGGACCCGTACCTTTCTACGGTCGCCTAGCATTGCAACATTGATTATCCGAGCAGGACTCGAACCTCTCTTCGGTCGCCTGAATCTGAAGAAAACTTCTGGGGGACAACTCAATTGAGTCGAGTGTCGGTGCATTTGAGAGGGAAATACCTGTGCAATGACAAATATTTAAGGCATGGATAGAGATATACTTACCTGGTAACATCTCTGATCTTGAGGGATATGTTTCCTGCAAAACATGGTCGTAGGAGAGGCGATATGCATTTACAATTACGAACATGCATTAATTCAAGAGATGTTCATGCGTGATAATTTCCATCAATCTGGCATTTTCATTCCAATCTGAACACATGAATGTCATGAATATGTCAAATGAGGGATCTTTCAGTCTGAAAGGACTTTTCACTCATCCTCATTAAAAGGGCCATTTCATCCTGACCTTTGATGTAGGATTTTTGACAATCGCTCTATCTCACCATCGTCATGCCAAACAAGGGTCTAAGCAATCTCGCAAGTGGTACGACCTTACCAATTTGAGAGGTCTTTAATATGGACTAAAATATAGGCTTGGTCAACGGTTTTACAAAGAGGACTCTTTGAGTCAAGAATATTGAAAAAATGAGTGATATTCCGCAATCATCTTAGGGTTTACTAGTCAAGAAACACACGAAATGTTGCAGAAATCATCTTACTCGCACTTCTTCAAGCAATGCTTTCAAACATATGAACTTTTACATTAATTCAAGTGCCCTAATTTGAAGAGACTTTGCAAGGGACGTAATGCAGGCTTGGTTCATGGGTTGAGAAACAAAATGATCATTAGGCTCAAAAAGTGTTTAGGGGGTCAAAGTTGGTGATCATCTTGACATTTCTACAAATTTCCTTTTTCAATGTCGAAGATTTTCTTTGCACTCATTGATTGCAACAGCATTTGAGTTTTTTTTTTTTTTTTTTTTTTTTGGGTACCATCTTGTTGAGGATACGACTCACTTCATCAAGTGTTTGATTTTTTCTTTGGGCATTGGCCTTGCTTTTACCAGGCACATTGCTTTTTCATGCCCCATTTTTCATTCTTTTCTTTGGACAAAATCTCCATTTTTGTCCGCATCTTAGTTCATGCCACTTGAATGTTTTTGTCTTGCCCCAGTGTGGGGGATGATCACCAATTGGGTTTAACATGAAATGAATTCATAAGCTCAAGTGGGCTATGCAATGGATAAAAGTGTATAGGATAGAGAAATGACTGCTCTTCATCATCCTAGGGCATTTTGAATTATCGTACGAGTTACAATGCAAAAGCAATACTTGAAGATTGATGCAAGTGTGAGTAAGAAAATTCCTATCATTCATCGGGGATGATTTAAAAACTCTTCATGTGTGTGGGCTCAAAGGGCTAAATAACGGGTATACCTGTAGTGTTTCGGGTAAAGAAAGAAACTGCCTCTCATCACCTTGGTTGACGTACCCTTTGCCAGATCACCCTTTTCCTCGTAGGCATGGAATTTTTCACACGACTCACCAAGGATTAGTGTATGAAAAGTGATGGAGTTGGGCTTGCCTTTCCAAAGTACCCCATTTGACACATTCAATTTATCTCACATAATTCATCAAGGAAAACATGCAAGATTTATAACCAATTTGAACCATTGAATTTGCAACTCATTAAGGCAATTTATTCATCGTAAAAATGCTCGCAATTCAAAACATGACATGGCAAATTCAATCATGGGTAATACCTCTTGATAGAAAACTCACAACCATCCATTTTGCCAGGATCGAAGCACCTCCAGGAAGTGCCTTCCTTACCATATATAGGCTGTAATTTGGAGCAAACTTGCCCCCAGGATCTTCCACCGAAGAATGATGGTTCTCTTTTACTTGCCCCAAATCCTTTTTCATTGGAAGTGTGCTCTAAACCTGTTGATCACAAGTCAAGTTTATGATCATTGAAACTTGATACGCTATTCTCAGATGTCCCTTGTCATAACAAGTTATAGAATTATGCTCTGAGACAGGAAGCAAATGAGTCGGACAAACAAACAGGTTTAATCTGCTACAAGCTTTGGGAAATTTTTTTTTTTTTAGCAGTGAAATGCTTTTGTTTTTGAAAAAGTTTTTGGGAAGAAGCATGAAAGAGTCCAGCCCTCAGGATTTCTCCGTGGATAATAGTTTCTTTCATGGTTGGATATCGTCATTGGACTGGTTTGGAGTACCCTGTCATGCCTTCAAAATAAAACTTGTAATTTCATTGATGTTCATCAATCAATTACATTTATTGAATGGAAAATGCGAATTCAAGTCCTAAAAAGAAAGTGAAAAAGAAGAAATCGAAAACAATCGCTAGATAGCGATAATAACTCCTAGAAAGCGATAAAAATTCCCGCGCAGGGGAATGTGCAAAAGTAATAAGTTACTCTTGTGGGCCAGGGCCCATTTCTTCCAATGGTCCCTCATCAATGGCAGTCACCCTATCCTCATGCTCAGGTAGAGGATTCTTTTTGACATTCGGTTGAGCGGTACTAAAGGTAAATGCCTTGGTGTCCAGTAAGTTTTGGACCTTATGCTTCAAAGTTATGCATTCATCAGTTGAATGTCCTACTTCCCCCATATGGTACTCGCATTTCTTGGAGGGATCGTAGTTAGAAAATTTTTCAGCATTGGGTCGCTTTGGCTCGTAGGACAGCAACCCCTTCTTTTGCAAGACCTTCAAGACTTGGGATAGAGAACCAGGAAGAGGAGTGAATTGCCTCTTAACAAATTGTCGAGGGGCGGACGGTTGGCCTTCGCCTTGTTGATTCTTAGGGACATGAACAATCGGAGGCTTGCTAGATTGTGCATATGCAACATTGACTTCAGTGCTAGGTTCTTTGTCTTTCTTCATAGTGAACCTTTTGCCTTGATGGGTTGGCTCATTGAACCATCCGTCTCTTAGCCCAATCTCGATCTGTTCACCCATCGGGATAAGTTGGTTGAAGTTTTCAACATACGTGCTAGCCATCCGGTTGCGGAACTCAAACGGAAGAGTCTTGACGAACAACTTCATCAACTCCTTGTTAGTAGGTTCAGGAGTAATTTGAGCCGCCAGATTTCGCCACCTCACAGCATATTCCTTGAATGACTCACTTTTCTTCTTCTCCATCCGCTCAAGATCCTCTCGCGAAGGTGCAATGTCCATGTTGAACTTATATTGCTTTAGAAACGCATCAGTCACTTCAGTCCAAGTGTTGAGAAGGTTTACATTCTTCATTATGTACCAATTCAGTGCGGGCCCAGTCAGACTAGCATGGAATGATTGAATCATGAGAGGCTCATTCTTGACATATTGGGCCATGCGTACATGATACATCTACAAGTGAGCTTTCGGGCAGGAAGTACCTTTGTACTTCTCAAACTCCGGCATTTTAAACTTCTTTGGCATCTTGACTTTCTCATACACTGACAAGTCGAACGGGAGTGAGCTTTGTGACCCTTGCAATTGCTTCACCTTCTCTTCCAGCTTTGCGAAGCGTTCATCTTGCTCTGTCTTAGGGACGTTATCAAGCTTAGCCTTTTCAGTGATGATCAACGGTGAGTCATCTTCTAGCTCAGGCATGTCGTCATCACCCATTTGAGCCTTGCTTGCTTGCTTTGGAATAACTATCTTAGGAAGAGTGGGTGGAGGACTCGGGTTCACTTGGAGGGATTGAAGTTGAGCTGTTATAAGCTGCATGGAAGCGGCTAACTATTTGAGTTGATCTTCCACAAAGGACATGCGATCGCGCATCTCGCTTTGGTCGGCCATTCTTGCTCTTAATCGCGTGATAATGGGTGAACGTGGAGGATCCGTTATCACCTAATCCAAATAAACGGAAATATGTAAGCACAAGGTATAAATAGAGAGCCAATCCATGACAACAATCTATTTTAGTCAAGAAAAGTTCACACATGAAAAGGATTTTCTAAAAATGGATTAAGAAAACAAAGACATGGGATGCCTCCAGTAAGGACGAAATTTCCTAAACATGAACTAGAAAGAGCCAAGACACAAATTGAAAACAAATTTCCAATTTTTTTTTTCAAATGATTCATTGCATGACAATTCCCTCATTTCATTCATAATCGACAAATGAATTAAATCAATGATTGACCTAAATTATCATGGACCGACTAAAAGTATGACAAAATAAGTACATTGCATAGTATAGGGATAGAAGACTTACTTCACCAAATAAATGGCAACCACACAGACATGTGCATGGTAAGTGAGGCTCGATTTCTACTCTATAAGGCTTATCAAAGTGGAGCCACAAGGATGATCGGACTAGCCACGAGCTTGTGGACTATGTCGGGTCCTTATGACTCCGGCTTGGTCAAAGAGCTGACCCGGGTCGCGAGCATGCGGACCGAGGTGGGTACTCTTAACACCATGAAAGAAACTTCGGGATTGAGATGGGCGACTCGTACCGCGAGCATGCGGTCGGAGTGGCAAACATCTCAATACCATCCTAGATTATCCTAATGCGGCCCAGGTCCGGCGGCAGGTTGTGTGTGCAATAGTGTAGTGCTAGATGCAAGCATGCACAACATTTTATATCAAGCAACACTTCATATATGAAAATAAACCATACATTCCTACACCTCCCTGCAAAACAAAGGTTGGCAAACACTTCCCCTTAAACCTCCCATCCTGCAAGAACATTTAACACCTTAAAAGTTAAGGGCGTACCTGCAATCCTTGCTGCCAAACAAAAACATTTTTCAAAAGAAAAGAAAAATTGGCTTAAGTCCACTAAGAGTTTTAACTCAAGTCCCCAGCGGAGTCGCCAAGCTGTCGCGACCAATTTTTTCGGGGTGTGAACCACCTAAGGTTTGGCTAATGGATTGTTAAGCCTAGACTTAACTCAGGCTCTCCCAAGCCCATACCGATTCGCGACTTTCGGTTCAAGTTCTTAACACGCAATTGTTTTAATTAGGAGTCGCCACTAATCTATTTTTGGTGGGTCAATTAGAAACCCAAGTAAAGTAATGAGAGATTTACTTTACTCCTACGAACCAGAGATTATGGGTACGGGGACTTGGTTACACTAGATTTCTCTAATGCCCTTTCGGTACCATTCTTTTAATTTCAAAAATGTTTTTGCAGGCAATTTGGATTGTTAAGTTTTTTTTTTTTTTTAACATGTAAGGTGATCATGCGGGTACACAAATCATCAATTTAACACTCAAGAAAGCAAATAGAAAATGCATGACTCACCTCGTAGCAACAAAAGCATCTGCAATGTTAATTCAAAATCCACATCAACAACCTTGGATATGGTTTCTAATTAACACGCAATTTCTCTTTTTTGTTTCCACTTATCTAATGAAAATTATGCAATATGCAATGCATGCCACTAATTTAATATGAAATGATATGACATGGCAACATGACTTAGCTATATGACCTAAGCAATATGACATAACTAAGCATGTAGTCTATCCTAAGCATGAGATGATTTATTCTAAATAATTCTTTGTATTTTCTATGAGATTCGAAATTAAGGAAATGCAACATTTAAATATGCAATCTAAATTAATCTAATGACTGACAATTTCTAATTAAATTGACCTAATAAAAATCACTAAATGACGTGCATTGTATGAACCTAATTCTATATGACGTGCACATGGTTTTTATTCTAAATAAGCATGCGATTTATTCTAATATGCAATGACGTGCAAAAGATGCATTGATTTTACATGACATATGCATAATGACTTTTTTTTTTCGTGTTTTTCCTTTTTTCCTTTTTTTTAATTTCGAAATTTATAATTGCCAAATAATTAAACATGCAATCCAAGTTTTTAAAAAAACTAGCAATCTAAGTTAATTGATTTGATTTTTTTATTTTTGAAAATTCGAAATAAAATACTTATTATGAACATACAAACCCTAAAACTACATTTTTTGATTTTTTTAAAAAAAGAAAACTAATTTAAGTAACACCACAACAAATCAAGCCATATTGGTACCCAAATCGACGAACCATATCTCGCGCATGAGATCGGGTTGGCCAATTTCACATAAATCACGAATCGGATCTCGAGCGGGAGATCGGATTGGCAATTTTTTAAATAATTGCGAGTTGGATTTCGAGCTTGAAAATCGGACGACAATCACTAATTTCAAGGCAATTTCATATCATGGAATTTCAATTTTACATTACTAAAAAGATAAAATAAAATAGCAAAAATAATAAAACAAATATAAGATAAATAAAATACCTAAATTTTCTTTTGTTTCTCTCTTTTTTCTTTTCTTTTTTTCTGAAAAAGGAAAAAAGAAAAACAAAGCTGTGGCCGGTCCGGCGAGGGGAGATCACCGGTTAGGGTTCCGCGAGGCTCCGGAGCGGCGTGTCGGCAGCGAGGCAGCGAGGAACGTCGCGGGTCCGCTCGGGCTGGTGGCGAAGCGGAGGCGGCGTCGGGGGCGCGCGAAGCTGTGAAGGTGAAGCAGCGGTGCTTGCTCGTGGAGGCGGTGGAGCGTCGAGGCGGTGCGAGCTTCAGCGCCGGGGCTGGCAGTGGAGGTCAGCGAGAGGTTGTAGGCGGAGTGGCGTGCGGCTGACGGACGTCGCGGCTCGGATGCCGGCACGGGCGAGCGGGGACGGCACCAGATCTAGGCCGGTTCTGTTCAGATCTGGAGGAGGAAGGGCGTCGGCTTCGGATCGCGAGGCTGCAGAGGAGATGCGGGCGGTGCGGGGGCTCGCTCGGCGGCGAAGCGACGACCGACTCGGATCTGCGGTCGTCGGGCGCTCTCGAGTGGGCAGATCGGGATACCGGTGGTGTCGCGGAGAGGCGGAGACGCGGCGTGGGCGGCGGGGTGGCGACGCGGACGGAGGCCGGCGGCGGTGAGCAACAGCGGCGCCGGCTACTCTTCGGGGAAGATGAACAGTAGCCGATTAGGGTTTCGGCTACCTTTTCTTTTTTTTTTTTTCTTTTTTACCTTTCCTCTCTCCACTCACCTTTCACCTTATTCTCTCTTTTTTTTTTACCCACGGAAAAGAACCTCCGAAAAGCCATCAAAGAAGGGTTTTCTTTTGTGCTTTTGTTTTCTCCCCAAGAACAAAACGGAAGAAGCCCCTCTCTCTCGTGCTTTTCTCTCTGAATTTCTTTTTTCTTCAATATGGCCGAATGTCTCAATTGCGTGGCCTCCCTTTTTTTGTACCCCATCACACCTTTTATAGGGTAAAAAAATTGAATCTTTATTGCATATTTCATTTCCAATTTTGCTCGTGCAATATTCTCTTTTGCTTTTTTCCGCATATTCCATCCAAAAAAAAAATTCCCTTTTCAAGCAAAATACACCCCCCAGTATATATGACTTGAATATGCGAAAAATCTGAATGGAATATGTAAAAAATCCTCGTTTCACCGACGGCCCAAAATAAAAAATGAAATGTTTCTAAACTATATGCCATGTGTGTGTGTGTGTTGTTTTTTTTTTTTTTTTTGAAGTAAAAATTAACCCTAAAAATTATGCAAAAATTTAGGTGTCAACACCTTTGTACACCAAATATATTGTGCAAGGACTCAATTTCACATTAAACTTGACATGCAAAAAGCCTTTGATAGTGTGGAATTTGATTTCTTGTGTGATTATTTGCTAAAATTGGGATTCAGTGGAAAATGGGTATCCTTAGTCAAACAATGCATCTCCTCGGTCTCATATAGTGTAAGAATAAATGGGGACCGTTGCACTTCTTTTAGGCCATCCCGAGGTATCCGACAAGGGGACCCACTATTCCCCTATCTCTTTATCCTTATGGCCAATGCTCTTTCCTCCCTCATGAACAAAGCAATTGAAGACCAAACCATCAAAAGTATCCAACTAAACACAACATGCCCCACTTTGTCACATCTCCTATTTGTTGATGATGCTATTTTCTTCCTAAATGGTACAATTACCGAGGCCCAAAATCTGGCAAATATCCTAAACCAATACTGTTTTGCCTCAGGTCTAGCCATCAATCTCAACAAGTCAGGGATCTTCTTTGGTAAGGGCTGCCCTCAACTCTTGAAATCAAACCTAGCAATTGAATTAAAGGTTCCTATCATAGAAAATATAGGGAAATATCTTGGAATACCTTCAGATTAGGGCCAGACCAAAAAACAAATGTTTCCTTGGGTCCTTGCTAGAGTAGATAGGAAATTAGAGGGCTGGAAAGAAAAACTAATATCCAAGGCAGGGAAAGAGATTCTTACCAAGACAGCGGTCCAAGCTTTGCCAGAATATGCTATGTCACTTTTCAAAATCCCAATATCTATTTGTCAGGCGACAGAACATCAAATATCCAATTTCTGGTGGAAACAAAATTTATCAAAGAAAGGTGTTCACGGGAAGAATTGGGACTTTCTGAAAACTCGAAAGGACTGTGGAGGCCTTGGTATCAGAGATCTTGTGGATTTCAACAAAGCGTTGCTAGGGAAACAAGCATGGAGGCTAATTAGAGCCCCGGATGCCCTATGGAGCAGAATTTCAAAGAGCTTATACTTTGTAAGAGATACCTTCTGGAGTGCAAACAAATGTCATAGACTGTCTTGGGGATGACAAAGTCTCTTGATGGGTAGGGATGTGATTGAACCTGCAACTAAATGGGATGTGAGAGATGGGGAGAAAATAAGGATTAGAGAGGATTGATGGTTAACCTTGGGCAAGATTGGTGGTCCATCAAATAGAAATGATCCACAAAGGGTGATTGAATTGATAGACCAAACCACTAGAGAGTGGAATGCCCAGAAAATTAATATGACCTTTGGTGAGAGTGTGGTAAAAGATATATTAGTGACTCCTCTTAGTTTAACCCTAGGACCTGATAAATTACTTTGGATGGCAAATGGATCAAGAACCTACACAGTTAAGAGTGGCTATAATTGGCTTTGAGATCATGAGTGGAATTCATCAGCAATGCAACCTTCCACTTCCTACTAGATCCCCAAATCATTATGGCACGAAATTTGGAAGCTTCAGACTAGTCCTAAAGTCAGATTCTTAGTATGGAGTATGTGTAACAATGCTCTCCCCACCAAAGAAAGTCTATTCAAGAGGAAGATGATACCTTATTCGAGATGCTCGATTTGCAATCAAAATCTAGAAACGGTGGAGCATATGTTCGTGTTATGCAGCTGGACAAAGGCTATTTGGTCAGATCAAAGACTACAGATCGACACCTCCTCGATGAACATAACCCGTATTGACAAATGGGTTATGGATTTCCTTACCTCGGCGGTTGATCCTCGAGCAAAATCCCTTTTTGCTGGGATTTTATGGCAGATCTAGAAAGCAAGGAACACTCTGATTTTTCAAGCTCGTCGGCCAAATCTCAAGTTGATTTTCGAAGACGCGACCTCCATGACCCTACTATTTAAGCATCGGCTTCTGCGAATCAAAATCCAGCAAGCAAAGATAAGCCCAGATCCAATGAATAGAAACTCTAAAAAGTCCCAAACTTGTAAAATCAACGTTGATAGTGCATGGTGCAACTCCACGATGTCGGGTTCAGTGGTGGGGGTTGTTTGAAACAGCTGCAGACTCCTCGTCGATGACTTCGCAAAACCCATCCATGCATCTTCAGTCCTAATCGCCGAAACCCTAGCAGTGAGGGAAGCCTTACTTTGGTTGAAGAACTTCTAATTGGACAGCAGTGCACAAACTAATGTGTACTTGGGAAGTGAACAGGGGTTCCAACTTACTTCAGATAATCTAGAAGCTGTTCAAGGTATTTTGGGCCAAAAAGAATGTGCATGGGCCGCCTGATCAGTAATTGAAGACTGCAGACTCCTCTTGAACCACACGCCAAGCGTTAAATTAGCCCACAAGCCCAGAGAAGCCAATAGAGCAGTGGAATGGGTCGCAAAAGCCCACCGAGCAAGAGAACTCCCCCTTAATTGGATTACCGACCCCCCCCCCCAATTCTATTTCTTAATTTTATGCTTAGATGTTGAGACTTTGTGGTATTTTGATATTGGTTAAGTAACGAAAGCTACATATTTCCGACCAAAAAAAAAAATTCACATGAAAAATCCTTAGTGTTCTCCTTAAGCAATTAGAAAAAGTCGAAGAACAAATGATGTCTTCACCCCCAACTAGACCTGCCATCAAAATCTGGGCGGAAGATCCTCTAATCCATTGGATACTTGTGTCTCGATAAATTTCAGTTGCCGTTGATCAAAACCTCAATTTTATAAATTCACAAATTGTTGAATTACCGAAAGGGCTCCATTCCATACCGCATAGAGGATCCATGCCCGAAATTTGTATACTGCAAATTCGTCCGAGATGATGTGGAATGACATTTCGGAGATCTTTAACAAATCAACCCACTAAAAAAAAAAAAAAATCAAACGGGGAGAAAGCATACTGCTCTCAATAAATTCTAACAAATCGTATCCATCTTTTAACTCCATAAAAATGCTGCTAACGGTAATAAATTCCAATTAGAAAAGAAATTAACTCCATTTAATTATCTAGTTAAAAGCAACTATCATAAAATGTTTGATAGGGCACAAACGCATGCGAGTAATACACCAATTTATGTGAATGTGGAAGATAGAGGTTGAGGAACGATGTCAATTCAGTATAGACGTAACACTTTTTGGTTGAGTTGCTTTTCTATCTGAATCTTTTCCTCCTCATAAATCCAATTGATTGTACCGCGCGTAACAATGAGAATGGAAGCGACGGAAAAAAAACCTAATAAAATGTGAGTCTAGTCACTGATCAATACATATATATCATAAATACATAGGTACCTCACAATTGAAAAGAATTTTAATTCACACCCAAAGACCTCTCTAGAAAAAAATATGAATGACCCATAGAATCCGAAAAGACATCATAACACAAGACACGTGTATTCGGACAATGCTACAAACAAAAGGATTCAGTCCAACATATAAAAAATACTCTCAGGTAACCTCGTAAGGTAATAAAATCTTCAAGGGCTGGTGGCTGGAGGAGGAGTAAGGAAAGGAATAGAAGGGATTTTAGGGAGAGAAGTAGGGATGCTCGGCATTGGCGGCAAGGTGGTCGGCATGGTTGGCAAACTTGGAAGTGGTGGCAGAGTAGTCTTGGGCAGGCCTGGTTGTGTGGTGGGCAGCGTCGGCAGTGTGGGCTGAGGCAGGGTCGTCGGCATGGTAGGTATTGGTGGCATGGCGACCTTAGGCAATGTCGGAATGGCTGGTAGTGGCGGAAGCGACGTCGGGTTTGGTAGAGTCGGTATTGTGGGAAGAGACGGAATGGATGGCATAGTCGTCTGCAGCAGATGACGAGCTCCGAAGCTCATATTGATGATTGAGAAAATTAGAGCGACGAAGAGCACAAAGCTTTTTGAGAAAGAAGCCATATTGGTATATGGAGTCAGGATATTGTGCTGTGATAGGCTTAAGGACTTGAAGCCAATGAGCTGAGAGGAATGGATTGCTGATTGTGTTGGAGTAAATGGAGGGAGGAGATGGCAGTTTATATAGCAAGAGATAGTTATATAAAAATTTAGGGTTGTGATTATAAGTTGGTGACTGGCTTGTGGGTATGGTTAGGAATAAACAGAACAATCCTCATTGGTTTTTTGTTAGCTCACCTTCTCAGCTCAATCTTCCATAGGAATAAATAATAAAGAAGGGGTCAAACTTTGTCTTCTGTTCCGTTCGGTCGAATGGTCGTCATCTCATGAAAGTCAAGCTTCTGATCTGTGTCCTTGTAAATGGTAACTAGATAACTTGTTCCATAACTATGGCTAACTGGGGTTATCGATAACTTGCTTCAGGATTTTAATGTATTAAGCTAGGGTTTCGATGTGTTGCCTTGACAAATACCTTGTTACTCTGGACATGTCAATGCTTTTAACTGTGATCATCTTTGGTTTACTCCTCGGACTCGAAGAAGTAAAAACTTGTGGGACTTCATTTACTTCCGAGTCTAGCTTTTGTACAAAGATAAGTTTATGATCATGGAAACATATGGCATTGCGAAGTCATCTCTCTCTCTCTCTCTCAAACTTGGAGGTCTATAAGTGCCTATCATGAACATCTTTTCATTTTTCCAAAAATTTCCTAGTTTAAAAAGGTTTTCTAAAGCACATTAGTTTAGTGAAGTATATGTTTAGTTGTAATAACAAGTAAAATCATGCACTGACATTAAGGTTCCCTTTGTTTCACAAAAAATGAATGATTTAGAAAACCATTTTTTTTATTTTAAAAATGATCACTTATAACAATTACAAAAATGAATAAATAAAAATGATTTTAATTGTCCATGAAAATACTTAGGCATAAATTGTTGTCGATAATAAAAAAATATATTTCATTGATTAATTATTTCAAACATTATAAGCTATCATTTTTAAGAAAATATTTTTCAAATAATTTATTTCCGTAAAAAAAAAAATAGAGCCTGAATGGTTGAAAAATATGGTGACATCTTGATCAAATAGCTAATATTTTTGTCTTCAATTTAATTTTTGTGGTTTTTTCATGACCAAGTATATTTACGTGGCAAGTTCAGGGTTATTGGATCTAAATATATATATATATATATGTAATTTTTGTTGGAATTGATACCAACAAGGACCATTCGATACAAAATTAAAGGAAAAATTACACTTTGCACCCAAAAGGCATGTGCACAACATATGATAGCGGGAGAAGTTCACGGTATTAACAAGTGTAAGAAAATGAAACCTTTTAAAGTTCGGAATTTAACGTTCAATAACCCTAAAGCTGAGGGCTCAAATGAAATTGTGTTCCAAATCTGTGAACATATATCTAAAAATACATGAGCAACAGCCTGCACTAATAACCATACTAAAGAGTAAAAGGTCATGCAGGACAACCCAGATCATGATTTTGTCTTCTTCCCCTTTCACGTAGAATTAATTGCCGCCATGACAACGATAGGTATTTGGTAAAAGTTGGCACTAACGGGGGGAAATTTACTATTAGTTTCTTCCTTAGAAAGGGAAGAAATAACAAAATCTCATGGTTTACAATCAATTCTTTTCATATTTCTTCTTTTAAATGACAAATTTTCACATTTAGATGATTTGTCGGATGTATTAATACACTATTACATTCATCTAGAAATCCCGGCATTTTTCAATAGCAATGGATTTCCACAACGTAGAAGAAATTAACTCCAATTACTTATGTTGCTAAAAGCAACGATTATAAATTATTTGATTGGGCATGCGCACGCACGAGTAATACACCATTTGATTGGAATGCAAAATATACGGATTGCTGTAAGGTGTCAATTCAATATAGTTGTAGCGCTTTTCATTTCAGTTACTTTTCTATCTGAATCTTTTTCTCATCATAAATCTAGTTGATTGTATTGCACGAAACAATGTGTTGGAAGCGATGGAAAGAATACAATAATCTGAGCCAAGCTACCGGTCAATACATACATATGAATGATATATAAAAAGCAACATGAATGATACACATAATCCCAGAAGACAACGTAACACACAACTCTGTATTCGAACAATTCTACAAAGAAAAGGAGGCACTCCAACAAATTGTAAATACTCTCAGGTGACCTCGTATGGTACTAAAATCTTCAAGTGCTGGTGGCTGGAGGAGGAGCAAGAAAAGGAATGGAAGGGATTTTAGGGAGAGAAGTAGGGATGCTAGGCATCGGAGGCAAGGTGGCGGGCATGGTTGGCAAGCTCGGAAGTGGTGGCAAAGTAGTCTTGGGCAGTGCTGGTTGTGTGGTGGGCAGCGTTGGCAATGTGGGCTGAGGCAGAGTTGTTGGGATGGCAGGCATTGGTGGCACGGCGACCTTTGGTAATGTCGGCATGGCTGGCAGTGGAGGTAGTGATGTTGGTAAAGTTGGCATGGTGGGAAGAGATGGAATGGATGGCATAGTTGTTTGAAGCAGATGACGAGCTCCTAAACTCATGTTGATGGTTGAGAAAATTAGGGCAATGAAAAGAATGAAGCTCTTTGAGGAAGAAGCCATATTGGTAAATGAAGAATGAATTCTAGGTTGTGTATAGGTTCAAGTGAAGAAAGATTTCTACTTGCGATGCCAGTATGAGGAGAATGATTGGAGTTAATATAGCAAGAGATGGTGTTGAAATTGGGTTAATATAGCAAGAGATGGTGTTGAAATTGGGGTTGAGATGGTGAGTTGGTGACTAGTCTTTTGGTGCGGGTAGGAAAGAAATGGAAGATGAGAAGTTCATTGGTTCTTAGTTAGCTCATCTCCTCATTTCCATCTCCCACCGGCAAAAGAGAAAGGTCAAATAGTTGTTCTCTTCTGCCAGATGGCAATATGTTCATGAAGTCAAAGCTTCAATAGGATCTTTCGTCTACAAGGAATGTAACTAATAACATGCTCCATAATTGGCAAAATTATTTAAAAAATCCTAAATTTTATTGCACTTTTACTAATTTAATCATAAATCTTTCAAATTTATCAATTAAGTTCCAAATCTTTTTAAATATATTCAAATAATTTTGGGTAGAAATTATTAATGTGATTGCCTCCCATTTTATATGGCATGATCAATGCTCGCTCAAATCACAGGCTTCTTCATGGAGGTGGATTCTTCATCAACATATCTACATCCTACATAATAATTCTTTATTTCATTTCCAGGATTCACTCACGTTGGCCACATACAGACACGCTCAAAAGTTGGAGAACACGAAGGAAGAAAACTCACGTACGTGCCCAAAGGGAAAGAACATCCGTGAAGGCTATTTTTGGTCCGGAGTAGCTGTGCTCCGCCAACCAACCACGAGTCATTCCAGCATGCACCACCACCTAGTGGGCTCCTGCCGCATCCCCCGATGCTCTTTGGTCGCTTTCCGACGACCACCGGCTAGCGCTTTGGAGCCGCTGCAGCACTTTTGGCGAGGCCAGCAGCAACTGCGAACTCCGGCAAGCCGTCGACTACACCTTCACCGATTCCTGCAGCAAGACCAGTGGTAAGTTGTCTTGTGACACCGTTGGGGTGTCGGGGAGTAGATTTAGAGGTAATGTCATGGGTGGACCAGACCAGCAATCCCAAATGGCTCGAGTTCTCTCAAACCCTTACTTCTAACGGCTTTGGGATTTTCATAAAAAAATTTTGTATGATTTAACATATGAGAAGAACTTGCCACTAGCTTATTAGGATCACAACTAGATGCCATATGAGATGTGAGAGAATATCTCACTTCCTGATTAACTAAAGATTATATCGGACACTTAATTTTTTTGTAATCTAAATGATTGAGGCAATCTTTAAACATTTTATTATCCTAGGCCATTAAATAATGCCCGTGCATGACTACCCAACAGCCATGCCCAATGTGATAAAAATAAAGTAATAAATTTAAGTGTCAAGTAAAGAATATATAAGGCCTCGTTATTAAGCCCCGTAGTAGCAGCCCCATGAATTAAGTTTAAATTGAGTTCAATTTCTTACCGAAAATATCTAAGCTATAATAAAGGGTGTTCACTAAAACCCTCAACTAAATTTATGCTAATTAAATAAAACTAAGCCATATCTAGCACTAAACTTAACAGCTTATTCCAGACCTGCCTTCAAGCTATTTTCTAATGATCTAATTCTATCTTTTTACGAATTTTTAAATTTTTTTAATTAATCAATTCTCTTTTTTTATTTCGAAAATGGGCTGGCCAGGCCCTGGGCTCTGTCCGAATAGGGGACTAGGCTCGGTCCTCACAATTCCCGCCACATGGTCAGGCTTTTACACTAAGCCCGTCTTCGAAGCAAGTCGGCCCAATCTAACAATCGCCATGCAAGGCCCAACCTATCCATAATCAAGCGCCTCCTAGCTAAACAAACTAGGCCCAAGATCCATTAAACCTGACTAAGCCCATTATTATTATAATAACACTAATCTCACCTTAAGCCCAACTAAGCCCATTTCCCACCATAACTACTCTAGGCCCATCACCTTCTTCTTCCCTTATATTGAGAACTTCAATGTGGGCATTTCATCCATCCTCACTCACCCCAGACGCGAAAGACTACTATACCTACCTACTTAGCGGTAGCCAGAACTGAAATCCTGACATGATATCTATCTTCACCATCGCGAGGCCCCCAAATTCCCTATCTATCTTTGTCTTCTCGGCAAAGAAAAATACGGATAGTAGTGCGGAGTCTCTCACCCCTTCTCCTACTGGTTTCCTCCTCAAGCCTTTTAAGGACATGCTCAAGTCCAATTCTTCCCTTATATTGAGAACTCCATTTTTAACCGATTCACCCATCAACAAAACCAAGCTTAGACTGAACATCACCGTCATCCATCTCCAGTCACAGGACTGCCACCACTGTCCCCGCACACTCACAAAACCAGACCGCCCCCCTGGGGCTACCAGTTTCGAAGGCCACCGTTGTTCGCGCACATAACATAATTTCGAAGCGAACATTTACGATGCAGAGCAATTCTTGATGACTTGTTCAATGGATCTTCGATAACTACTCGTTCGCGAGAGAGTCATTCAGTTATCATTGCATCATAACACTAACAAGGAACTAACAGATTGACTTGTATACAGAGGGCATGGCGGGTTTAGTTGACAGACAAATGGACATGAAAATCAATGGGACTCCACTCGAATTTGGCAAACTTATTACATCAATGGTTCAGTTTCAAACACGTAACAATTACATTTTAACAGTCAACAGAGCTAAACACACGCCCCCAATAATGAATTAGACGATTCTGGGATTAAATTTAACGCTTCGATTCAATAGTATCGCATCAGCAAAGATTTAGATCAAATCTTCAACAACAGCCCTGATACTAGTCGGTTTTCGCATAACATTACATTAGTCTCTGTTCTTGATCATGGCGGTACCGAGACAGAAGGATTCCGACCTTGCCAGTTAATGGTGGAAACCAGCACGAGGAGGTTCTGGATGGCGTCTCCGATGGATATGAGCACCGGTGACGGAGCTTCTAGCAGGATTGGCCATGAGGACTACGAGAAACCGCAGGGCTTCTAGTGGGCACCGGGAGACCTGCAGAGGACCAGCAGGTTTCGCCGGAAATGCTGGTGGGGCGATTGGGTACTGCTGCTTGGCGACTGAACCGGGCGTACAACAACTGTGGGCATGTCAAATTGGGTACTTACAGTACGTGAGGGATTGCGAGGCGCGGGCGTGGTCCTAGTGATCGATGGGGGTGACTCGAGACTCATTCCGATTAATCTATCCAGACGATTTCTTTCATCTTCTTCTTCTTCTGGTGAATTTCCGGTTGGCCTGGCAGTCGCTTCATTGTAAATTCGAAGACCATCTTTCCTTTAACTCTGCTCGTCTTCTGGAACCGGTCCACGACGTACAGTCCATCGTATATGAAGCTGCCATCCCAGTCCTTACGGATCACTCGCACTGGCTTGTTCCTCTTCATGCTGTTCGCTAGTGCCAAATTCCCTTGAGTAAGCTTCTGATCTTCAGCCTACTCCTTGTCACGACCGGACATTCTGCCGCCCTGGCCCAAATAAATCAGCTCGTCAGGATTTGTCAGATCGTCTGCATAATCCCAGGAAGCAACGACGCTCGTGGCTAGCATGTCTGGTCGAGTTCCCATGCAATCAATGCCGGCCCGAAGAGGACGATGGAGACCGACAATGGCAAGCTCCATCCTGTAACGGAATTTCTGTCCTACCTCCACTCCCGGAACCTCTCCAATGAGTTGCCTGCCGCCGTGCACGTACCCAGCTCTTCTCTTAACCTCTTTAGCAGCCAAAAAATCAATCCTTCTAATGCACCTGCCCTCTTCGCGTGCTCTCGGTTTTTCCCGTTCGAGCTGGCGACAAATTTCTCTGTAGAGCCTTATAGTCGAGATCACCTTCTCTCGGGCTGAATCACGTCTGCCATTGCGTGTGACGTTCTCCGCCTCTTTCATTGTTGTTCGGCGCGAACCTCTGGCCATATTCTCCAGCAAATTACTGCTCTTGGACCAATCAAAAGGCGATTGCCCATGCCATATGACGACGTGCGCATTCATGGAGCTCTCGACCAAAGCACCGGGAGATCCATCAAGGATGAATTCCCCTTCTTCTATTCTTTCTATCACGCGTTTGCCCTCCACATTCTTCATCATACCCGAAACTGAAAAAGACCAAGTTCAGATCTTGAACAACCACGGAAGCACAAGAACAAGGACGAAAAGTAACTCTCTGTCTTGCCCTTTTTGCTCTTAACGAGTCGGACGAGGAGTCAGTCGAATGAGAGCGTTAGGCATGCGGAACCAACATCGACAGCCATGTTTGAGAGTGAAAAGGAGCCTCATTTTCTCCTTCAATTCATGCAGAATTTTCAGCTGTTGTCTTGAAATGGCACGACCTCATCCTCACGTTCTTACAACCAACAGCAAGAGCATTGGGGAACCGCACGAATCCCATTTTCCGTGGATCTAAAAATGACCGCGCTATTTCCACCACAGCTTTGTTCTATGCGGTTCCCACATTCTTCTCTTTGTTCTCTCTCCTTTCAGCAGAAGCTGCATATGCCAGCCTCACAATTTATATATTTTCAGAAGTACTCAATTTTCTCGCTGAAGAAACTAGAATTAGTAAAAAGTTCGTGGGGGTGAAGTAGACCCATTTTTAACCCAAAACCAACAGAGCAATACTATGTTGATGCGGCACCCAACTCGTTGTTGATTCATCCTAATTTTTTGGTAATTTAGTGTTTGTCCAGACATTTAACTCGAAAGTTGTGCGAAATTCAAAAGTGTCAGTCGGAAAAAGATTTAAGTATTCACATCTTGCCATAAGTCTAGGAAAAGTTTGTGACTCCGTTATTCATATGAAGTTCATATCTCCATATTGGAATTTTCTCTCGCCGTAACTTAACTAAGAAAGATCGGCATGAACATGGGGGTGCTCGTGCATCCTTCCAGACTGGAATCATTAGAATGAAATTAGACCAAATGGACGTAAGGGGGAAGCATTACTCATTTAACCGTTCGTAAGTGTTGGGCAAACATATATGAGGGAAGAGGTGAAAACAAGAGGGCTATGCAACGACGAACATTCAGGGGTGAGCACCAGGTTGGGCTCAACTAAGGTGGAAATGAACCGCTTCACAAGAGCAAGGACATTGGTTGTCACTCTGAACAAAATCCTCCACCCTCTCCGGCCCACTCCAAACCTGTGTGGACGGTGTTTTTGCGTCAGCACGTCACTCACCCACTTATCTACATTGCTCGGGCCACACAGATCCTAACCCATGAACCGACCCGACCTCAGCACCGAAGCTTCCTCACCGACTTGACGGGCCAATCCAGAGTCACCTATTCTTTAGATGGAATAATTTAAGAGAGCAACTAAAAGATTAGAGCTTGGGTTGGGTCGACTACGCCGAGTCCGGAACGGGTATGGCTGACTATCTGAGTAAAAGCTCAGATTGATTTTCGAAATCCAAGAACAAGTCGATCTAAAGCCACAGTAAAAGCTCGCCCTCAAAGAAATCGATTAGGTGGGAATAATTGAGATTATACCACGACAACACGTCCACCAAACAAGACTATCTGAGTCAACACACAAGTGTAGAACATCCAATTCAAGAGCAGGCGTATCATCTTTCACCTTGCTGAAAGTAGATGTCCAGAAGAAAGCTTAAAGAACAGCAATGGAATGCTAGTAAGTAAAACTACATTATCGCGACAAAAAGGCCATTCCACCACAGCACTTCAGAAGCACTGTTCTTAGATTTTGTTGAAGGCGATGATGTCACAACTCTGAATTTATTCATTGATAGGCTCAGCTTGAAGATGCTCCTTGATGAGGGTGTCCACTGAGACAAGTTCATCCACAATGGTCATCATGATCTGCAACTTCTTAATCCCGTAACCCTCCAGAACCAGTTTCACTGCAAGGAAGAAAGCAAAAGAAGAAATCCTCATAAGGGGATAAACATGACATTCAGTGACAAAGCATTATGGTCATACTGGCGATATAGTGAGACAGTCAAAACTTACAAGCTCCGCAGAAGAGCCCAGGCATCTCCACACTCCTAACAGCCTCTTCCAGCTTCTTCATGTCTGTCTTATCGTCCCAAGGTTTCACATCCAAGAGGACAGATGACTTTCCACCTATAACAGGAACCAGATACACACAAGCTAAGATATTGAAATCACTGATGAGAATTTTATTCCAAAAAAAGAAACAAGTTCAGGCTAGCAAGCAGCCTAATCAACGCGATAAATAAGTTTCTAAGAATTAGGTTAACACCTTCAAGCAAGCAAGCTGTATACATCTATCTATCTTTTGTTTTCTTTATCGCAGAGCAAAGTTCACTTACTGATAATATCAGGTATAAACGTAAATGAACCAGGACGCATCAGCCCTCAAGAGTCAAGATATAACAGCTGATATATTTGGACTATTGTATGTATTTTTTTCTTAACCCGGCACGCGCCTGGTGCGTGCGCAGGCAACCACTGGCTGACGTCACGATGACGTCAGCTGGCACGTGCCGCGCACGCCCCGCACATGAGTGCCGCACACACGCATGCGGTTACTGTGCCCGTGCATTGCACGCACCTATGGTTTCCCCTGCTCGTGCGTGCCATCAAATTATGTGTGCTCAACATGTGGCCTCCCCTGTTGATCCCCAGGGAGGGCAATTGCTACTCACCCTTTGCTTCCTTACATAACCGATTACCAATCATACAAACGAGACTAAGCTATCAAAAAATGAGTTGATCAATAGGTACCTTATAATTGCCACTTTGTCACCTCTACAAATTAGTTGAGGCAACACGAAGTTTCAAGGTCTTGAGCGAAGCTCCGAGAGGTATTCAAGTGGATGACTTCCATAATAGATCAAGTTTTTCTAGGTGGATTAGGTAAGAAAGCTCTGGCAACGTGGGTCCTCGATAAGAAGCCCCTAGATATTTTAAGCTTAAAGGAAGTTTTGGCAGCGATATGAGATTGTTACAATTCCAGAGTTCAAGGTGTCGAAGAGAAGAAAGATTCTGGATGGTTTCTGGTAGGCTGAATATCATGGACCAACTAATTTCTAAATGTTGCAAATACGGTAAATCCCCAATTGAGTTAGGGATTTCTCTTAATGATGGACAATTGCAAACACTCAATTTTTCCAACTTCCTCAGAGAGCCAATTGATGTAGGAATCTCTATAATTCTAGAATAGTCTAAAATAAGTTCTTTTAGTTCTTCTAATTCACCCACTTCTCTTGGTAGATTCTTGAGACTCTCATAGTGGCTCAAATCCAAGTGAATGAGGCTCTTCACTTTGCCAATAGAAGGGGGGATTTGCTTTAGTTTTTGACATAAACTCAAGTTGAGAATCTCCAACTTTGTAAAGGCAGAGATATTAGGTTTTTCCAACCATATAATAACATTGGGCAACTTTTGAATTAGAGACTTCGTAATGTATAGACGTTGCATATTTTGTAAATCCCAAATTGAGTTAGGGATTTCTCTCAATGACTGACAACGATGAGAACTCAGCTTCTCCAACTTCCTTAGAGAACCGATTGACGTAGGAATCTCTGTAATTCCAGAATAATCTAAAATATGTTCTTTTAGTTCTTCTAACTCGCCCTCTTCTCTTGGTAGATTCTTGAGACTTTGACAGCGACTCAAATCCAAGTGAATGAGGCTCTTCACTTTGCTAATACAAGAGAGATTTGCTTTAGTTGTTGACATAAACTCAAGTTGAGAATCTCCAACTTTGTAAAGGCAGAGAGATTAGGTTTTTCCAACCTTATAATAACATTGGGCAACTTTTCAATTGGAGAATCCGTAATGTATAGACATTGCAAATTCTGTAAATCCAAAATTGAGTTAGGGATTTCTCTCAATGACTGACAATGATGAGCACTCAGCTTCTCCAACTTTCTCAGAGAATTAATTAACTTAGGAATCTCTATATTCCAAAAGAATCTAGAATAAGTTCTTTTAATTCTTCTAATTTCCCCATTTCTCTTGGTAGCTCCTTGAGACTTCCACAGCCACTCAAGTCCAAGTGAACGAGGCTCTTGACTTCGCAGTGGACCTGCTTTAGGTCTTTACCATTTTTGAAGATGAGAATCTCCAATTCTGTGAAAGTTGAGAGATTAAGAGTACATCTTAAAGAATCAAAATATTCAAGTTGCAAAACTTTTAGCCGCTTTGCTACCTATACAAAAGAGAATAAGCTGTTAACAAATGAGTTCATTGACAAAACAAGATAAACAAAAGATCATAGAGGGTATCTTTTGTCAATCTTACCATGATTGAATTCCATCCTCTCCAATCCTTCGTGATTGAGCTGTATGACAACTGTAGCAGCACTAAGTTTGGTAGATGCAAATTGGTTGCCCAAAAAGACAGATTGGGTTCAATGTGAGGCCACCGAAGCCACCTTACCTGGAAAAAGAATTCATTTAAGTCTCCACTTGTAGTCGTGTTCCTCAATCGAAGAAACTTTAGCCTCGGTGACATTATAAATTGCCCACATGTGTATGTCAACAGATGTGTATGTCTGCGATTGCATTGTTGATCATAATCACTGCATCATCCCGTACCTCAATGACTTGATGAGGCACGACACTGTACCCCTTGGCCTCCTTCAACTCGCATTCTCTACAATTGAAAAAAGAAACATATTTTTTTTTTAAACGATCAATGGTCAAAGTCAATAGTCAATGGTCAACAGGTCACCGAAGACGGGTCAAGTTGGGCCGTACCAACCGACCCGGCACATGCGCGTGCGCGGGCAACGTCGCAATGACGTCAGCTGGCACGTGCCGCGCACGCGCCAGCGGTTGCCGCACGCGTGCCGCACACACGCATGTGGTTACCGTGTGCATGCATTGCACGCGCCTGCGGTTTCCCTTGCTCATGCATGCCAGCAAATTATGTGTGCTCAATACGTGGCCTCCCCTGTCGATCCACAAGGAGAGTAGTTGCTACTCACCATTCGCGTCCTTACCTGTGATCGTCTCAAGAATTAGTTCCCTCATATAGCTTGTCACGTCCTCGTGACCATGGTAGAGAAACTTCACCCCCATCTCGTCAAAGTGCAATAGCTTAAGGAATTTCCACTAGCAGAAGTCAAATTCTCTGAAGGAGCACCTCATTAGGCTGTATTGGCCAATGGAATTGGACCACTTGCGCCTTTTAGACAATGGTTTGATTTGGTTGACAAAATTGAACACAGCTGATTGCTGGTTCTTTATGAGCCAACAGGCAAATTGGTCGGAGAAAAGTATATGAGACAGTGCATATAAGGCTACTCTAACACCAGCAGCTTTGCTAGGGAAGCTAAACAATTGAACAAAAGTAGGAGACATTAGGAAGCATTCGACTCTAAAATCAAAATAAAATGATATAACAAGATGAGATGCAACAATGCCGAAAATTTCTCAACTTCAACAATTTCAAAGTACATGACGCGGGCATGCACTGATCTCTTCTACAAACCATACCAAGAAAATTAGGCAATCGATATTGTTGACCTTAAATTGAAGATAAGGGCCTCCGAACATGCTTTCATGCAAGTCTATAAATACGATAGGCACTCGTAAACACAGAAAAATCCTCGCTTTTCATGACCCTTCCCAAGAACAATAACAACAACAACAACAACAACAACAACAACAACAACAACAAAAAAAATAATAATAATAATAATAATAATAATAATAATAATAATAATAATAATAATAATAATAATAATAATAATAATAATAATAATAATAATAATAATAATAAAATGTCATGATTGTTGGGCCGGTTATTCGCATTGCATGCGCTTATTAGCTTTTGAAAGAGTTTCAGTGTTACAACCTTTGGTTAGGACTATTTTACAAATGAATCAGTAGAATAAAATGAAATTAAAAAAAAACAATAAAAGTAGACCATAATCCCCAAAATTTTTGTGGGAAAAAATACGTGCTTAGGATTTTCTATGCCAAGGAAAATGAATGTATGAATTATTTATTCACATCTGATAATTCTAATTAAATTTATTGATGATAATTAAGATTTAATGTATTCTTTCTAAAATTTGTTGGGCCATGCATCTTACTTGTTTCAGTTGGAAATCCAGTAGATGATTGGTAATAAACGAAAGGCCGCGCCGACTTCAAGGTAGGACTTCAGCCAGTGTCCTGCGAACACTAATTTTGAACTTTTGAAAATTGGAACAGGTCTCCGATTAAACAACCTGATCTTGGATCCAGGTTCTAAATCCGATTATATTGTAACTATTTTGTTTCTCTGAGGGCACTGCAAGGGATACATAGAACAGAAGAAGAAGAAGACAATCTGACGAAGAGGATACCTCAGTGTATGTCCGCAACATGTTTGGATCTACAGTGCAATTTGGTTGTTATTTAAGTTTCAGGTTGTGTTACTGAAAACAGCCATTGATATTATCTCCATGTGCAAAAGAAAAAATAGGTTTTGCAGATTGATCCAACCAAAATTATAGGTTTTGCAATATGACTTCACTGTTAAGTTTTGTGAGTCAATTTGGTTGTTATTTAAGTTTCAGGTCGTGTTACTGAAAACAGCCATTGATATTATCTCCATGGAAAAAGGAAAAATAGGTTTTGCAGATTGATCCAAAAAGGAACGCAACAACTTCGTTACTTTGAATATACCTGACATCAACGAGATGAATGGAAGGGTGTACATTTTTGGTTCGATCATCAACGAGATGAATGGAAGGGTGTACATTTTTGGTTCGATCTTTTTCAATTGGTTCTTTTGTTGACATTGTCAAGTTTTGGCTAGAGACTTCTAATGGATGGTTGATTAGGGCCAATGATGTGAAGACTAGAGGAGCTGGATCAAGTTTTAGTGATGAGAGGGACGGAGATAGAGAGCAAAAACAGGTTGCGATGGCTATCACTGTGAAAGGGATTGCTGTAGAGAGCAAGACAGGTTTGGAGATGATAATCCAAGCAGGGAAAGCGGCTCTGCCCATTTGGGTGATGAGGATAACTCGAGCAATCATTTTGTGGACTGTGATCAAGTTTTAGATGACAATGAGCAGGAGCACAACAGCAAGAACCACAACAACTGTGCAAGGAAGCTGGGTCTTTATGGCTACTATAATGCAGGCCAAGCAAATGGCTGGACAAGATAAATAATTTATAAGATCGCTTTTATTTGTTTGCTTTTCGTACTGTCCTCTTTGTATTTCTTTTTTTTTTTCTTTTTATATATGTTGAAGTAAACATGGTATGAGAAAAGAAAAATTTTCTATTCTACTGGTTCTTGTAACTACATAATTTTCTTCATGCAGTTTACCGATTCATTCTCATGACAAGTTTGTCGTGGAAAACAATTGTCTTATGGTTGTGTGGAACTTTTCTTGAGAAACTTCTGATCTTAGCTATTTGTGCAGGATTCATAAGAGCCATTAAGGAGATAGTTCTAGCTTGTGCCGTTTATGCTAACAGGTTCTTTGTTGTGGCAAAGATGGCATTCTAGAACCACATATGTTGAATCAAGAACGCCTTGACACTCTCTTATGTGTGTTGCGAAAAGTTATATGCTTATATATTTTTTAGGGTAGTCGATATTTTGACCTTCAAGAGAGCTCGAAACTAGACTGGGAGTTAATGTCCGGCGATCATATTGACGTGCCAAGTGCTCATTTTAGAAGCACGTTGCTACAATCAATTTTGAGACTCCGAACAATTTTTTTGTCTGGAACAACATTCAAAGTGCACTTCTATCTGAATCTTTTTTTCCTAATGAATACAATTCATGAACTTGTCGCTTAAAGAGATTTGTCTGTAATTTATAATTATGGACTGCTCATGTTTTCAATTGAAATTAGATCAATTGCATATACTGGACGTGATAATGAGTTGTGGCAGCAACAAAAAGAACATAATAAAACGTAAGCAAAGTAATGTGTGATCAATACATATCATAGAGGTACGAAGATACATGGCAACAAACATAAACAAACATTCTAATAAATTCTATTTAAAGACACGCCGAGACAAATGACGGATCAATGGTACTAAAATCTTTAGGGGCTTGTGGCTGGAGGTGGGGTGAGGAAAGGAATAGAGGGGATTTTAGGGAGAGAAGTAGGGATGCTTGGCATTGGCGGCAAGTTGGTCGGCATGACCGGCAAGCTCGGAAGTGGTGGCAAAGTAGTCTTGGGCAATGTTGGCTGGGTTGCAGGCAGCGTCGGCAATGTGGGTTGAGGCAAGATAGTTGGGATGGTGAGCATGGGCGGCATGGTGACTTTGGGCAGTGTTGGCATGGCAGGCAAAGGAGGCAAAGACCCTGGTTGTGGTATAGTTGGTATGGTGGGAAGAGTCGGTATGGATGGAATGGTTGCTTGTAGCAGATGACGAGCTCCAAAGCTCATATTCATGCTAGAGAAAATTACAGCAATGAAGAGGACAAAGCTTTTTGTGGAAGGAGCCATACTGGTAAAGTGGGCAATAGATGTTATGTTGTGATAAGCTCAGGGACTTGAAAATGATGAGCTGAGGGGAAGGGGATTGATGTTTATATAGCAAGAAATGTTGGGTAGAATCAGGGTTGTGATGATAAGTTGGTGACTTGCCGTTGGGCACGGTTGGGAAAGAATTAGAAGATGATGTCTTGATTGGTTCTTTAGTTAGTTCACCTCCTCATGTCAATCTTCCACCGGCATAAAGAAATGTCAAACCTGCTTGTTGCTGTTTGACCTGCCAGATGGCATTATGTTCATGAAGTCAAGCTTCATTCGAATCTTTGTCTTAAGGAAGGTGACTAAATAAACAACTTAGTTTTCAAGAGTAATCATGTAAATAACTTGCTTCCTCCTAAGTAGGGCGGTTATTGCCGTACCAACTCGCTTCTTGATTTTTGAACATATGGAGCTAACGATTCCATGGGTTGTGTTGTGTGTTCCACCGCACTTTATAGATTATATTTGTCTTAATATTTTTTACTCTTGTTAGTTTCTATCCATTGAATTATAGCCTTTCGTGGGGATGACCTTGGGATGCAAGTCTCACTATTGCGACCTCCCTTTCGACACCCTCTTACATGCAGGGCGCGTGGAGGCTAATGGCTCACCAAGTGTTAGGCTTAACTCGGACTCTCCGAAGCCACCAATTCATGACTTATGATTCGACTTTTTAATCTGCAAGTCAATTTTAAATCATACTAGTCGTTAATCAATTTGAGATAAGTTAATTAAAAATCCAAGTAAAATATTATGAGAAATATCTCATTTTACGATCATAAAAGAAATTATGATCGGAGACTTGATTATACTAATTAATCACTAACCTCATTCTGATACCTAACTTTGTTTAGACATCTCAATAAAACATTTATGCAGCATTTTATATTAATAATGAGTTTTAGGATTTTATTTATTACCTAGACAAAGGGGATATGGATTTCCATGCATCATAGGGAACGGAAATCCATGCAACATAAGGACGCAATTGGAATAAATTGATATTTGCTTCCAAGAATTTAAACATGATTTTTTTTTCTTTTATGCATTTTCACACATTTTTAAAAACACTCAAAAGACCATTTTTATTTTTGATTTTTTTCGGAAGATAAAAGTTATTTCTGGGATTTTCCGATTTTTCTGGAATTATAAAAAAAATTTCATTTTTCTGATTTTTTATTTTTATTATAAAAATTACATATTATTAAATTATAAAAAGGGACGGGTGTCGGATCTTCGCATCCGACCCGGGTTGAAGCCAGTCCGGGCCCTCCTGGTCCGGGCGCAAGAAGCCGGACTGAGCTCAGCGAGTGGGCCCGGTCCGATTATATTTTTTAATAAAAAGAACCCAGCCCGTAGTCCATGCACCAAATTAAACCTAAAACCTAGACCAAGCCGGCCCACGAACGTCCGGCCCAAACCGACCGGAACCCTACCCGGCTAAGCCCCGCACCCGACCCGATCGACAGCTCGGCAAAGCCAACTGAGGCGAGCGGCACCGGTCGCCGTGGCTGCGCACGACGGATCTGCAGCAGCTCGCGTTGAGGGACCGGCGGATGCGATGGCGAGGCGGCAGCAACAGTAGGGATGGCGGCAGGTCGGCGAAGCGGCGAGCAGCGGTGGACGGCGTGGCTTGTCTGGGGCGCCACGGCAGCGAAGGGCGGCATCGTTGCGGCGGCGGTCTCACGTGGCCAGGGTTTCCTCGGTTTGGCCGGGAGAGGACTCTCTCTCTCTCAGGTCCCGCCCAGATCGAACGCCCTCAGATCTCGAACCGAATCCTTGAAGAACAATCCAGAACGTGCGCAGCAAACAAAGGAAGGTCGGGGCCGGAGCTTGTGCGCCGGACGACCGCGAGCTCCGGCCTGGCCCGACCAAAGCGAGGCACAAAAAAGGACCGAGGCCTACCGGAGCTTCGGCGCTTGAAACCAGGCGCGGCCGTGGTTTCAGCCACCCTCTGCTTGGATCTGGCCCCGATCTCTCTCTGCTCTCCGGCTTGCTCGCACTCCGGACGACCCAGTGGTCTCTCGAGGTGGTCTTCTGAGCTTGCTGGCCTACTCCCTCTGGCGGGCTCGCGGACACCCTTTTTATAGGCCGAGGAGGCCGGTCGACGGAGGCTTCGGCCGCCGGTCCTTGGCGCGCCGACCGTGCCTCATCTCCGCCGAACCGGTGTGCTCTCGGCCGTCCATTCCGCAGCAGGCTTAGCCCTGCTCTGCTTCTTAGCTCGACGGCATTGATGACGCCTGCGAGCTGTCCCATCCGTCACCCGCCTACTCCGCCGTAAGTCGTCCTCGTGCGCGTCGTCATCTTCGCGCGAGTTGCAGAGGCGGAGGGGGAAGGAGGAAGGAAGAAGAAGAAGAAAGGAGGAGAGAGGTGGGCCGGGCCGGAAAGGGCTTGGCCCTGGGCCTGCGGATAAAAGAAAAAGGGACTAGGGTCAGGCCCAGCCCCAAGTCATTTCTCTCCTTTTAAAAAAAAAAATATTTATCCGAAAATATGGTAAAACAAGGGAAAAGAAAATGGAAAATTCAACTTCGTAGATGCAAATGATATTAATATCTAGGTAATGTGAATTTTTTTTTTTTTGTTAGGGCTAGATTGGTTCCTAATTTTTATGTAATTTTAATCCAAAATATTTAGTCAAAATTTAAGTGTCAACACTCACAACACAACATACCTATTAGTTTCAGATTGGTGAGTGTGTGGCGGATCGCAGAATAGAGATAACATTTTATGGTGATGTTCAATTTAAAATAAATATAATATATGTTACATTATTTGATTTCATGTATGAGAAATATGAAATGAATAGAATAAGAATACCTAAAATGTTATTGAAGTGAAAATTACATGAAATAAAGTGAATATCGATTAAAGCATAGAACTATTCATTTGGCATTGTTTAATAAACTTGATAAATTGTGGTTTTGTTCTAGACGAACTTATGCGGTTTTGTCTTAATTTAAAACATGTCCCACCTACCACTAAGTCATTTTCATTTTTTTGGAAAATTATCAATTGCATGTGCATATACACCCAATGCACACAATCCACCTATTAGATCGTGTGGAATTCACTTGAGACTCACATGATTCAATGGATCACATGCATTAATCCAGTATTTTCAGAGATTAAATAAATCGGTAATTATTAAGATTACTTGTAATTAGTAGGGGGTGGAATGAGCGGGTGTAACTGGGGCTGGCGCCTGGCGCCCCATTCTAATGGTGTAAATCCGCCCCAAATGATGCGGGGCCCCACCGATCATGGAGAATCCGCACCCTATGCCATCCTCAGCTTGTGTCACCGCTCATACATTTATATTTATCTAAACCAGACGAACGTGAACCAAGTGAAATTCAACGAAAAGTATTGCTTAAGATGCAACTACCTAACCGAGACTAGCAGTTTCCTACTATTTTTGTTGTTTATTTTGATATTTATATCATCATGCATCCTTTAAACTAATTTTCAGGTGAAATTCCATAGCTCAAATTTTATATTTCATAGTCATGGTACAAATGGCAATGCATACCTCCCTCTGCCAAGCCTCATCTAGTTCAAGAGTGAAACCATTAGTACGCAATTGCATCAATCAACTTTGCATTGGGGCAACATGCGGAAGAAAAAAAATCAGCACGTTCATATTTCAAAAACAGAGATGTAGGATCTAATGAGCATACAGAAAGTATATTCAATTGAAAAAACTACATTTACAATCATTCAAGTCTGTGCTCTTGAGACCAGATCAAGTGTTTGGATCGTCAAAGCATTAAAACTCATCAGGAATGCCAGTTGGCCCACGAGCCTCTTCAAAGTTGGCACGCAAGATGTGCCTAAGCCGTTGCCAATTCTTCCTTTGCAAAATCCCTCATCTTCATTTTGACAGGTCCTGTAATGGAATTTGAAGTTCGTTTGCAAAGTTAGCTGCACCCAGATAAATCATCTGATAGCATTATGCCATGGCCACAATAGGATCAAACAGGATAGAAACCAATTAGTAAATTCTTGAGCACTGTTCTTAGATTTTGTTGAAGGTGACGATGTCACAACTCTGAACGTATTCATTGATAGGCTCAGCTTGAAGATGCTCCTCGATGAGGGTGTCCACTGAGACAAGGTCATCCACAATGGTCATCATGATCTGCAACTTCTTAATCCCGTAACCCACCGGAACCAGTTTCGCTGCAAGGAAGAAAGCAAAAGAAGATATCCTCATAAGGGGATAAACATGACATTCAGTGACAAAGCATTATGGTCATACTGGCGATATAGTGAGACAGTCAAAACTTACAAGCTCCCCAGAAGAGCCCAGACATCTTCACACTCCTAACAGCCTCTTCCAGCTTCTTCATGTCTGTCTCATCGTCCCAAGGTTTCACATCCAAGAGGACAGATGACTTTCCACCTATAACAGGAACCAGATACACGCACAAGCCAAGATATTGAAATCACTGATGAGAATTATATTCCAAAAAAAGAAACAAGTTCAGGCTAGCAAGCAGCCTAATCAATGCGACAAATAAGTTTCTAAGAATTAGGTCAACACCTTCAAGCAAGCAAGCTGTATACATCAATCTATCTTTTGTTTTCTTTATCCCAAAGCAAAGTTCACTTACTGATTATATCAGGTATAAATGTAAATGAACCAGGACGCATCAGCCCTCAAGAGTCAAGATATAACAGTTGCTATAATTAGTACTATTGTATGTATTTTTTTTCTTAACCCGGCACGTGCGCGGGCAACTGCTGGCTAACGTCACGATGACGTCAGCTGGCACGTGCCGTGCATGCGCCGCGCACGCTACATGCACGCCCCACGCACGTGTGCGGTTACCCTGTGCGTGTGTTGCACGCTCCTGCGGTTTCCCCTGCTCGTGCGTGCCAGCAAATTATGTGTGCTCAACACGTGGGCTCCCCCTGTCGATCCCCAAGGAGGGCAGTTGCTGCTCACCCTTTGTTTCCTTACATAACTGATTACCAACCATACAAACGAGACTAAGCTATCAAAAAATGAGTTGATAAATAGGTACCTTATAATTGCCACTTTGTCGCCTCTACAAATTAGTTGAGGCAACACGAAGTTTCAAGGTCTTGAGCGAAGCTCCCAGAGGTATTCAAGTGGATGACTTCCATAATAGATCAAGTTTTTCTAGGTGGATTAGGTGAGAAAGCTCTGGCAACGTGGGCCGTCGATAAGAAGCCCTCAGATATTTTAAGCTTAAAGGAAGTTTTGGCAGTGATATGAGATTGTTACAATTCTAGAGTTCAAGGTGTCGGAGAGAAGAAAGATTATGGATGGTTTCTGGTAGGCCGGATATCATGGACCAACTAATTTCTAGATGTTGTAAATATGGTAAATCCCCAATTGAGCTAGGGATTTCTCTTAATGATGGACAATTGCAAACACTTAATTTTTCCAGCTTCCGCAAAGAGCCAATTGATGTAGGAATCTCTATAATTCTAGAATAATCTAAAATAAGTTCATTTAGTTCTTCTAATTCACCCACTTCTCTTGGTAGATTCTTGAGACTATCATAGTGGCTCAAATCCAAGTGAATGAGGCTCTTCACTTTGCCAATAGAAGGGGGGATTTGCTTTAGTTTTTGACATAAACTCAAGTTGAGAATCTCCAACTTTGTAAAGGCTGAGAGATTAGGTTTTTCCAACCATATAATAACATTGGGCAACTTTTGAATTAGAGACTTCATAATGCATAGACGTTGCATATTCTGCAAATCCCAAATTGAGTTAGGGATTTCTCTCAATGACTGACAATGATGAGAACTCAGCTTCTCCAACTTCCTTAGAGAACCGATTGACGTAGGAATCTCTGTAATTCCAGAATAATCTAAAATAAGTTCTTTTAGTTCTTCTAATTTGCCCACTTCTCTTGGTAGATTCTTGAGACTTTGACAGCGGCTCAAATCCAAGTGAATGAGGCTCTTCACTTTGCCAATACAAGGGGGATTTGCTTCAGTTGTTGACATAAACTCAAGTTGAGAATCTCCAACTTTGTAAAGGCAAAGAGATTACGTTTTTCCAACCTTATAATAACATTGGGCAACTTTTCAATTGGAGAATCCAGAATGTATAGACATTGCAAATTCTTTAAATCCAAAATTGAGTTGGGGATTTCTCTCAATGACTAACAATGACGAGCACCCGGCTTCTCCAACTTTTTCAGAGAACCAATTAACTTAGGAATCTCTATATTCCATAAGAATCTAGAATAAGTTCTTTTAATTCTTCTAATTTCCCCATTTCTCTTGGTAGCTCCTTGAGACTTCCACAGCCACTCAAGTCCAAGTGAACGAGGCTCTTGACTTCTCCAATAGAAGGGTGGACCCACTTTAGCTCTTTACAATTTTTGAAGATGAGAATCTCCAATTCTTTGAAAGTCGAGAGATTAAGAGTACATCTTAAAGAATCAAAATATTCAAGTTGCAGAACTTTTAGCCGCTTTGCTACCTATATAAAAGGGAACAAGCTGTTAACAAATGAGTTCATCGACAAAACAAGATAAACAAAAAATCATAGAGGGTATCTTTTGTCGATCTTACCATGATTGAATTCCATCCTCTCCAATCCTCCGTGATTGAGTTGTATGACAACTGCAGCACCACTAAGTTTGGTAGATGCAAATTGGTTGCCCAAAAAGACAGATTGGGTTCGATGCGAGGCCACCGAAGCCACCTTACTTGGGAAAAGAATTCATTTAAGTCTCCATTTGCAGTCGTGTTCCTCAATTGAAGGAACTTTAGCCTCGGCGACATATTAAATTGCCCACATGTGTATGTCAATAGATGTTCAACGGTCAACAGTCTGCGATTGCATCATTGATCATAATCACTGCATCATCCTGTACCTCAATGACTTGATGAGGCACAACACTGTACCCCTTGGCCTCCTTCAACTCACATTCCTCTACAATTGAAAAAAGAAACACATTTTTTTTAAACGGTCAACGGTCAATGTCAACGGGTCACCGAAGATGGGTCGGGTTGGGCCGAACCAACCGACCCGGCACATGTCTGGTGCATGCGCAGGCAACCGCTGGCTGACGTCACGATGACTTCAGCTAGCACGTGCCGTGCACGCACCATCCACGCACCGCACACGTGCCGCGCACGCATGCCGCACACATGCGTGCTGTTACCGTGCGCCTGCGTTGCATGCTTCTGTGGTTTCCCCCGCTCGTGCGTGCCGGAAAATTTTGTGTGCTCAACACATGGCCTCCCTTGTCGATCCACAAGGAGGGTAGTTGCTGCTCACCCTTCTAATTTGCCCATTTCTCTTGGTAGCTCCTTAATACTTCCACAGCCACTCAAGTCCAAGTGAACGAGGCTCTTGACTTCTCCGATAGAAGGGTGGACCTGCTTTAGTTCTTTACAATTTTTGAAGATGAGAATCTCCAATTCTGTGAAAGTCGAGAGATTAAGAGTACATCTTAAAGAATCAAAATATTCGAGTTGCAGAACCTTTAGCCGCTTTGCTACCTATACAAAAGGGAACAAGCTGTTAACAAATGAGTTCATCGACAAAACAACATAAACAAAAAATCATAGAGGGTATCTTTTGTCGAACTTACCATGATTGAATTCCATCATTGCCAATCCTCCGTGATTGAGCTGTATGACAACTGTAGCACCATTAAGTTTGGTAGATGCAAATTGGTTGCCCAAAAAGATAGATTGGGTTTGATGCGAGGCCACCGAAGCCACCTTACTTGGGAAAAGAATTCATTTGAGTCTCCACTTGCAGTCGCGTTCCTCAATCAAAGGAACTTTAGCCTCGATGACATTATAAATTGCCCACATGTGTATGTCAGCAAATGTTCAATGGTCAAAAGTCTGCGATTGCATCATTGATCATAATCACTGCATCATCCTGTACCTCAATGACTGGATGAGGCACAACATTGTACCCCTTGGCCACCTTAACCGCTCATTCCTCTACAATTGAAAAAAGAAAAAAAAAATTTCTAAGCGGTCAACGGTCAACGGTCAACGAGTCACCGAAGATGGGTCGGGTTGGGCTGAACCAACCGAGCCGGCACATGTCTGGTGCGTGCGCAGCAACCGCTGGCTGACGTCACGATGACATCAGCTAGCACGTGCCGCGCACGCACCATGCACGCGCCGCACACGTGCCGCGCACGCGTGCCGCACACACGCGTGCGGTTACCGTGCGCCTGCGTTGCATGCGCCTGTGGTTTCCCCTGCTCGTGCGTGCCGGCAAATTATGTGTGCTCAACACATGGCCTCCCCTGTCGATCCACAAGGAGGGTAGTTGCTGCTCACCCTTCTAATTTGCCCATTTCTCTTGGTAGCTCCATAATAGTTCCACAGCCACTCAAGTCCAAGTGAATGAGGCTCTTGACTTCTCCGATAGAAGGGTGGACCCGCTTTAGTCCTTTACAATTTTTGAAGATGAGAATCTCCAATTCTGTGAAAGTGGAGAGATTAAGAGTACATCTTAAAGAATCAAAATATTCAAGTTGCAGAACTTTTAGCCGCTTTGCTACCTATACAAAAGGGAACAAGCTGTTAACAAATGAGTTCATCGACAAAACAAGATAAACAAAAAATCATAGAGGGTATCTTTTGTCGATCTTACCATGATTGAATTCCATCCTCTCCAATCCTCCGTGATTGAGCTGTATGACAACTGCAGCACCACTAAGTTTGGTAGATGCAAATTGGTTGCCCAAAAAGACAGATTGGGTTTGATGCGAGGCCACCGAAGCCACCTTACTTGGGAAAAGAATTCATTTAAGTCTCCACTTGTAGTCGCGTTCCTCAATCGAAGGAACTTTAGCCTCGATGACATTATAAATTGCCCATGTCAGCAGATGTTCAACGGTCAACAATTTGCGATTGCATCATTGATCATAATAACTGCATCATCCTGTACCTCAATGACTTGATGAGGCACAACACTGTACCCCTTGGCCTCCTTCAACTGACATTCCTCTACAATTGAAAAAAGAAACACATTTTTTCAAAACGGTCAATGGTCAACGAGTCATCGAAGATGGGTCGGCTTGGGCCAAACCGACCAACCCGGCACATGTCGCGTGCGTGCGCAGCAACCGCTGGCTGACGTCATGATGACATCAGCAAGCACGTGCCGCGCACGAACCATGCACGCACCACACGTGCCGCGTGCACGTGTGCCGCACACGCGTGCGTTACCGTGCGCCTGTTGCATGCTTGTGGTTTCCCCGCTCGTGCGTGCTGGAAAATTTGTGTGCTCAACACGATGGCCTCCCTTGTCAATCCACAAGGAGGGTAGTTGCTGCTCACCCTTCCAATTTACTCATTTCTCTTGGTAGCTCCTTAATCCTTCCACAGCCACTCAAGTCCAAGTGAACGAGGCTCTTGACTTCTCCGATAGAAGGGTGGACCTGCTTTAGTCCTTTAAAATTTTTGAAGATGAGAATCTCCAATTCTGTGAGAGTCAAGAGATTAAGAGTACATCTTAAAGAATCAAAATATTCATGTTGCAAAACCTTTAGCCGCTTTGCTACCTATACAAAAGGGAACAAGCTGTTAACAAATGAGTTCATCAACAAAACAAGATAAACAAAAAATCAAAGAGGGTATCTTTTGTCGATCCTACTATGATTGAATTCAACCCTCTGCAATCCTCTGTGATTGAGCTGTGTGACAACTGCAGCACCACTAAGTTTGGTAGATGCAAATTAGTTGCCCAAAAAGACAAATTGGGCTCGATGCGAGGCCACCGAAGCCACCTTACTGGGGAAAAGAATTGATTTAAGTCTCCACTTGCAATCGCGTTCCTCAATCGAAGGAACTTTAGCCTCGGTGACATTATAAATTGCCCACATGTGTATGTCAGCAGATGTTCAACGGTCAACAGTCTGCGATTGCATCATTGATCATAATCACTACATCATCCTGTACCTCAATGACTTGATGAGGCACAACACTGTACCCCTTGGCCACCTTAGCCTCACATTCCTCTACAATTGAAAAAAGAAAAACATTTTTTCTAAACAGTCAACGGTCAAAGGGTCACTGAAGATGGGTCTGGTTTGGCCGAACCGACCGACCCGGCACATGTTTGGCGTGCGCATGCGCAAGCAACCGCTGGCTTACGTCATCGTGACATCAGCTAGCACGTGCCGCACACGCGTGCCGCACACACGCGAGTGGTTACCGTGTGCCTGCGTTGCATGCGCCTGTGGTTTCCCTTGCTCATGCGTGTCGGCAAATTATGTGTGCTCAACACATGGCCTCCCTTGTGGATGCACAAGGACGGTAGTTGCTGCTCACCCTTCTAATTTGCTCATTACTCGTGGTAGCTCCATAATACTTCCACAGCCACTCAAGTCCAAGTGAACGAGGCTCTTGACTTCTCCAATAGAAGGGTGGACCCGCTTTAGCCCTTTACAATTTTTGAAGATGAGAATCTCCAATTCTGTGAAAGTCGAGAGATTAAGAGTACATCTTAAAGAATCAAAATATTCAAGTTGCAGAACCTTTAGCCGCTTTGCTACCTATACAAAAGGGAACAAGCTGTTAACAAATGAGTTCATCGACAAAACAAGATAAACAAAAATCATAGAGGGTATCTTTTGTCAATCTTACCATGATTGAATTCCATCCTCTCCAATCCTCCGTGATTGAGCTATGTGACAACTGTAGCACCACTAAGTTTGGTAGATGCAAATTAGTTGCCCAAAAAGATAGATTGGGTTCGATGTGAGGCCACCGAAGCCACCTTATTGGGGAAAAGAATTGACTTAAGTCTCCACTTGTAGTCGCGTTCCTCAATCGAAGGAACTTTAGCCTCGGTGACATTATAAATTGCCACATGTGTATGTCAGCAAATGTTCAACGGTCAGCAGTCTGCGATTGCATCAGTGATCATAATCACTTTATCATCCTATACCTCAAGGACTCGATGAGGCACAACACTGTACCCCTTGGCCTCCTTCAACTCACATTCCTCTACAATTGAAAAAAGAAACACATTTTTTCTAAATGGTCATCGGTCAATGTCAACGGGTCACCGAAGATGGGTCGGGTTGGGCCGAACCAACCGACCCGGCACATGTCTGGTGCGTGCGCAAGCAACCACCGGCTGACTGTCATGCCCCGAACCCCGAAGCGCACACACATCCCACAGCGGTCGATCAAATATGCGACATCCCAGGATACGTCGCCGACCCATTCATTTATTTATGCATACAACATTTGACTTGGGATAGAAAAGCAGGCAATCAATCACAATACCAAACACTCATTTACAACTCATAGGTTTAAATACAACTCTAGACTATCTACAAAATAGACCAGCTCAACGAAAGGGAAACTATCCTAAAACCAACTAGCAGGACACGTTCACCGATACTTCAGTCTCCACCTTTCCAGACTTACGGCTTCGGGTCCTCCACGACCGCTATCTAGGGACCTGAAATTTTAATCCCACAACCGGGATGAGATGATGTCTCAGCAAGTTCAACCCCCTAAACCCCTATTAGAAAGAAAATACGCCCCGGGTGGCCTAGCCACATTACACAGAAGACTTACCTCGTCTCAGTTCCTTTCTGCAAGTTAGTACAATTCAAATCACTCAATCACATGTAGTAATAATAATTCAACCAATTGGAACGTCATCACTTTCATATAAATCACAATCGCACTTAGCACGCATTCCAATTATTATTCACTGCCACAAAAGGGTATAGCCTACTCGTTGTTCGGCTATCTACTGGCATATAGCCAGGCATTGCCTCCCCCCATGGAGCGCGGCTTCGTCAGTACGTCGACGGCATTCCCAAAGGAGCATGGGCCCAGAATCTACTGCGACCCGCATCCACCGCGTGGGCATCCCATATAGGGGCAAGTCCGGCTCAATAGCCCAGGACAATTCCTCTTAATTATCACACAGTCAAATCATACTCGGCCCCAGAACACTTTGCATTTAACTCAACGCTGCCACTTAAAATAGTGATCCCGGCCATTTTTCTTCATATTAAAAATATTCCATAAATTACTCACGTGTATGGGGACACGCTAATTTCGAATCAAAAAGCCAATATCTCACTTTTTCAAACCCCACTATTTAATATAATCATTAAAATCCAATTTTTGCATCAAAACCCGACATTTGGGTTTTTATGAATAAAATCCTTATTTATCCCAATCAACACTCAATTTGCCACAATCAATCATCAAATTCAAATTCTAAATACACAGCAGCGATCGGCACGAAATTCTGAGAATATAATAGGTCCCGACGAAATTTTCGAATTTTAATAAATAATTAAATTTATTTCGAAAATTAATTAAATAATAATATTCATATTTTTCGCAATCCACATTCAATTTATAATATCCGACCATCAATTTCAAAATCCAAATACACACAGTGATCGGCACGAAATTGCGAAAGAATTTAGGGTCAAAAATAATTTTTCCTTTTTTTTATAATAATATTTTAATAATTTCGGAATTAATATAATATTATAAATTTCCAGAATTCGAAATCTTTAAATAATTCAAAAATAAAACCCTATTATGTCACATCAAGACTTTATTTTAAAAATAAACATATTTAACTTTAAACTAAACACACTTTAACTTAATTAAACATCCTAATCTAATCATCAACCAAATAAACTAATCTAACCACCTAAACTTGCTTAACTTAGACGAAGCACACTTAGGGCATCATTAACCCTCTAATCAAGATTTAGTGAGTTAAACTTACCGGATTAGCGAACCGAGTGGACCAAAATGACGAGGACGACGAGGGGATCGACTTTCTCCAAAGCGGGCCAAGCATCCGGGCTCGGGAAGGTGGCCAAAACGGGCCAAACGTCCGCTGCATACCCATTTTGTTGGCTGCTGGTTCAGGCCGAACGGAGGCTGCACGGCAGCGGTTCGGGCGCGGAACCGGCGGAGAAGAGGGGCGGCAGCTCGTGCGGGTGAGGCGGTAGCTCCGGCGACCCTTCGGCGGTGGAGATGAGCTCCGGCAGCTCCTAGAACTCGCGAACAGGAGCAGATGGAGGCGGCTGGGCGTCGGCCAAGCGCGGGCGGATGGGCAGCGACGGCGACGCACGGCAGCGGCGAGCGAGCGGCGAACGGGGACAGGCGGAGGCGTGCGGCTTCTCCCACTTGCTGGTTGCTGGGTTTTCAAAGGAGAAGGAGATGAAGAAGATGGAGATAGAGGAGTTGCACGGTTGGGAGGAAGAAGAGAGGAAGGAGAGAGAAGGAGGAGAGAGAAGATTGGGGGCTTTTTCTTTTCTTTTTCTCTTTCTTTAATCCACAAAAAGGCCCACCATGACCTCATGCATGACATCACACTCCACTATCTCCCACAACCTTATTCCAATAGGTTCACTTGCAATTTCCGCCGGGGTCCAATTATTTGTACAATAACTTCTTCAATTTCACTCGATTCTCTTCTAATTGAATTAAATTAAAGCCCATAAAATTAATTCAATGTCACCACACTTCAATTCACATCTTCATTTATCCGTAGAGCCAACTTAAGTCCCAAAAGCGCAACCAAAAATGGCTACTAATTTCTCGAGCCACATTAGCCATTTCTTGATTATTTTGCTAAAAAGTTCAGCTTGCATGAAAAATCTTCCAAACATGATTCAATGATCTTGAAATGATTTGTGACACACCCAGACTTCCAATTTCTGAATTCGATCTCAATTCCACGGTTAATTTCACTTTGACACGATACTAGCGCGGCCCAACCTACCAGGTAGCCTTTAGAAATTTTCATGCATTTGACCTGTGGTTGATCATCTCAAGCCACAATGTACATCTTTGAAACATTGGTGACTTACGGTTGTCGGGGTAATCTCAAGGTTTCAAATACGAACATAGGGTACCCAATCGATAGAAAAGTCGGTCCAGTGTCGATCGACAAGGATTATGCGATCCAGTGGAATCACCCACACCTGATCACATGCCTCTGTCGAGTCGACCTATCTCCGATCTCTAATCAATTTTAAATTGTGCCGTAATGACCCTTGCAGACTAGCTCGGTCGAAAAGTCACTTCCTGGTCAAATTCTCGAGTCTGATGCATTAGAAACTCTTAACAACTTCACCCGATAGACTAGTTTTCACATGAGTGGCCGACTCAAGGAAAAGAACTATATACGTGCCAATGAAATGCCCGTCTCAATTTATTGAAAATAGGATTGGAAAATCGGGATGTCACACTGACGTCACAATGACGTCAGCTAGCACGTGCCGCGCAGGCACCATGCACGCGCCACGCACGTGCTATGCACGCTTGCTGCACGGACACGTGTAGTTATCGTGCGCCTGTGGTTTCCCCTGCTCGTGTGTGTTGGCAAATTTTGTGTGCTCAACACATAGCCTCCCCTGTCGATCCAAAAGGAGGGTAGTTGCTGCTCACCCTTCTAATTTGCCCATTTCTCTTGGGATCTCCTTAATACTTCCACAACCACTCAAGTCCAAGTGAACGAGGCTCTTGACTTCTCCGATAGAAGGGTGGACCCGCTTTAGTCCTTTACAATTTTTGAAGATGAGAATCTCCAATTCTGTGAAAGTCGAGAGATTAAGAGTATATCTTAAAGAATCAAAATATTCAAGTTGCCAAACCTTTAGCCGCTTTGCTACCTATACAAAAGGGAACAAGCTGTTAACAAATGAGTTCATCGACAAAACAAGATAAACAAAAAATCATAGAGGGTATCTTTTGTCGATCTTACCATGATTGAATTCCACCCTCTGCAATCCTCCGTGATTAAGCTGTATGACAACTGTAGCACCACTAAGTTTGGTATATGCAAATTGGTTGCCCAAAAAGACAGATTGGGTTCGATGCGAGGCCACCGAAGCCACCTTACTTGGGAAAAGAATTCATTTAAGTCTCCACTTGCAGTCGCGTTCCTCAATCGAAGGAACTTTAGCCTCGGTGACATTATAAATTGCCCACATGTGTATGTCAGCAGATGTTCAACGGTCAACAGTCTGCGATTGCATCAGTGATCATAATCATTGCATCATCCTGTACCTCAATGACTTGATGAGGCAGAACACTGTACCCCTTGACCTCCTTCAACTCACATTCCTCTACAATTGAAAAAAGAAACACATTTTTTCTAAACGGTCAATGGTCAACGTCAACGGTTAATGGTCAATAGGTCACCAAAGACGGGTTGGGTTGGGTTGTACCGACCGATCCGGCAAGTGCCTGGCACATGCGCAGGCAACCACTGGCTAACGTCACAATGACGTCAGCTGGCACGTGCCGCACACGCGCCAGTCGTTGCCTCACGCGTGCTGCGCACGCGTGTGCGGTTACTGTGTGTGTGCATTGCATGCACCTGTAGTTTCCCCTACTCGTGCATGCCAGCAAATTATGTGTGCTCAACACATGGCCCTCCCTGTCGATTCACAAGGAGGGCAGTTGCTGCTCACCCTTGACTTCCTTACCTGTGATCGTCTCAAGAATTAGTTCCCTGATATAGCTTGTCACGTCCTCGTGACCATGGTAGAGAAACTTCACCCCCATCTCGTCGACGTGCAATAGCTTAAGGAATTTCCACTGGCAGAAGTCATTTTCTTTGAAGGAGGACCTCATTAGGCTGTGTTGGTCGATGGAATTGGACCACCTGCACCTTTTAGACAGCGGTTTGATTTGGTTGACAAAATTGAACACAGCTGATTGTTGGTTCTTTATGAGCCAACAAGCGAACTGGTTGGAGAAAAAGGATATGAGACAGTACGTATAAGGCTACTCTAACACCAGCAGCTTTGCTAGGGAAGCTAAACAATTGAACAAAAGGAGGAGACATTAGGAAGCATTCGACTCTAAAATCAAAATAAAATGCTATAACAAGATGAGATGCAACAATGCCGAAAATTTCTCAACTTCAACAATTTCAAAGTACATGACGCGGGCATGCACTGATCTCTTCTACAAACCATACCAAGAAAATTAGGCAATCGATATTGTTGACCTTAAATTGAAGATAAGGGCCTCCGAACATGCTTTCTTGAAAGTCTATAAATACAATAGGCACTCGTGAACACAGAAAAATCCTCGCTTTTCATGACCCTTCTCGCAAAAATAAATAATAATAATAATAATAATAATAATAATAATAATAATAATAATAATAATAATAATAATAAATGTCATGATTGTTGGGCCGGTTATTCACATTGCATGCGCTTATTAGCTTTTGAAAGAGTTTCAGTGTTACACCTTTGGTTAGGACTATTTTACAAATGAATCAATAGAATAAAATGAAATTAAAAAACAACAATAAAAGTAGACCATAATCCCCAAAATTTTTGTGGGAAAAAATACGTGCTTAGGTTTTTCTCCGCCAAGGAAAATGAATGTATGAATTATTTATTTATTTTTTTTTTTGGTAAAGAATGTATGAATTATTTATTCACATCTGATAATTCTAATTAAATTTATTGATGATAATTAAGATTCAATGTATTCTTTCTAAAATTTGTTGGGCCATGCATCTTACTTGTTTCAGTTGGAAATCCAGTAGATGATTGGTAATAAACGAAAAGGCCGCACCGACTTCAAGGTAGGACTTCAGCCAGTGTCCTGTGAACACTAATTTTAAACTTTTGAAAATTGGAACAGGTCTCCGATTAAACAACCTGATCTTGGATCCAGGTTCCAAATCCGATTTATATTGTAACTATTTTTGTTTCTCTGAGGGCACAGCAAGGGATACATAGAACAAAAGAAGAAGAAGACAATCTGACGAAGAGGATACCTCAGTGTATGTCCGCAACATGTTTGGATCTACAGTGCAATTTGGTTGTTATTTAAGTTTCAGGTTGTGTTACTGAAAACAGCCATCTCCATGTGCAAAAGAAAAAAGTAGGTTTTGCAGATTGATCCAACCAAAATTATAGGTTTTGCAATATGACTTCACCGTTACGTTTTGTGAGTCAATTTGGTTGTTATTTAAGTTTCAGGTCGTGTTACTGAAAACAGCCATTGATATTATCTCCATGGAAAAAGGAAAAATAGGTTTTGAAGATTGATCCAAAAAGGAACGCAACATTGATCCAAAAAGGAACGCAACAACTTCGTTACTTTGAATATACCTGACATCAACGAGATGAATGGAAGGGTGTACATTTTTGGTTCGATCTTTTTCATTGGTTCTTTTGTTGACATTGTCAAGTTTTGGCTTGAGACTTCTAATGGATGGTTGATTGGGGCCAATGATGTGAAGACTAGAGGAGCTGGATCAAGTTTTAGTGATGAGAGGGACGGAGGTAGAGAGTAAAAAATGGTTGCAATGGCTATCGCTGTGAAAGGGATTGATGTAGAGAGCAAGACAGGTTAGGAGATGATGATCCAAGCAAGGAAAGCGGCTCTGCCCATTCGGGTGACAAGGATAACTCGAGCAATCATTTTGTGGACTGTGATCAAGATTTAGATGACAATGAGCAGGAGCACAATAGCAAGAACCAAGACAACTGTGCAATGAAGCTGGGTCTTAGCCATCCATCTTAGGCCTACATAATGCAGGCCAAGCAAATGGCTGGACAAGGTAAACATTTACAAAATCGGTTTTATTTGTTTGCTTTTTGTATTTTCCTCTTTGTATTTCTTTTTTTCTTTTTATATATGTTGAAGTAAACACGGTATGAGAAAAGAAAAAATTTCTATTCTACTGACTCTTGTAACTACATAATTTTGTTCATGCAATTTACTGATTCATTCACATTACAAGTTTGTCGTGGAAAACAATTGTCTTATGATTATGTGGAACTTTCCTTGAGAAACTTCTGATCTTAGCTATTTGTGCAGGATTCATAAGAGCCATTAAGGAGATAGTTCTAGCCTGTGCTGTTTATGCAAACGGGTTCTTTGTTGTAGCAAAGATGGCATTCTAGAACCACATATGTTGAATCAAGAACGCCTTGACACCCTTTCATGTGTGTTGCGAAAGATCATACGCTTATATATTTTTTAGGGTAGTCGATATTTTGACCTTCAGGAGAGCTCGAAATTGGACTGGGAGCTAATGTCCGGCGATCATATTGATGTGCCAAGTGCTCATTTTAGAAGCACGTTGAGACAGTCAATTTTGAGGCTCCAAACAACTTTTTTGTCTGGAATGACATTCAAAGTGCACTTCTAAATCTTTTTTCCTAATGAATACAATTCATGAACTTGTCACTTAAAGAGATTTGTCTGTAATTTATAGTTATGGACTGCTTGTGTTTTCAATTGAAATTAGATCAATTGCATATACTGGACAATGAGCTGTGGCAGCAACGAAAAGAACATGATAAAATGTAAGCAAACTAATGTGTGATCAATACATATCATAGAGGTACAAAGATACATGGCAACAAACATAAACAAACAGAATCCCAAGAGACATCTCATAATAAACAAACGTTCTAATAAATTCTAATTAAAGATACGCTGAGACAAACGATGGATCAATGATACTAAAATCTTCAGGGGCTTGTGGCTGGAGGTGGGGTGAGGAAAGGAATAGAAGGGATTTTAGGGAGAGAAGTAGGGATGCTTGGCATCGGCGGCAAGTTGGTCGGCATGGCTGGCAAGCTCGGAAGTGGTGGCAAAGTAGTCTTGGGCAATGTTGGCTGGGTTGCAGGCAGCGTCGGCAATGTGGGTTGAGGTAGGGTCGTTGGGATGGTGGGCATGGGCGGCATGGTGACTTTGGGCAATGTTGGCATGGCAGGCAAAGGAGGTAGAGACCCTGGTTTTGGTATAGTTGGCATGGTGGGAAGAGTTGGTATGGATGGAATGGTTGCTTGTAGCAGATGACGAGCTCCGAAGCTCATATTCATGCTAGAGAAAATTACAGCAATGAAGAGGACAAAGCTTTTTGACGAAGGAGTCATATTCGTAAAGTGGGCAATGTATGTTATGTTGTGACAAGCTCAGGGACTTGAAATTGATGAGCTGAGAGGAGGGGGATTGGAGTTTATATAGCAAGAAATGTCAGGTAGAATTAGGGTTGTGATGATAAGTTGGTGACTTGCCGTTGAGCATGGTTGGGAAAGAATTAGAAGATGATGTCTTGATTGGTTCTTTAGTTAGTTCACCTCCTCATGTCAATCTTCCACCGTCATAAAGAAAGGTCAAACCAGCTTGTTGCTGTTTGACCTGCCAGATGGCATTATGTTCATGAAGTCAAGCCTCATTCGAATCTTTGTCTTAATGGTAGGTGACTAATAAACAACTTAGTTTTCAGGAATAATTAAGTAAATAACTTACTTCCTCGTAAGTTGGGCGGTTATTGCGGTATGAACTCGATTCTTGATTTTTGAACATATGGTGCTAGCGATTTATGGGTTGTGTTGTGTGGTCCTCCATACTTTGTAGATTTTATTAATCCTAATATTTCAATTATGAGTTTCTATTTGGTGAATTACAGCCTTTCATAGGGATGACCTTGGGATGCGAGGATTTGCTTGACAAAATAGGGTGAGAGGCGGATCGCAGAATAGAGATATCTTTTGTTATGATGTTGGATTTAAGTAATATAATATCTTTTGCATAGTTTAATTTCATGAATGAGATAATATGAAATGAATAGTATCATAATACCTGAAACGTTATCGAAGTGAAAATTACATGGAATAAAGTGTATCGATTAATGTATAGTTAGTTAATCATGATTATAATATCCATTAATGAATCCTTTTTATTAAATTGTAGCAAAATTGAGATGAACGTTGGTTAATATTACTTTGCTTCACGGTGATTTATATCAATGCAGCGCATGTTTCTCAATAGCAAAAAAAAAAAAAAAAAATATCTTCTGCCTAATTACTTGGGCTATATCATTGACATCGATAAGAGTATGACATCCTTCCATTCATACAGCAATCAATACATACTTATACATAATCAACCATGCCATCATATGTTCTTATGATATATTAAAGAAATATTAATGATGCAACCGATATAATACGATGATTTAAATTACAGATTCATCATTCATACAAAACTGCCCAAGAGCGTCAATAATCTCAACTACTTTCATATTCTCATCTTCACTTTACTTACATGAATAAAAAAATAAAACTAAAAATGCGCACTTGTCATGATCTAGTAGTGCAGGAAATCGTAGATGAGGACATCATCTAAGACATCCACATAGTCGCACTCCACAGCTAGAAATTCAAATGAACAGCTCAAGCTACGAGAAATGAATTCAGGAAAATAGCTATCGGGAACTATTCACTTAGCATGGTTTAATAATATTAATGAATTGTGGTTTTGTCCTAGATGAACCTCGGTGGTTTTATCTTAATTTAAAACGTGTCTCGCCTATCAATGCACACGATCCATTGAATCGTGCAAAACTCACGTAAGACTCCCATGATCCAACGAGTCATATGCATATATAATAACCTAACGTTTTCAAAGATTAAATAAATCAGTAATTATTTATATTGCCCGTGACTAGTATATGTTAACTGAATATATATATATATATATATATTTTGAAAAAGCATATTAGAGGGTTCGAGTTAGTAAGTGTAGCTGGGCTGGCGCCCCATTCTAATGGCGTAAATCCGCCCCAATAATGGCCATCTCAGCATTTATCACCGTCCCTACATTTGGTAGAAATAGCAGAACAAAACCTCATTAGCAAAGCAGAACTTTTGCCTCTATTTGAGGTCGCGATGGCCATCATTATTTTAGCTATTTTTAAGCGATTAATGGTTGTTACCAAACATTTATTTCTTAACATGACCATTCGTAATTTCCACACTCAGGGCCTCTGATGAATTTAATTTTTTTCTTTTTATTCTAGGCGCGATGCTAATTCCATAATTAATTTTTGGTGACGTAAAAACATATTAAATTTCGTAATCTAAATTTAAAGTACAACTTACGTTGATGTACCAGACTTTATTTTCCTACATGTCATGATAAGAAATGCTCATCACATTGTATGTCTAATATGTTGAAAATTTCGGTCCCCTTCCCTTCGTTAGAATTCTGGTTCCGTCACAGGAGTACCATGTTTGTGTCTAGATTGTAGCTAGAATTACGGCAGTACATGACACCTTTTTAAGGTGCACTTCTATCTGCATCTCTTCCCCTAACAAATAAGACCTCATGAACTTTTTCGCTTGAATGATATCGATTCAATATACTGGACGCAATAATGAGCTGAGATAGCAACGGGAAGAACATAATAAAATGTAAGCAAAGTAACGTATGATCAATACACATCATAGTGATGGAAAGATACATGGCAACAAACATTGAATAACAAACAGAATCCCAACAGAGATCCCAATCAACAAACATGCTGATAAATTCTAATAAAAAACACGCCGAGGCACCCTATCGATCAATGGTAAATGAAATCTTCATGGGCTTGTGGCTGGAGGCGGTGTGAGGAAAGGAATAGAGGGGATTTTAGGGAGAGAAGTAGGGATGCTTGGCATCGGTGGCAAGGTGGTCGGCATGGGCAAACTTGGAAGCGGTGGCAAAGTAGTCTTGGGCAAAGTTGGCTGGGTGGAGGGCAGCATCGGCAATGTGGGCTGAGGCATGGCAGGCATGGGCGGCAGGACAACCTTAGGCAGTGTAGGCATGGCAGGTAGTGGAGGTAGTGACCCTGATTTCGATAAACTGGGTATGGTAGGAAGAGTCGGTATGGATGGAATGGTTGCTTGTAGCAGATTACGAGCTCCAAAACTCATTTTCATGCTCGAGAAAATTAGGGCCATGAAGAGGACAAAACTCTTTGAGGAAGAAGTCATATTGGTACGTGGGCACTGGATATTATGTTGTGATAGACTCAAGGACTTCAAATTGATGAGCTGAGAGGAAGGTGATTGGAGTTTATATAGCAAGAAACGCTGGCTAGAATTAGGGGTGTGATGGTAAATTGGTGACTTGCCTTAGGGTACGGCTGGGAAAGAATAGAAAGATCATCTCTTCATTGGTTCCTCAGTTCACCTCCTCATGTCAATCTTCCACCGGCATAAAGAAAGGTCAAACGTGTTTGTTGCTGTTTGACCGGCCAGATGTGTTCATGACGTCAAGCTTCATTCGAATCTTTGTCTTAATGGAAGGTGACTGATAAACCACTTTGTTTGAATATAATGAAGTCAACACCTTGCTTCCGCTTTAAGTAAAGTGATATTTAGGGTATCAACTAGCTTCTTGATTTTTGAACATATGGAGCTAGGGTTTTCATGTGTGGTGTCGTGGGGTCCACCGTACTTTGCGGTTCGTTAGTCCTAATTTTTATTAGCAGTTATTTGACATTTACCGGAACTTAGTAAAATTTGCCGGTATGGGGAAAAAATCCGTATATAAGGAATGTAGACTTGTTCTTGCATACTTAGCCAAAAAAGCTTTAAAGAAAATTTCAAAATATTATTCGTGCTTGTTTTACTTTGCCCCAAAACTTGAAATATAATTCTAATTTAAACGGATTATGAAAAAAAAAATATATTAGTCAAGATTTATGTTTTGTGAAATTCTCAGAGGTTTTACTCTAGAGAAAAGTCAAGGTACGTCTGATACAAGATTCTGGTTAGGCGAATAAAAATCCATCCAGACATGTCCATTGTCCAGATATGAAATTTTTCCCATCGAGATTAGAAGATTGTGAAAGTTTTAGAAATTTCAAAGTTCTCTCTGTGGTCTGCGGACTCACAAGATTGATGAAAAAGCAGACAAAAATCATCCGCTAATCTTCATTTACACGAATTGGATCCAAGGTCATCAATCTGCTCATTGTTGTCAACTAAACATCAAGCTTCTTTGGCACATTTAGATTAAAAAAAAAAGCGGATGACGTATGCCAATCCACTTTCAAACTCCTCTGTTTCTGACTATCTTCCATGCCTCTGCAATGCTGATTTTTACTGCCGCTAGTCATAAACAAAAACTTTTCTGTTAGGGAATATTTTTGTTTATATTGAATTGAATCTTGTTATCTTTAACTTCTTTTCGTAATAACCCAACGTTTTCTAAAAACTAAGAAGATTAAAGTAATCGGTAATTATTAAGTACTTACGATTAGTGGATATAACCGAATAAACAACATTTACATCTTGTAAAAGCAGATTAGAAGGGACGGAATTGGCGGATGTAGCTGGGCTAGCACCCCGTGTTAGTGGATAAATCCACCCCAAATGACGCAAGGCCCTATGGAGCATGGTTTTTTATCTTTCATACAGAGGGCATGAAGGGGCGACCAGCTCAATTACACCTTAGACATTATCATATTCCTAATTAGTTTAACCATTTGGCAAAGCATGTTTCCCCTTCAATTGAATGAGACTGATTAAATAATTGGCCAAACAAAAGATCGATTGATATGCAGCTCGTTAATGAGCAAAGTAATCACTAATCAATCAGTACAAGGGTACACGAGAAAACGTATTCTCATATCATATCAAATCAATTCATTAATAAATAACATGAACAACCAATACAATCCACAGTACATGCAAATATTCCCCAACAAAGAAAGGGACACTGCGACAAATTGAAAATACAACAAGATGTAACTACGCAAGTTTCTAATTCTCTTAAGGCTGGTTGCTGGAGGTGGAGTGAGAAAAGGGATGGAAGGAATTTTAGGAAGAGAAGTAGGAATGCTTGGCAATGGTGGCAAGGTTAGCTTCGGGACAGCAGTTGGCACGGTCGGCATGGTCGGAAGCGGCGGCAGAGCGGTCGTGGGCAGCGTTGGCTGGGTGGTGGGCAGCGTTGGTAGTGTGGGCTGAGGCAAGGTAGTTGGGATGGTGGGCACAGGTGGCATGACAACCTTTGGCAATGTTGGCAAGGTCGGTAGTGGCAGAGATGTCGGATTCGGCAAAGTAGGTATGGTGGGCAAAGATGGTATCGATGGTATAGTCGTTTGTAATAGATAACGAGCTCCAAAGCTCATATTCATGGACGAGAAAATTAGGGCAACGATCAGTACAAAGCTCATCGAGGAAGTCATATTGATAAATGGAGAACGAATTTTATGTTGCGGTAGGCTCGAGGACTTGAAATTGATGAGCTGAGAGGCAAGAGATTCGAGTTGATAAAGCAAGAGATGTCGTGTAACTTACAAAACAAACCAGATGTCTAGATTCGGATTGTCTTGATGAGTTGTTGACTGGCCTTTGGGTATAGTTAGGAAAAAACAGAAGACGATCTCTCTGTTGGTACTCGGTTGACTCACCTCCTCTGATCAATCTCCCACCGGCGAAAGAAGAAGGTCCAAAATTGTTCTTTTATCCTTCGTTTTGATTGGTGATGGTCAAATTTGTCCTTCTGTCTTGCCAGATCAGCCAGATGACAACAGTGCTTTCAGGATCAAGTTTATTGGAGTGTTGTCCTTTTATATATTAGCCTGATGGAAGCCTAAATGACAAATATTTAATGGTCACAGGATCACTAGAAAACATTAAATATTTTACGTGGGATGTTTCGATTGTAAAACTAAGGAAAATAGTACATACGAGATGAAATGCGAGGCATGTTGACTGTTAGAAAAGTACGTAATGAATCATTTTTAAGTAACATAGAAATCAATAACTAGCTATTTGATTTGAATCTAATAGGGCTAGGCAAAGCCCTTTCAGGCCAAAAGGCAAAGGGCAATTTTGGGCAGGCAATTCCCTTCTTCAGCCTGTTTGGCTCATCTTGGCCTGCCCAATTCTTTATAGGCAAGATCATTGGTACAAAATAAATTTAATGTTTTCTAATCAATAAGTCTAGATAAGATGGGATTAGAAATCTTGGGAATATTCTTTGGATCGTAGAAAATCCCATGATATGTTTAGTATAATTTAGGAAAAGACTGGAAATATTTGAAAATTCTACAATACACTAAAGACTACACTGGTCCTTTTTCTGTTTTTTCACTCTACATTTGGATGAGGGATATAACACTCTGCATAGCATTCATTGATGGTTAAGTTGCCCCTCCTCCATGATGATACTGCCTTCATCTTAGGATTTGCGCTACCCACTCGAGTTGGACGGAGAAAATTCTGAGCCTTGAAGAATTTCCTGATGCTTCATCACATTGCCTTGGAAGAGTCCATAATATTTTAAAGAAAGTGGACAGGACTTCAATTGGTTGCAGTGAGGACTTCCTTTTGAGCTGCACGAATGACATTTCTGAGATGGGCCCTTCTTCACAACGCTGTCATTGCTGAAGAGCCGTCGCTTTAGCTACGAAAATGAAATTCTCTTGGCTATTCCTCAACCTTGTTTTATGAAAAACAGTTCTGAGGGGCTTGATCGTGCATAGACATTTTTAAGGTAATAAAAAATCATGCATCAATATCTTTTTCAAGGTTGTGCTTGTCAAAAGAAAACGGAGGTGAACGTGGTGGGCCGTAGATGTTTAATGGCCTAAGTTCAGGGATAGAGACCGGATGTCTTCGTACATGCCTGCTAGTAGGTCCAGAGAATCAAAGAATCTTGCACAGATGAAATCTCTTGCTTTACCGACGGAAGGAATGTTTGCATAAGTATGTCCACACATTATCTATAACCTCTATGTACTTGGGCTTCACAATCTTTATATAGCAGAAGACGAGAGATAAGATACCAGTTGTGCGATAAGTTTTATTTTCTACACCTCTTAGATATGGTGATGCGGATCCCCATGGCACATGCTGCGGGCTAGTGGCTAGGAAGATGGAAATGGAACTGTTCACTGCCTGTCTATATGGACTTTTATGCTTTGAACCTAAGGCTAACACTATGTTTATAACGTACTATTCTTGCTTTTCCAGTCTGGTGGGGTTAATTATATGCACATTTAGAATTGCAAACTTTATTTTGGGAGGTTTGAGGACATTTCTTTTGCTACCTTGAGTGATAATGAGATAGAATGTATTTTGAGGATAGATTAAAGTGTACAGGGTGGATATTGATGGATAAATGAAAATACAAGATAGAATGCGATATCAACTAAGGCATTTAGGACAGTCACCAGTCGAGGATTAAAATCGGGTTTGACGAAGTTCACCACCAACCCTTACAAGATGAACCATTAGTCAATGATATAGCAACTCAGGATAGAAGAAGCTTGCCATCAAGGCCTACATGAAAACCACTAACCTAGAATACACTGCATCTTGGTTCATCACTAAGAAAGAATGTACCTTTTAATGATACAGAAACTAGGGATTCATGTTTGCTCACATAGAGGCAAATCTTGTGTATTCCCAATATTCAAAATTGACTAACTTATATTTGAGAATTCGCCTCTTTATATAGAGGAACTAATAAATAGGAAATAGACTAGACATTAAAGCTATGAGTTCTACCTAACAATAATGACATAGAAACTAGAAAGCAATTAGAGACCTAGGAACTAGGAAAATGCATTAAAGCACTTAGAGACTTGAACTTTGACTCTTAGAACCTCCAAGACAAGTAGGACTCATAAAACTATGACTAATGACATTTGACCATATGCAAAGTAATAAAACTTAGACTCCAAATTCGTTCTCCAGCTTGGGCTACCCAATAGACACCTTGAAAGATCACCAAATGACAAAGGAAATCGTCCACAATAGCTTTCGGTCGCTAGGTAGTTGATTAGTAATCTTAGAATCAACAACAAGCTTGTAAATCGACAACTAGGTAGTCAATTAGTAATCATGAAATGGACAACTTGTCCACCTAATTGATAATTTTTTCACAAAATTGGCAACCTTCAATCTTGAACCCAATTTATTAAGTTATATTTGAAATCGGGATTGCTTGTAGGAATAAGGATTACTCGATGAGATCTGAGTTGAGCTTGTGAGTTGATTAATAGTGCCAGATGCTCCTGCATCAATTTCCCTAGGTTGTTGATGATTTATCCTCAAATCTTGTTATGGTTGCGTTTCCAACAAACTAGATAATATATTAGTTTCATACTAAAAAAATATCTTCAAATCATTTTGAAAAGATGAAAATATGTCAAATATATTTTGACAATTAATTAACACTTGGAGAGGGAATGTTTCAGGGCATATGAAATGAAAATGGCAAGTAATATATTCGACCACTATAATCATTCCCTCTTCATCTATAACCTCAGCATTTACCTCAATAGATTTATGTGGGGCTTCATCATCCATAATATCATAGTTGCTTGATGACATATGAATGATCATTATCTCTCCTTCTTCAATTTGTTCTACGATTTGGTATGACTCCTTCTATTCGGACTCTACATAGTATGAATCTTGTTGATCCTCTTGAAGTTCTGAGTTAATCTTCTGAATTTTCTGAATAGTGATAACCCGCTGGTTAGAACAACCACTTGTACATGCCCATATCTGTAACACTTGAAGCACTTGCTATTTTCACCTTTTGTTTTTCTGTTGGAGCTCTTTAATGAACTAAAGGGGCTTTTCCTTTTCTTTTTACTATTTTGAAAAATTCTCAGCATGATTAGAAGAAGTATCTTCGAAAAGACACTTACCTTTAGGCTTAATCGAAAATCTCTTGCCACCCTTTAGTCGTTTCTCTAGGGAGGTGAGGACTATCCATTTATCCAAATTCAAAGAGTTACAAAACGCATTTGCAGTCGCTGCATTTGTCTCGTAGGTTTTTTTCTTGAGCTGTAGAAGACTCAGTGTTTGGTCCATGCCATTGACGACCAAACATTTCTCTCTTTTTTTTTTTTTTTTAAATGTAAGTATAAGATGAGATGTAAGATAGGTAATTGAAGGAATCACTCAAAACAAGTTCAACTTTGAGTTTTGATTCCAATTTAATGCGGGCATGGGATGGGTAATAAAAGGAATCACTTAAAACAAGTTCAACCTTGAGTTTTGATATCATTATGATGTGAGTGCAAATAGGGCAATTGATGTCCTGAGTGATAATGGGATAGAATGTGTTTTGATGATAGATCAGAATGTATGGTTATGGATATCAATAGGTGAATGCAAATGCAAGATATAATACAATTATAACCAAGGCATATAGGATGCGCTACCAACCAAGGGTCAAGATCAAAATTGATAAAGTTCACCACTAAGGCTTACAAGACCAATCACCATCCAAGGATACATGACTTCAAGATAGGAAAAACTCACCACCAAAGCCTATAGGAAAATCACTAGATGAGGAATAGAATGTGGGGGTGGAGTTGATGAATCCTATGTGTGTTATCAACGGATGGTATAGGCTAAAATTGGCCGAAATGATTATATTGACAAATCATTAAAATATTTACCATTAATTGGCACATTTAAAAGATTTAGAACTAAATTGACAAATTGTCAAAAGATTTAAGACTAACTTGGCATAATTAAAAAGTTTATGATTGAATTGGCTGCCATACAATAAGTTTAAGAATTTTTGGACAAATTTTACAAGGAAAACTTGTTTTCTTCTCTTCATACAACTCTGATTGGCATTTCATTCCAATCCTCCAGCACATAAGGAGCCCATGCAGTCAAAACTGAAGAAAGTAGATCTTTATACATAGATAAAAACATCATTCATGAGTTCCCATTTCTCATATTTGATCACAAGCTTGTTAGTTTTCCAAAGACTTCCTAGAGTGACCAAGTTACCCACCCGGGATTATTTGGAATAACATCCAAACGGAATCACCATATTCAAATATGAACATTGGACATCCTAAGGCCATAACATCTTCTTTTTTTTTTTTGGTAAAGGTAAGAATATATTGATAAGCTAAGGACAAATGTACACAAACGGCACCAAAACTTACACTCTCAAAGCAAACAAAAGAGTGGAAAGGAGCCGCGCAAAAGCCTCAAGAGGCAAGGACAGAAAGAGCACAAACAACAGACACAACATGACCACCAGATTCAGCCACCAGACCTCCATGGACGCCTGGGAATCCGAGAGCCAGAACATCCGCACCGGAGACGACCGAGCAAGATCAAATGATAAAAACCCAAAGGGTTACGTGAAGATGCTAGGGTCGAGATTCCAACCCCTTTGAAGATGCCGATTCCTTGGATTGTCAGGGACATCCTTGTAGGTAATTGCTTTATCTTTAACCATCTTTATCAAATGGTTCTTCAAAGTGGGGATATCTCGGAAAATCATAGCATTTCTCTTCTTCCAAATTAGATAGAGATTCCCCTCGGAAAATCATAGCATTTCTCTTCTTCCAAATTAGATAGCAAAGAGCTCCAAAGGAATAGCGGGAAAGACTGTGAGAGAAGTCCTTACCAGCAAGGAATTTCATAGCCCAAGCAAGGTTTTCCGCCCAAGTGCCGTTCCTCCACAGCAAATTGCACCTAGTTGCCCAAAAGTAGATAATGGTATTTGAAATATTGCAATCAAAGTACAAATGGTTGGTCGAGTCCGGCTGAGTATTACAAAAAGTGCAAGCCGAGTAATCAATCCTTCCATATGAGAGGAGAAGTGACTACGTTGGCAAGCGGTTTTTAGTAATAAGCCATAAAAGGAATTGAAACCGAGGGCTACATCCTTATCCCACACAAAAGAAGTCCAAGGTGCTTTGACTTTAGAAGCTCTGATGACTATCCAAGCAGAAGCTACGGAGAAGGCCCCCGAAGAATCATGACGCCACACAAAACGATCGTTATCAACCGAAAGAGGAGGAAGCGAGAAGCCACAATTCTCTAACCGGACTTTATAGGATCTACCAGCATAAGAATATAAAAAAGCGACAGTCGCCTTTGCAGGAACGTCGGGTTCCAACAAAAAAGATTGAGGAATTTGAAGATGAAGAGGGCCACAAGGCAACCGGCTATCGAACCACAATGAAGTAGACCAGCCGTCACCAACCTCCTAACCGAAGGATTGTTTACAACAGCCCCGAAGATGAAGGATCTTCTTCCAACTCCAGGCACAAACCGAAGGCTGAAGGGCAACCCAGAAGTTATGTTTCTTTAAAAAGTTGGAGTGTATCCAATGGCACCATAAAGATTCCTTATCCGTAAAGAGGATCCAAATAAATTTCAGCATTGAGGCTTTGTTACAGTCCTTGATAGACCGAATACCCAGGCCCCCTTCCTCCTTAGGCAAACAAACATCCGCCCATGAGACTCTTGCACCTCCCTTATCCAAGGAGGTGCCTTTCCAAAGAAATCTATGAAGAATGCTTTCAATCCCCAAAATAACCGAAGAGGGCAAAGTGAAGACACTAGCTCAAAAAGACTGAATAGCGTGAAGCACTGACCTTATGAGCTGAAGTCTTCCAGCAAAAGAGAGGAACCTATGGGACCGGGAGCGGGCACGTGCGGTAATGCGGTCAATTAACTGAGTACAGTCAGCCTTAGTCAACCTCTTTGAGATTATCGGCACTCCAAGATATCGAATCGGAAGTTTACCTTCCTGAAAGCCAAATGCTAGGAGGATTCGTTGCACAAAGGGATCGCCTCCGAAAGAAAGATGTCGCTCTTATTTTTGTTGGGGAGAAGGCCACTCCATGAAGAGAAAATGTTGAGGCTTCTTTTAAGGATCACAGCCGATTTCCAATCTGCTTGGCAAAAAAGGAACACATCGTCTGCAAAAAACAGATGAGTGAGCTTGGTAGACTTACATCTCCAATAACATTTGAACTCTTTAGCTGAAGACCTTAGGTTCAAAATTCCCGAGAAGATTTCCATGATCAATGTAAATAGATAAGGTGACATTGGGTCGCCCTGCCTAAGGCCTCTGCCTCCTGGGAAGAAGCCATGAAGCTCCCCATTAATAGAGATAGAGAATCTAGGTGTGTGTACACAAGCCATAATCTGGCGAATAATCCACAGAGGAAACTGGAAGGCAGTAAGGGTAAGCTCTAGGAAATCCCATCCATAGTGTCATAAGCCTTGCGAAAATCCACTTTGACTGCACATCTTGGGAGGTATGGGTCTAAGTGGAAGCCTGCAAATAGCTCTTGAGCCAATAAGATATTATCCCTTATCCTTCTACCCTTCACAAACGCATTCTGGGACGGACTAACAATATCCTGAAGTACAGGCGCAATTCTATTGGCCAAGATCTTGGTGATAAGTTTATAGATAGTGTTGCAGCAAGTAATCGGTCTGAAGTCGTTTACTTCACAAGCATTCGGCACCTTGGGAATTAAAGTCAGGATAGTCGCATTAACTTCTTTAAGAAGACAACCTACTGAGAAGAAATCTTTCACAGCCTCTGTAACTAAAAGGCCCACGATATCCCAGTTACTTTTAAAGAATTCTGCTGTAAAACCATATGAACCGGGGGCTTTTCCCTTCGCAAGCGAGAACAAGGTCTTCTTAACTTCCAAATCGAGACGGGCGAAGCTAGGGAACATACCGGCTATCGAATAGTGGCTTTCGAATGAGAGAAGTAAGCTCTTGAAGATCAGGCTTAGCTAAGCCAACTCGAGGAGCAAAAAGATCCGAAAAGAAAGATAGAAAAACTTGGGGCACCAAATCAGGATCCGAGATCACCGTACCTGCAGTGTCTTTGACAGAGAGGATACGGTTATTGAGATGTCTAGCTTTAACACAGTTGTGGAAGAATCTCATGTTGTGATCTCCTTCCTTCAGCCATCTAATTCTTGATTTTTGCTTATAGAACGATTCCTCTTGACCACGAAGGTCTATAAAAGTACGGCGCTGCCCTCTTTCAAGTTCAGCTAGTGGAATATTTTCAGGATCCAACTAAAGGAGGTGCTGAGTAGAACGCAAGGCTTCCCTCGCTTCAAGAGTTCTTAGAGAAATATCCGAGAAAGCCTCTAGATTAAGATCCTTGAGGTGAGATTTCAACAATTTCAGCTTCGAGACTAATTTAAACATGGGGACTCCCCAAACTTGACTATCCCACACCTGCAAAACCATAGAATGGAAATCCGGGTGATCAACCCAGAAATCAAAGTACTTAAACGGCTTCCTCCTTGGACGCGGATCCATAACCCTGACAACCATAGGAGTATGTTCAGAAATTCCAGGATTGAGAAAAGACGCCTCCGAGTATGAAAAGTCCATTCTCCATTTAGAGTTGACAAGAACTCTGTCAATTTTTCGCATCTTCCTATTCGCACCCACCGAAGTCGACCAGGTAAATCGAAGGCCAGAGTACCTAAGATCCTCAAGTTCCATTTGGTCCAGACAAAGCTTGAATTCATCAAGACAAGGGATCTAGGCATTAGAGCTACCAACGCGATCAGAAGGGTCCTTGATTGCATTGAAATCTCCCGCTACTATCCAGGCATAGTCTTGAAAAAGATCGTCACAATAGATAAAATCAGACCAAAAAGGCCTCCTCCGCACAAAGGAATGCTCTCCATAAATAGCATAAACATAGCAAGTAAAATTAGAAGATAACCCCTTCACGCACCCATGGATGGCTTGGTCATTTGAAGAGATCAACTCAAAACTGACGGTAGCTGGATCCCATCCAATCCAGACTCTACCGCGAGGAGCAAAATCATAGTTCGCAATCCAATTCCAGCCTCTCAAAATATTGGAAGAAATGGAACCAAACAAAGGCTCTGGGACTTTAGTTTCAAAAAGCCCCATAAGGCAAAGCTTATTAGCAACAACAAACTTCCTAATCTCCGCCCTTCTAACAGGGTTCATAATACCTCTAACATTCCAAAAGCCAAAAAACATAGAAGCAAAAGGATAGAATTATTTCCGCTTAGCGGTTCTACGCCTACCTCTATTTGGTTTCGAGTCCTCTACAAGCGAAGGTCCCGGCGGGTCAGGAGCAAAAGGAGAAGCTGATCTTGGCTCGAACCAACCCCAGTAGGTTCCGATGGACCACTCAAAGGAGCGGGTCTAGGCGTGTGGCCACCGTCTTCATTAGATGAATTGCTGGTATCATCTTCTTGGTCTCCCGACAGCATTACGGAATCCGGTGCCGAGTCAGAAGCCTGAGTGATTTTCCCAAGTGGTTTAGCAGGGACTTTAGGAGGCTTTTGGCTAGGCACAGCTTCCTTCAAGTTGCGAGACTGCCCCTCCTCCAAGTATGGTATCAGCGAAGCATTCAGATTCTGCGGCTTCTGCTCCTTCTCTTTATCTTTGACCTGATTCTCATGCTGAGCAAGGTCACTTTGGTGCGATGGAAGAGGTTCCTCCAGATCGACAACCAGCTGAGCGAGAGTAAAGGAACCACTAGAGGTGCTCCTATTCTGTCCTGCATCAATTGGAGATTCCGGAAGAGGGACCAAAGGCATACCTGAAGACATTCCCCTTTGATCCTCAGACGCCATCGAAGGTGGTCTGGTTTGCTGAGAGATGCTCCCACTTGCGGCCTTGCTAAGAGGTTCAAACTCCTCGACGGACGACCAGCATCGCGCGTTCGTTCCCAGGTCTACTGTGCCTACTAGCCGTTGCACAATTGTGGCCAAAAATGCCACATCCAGCACAGCGGTGGGTCGCCACTCAAACTCCACTCCTATTTCACACTTCGTACCATTATGAGTTGTCTCAATCATTTTACAATCAGGTTGATCAGCAGTAATTTCGATGTAGACCCTAGCAAAGGTAAGGCTACTCACCTGCTCTGTTCTCTTATCCACATAAAGGGGTTTGCCAAGCGCACTTCCAACCCTCCCAATGAAGTGGGCGGACCAACACGAAAAGGGAATATTCGATAGTCTAACCCAAACAGGAACCATACGGTGGGTCTCCCTTCTTAGCTCTAGACCAGGGGACCATTGCTGCAGGACAAGTGGTATTCTAGCAACCGTAATCTGACCACTTTCAAGCACACTTCGGCGGAATTCCCTATCAAGAATGCGAAACATAAAAAGACCTTTGCCATTTGACATGACTTCAACAAGGTTCGGCCCCCACACTTTCTTCATAGCCTCCTCAACTACCTTAAAAGGCATTCGGCGACCAATGAAGTATCCCATTAAACATTCAAACATCTTAGGATCTGCAACTTCCAGATCTTGATCAGTGATCTCAATCACAAGTCTATTGTTAACCATATTCGGTGGGGTATACACCATATCGTAGCCCTTGGCCATGGTTCTTGCCACCGCAACCCACGATTTCCCTGATGGATTCTTAGAGGCATCCCCGCCCGAGGCTTAGCCGAGCGGGACCTTCCTCGCTGGACATGGTCGCGCCCCACCATTTGGGCGAGGAACTCGCGCCGTTCGAGACCGGACATGGTGTCTCGAACTCGAATTTCCTCCCATAACCAACAACGAAGGTTCCTTAGTCAGAATGGGAGGCCCACCATGGGAACTTGTCCCTTTCTCCTCATTTCAAGCCCTCATCGACTCTGATTCCATCTCAACTAACGAATCACAGCAGCAAGCAGGCGGCCGAAACCCTAGCCATAGATAGCCATGCGAAACGAGGAGAGGAGACGTACCAGGAGACGATGCTGGGGGTTGAAAGAGAGGCAAGAGGAGCCCCTTTCCCCCAAAAAATTGGCCCAAACGAACGGGCAACACCCCTGGAATCAGCAACTCGGATTGCAGAAGGAACAGTATCCAGTCGCCCAAGAAGGGAGAAGCGTGAACAGTAACCCGAGCCCCACTTGTTCCTTTATCATCTCTATTAAGCCATAACATCTTTAAGCTCCATATATTTCACAAAAAATGAATTATCTGAAAAATATTTGCCTAAAAACGATCATTTGTATCGTTTGAAGAATTAGCTAATAAAAAATGTTTTATTATCAACAACGATTTATATCTTAATATTTTCACTGATGATGACATTTTGTTTATTTATTTTTGTAAGCGATACAAGCAATTATTTTTAGGAAAAAATTTTTTTCCAATTCATTCATTTTCCATAAAACAAATAGACCTTTTAGCTTTGATTGTGGCCAGGAGCATGTGGATCCGTCGCCCCTTGTATCTAATGTGACAAAAGGAAAATTGTGCTTCAATTGCCCCTTTTTCTGCATCAAGTATGCAAGAAATTCATATATGAGGTAAAGTCAATTTTTTCTTTTTTTTTTCTTTTTTGTGAATGAGGATCTGCCAGAGCCTACACTTGTCGGTTTATACCAATTTGGGGTCTCACGGGCCTCCACGGTAAAGGCCCAACAACGACTATATCTCAGGGGAAATTGGCCCAGCAATCTACTACCAGAGCCCTCCCGCTTTAATCGGTAACAATGCAGGGTTTCGAACCCTTGACCTCCTTCACTGGAGGATAAATCTTAACTAACTGTGCTGCCTATGGATGGGTAGGTAAAGCCAATTTGATATCATCTTGATGACCAAAACCATGAGATTTCTGGATGAAAGATGGGAGATGCGGCACCGTTCCCCCGATGTCACAATCTTCCACCAGTTATGCAGGTGGAGCTACTGAGAACAGAATCTTAAATCTAGCAACCTTTCTCGGAAATGGTGGAAGCAAGAATAACTATAACTCGCTTAATGCCAATCATCTAACCATGAGAAGGCCCTGGTTTCTCACTGATTATTATTTTCCTGCTCAGAGAAGGACAACATCAGTACCGAAGGAAAAAATGCATATTGGAAAGCCAGAGTAATGAAGCGTGTATTCTCGAACAATTTGATATACAAGTGAGAACTCAGGGATCCAGCTATGGTCCCTTAAGGAATCAATGACCATCGCAATTGATGTAATCCATGTTTATTAAAAAATAAAAATAAAAAACCTTTGGCTGTGATGGTTGCACAGAAGATAGGCTAGAGACATATTCTCTATAAATTTTAAAGATATCGCTAGTCATAGCCAGAAGGAGCTTACCCTGCGAACCTGCTCCCAAAGAAGCCTGTGGAAGAATTGGTGAATAGATCAAGTTATCTAATGACATTAGACCACACTGAGCTTCCTCCATTTCCTCAAAGTTAGCCATATCTCTGATTGAATGGGAAAGCCCATGTCATTCCCCTGTAAGTTTTTAGAGATTCGGTTAAAGGACACTATGGAAGAGGGAAGAAAGGAAAAGGCCCATTTTTCACGGCAAAGCTTCACAATGCTTCATCAGCAACGGAAAAATACCCAAGCTGGACAAGAAAAGTCCTTGCCTTTTAGTTTATTTCAGATGACAGTTTAGCTTCCCTATTTATAAATGAGTCAATGCTCCAGTTCTCACACTGCAGAGTCATAAAATAAGGGTAGTGATGAAAGGGGGTTCATTAAAAGGATGTGAAGGTAAGTCTGTTCAAAGCAATAGATGTCCCTCAAAATGAATCAACTTGTACTGTCTTAAAAATACAGCTCAAGTCTAAGGAACCTTCATTGCTTTCTCTAATGTGCCTAAAGTTTCAGATATCATCCCCATTTGTGGATGCCCTGGCGATCCCACAAGAAATTCATGCACAATACCATCTATTTGGATCCAGCTATGCCCTGGCTGCTTCTTGACCCCCCTTTTCCCTCATGACCCACCTCAGAACCGAGACATCATCCCATTGCCTGTCAGCTGCAAATGCATTTGCCAACATCACATAACCAGCAGAGTTTTCAGGGTCGACCTGCACAAGCTTTTTCGATACATGCTGAGCTAGTTCTCCCCTAGCATGGAGCAGGCAACCCCCAAGCAAAGCTCCCCATACAAAGTTATTAGGTTCAAAAGGCATTGAGGCAACAACTTCTAAGGCTTCTTCAATATGACCCACACGTGAAAGGAGATCAATATAACAGGCATAGTGTTCCAAACTGGGAGAGACTGAAATTCTCATCTGCATCTCTGAAAAGATCCTCTGTCCCTCCTCCAACAAACCTGAGTGGCTGCATGCACATAAAGCTGCAAGAAATGTGCTAGAATCAGGATGCAGACCTAAATCTTGGATGCTGGAAAATAGCCGCAATGCCTCTTCTCCTTCACCATTCGTTGCAAGGCCCATGATCATAGCATTGAATGAGACAATATCTTTGCGTATCATCTGATCAAAAACTTCTTTAGCCCCCTCCAGCCTCCCGCACTTACAATACATGTCTATCAATGAGGTTGCCAGAACTTTGTTTGATTGAAGAATGCCTTTACTGCCTTCTGACCTCAAATAATTGTGAACCCATTTGCCAAGATCCAAATCACCAACCTGAGCACTGGCAGAAAGGACACTAACCATCGTAACTTCATTAGGCTTTCGGTTGCTGTCCTCCATCATTTGGTGGAAAATATGCAGGGCCTCCATAGAGCAACCATTTTGCACAAATGCAGTTATCATGAGATTCCAAGGAAGCAATCTTCCAACTCCATGATTAGTTATTTCATTGAATTTTTCCCTACACTTGTCTATTCTCACCAATTTTCCATACAAATGTATAAGAACAATATTGATTGAATCACGTTTAATATCATCAAGATTCACATCTTCAACAAATTTCGACAGAATATTAACCCATCTTTCTAAATGGGCGACCTGAATAGTAGAACACGCTGATAAGACGCTCACAAGGATTTCATCTTCAAGCCTCAAATTCTCCTGGACAATGTCAACAAAAAGCCGCAACGCGTCTTCAGCCCGACCCGACTGAGCATAACCAGAAATCAAAGAACGCCAAGAGACCGAATTCCTCTGTGGACTTTCATCAAACAGCTTACGGGCGGAAACGACATCCTTAACGGACTTGGCATAAACAGAAACAAGGCCATTACACACGACAGGATCCTCACAAAAACCAGATTTCAGCACATGGGTGTGAATCTGATCCACTTGACCGACGCTCGCGCATCGAAAGCACGCCTTGAGGAGGAACGAGAAGGTGAAGTCATTAGGCGAGAGCCGGCGCAGCTTCAAGGCTCTGAACAGGGACCAAGCCTCTGGGAACAGGCCCTCCTCGGCGAAGACCCTTATGATGGCGTTGAAGGGGAAGACGTTGGGGCTCTTCAGTTGTTCGAAAACTCTGAACGCGACGTGCGATGGGTACTGGCCGATGAGACGGGTCGCCACCAGATTGTCCTGCTGGGCGTTGAGCCTGAAGACCCGGGCGTGGATTTGAAGGAGATGAGGGCGGGGAACGCGGCCTTGCAAGAGAGTGGAAAGATCGGAAGCACGCACGAGTCGAGTTTCTGCTGCTGCTGCGGAGTGAAGTGAGCGGCAGCTTTTAGGTACGAGGTTGGCTGGAGACTTCGGAATCCCAGAAAACATGTCGGAGACTGGTTAAAGTTCGCATCTTTGAGTCGGAACTACAAATGGGTTACGGGATAGGGTGTCTGCATGAGAGGACATCTACTTAAGGGTCAGCGCAAGATAAAATCTGGAACCTACATTTAGACCGATGAAAATCTGTAAGCTTTAGATTTAAGGTAAGTGGTAAGGTATGTAAGGGAGGTTCGAGATTTCAAAAAAGAGGAACCTGTTTCGACGGGTGAATTCTAAGTTATTTATTGGAAAAACTTAGAACTTGAAACCTAGATTGAGATAAGTTTTAATGTTCTTCTTAATTCATATCTTCATGTAATCTTACCATATTTTGTACTGTTTGATAATGATTGTATAAATCAGATGCTAATTTGAGTTTTTATTTTATGATTGAGACTTTTAGTTATCAACATCCATACTTTCCGTGTGTCTTAATGATTAATGAATTAGAACAAGTAGTAATCATTAAAGATTCAATTATTAATATAGGTTGAATGTCAGTAGATTATGGAATTTGTGATAGGAAGGCTTCAGGTTATATGATATATAAAGTAGGTTCCACATCTCAAAAAATGATAAACATGTTCCAATAAATAGATTCCAGGTACAATGGGATGTATCCCATGCCCATCCCTATAAAAAGCAGTAATTCAACAAATCTAAAGTTACTGCCAGAAGAAAAAAGACAGATAGAAAGTAACAAGAGTCAATATTAGGATTGATAATCTTCAAAAGTAAGCCCAAGCACCATATGTTCTTCTTCTTTTTTTTTTGAAGCACCATACGTTCGAGAATCAAGAAGGGAGTTGATACCGTAATAATCACCCTACTTACTAGGAAGCAAGTTATTTACTTATTTATTCACCAAAATTAAATCCGAAATACTTCATTAAGACAAATATTCGAACGAAGCTTGACTTCATGAACACAGTGCCGTGTGGCATTTCAAACAGCAATAAGCAGGCTTGACCTTTGGTTATGCCGGTGGAACATTCACACGAGGAGGCGAACTAACTAAAGAACCAATCAAGACATCATCTTTCTATTCTTTCCCAACGGAAGCAAAAGGGAAGTCACCAACCTATCTTCATAGCCCTAATTCTACCCAACATTTCTTGCTATATAAACTCCAATCCCCCTTCCTCTCAGCTCACCAATTTCAAGTCCTCGAGCCTATCACAACATAAGATCTATTGCCCACTTCCCGATATGGTTTCTCCCTCGAAGAGCTTTGTACTCTTCATCACCCTAATTTTCTCTAGCATGAACATGAGCTTCGGAGCTCGTCATCTGCTACAAGCAACTAGGGGTGAGCGGTTCCCGGTTCCTTACAGGTTCCGCCTGGAACCTGGAACTTACCCGCGGGTACAGGTTCCTAATTTTTTGGAACTTGGAACCTACCCGTCAAAATCTAGAACCTGGAACCTATCCTATCACAGGTTCCGGGGTCGGTTCTAGGTTCCAACAGGTTCCAACAGGTTCTTTTTTCTCTTTTTTTTTTGTTTTATTTTTAGTTTAAAAAAAACGATAATGAACATGGTACACATTTACATAAATGATTAGCAAAATTAGGATCCCGTGGTTAGGAAAATTGTCTAAATAATATACAAATTTGACTAGGTGAAACATACCATGTAGCAGCAAGGAGAAGTTGCCTCCTATTATATAGTCATATATAAGGAGCTTCTCATCTTTTGAGTAGTAATATGCACGAAGTGGAATGACATTCAGATGCTGTCCTACCCTCTACACGTTCTCCATTTGCTGCTCAAACTCTCGTTTCTCCGCCACCACTTCCTTCAGCCTTTTCACCACCGACAGTTGATAGTGAGGGCTGCACCTGAAAAGCTCCCAACAGGCATTCTTGCCAAAGAAGATGGCAAGATAACAGAGGTTAATATCGGGAATCTTGGGTTGACAGAGAAGAGCAACTTGTTGGAGAGGTTGCTGAAGACAGCTGAGGAAGACAATGATAAGTTCTTGTTAAAGCTTAAGCAAAGGATTGAGATGGTTAGGCATTTGAATACCCCAATCAACTGATGCGCGAGAAATGGAAAAATATTTTAATGCACTTCTAATTCAACTTTGCACCTACAGAGAAGTTAAAATAAATGAGGTTCAGTGGATTAACATTAAAGGAAAAAGTAGTAGCTAATTGTAAAACTATCAAAAAACAATTGTTGTGTTTATTGGCACTCAAAAGGAGATACTTTTGAGCTCCTAGAATGGTTATAGTTGATGTTGATGGACTCTTGGCCCTGAAAAAAACGCTCAATTATGTTTTCACCTTTATTAGTAGAAAAAGAAGGCTCTACAAATAATATGAACTGAACCACCTTATTCATGTCGATTGAACAAGCAAGCTGCTCAGCTTCATTCTATCCTAAGTGAGGTGGCATGATAACATGACTTTACAAACCTCTTCCACTAATTGCGATACATATGAAAGCCAACAACATCACCAAAAAATAGATACTGCAACCCATCACCGAACGGCCACTTCAATTGATTTGAGTTATGCTGTAGCAAAACCTTTAGCTTTTATGACTGATTTCATTGTAAGACCCCAAGTTTGCTCATTATCTCCTTTCCTAAATAGTAACTTGAGAATTCTAAAAGCAGCAGTAGTAACCCCTTGTGTTTGAAAAGTTTCAAAACATGGTCCAATACAGATTATGGCACTGTCTAGTAAGATGATCTTTGTTTTAAAGCCTTTTCATGTCAATGAAAATATTCTCCTAATTATCCAACACACTCCTCAAATAACAATCATCTATTATGGAAGAAACAAAATAGCAATCACCCACGGTTAAGGAGGAGGCCAGATGTGCTTCATTTCCTTTCTTTTCCACAAAACTTTACTCTTTCCAGTCAACTAAAAAACTCAACATATCAAGCTTGCCTACAAATTTGTATAAACAGAAATCGCAGAAGGGAGACATTTGTCTGAAGATGCTACCACAGTTATCCAACTTTTATTAAAGCGTTGCTCACTATTCTAAAAGTGATGCCCAACTCACATCAAGTGCATATAAAAAGATTAATTCAGCTAAAAGAAGACAACAATGGAACATTGCCTTTCTTAAATAGAGAGGTTAGACATTGTCTCACCTCATTTAAATGAAATGGTGGCTTTATGAATTCTGGTAAAGGGAGGATGATGTCGGTGCATGTTTCAGAGAAAAGAAGAGAGATGATGAACTTATCTATGATGGTGAAAGTGAAAAACAATTTCCAGGATTTTAAAATCTGAAGTCATTTTCCTCATTTTTGGGTGCAGCTTTTCCTCTTGATGAAATGTTTTTCACTTAGACCAACTAACTTTTCAGCATCAAACACCATAATAAGATGAACATGCTTTGTTAACAATCATTTTCAAAGAAACAAGCAGAGCCAACAAAAAAACAAGCAAAATTTTCATGTTGTGCTTATAGATAGCCGCCAATGTGATCAATATCAAACAGCATGAAGAAACTACACTATCCCACGCAGTACAGTTGAATCCTCATTCAAAAGTCCCCCCAAATATCAGCACAAAAGATTCTCTCCACAGCCCAACATCAGCCACAATAGAGAGAAGGTGCCCAACAATTCGTCAACAGTTGTGCAACCCTTCCCATAAGTCAACCACAGCTCTCACTAAGCAGCATGAACAATATCAATCTCCACACAACATAACCAATCTAGAGCCTAAAGCGGATTCCACATAAATCCCAATTCCCAAGGAGAAGCCGGAAGAACATAAAACTCACCCATCTTGCGAACATTAACCTTCCGCTTATTGGGCTGAGGCTGAGCAGGCGCGTCATTCGCCTCGCGAGCCGCTCTCTTCGTCAAGTTGTCCGATGCCTCTTCCCCTGCGTGTGCGCCAAGTAGTTCCCTCGTTGTTGTGCAGCGTCAAGCAAAGCTTACACTCGTAGCGCAGCCACCAAAACAAGCCGGTGTCGCGTCAGCCCTGTAAAAACATCAAATTGACGCGAAAGCCCAGTTCTGGGGGATCGATTACTGAGGGGGGAAAGGAAGGGGGAAGTCTGAACCTGCCGAGGTGGTTGTGCATGAAGTAGGGGCCCTTGGCAAGATTGATGGTCTCGAGGGCGCGGTGGCAGAGGCACTTGCGGCGATCAATGGCTTCGTTCTAGGCGGAGGTGGCACCCCCGCTCCCGGGCTTCGAACCTCACTCCCGATCCATTCTCTCGCCATCATCGAGCCTGAGTCGAGGTCGAGGGAGTCGAGACGCTGGAGTGGATAGGGAGAAGAGAGTGAACGAACTCTGAAAGTGAAACTGAGGGAAGTCATGAGAAGAGACGGGAATAACATAGAACATTGCATAAAGGGGACTATATCAACTAAAATCAAACATTTAAAGCACAATTCATTACAGCAAATAAGTAATCATGACTCCCAAACCAGGGTCCATAAACCTCGATGGAATTACTCTTGTGTTGAGCTTATTAAAAGAGCACACCTCAACGGCATAAAGACTAAAGACTTTCAGAATTATAAGAAAACGTCATATATATTGGCCATCAGGTTAAAGAAACAAAAGAGACAGCAAAATTGGGGCTTCTTCTGTGCACTTATCCATTAAAGTGCAACCAAGTAAGCACGTCACTGAAAGACATTTTTTTTTCACATGTTCTACTCAGATTTCCAAAACATCAAGCCCAACTAACTACAAAACAACAACGAGTGTCAGCCAAGCACCACGAAAAACATAAGACTCTAAGTAATGTTTCTATTTCGAAGATTAAAAGAAAAGACAAGGCAGAGTTACGGCATCGCGGGCTTTGGGGCACGGGCTTCTTCGGGCGCGACTTCGAGTCACGGCGAAGACAGAGCAGCAGTGTCGCGGGCTGCAGGCGAGGTGTAGCGAAGGCAGCAGCGGGCGGAGCAGGAGCGACGTCGGGGCACGGTAGAGCAGCAGCGTCGCAGGCTGCAGGCGAGGCGCGGCGAAGGCAGCAGCGGGGTGGAGCACGGGAGGACGTCGGTGCGGGCTGCAAAGCGAGGCGCGGCGGGGATGCTATTTGGTGGCATCGAGCAGAGGGCGAAGAGAGAACAGACTCGTGGGTGAAGCAGCAGCCAGCAAGAGGAAGGAAGAAGAAGAAGAAGAATTGCGGGTTTCGGCCGAGAGAGGAGTAAAGAGGAGAGAGAGAAGAAAAGAAAAAAGTAGGGGTAGGGGAGCAGGAAGTGACGTGTGAGAAGGAAAAAGAAGAGAAAAGAAAGAGAGAGGAAAAAAAAGAAAGGGGAAGGAGGGAAAATCGAGAGGGAAATCACGCGGGGAAGGGGAGAAGGGGAGAGCTCAACCCTACAAGCAACCATGCCATCCATACCAACTCTCCTACCATACCAACTTTACCAAATTAGGGTTGCTACCTCCATTGCCTACCATGCCCACATTGCCTAAGGTCACCATGCCACCCATGCCCACCATGCCAACATTGCCTAAGGTCTCCATGCCACCCATGCCCGCCATCCCGACGACCCTACCCCAGCCCACACTGCCGACACTTCCCACCACCCAACCAACGTTGCCCGAGACTACTTTGCCGCCGCTTCCGAGCTTGCCAACTGTGCCGACCAGCTTGCCACCAATGCCAAGCATCCCTACTTCCCTCCCTAAGATCCCCTCTATTCCTTTCCTTACCCCACCTCCAGCCACAAGCCCCTGAAGATTTTATTACCATTGATCCATGGGGTGCCTCAGGATGTTTTTGATTAGAATTTATTACCATGTTTGTTGATTACGATCTAAGATTGTTATTGTTTATGTTGTGTTGCCATGTATCTTCCTACCTCTATTATATGGGGATAAATACACTATCAGTGACATAAGTTGTGTATGGCGCTTACTTTGATGCTAAAAGTTTCTATCGGATCACTTAAGTGCCAAAAAGTTTGAAAAACGCTCACTTTAGTGCCAACTCCGATATGGTTGGCTAGAAATCCAACGTGGCACTTTTTTACTAATTTTTTAAGCTAATGTGGCTTATTGGAGAGTACAATCAGCATCCTAACACCAAAACGATGTCGTTTGGTATCTCTCCTAATTCAAAACCCTAAACCTTTGGCCAGTCGTTGTCCTCGACGGCCCCCACCTTGATGGCCCCGACCCCGGCGATGAGCGGCCACAACTCCGACCCCAACCCCGACCACGACCCTGACCCCGACCCCGACCGCGACAATGGCCACTCGGTGGCCACGGCTTCGACCCCAACCTCGACCGCCGGCCACCGATGGCCACGCCCGACCCCGACGACGATGGCCACTCGGTGGCCGCAACCCAACCCCAACCTCGACGACCCGACCCCAACCTCGACCGCGATGGCCACTTGGCTCCGCCACGACCCGACGATTGCCACTTGGCCCAACCCCAACCCCGACCCTAACCTCGACCCCGACCCCAACCCCGACGATGGCCACTTGGCGGCCGCAACTTTGAACCCGACCCCAACCCCAACCCCAACCCCGACAACAGCCACTCGGCGGCCAAGTTGAAGGCTGTGATCTAGCCAGTGCTCGGGGAGGCCACCGACAAGTGCGCCGTCATTGATGTCTCCCTCTCCATCTCCGATCTCCCTAACGAGTGCCTGGCCTATGTCTTCTAGTACCTAGGCTTTGGCGACTAAGGTTGGTGCTCCCTCGTGTGCCATCGAGGGTGTCCAAATAGCGCCGAGCAATGGCGGTTGAGCGAGTGACGGCGGCCCAGCGACGGCGGAGGCCGAGTGACGAGCGACGACGATTAGAAAAACCTTAATTTCAATCCCCAAATGAGTTAAATGGCGTCGTTTTTGTGAGGCTATCCATGTAGGACGGCAAAATGACGTTGTTTTCTTAAGGAGGACAATGACGTCATTTAAAGGTCTTATCAATTTTTTATTTTTTTAAAAGCCGTGTAATCATTTTGGCCGGAATTTTTAGCCGGTGGCACCAAAGTGATCGTTTTTCCTCCGATTTGACACTTAATGATCCAATAGAAAATTTTCGCACCAAAGGAAATATGACCCCATCTTGACCGCATATGATATGATTCCAAAGATGGCCCATTAGAAATGGCAAGGTCTCTTGACCGTAAGTCATCTTGCCATCTGCATCCTTCCAAGGCAACGGCCATCAGTGCCTAGATCTGATTACCCACGCTTTGGAATATATGGAGTGAGCCCGAACAGTCGAATATATGCTTCCTGGTGCGGGTATCACGCACATAACCCGAAGAAAGACAATAATAGAGATACCCAAAACCGAGTTGCTACTTCAAAACATATGGCGAGCTCCCGCTTAGGATTTGGTCATAGCTTAAACGATGATCAACAGACTGTAGAGTTGAATTAGAAAGAATTCAAGTTGGGCTTCTCCTCCCTCGACTTTTCCTGGAAAAAGAAGACTCTTGTAGGACTTTGCTTCCTCTATTTCCACCAAGCTAAAAGCAAAACAGAGTCTGTATTATAAGGGTCATTAACCTTCCCCGACCATTCCTGGAAAATGGGGAAACTCCGGCTGCTTTTGTTGTGAAGCAATGAGTCAATAGACACAAGCGCAGGATCATTACCGAGAAATGTCCTGTACCCTTGGCGCTTAAAAAAACTCCCCTCTCTTATGTTCGAAGGAGCTGGTGGAAAAACAATTTCGGGCGTCACTTTCGTCTCCCGTGGAAAGCTCTCGCGAATAATTAAAAGGGGTCATTGCTGATGTTTGATTTTTTTGGGGGGGGAGGGGTTGGCGGCTGGGGGCCGAGCTGCCAATGAATCGAAAGGACGAGTAGTTCCGCTGCACTAAATCAGAGCATACGTCTTTCATATCAGCACTAAACCAGTAGCATTTTTTCTCCTCTCAACCAGTAACGTTCTTAACCAGAAAATAGATGGGAACCAATTCCAGCACAAGAGATATCTCTGACTCTGAGATCCTGCTTAGCCGTTCGAGGTTCTCATCGGACTCGCCGGTTTTTTCGGATACGTGTGCACATACGACTCCCGGACCAATAACGTTCTTAACCTGCAAGTAGATGGGAACCAATTCCAGCACGAGAGATATCTCTGACTCTGAGATCCTGCTTAGCTGTTTTGAGGTTCTCATCGGACTCGTCGCTTTTTCGTATACGCGTACACATATGACTCCCGGATTTAGTATCTAATTCTCACTGATTTGGAAAATGTATAGATACGACCTATTATAACCAGCGGGGTTCCCTAGTAGCTAGATTTGAGGGAGACAAATGCCCCGACAACCAGCAGTGAAAAAAATTTGAGATAATAGTAGGATATAGAAATCCCCCCAGGTGATAGGAAGAAGATTTTTTCACACTAAACTCATGTCATGCCCTCATCTCTATTTGGGCTTCTCCTTCTTCTCTCTCTCTCTCTCTCTCTCTCTCTCTCTCTCTCTCTCCAGTGTTGTTTTTTTTTTTTTTTTTTTTTTTTTAAATTAAGACAGTGAATAAAAACGCGCAATGATTAGTCATATACGAATATGAGTGCTTACATACATACACTCGCTCTTCTTTTAACCTTCCTTTTCTTCTAACTTAAATTCCATTAATTTACGCAGGGGTCGTCCCGTGCTCTGCCCTATAAATACCAGCCCCCAACCAACGCATTCAATTACCTCAAAACCTCATTTCAAACCAAGCATGACCATGAGTTCAGAGTTCAAAAGCCTCTGGCTCTTCGCCATCGCCTCCCATGATAACATTGCCTGGTCCCTCCTCTTGCTGGGTTTAACTTGGCTTGCCATCACCCTCCTCCACTGGTCTTACCCTGGTGGCCCTGCCTGGGGCAAATATTTCTGGCGCAAGGCACTCTTCCTCTCTCCATCCTCCTCTTCTCTTTCTTCATCCCACCCGATCCCCGGTCCCAGGGGATTGCCTCTTTTCGGAAGCATGAGCCTCATGCTCCACTTGGCTCATCACCGGGTTGCCGCTGCTGCTGAAGCCTTCGGGGCTAAGCGCCTGATGGCCTTCAGCCTGGGCGATAGTCGGATCATCGTGACATGTAACCCTGAAGTCGCCAGAGAAATCCTCAACAGCTCCGTGTTTGCTGATCGCCCTGTGAAAGTGTCTGCTTACAGGCTCATGTTCAACAGGGCAATTGGCTTCTCTCCCCACGACGTCTACTGGCGAACCCACCGGAGAATTGCCACTACTCACCTTTTTTGCCCGAACAAAATCAAGGCTTTCGAGTCTCAGCGGCGCACTGTCGCTTCTCAGATGTCCACGGCTCTGTTCGCTTCCCGTGAGCAACCCTTCACAGTTCGCCAAGTGCTGAAGCGAGCCTCACTGAACCACATGATGAGCTGTGTGTTCGGACAATCCTACGACTTGAGCTGCACGAGCCCTGAAGTGGAAGAGCTGACGGGGCTGGTGGACGAAGGGTACGAGTTATTAGGCACGCTGAATTGGTCCGATCATCTCCCCTGGATGGCAGAGCTGGACCCTCAGAAGATCAAATTCAGGTGCTCTAGGCTGGTGCCCAAAGTCAACCGCTTTGTTAGCCGAATCATCGCAGAGCATCGAGCTCAACTGGCCGCCGACCACCAGGACTTTGTGGACGTTCTGCTCTCGCTTCAGGGTTCTGATAAACTGCCTGACTCCGATATCATCGCCGTTCTGTGGGTAAGCACCGAGTTTTTAACAACTTTCTTTGCAGAGTGTACTTAGAACTTTCAGAGTTTTCAATCATGGGCACTTGTCTACAATTGACGTTTTTCATGAGGAGGTTGGTACGAAAATTTGGGAGTTAACATATGAATGGAAAAAAATCGCAGGAGATGATATTTCGAGGGACGGACACGGTGGCGGTGCTGATGGAGTGGATCTTTGCGAAGATGGTGGTCCATCCGGAAGTTCAAGGGAGGGTCCAGGAGGAGCTGGACCGGGTGGTGGGAAGGTCAAGGGAGGTCAACGAATCGGACATAGGGGACCTGCCTTATCTCCAGGCCGTAGTTAAGGAAGTGCTGAGGCTCCATCCGCCGGGCCCACTGCTGTCCTGGGCAAGATTGGCCATCACTGACACGACCGTGGACGGTCATCACGTGCCAGCAGGAACCACGGCTATGGTCAACATGTGGGCCATCTGCAGGGACCCCAGTGTCTGGCCCGACCCACTCCGGTTCAGGCCCGACAGGTTCCTGGGCGAAGAAGGGGCGGAGTTCTCGGTGCTCGGCTCAAACCTCCGGCTGGCGCCGTTCGGGTCGGGGAGGAGGGCCTGCCCCGGGAAGATGCTGGGGCTGACGACTGTCACGTATTGGGTGGCAGCGATGCTGGAGGAGTATGATTGGAGGGCGGCGGTGAGTGAGGACAAGGTTGACTTGTCGGAGAATCTCAAGCTTTCTTGCGAGATGGCCAACCCTCTCGCCGTCAGACTCCGGCCCAGGCGCGTGCCTTCGCAGACGTCAGCTGAGATGGAAACCCAATCATCTTAAAAAGCATTATAAACTAAAAGAAAAGGCAATTATCTCTTTTCAAAGGGGAAAGATAAAGTCAACGGCCAGGACAAGAGTAGGGCTTAGATTATGGACCGTGGGTCTGGCTTTAAAGGCCCTCTCGTTTTCAGCTTTTCTTGGGGGTCTTTGTCTTGGAGTTGCAAGGGGTTTTCTTCTTTTCTATTTGATAGCTCGACCTTGTCAGAGATGTATATTATCGTGTTGGTTTCCAACGTTTTAGTCGGTGTACATACTGCTCAAACTAATACAAGCTTCTTTGCGTGTGATCACTTACCTAGTTAGAAGGACCCAATTCGATTCACTAAGCCATAAATACTTTAATAAGACAAATTGACACCCCATATCATTGATTCAAGACATAATGAATGTGTGATTGAATTTGAGTTCTTAAGCGAGTGCAACCCACCAATATACAACTTATGACACTGATAGTATACTTCTTCCCTATTATATGTATTATGTATTGATCACTCATTTTTGTGATAGCGCTTTATTTATGTCCTTGCCGTTGCTGCCCTGGCTTATTAAGACGTCCAATGTATTCAATCATTCTCATTCAATTGAAAACATGCATTACTTATACTATAAATTACACATATATATCTTCAAGCGACAAGTTCACTTGAGGGTATTTATCAAGAGAAAACATTGATATAGAAAAAATATGACTAACATTTATTGTTACATGTTAATAATCACCGTCTCACAATGAGAGCAATGTGGTTTTGAGAGAGAGAGAGAGAGAGAGAGAGTTTAGCTTGAATCATGAAATATATACAAAGGAGTATCTCTACAGTAAAAAAAAACCAATTAGCTGTAGCTCTATTCCTACATTGGCCTGTTTGTTACCGGATCCTATTTTTCGATGTGGCAAAGGAACGACATTTTTTTTTTTTTTTTTTTTGTATATCAAATAAGTATGGTCAATCTTAAAAGATCGAGTTATGTTAAGGTTTGATACTAAACTGAATTTCATCAGGTTGGTGATTTCATAGTTCTGACCAAGGCACCTCTTTCGGGATTTAATAGTTTTTAATGCACTTATAATTATTTTAATTCACATAAAGATAAAGTGGATTAATAAACTAAGTAGGTTTGCTATATCTAGAGATAGGATAATAAATAGATTAGGAAATTCTATTGTCACATGTTTAATATCATTCTTGTACCCACAACAATTTGAAATTCATATCCATGGTTATGGTGAAATCGGATGTTCTAACATATTTATCTCGATTGATTTATTGCATTTAGTTCCAAATTTTGTTTTTAATTTATTATAAATTATATTTTGATCTATTAGATAAATTTTATAATTAATCTATTTTAGTATTTAATTGGGAGAATTACCAAAAAAGTCATAAACCTATTACAATTATGCTAATTTCAGTTATAAACTTTTTTTGGCTAATTTAGTCCTAAACCTTTTATAATTATGTCAATTCATCCATCCACCAAAAATTGACTGACCGGCACCGATGTGGACACCGGTTGTCCCGGCGAACGCCGATATGGCTTTTTGGCATTTTTTTTTTTTTTCAAATTTGGTAATATTTTTTCTAATTTTTGAATTATTTTTTTTCTTTTTTCCATCTTCTTCTTTCCTTGGTTAGCCGGTGCCAATCAGAGGTGAGGATCGGAGGATTGAGGGCCAATGAGGATTGGCGAGGCCCGCCAAATCCGGTGAGCTCGGCCCTTGCCAAGGCTAGGCGAGGCCTCGCCTAGCCAAGGACTCAATGGTCCAGGTCATAGGAGCATTCGACAGCCTCGATCCAATCCTATTCATGGATGAAGGCCTCGCCTTCAACGTCACCTCCCCAAGGACTCAATGGTCCCGAGCCATCGCGAGAAGAAGGGCTCCAAAGCATTTGATAGCTCTATCGATGCCCCATTGGCGATGGCCCTAGTGTGCTAGCCAACATCTCACCAGTGGCTGGCGAGGTCGACCCTCGCCTTGGCTAGGTGAGGCCATGCTGAATCTGGCGAGGCTCGACCTCACCCAGCCTTGGCGAGGGCCGAGCTCATCGGATCTGGCTGGGCCTTGGCCTCGCCAGCCCTGGCCTCTAGCCAAGGGAAGAAAAAGATGGGAAAAGAAAAAAAAAAGAAATTTTAAAAATTAAAAAAATAAATAAATTTAAAAAATGCCACGTTAGCGTTTGTCGGATGCTCGGCATTCACGTCAGCATCGGCCAACCAATTTTGGCCGGATGAACTGAATTAACATAATTATAAATGGTTTATGACTAAATTGGCCAAAAAAAAGTTTATGACTGAATTGACACAATTGCAATAAATTTATGACTTTTTTTTGTAGTTCTATCATATTTAATTAGTTTATTAATCATTGATCTCTTAGGATGATACTATTTCTTATCATTATATTACTTGTTCGACATGTTCACTTACATTTAGAATTTTACGAACAATCATTTATTGTGTTTAGCGTTTGGCCAACACCTTGAAAGGAAAAAGTAAACGAAAGAAGATACTCGACTTACGAATTTACTCTTGGACGTGTGCTTGTTCCATTTCAGAGAGTGCAAGCGCAGGACGTCCTCGCCAAGTTTGCGGGACGTCATCATGTCCGAGAAAGATTTCACCAAGATGACACCGCAAGTGCCGTTGGTGCAGGTGGTCCGCTGGGGACGTAGGAGCAGTCGACACAGCCACTGCCGTCGGTGATGTCACACCTAGAGGCGTTGCAAGGGATGTGGCGGAAGGAGGAGGACTTGTAGCTGCTGCAGTCGAGCCACATGAACTGGCCTGCGAGGTCGAAGACGAGGACGGCATTCATGGAGGGTGGCGTAGTGACAGTTGGTGGAGTTATCTTTCTTGATGGGGAATACAAGTGCGGTGGGTTTGGCCGTGGCCGTGGCCATGGCTGAGGAGATGGCAGAGGCCAAGATGAAGCCGAAGAGGAAGGAGGGAATGAAAGGAGAGGATGCCATTGTCGGAGAGGTGGCTGGGAAGAGGAGTGAGAGGGATGCGAGTTTACATAAACTCCGCTTGGATGCCTTATGGACTTGAGTGGCTTTAATTAAGACATGTTAAGGTCTCTCCTTGCTAATGCAACGAGGGCCGTTTCGCAGAACACAAGGGGGCCATTCGCATTACAAAAGCTGCGTAAAAGAGGCGCAAATTCTCTCACTCCAATTCAAAAATAGTATAGAACACGTGGTCCGCCAATCAAATTAATGCAACTTGTTATTAGACAAAGCATTTTTCAGGCATAAGTAGTCTACATGAGGTTTTGAATCCACGTCAATTCACTATTTTCCAAAGTATTGGCAGTTCGATCGGGTCATGAAGAAACTATTCTCGCGTAGAATTTGATTGGTCAAAAAGTGAAAAAGGGTTGACAACCAATAAAAGGGAAAAATAAAGGTTGACTAGTCAACAAAAGGAGAAAAGCGGACGTCCCGGCTCATATTATAACACTGAGAGCGCACCGAAATAGAAAGAGAAATAAAGAAAAAAGGAAAAGACAAAAGAGGGTTTCGCGCATAAATGGCGAGGAGACCTTACCAAGCTAGATTAGCATTGTCTCACAATGCCAAATAAAAATTCAAGCCATCCATTCATCTAGTCGGAGTAATTTTCTAAGTTAGAGTACAAATTCAAATTATGTGAAATTTGAATGGTAAAATTTGATTTTGGAGTTGATAAGTTGTGGAATCTCATGGAAACCATAGATTAAAGCATTGTAGAGTCATGGGGTTTGATAGGAGTCAATTTGAGGTAACATTTTTGTTTTTTGACCAAAGAAATAAACGTTTGAGTGGAGCAAAATTCTAAAATTTCGCCCACAAGCTTTGTCTTGCAGAGAGCTTTGATTATTTGCTTTGGGCGAGTGATTTTTTGATGCGTGGGAGCCATTTTGTTAGTGATTGAATTTAGTTTACCTGATTCATAATGAGGTAATGTTTTACTTGATTTTGATGTTAATCCTAATTTAATTAATCGGATTATGAGATTGTCGGCTTGTATGGCCACCTTGTTTGAGTGGAATCTGCATCTTGTATTTCCGATGGCTTCCTAACATGGCCAAAACAATCTCGCAGACAAGGCCAACAGCGACCAAGAACTGAATCCCCCACACGGCCCACAGGCTTTTTATCAGCGGCCAGGAAATCCAAGTGATCGAGCTCATGGTGGCTTCGTTCAAGTGTGCTCACTAGACATCAATGCAAACGCGGAGTGAGGAAAATTCTCACATTGCTTCTGAAGAATATTTACTAAGAGCTTGCACGAAAGGTCACTACTTCAATCTAGAGAGATCTAACCACTGGGATTCGCCCCAATGGCCATCCTTCCAACATGAAAGGGGGAGGTGAGGGGTTCAAATCCCCACATTCTCAGGGGGGATGGGGTGGGGACGTGCAAGTTTCAGGAGTGGATTTCGATTTTCACGCCCTGCAAGAGGCAGGGCAAAAGTCTGAGAGTGAGTATAGGGTAAGAATAGAGTAAGACTGACAAAAAAAAAAAAAATCTAGAGAGATCTCTTAAATAATCCTTGAAAATCGGCTAAATTTAACCCTCACACCTTCATAATTACTGTCAACATCAATATGAGTCTCCTCTGGAGCTTATGGGGTTGTTTCTCTAACAACAATTCAAAGAAGGTCAGTTGTGCAGGGGAAGATTACATGCGGAGCACAGCACAAGAAAAGATGGTCATCAGGTCACGGTTGGCGATCAAGAATTGAACAAGAATGTGAAGAGCAAGCCCAGCGGATCTTCACTTTCTTCTTCGAGACAGTGATTGTACGATGGATTTTGCGAGAACTCATGGCTCAAATTCTTACTTATTTGGTCCGTGTAAAGCCCTCTTTACACAGGTTGTCATGGATATGAGTGAAGTGAGCGGCAGCTTTTAGGTACGAGGTTGGCTGGAGACTTCGGAATCCCAGAAAACATGTCGGAGACTAGCTAAAGTTCGCATCTTTGAGTTGGAACTAGAAACGGGTTACGAGATTGGGTGTCTGCACGAGGGGACATCGAATTAAGGGTCAGCGCAAGATAAAATCTGGAACCTAAAATTAGACCGGTGAAAATCTGTAAGCTTTAGGTTTAAGGTAAGTTATGGGAGGTTCGAGATTTCAAAAAGAGGAACCTGTTTTGACGGGTGAATTCTAAATTTTTTATTGGAAGAACTTAGAACTTAAAATCTAGACTGAGACAAGTTTTAATGTTTTTCTTGATTCATATCTTCATGCAATCTTACCATATTTTGTATTGTTTGATAATGATTGTATAAACTAGAAACACTAATTTGAGTTTTCATTTTATGACCGAGACTTTTAGTTTATCAATATTCATACTTTCCGTGTGTCTTTATGATCAATGAATTAGAACAACAAATAGTAATCATTAAAGATTAAATTAATAATATAGGTTGAATTTGAGTAGATTTTGAAATTTGTGATAGCATAGGCTTCAGGTTTTATGATATATAAAGTAGGTTCCAAATTCCAAAAAATGATAAACATGTTCCAATAAATAGATTTAAGGTACAAGGAATCCACATCCCATGCCTGTACCTATAAAAAGCGGTAATTCAACAAATCTAAGGTTACCGCCAGAAAAAAAAAAAAAAAAGGACAGATAGAAAGTAACAAGAGTCAAATATTAGGATTCATAATCTTCAAAAGTAAGCCCAAGCACCATATGTTCGAGAATCAAGAAGGGATTTGATACCGTAATAATCACCCTACTTACTACGAAGCAAGTTATTTACTTAATTATTCACCAAAATTAAATCCGATGGTTGCCGTGTTGTTCCTTTGCGGGCTCTCTGATGCCTGTGACGTCTATTTGTTGTTTTTGTCGGCACCCTTCCACTCGTTCTGACGGTTTGTCACTTTGAGTGTAAGTTTTTGGTGTCGGATTGTTTTTTGTATAGTCTTGGTTAAGCTCAATATATTCTTACTTTACCAAAACAAAAAAGCAAAAAAAAAAAAAAAATTAAATCTGAAATACTTCATTAAGACAAGCATTCGAACGAAGCTTGACTTCATGAACACAGTGCCTTGTGGCAGTTCAAAGAGCAATAAGTAGGCTTGACCTTGGGTTATGCCGGTGGAACATTGACGTGAGGAGGTGAACTAACTGAAGAACCAATCAAGACATCATCTTTCTATTCTTTCCCAACGGAAGCAAAAGGGAAGTCACCAACCTATCTTCATAGCCCTAATTCTACCCAACATTTCTTGCTATATAAACTCCAATCCCCCTTCCTCTCAGCTCACCAATTTCAAGTCCTTGAGCCTATCACAACATAGCATCCATTGCCCACTTACCAATATGGCTTCTCCCTCAAAGAGCTTTGTACTCTTCATCGCCCTAATTTTCTCTAGCATGAACATGAGCTTCGGAGCTCGTCATTTGCTGCAAGCAACCATGCCATCCATACCGACTCTTCCCACCATACCAACTTTACCGAAACCGGGGTCGCTACCTCCATTGCCCGCCATGCCAACATTGCCTAAGGTCGCCATGCCACCCATGCCTGCCATCCCGACGACCTTGCCCCAGCCCACATTGCCGACGCTTCCCACCACCCAGCCAACATTGCCCAAGACTACTTTGCCGCCGCTTCCGAGCCTGCCAACTGTGCCGACCAGCTTGCCACCAATGCCAAGCATCCCTACTTCCCTCCCTAAGATCCCCTCTATTCCTTTCCTCACCCCACCTCCAGCCACAAGCCCCTGAAGATTTTAGTACCATTGATCCATGGAGTGCCTCAGGATGTTTTTTATTAGAATTTATTACCATGTTTGTTGATTACGAGATGTCACCTGGGATTGTTATTGTTTATGTTGTGTTGCCATGTATCTTCCTACCTCTATTATATGTATTATGTATTGATCACACATTATTGTGATAATGCTTTTATTTATGTCCTTGCCGTTGCCGCCTTTGGCTCATTAAGACGTCCAATGTATTCAATCATTCTCATTCAATTGAAACACGCACGGCCTATTACTATAAAATTACACATATCTCTTCAAGCGACAAGTTCACTTGAGGGTATTTATCAGGAGAAAACATTGATGTAGAAAAAATATGACTAGCATTTATCATTACATGTTAATAATCACCGTCTCACAATGAGAGCAATGTGGTTTTGAGAGAGAGAGAGAGAGAGATGGTGACTCCTGTTAGGTTCTTTCGGCTTGAATCATGAAAGACATACAAAGGAGCAAGTGCTGCTTATCTCCACAGTAAAAAAACCAGTTAGCTGTAGCTCTGTTCCTACATTGGCCCGTTTGTTACCGGATCCTATTTTCCGATGTGGCAAAGGAACGACAGTTTTTTTTTTCGTATATCAAATAAGTATGGTCAATCTTAAAAGATCGAGTTATGTTAAGGTTTGACACTAAACTGAATTTCATCAGGTTGGTGATTTCGTAGTTCCGACAAAGGCACCTCTTTCGGGATCTCGCCAAGTCTTTTCCCCACACCAATAATCCGATCAAGGTGCCACATACCTTATGTTCTACGAAAATCTCCCTCAGCGTCGTTCTTATCCTTCACAGACTCCTTTCGTTCTACTTTTTTGCACATCGTCCAAATACTACGGTCACCTTGCGCATACGTGAATATTTTTCCTGGCAGACCATGTGTGGAGTATTGGAGTACAAAACATACCATTCTACAGTCCAGATATCTCATTATAGCTTTCATATGGAATTTGTGATTAAGCTTAAGTAATCTCTCTTAATTGTACGAGATAAAACACACATACGCCTTGCTTTTTTGAGCGCAACATTTCCGAAAGTACTGAACAGAAAGACATGGCCCAAAGAATGTGCAAGAAAAAGAATAATTAACCAGCAGACAGGCATGTTCATATTTTCATGAACAGGCTGGGTAAACTTATTATTGACAATGACATAAACATATGTACTTACAGGAGGAGAATTGGTTCGATCTATGGTGCTATGACAATTTGCAATGACAAGATGTAGCTTGTGTTGATCATAGGACGGGACAGGTGAACTGTGACTGCGTCTCTTCAATATACATGAATTCCCTCGTAATTCTATCCTGCATTCATGTACTGATTAAAGAAACAACAAAGAGGTGCTTCCGACTCTTTAAAAAACTTGTCCACTCTCAGGGGCATCATTTTCAGTATCAACTGTTAGAGATAGAAGTTCTACAAGCTCCAGCCTATATTCAAGGCCTCTCAGATGGTGCCCTAACAACATGCACCTGGAGAAGCAAAATGATGGATGAGAATAGCTAGAACCATTGTCAGTGTCAACAGTTAAACAGAGTTCACTGAGTATAAAACAGTGAAGGACAATATTTATCTGCAATATATTTCAGAGCAAGTACAATAGGGTGCTCAATTTCTAGCTGCAAAGTGTTTCTGCTCGGAAAATGTGGCAGGCCAGGTTGTCAGCCATTGAGTGTCATACTATGACAATCTCTGGTCCAGTGAAGTACAGACTTACAGCCATCAGGAATAGCAGAAAGTAAAATATGGATGAACTTGACTAAAAGTGTGTAATGCAACAGTAGATGTGATTCTCAACACAACATACAGTAATACCAGGACAAGAAATAAATCTAATTTTTTGAAGTTCAAGCAAGAAAGAATGCCATATTGAGAGTATATAGGCAAAACTTGCTTAAATTGGATCATGCCGGCAAGTTAGTTCTTGATTTTTCAGATATACTAAGCTCCCATAATCAGGCAAGCAATCAAGCATCTACAATTGACTATATCCAATATAGTGCCCCAAAAAGATAAAAGGAGCTGGACTAACCAGAAGAGCAGTCGTGCTAGGTAGTCCCTAGTTAATGAGACAATTGGCTGGAACTGGAGTGACACATTATCAACAAGTTCAGGGTGATCATCATCGCCAGAACATACTTCTTGGTTTGACGAGTACTCTGATGAAAGAGGACCCTTAGAGTGCATTCTGGGAGACAAAGTTGCTAGAAGACCGTGAACGACCGAGTGGATTGTTCCCCTCAATTCAGGCAAGGAAGGTTCCGATAGCTCAGCCACCTGTTTACACACATTTTATTACTCCATTTGTATATGGAAAGTAAAAACACTTCAAGAAAAGCTTTGGAGTGAGGATGCCGCTACATGTCCTCATCCAAACATGAAGTTTGCTAGTTAAAAGTTTCATCCATTAATAGGTGCATGCAGTACGCATCCATGCAAATAAAGGAGGATAGAAAGAGGAGGGATGGTGAATTGGCAATACCTTGACACATGATTCACAGTCATGAGTAGTGCAGGCTGTGACAGTTCCAACATAAAAATGAAAAATAGTTGAATGGTCATAACAGACAAAATTAGAAAGGCAAACAAAATGCAAATCCACATAACCAAGAAGATAGGTAAATGATATGGAAAGCCATAAAGCATAAAGCCATGCTAAGTCATCACTTTTCAAAACAGTAATGCCATGGGAAAAGCACATGCTAAGTTCAAAACATTTAAGATCTATGTGCTGGATCTGGGTCGATAATGAAAGGATCAGGACTTGAGAGATGAATTTTGTAGCTCTGGAACAAGTATAATAAGTGGCTTTAATTAATTCAAAGTACAAATCAGTTGCATTGGAGAAAGATTGACTTGAGGGCAAAACAGGAGAAAATCGTCGAGAACTTTTTTCAATCTAATTCATTCTAGATATGCTCCTGCAACTCATTTTCTCTCCTTGGCATTCTTTGTCATGAACATGGTTCCCATCACGAAAATCATTCTTAGGTTTGACTGGGAATACGTAACAGACACAAATTGAATTTCTCTGAATCATTTCCTGCCAAAGCAGAGAATATTCAAGTGGTAAAGGAGCATTGCTGCTTCAAATATGTTTGCTAATACTACTTTGTAAAGTTCAGCGGCTACTTTGTATTAGGCAAATATGAGGAATTATTTGGTAAGAATTGAGTGGAGGAAGATGGTTTCCTAGTTAAGGGGATAAGGACACTACAAGTGCCATAGCTTCTGTATGGCGCTCTATAAATTTTTTTTTTTCGATCACATAAGTGCCATAACTCCTAAAAAACATTTGCTTTAGTGCTATAACTTTCAATTGATCACTTAAGTGCCAAACTTTTTTAGAAACTTACATTGAACTATGGGAAATCCAACATGTTATAGCACTTGTGGTGAACATTTCTAAAAAGTTATGGCACTCAAATGATCGATTGAAAAGTTATATGGCACTCAAGTAATTGGAAAAAAAGTTATGACATTTAATTGAGTGCCGCGTGATCAAAAGAAAAAAAAAAGTTAAGGCGTTCACTTGAGCACCATACAAAAGTTATGACACTTGTGGTGTACTTTTTCCTTAGTTAAATTACAAATAAATGGGAAATACTCTCACACTCCTCTCGTTTTGATCAAATTACTTGAACACAATTGTATTTTCACAAATTAGTCCAACACCCCTCCTGTTTTGCTCAAATTGCTTGTCCACACCATGTAATTTCATAAACTATTCCGACACTCCTTCTGCATCAAAAATTATCTTGAGATCTTATCAATAGATATCTCCTGACATTGTAAAATACAAGAGGGTGTCAGAAAAATTAATGGAAATAACGTGGTGTCAGAGTAGTTTGGTAGAGCCACTGTTGATTTCAGAAGCCATACACAGAAAAAGGAAACAAGCATAACACACATCCATAAATAATATCCATATGCAGATAGTGGCCATGGAAAAGAATCTAATTTTAACATGATGTAACCTTTTCTGGTTCTAGTGATCTCAAGTAGTCCAGCAAATCATTTTTTTCCTCCCCGACGAACTGTTGCATTTGGAGAGCAGCAGTTTTCCTCTTGACCTCATGTAGTTCCTTCATAAAAGAAATATAGGAATGAATATTTCTGCACCGTCATTCTAATAGACCTTTCAATTAAATATTAAATTCAACCATGCCTCAAAGCAAAACATCTAGCCATAAAATTGAGGACATTGGGCATAAAAACTCCTGGATCAAATATGACATAAGTGGATATTTGATTGCTTTGAAAAATTAGGCACCAGTTTCATAACAGCATTATTAGGAAACGTAATCTTTGGCCTACACCGATCTATTATCACACTTCATCATCTCCTTCAGCCACTTCATTCTCATCAAGACATATTAAGCTTTGCCATAGTCCAGTCAATGTCAAGCTTACAACTGGATAGCTTCCAGTTCCTCAATCTGATGACTAACAGCAGCCCACAAAATGGGGCTCCAAGACTAAAACTACAATTTGGTTTAGTTTATCAGATACATGATTAAGCACATGTGCTAACATAGTCGACCACAAGTACAAAGAGTATATTATACTTAATTAACAACAAAGTTACTCATAAAAAAAATTAACATTTAAGTAGCATAAGATGGAACACACACCTTTTTGGCAGATGATAAACGAGATTGTAAATGAAGAATATATTCCTGAGCTTCACGAGAAAGTTTGCCTAGACGTTTACTATCGATGTCCTCAACTGTCTCTTCTCTAACTTTTTCGTATTTGAGTGATATCTCGTTCTTTCCCGAAAAGTCGATTTTTCTAGCACTGTCTAGTAAAATTTCTGGCACGCCACTTTGTGAGCGGTCCTCAGTCTGATTTTCAAAGCTCTGTTCATGAGTATCAAGATTCCTTTCAAGGCAAAGCCTATATTCCGCATTTCTCAGTGTATAACTGCGTTCCAAGAAAAATTTCCATCACAAATGCATAAAAGGAGACAAACAATCTGTTACTGAAGAAAAGAAAATGGAATTCTCAGATAAATTCTTTTAATTCTCAAATGCATAGGCCTGACGCAACAAATGGAGCATACAAGTAGAGAAAAACAGAACCTTAATTTTAGAGCAACATTATATCTCTATAAATTCAAGAGAATTGAGTTTTCAAAGACATGAATTGTTGATGCCTATGCATATTATACAATATAAGCATACCCTGTCATCATTGAAGAAACCAACAACTTTGATAGTGGCTCCCATAAAGCTTCAATATATACTTGAAACTGATTCGACGGAAGCAACCCCAACATTCCCGATATAGTCCTCTTCATTGCGTCGATAGTAGTTGGGGCTACGTCTTTCTGGATGAGGCTCACATCTAGCGGTTCTATCTCTTGTATTAAAGTGAAGAGAACCGATTTCTGAAAAGTACAATCCAACAGCTCAGTGTCAACTATGGAAAAGCAACACGAGAGCCGAAACATGCGATTCTAAAAGCCGCATTTGACAATCAAAACAGAAACATCTTCAGAAAATGCACGTCCCAAGTTGCCAAATGAATCTCACTAAGGCAAAAGCTTCCATTCTCGAATGCTCAGAACTAGAACTCGCTAGCAACTAGACAAAATTTCATCCTTCATCAATCAAAACTGTTTCTCTCGCTCCCTTAATGGTTCCTGAGACAGAAGAGATTCGTTTCTAATAATTCATGTGGTTCAGTTCCATCCATTACACCCTCAAATTCAAAAGCAATCCCTCCTAGCCTCCAACTCAATCTTCACATCTCATGCCACAAACACCCACGCCGAGCAAAATTGCATCTTCTTCCATAATCTATCCACGCCACGCGCAAAAATGAACAAGATATCGAAACCTTGCTATTTACTGGAAACGATGCCGATAATCTCCACGAAAACTAGGAAAAAGGTAAAATTCCCCCGGCGGCTCCTAAGAAAGAGCAATTTTTTCTAGCTCCTAAAGAAGAACACCAAAGCCACAACGCTTTCACAAACAGCATCATAACCGAAAATCACATGCTTCTGAGGCGAATCACCCCCGGCCAATCGACGGAATCGAGCACCAACCTGAGGCGAATCGGCGGACCGGCGGTCGTCTCCGGGGCCGAGATCATCGAACGAGGAGGCATCCGGCGACGAAGAGGCGGCGACGGCGATCGAGGCCCGGCCCTTCCCGGGGCTTACGGAGATGCGAACGGAAGAAGCGGCGGCGGCGGCGGCGGCGAAGGAGAGAGAGTCAACGCCGCGGCGGTGGTGGAGGCGGTGGAGGAGTCGGTGGTGGTGGAGGCGAGGGAGGGAGGGAGAAGAGGAGAGGAAGGAGGCTAGGGTTGCCATGGCGGGCAACAACTTCGACCGCCCCCCACGACCCGTCCCCTTCTCTCTTCTCTCTCTCTCTCTCTCTCTCTCTCTCTTCTTCTTCCCTCCCACGACTTGCGGCTGAAGGCGTGGCCAACTGCAGCCACAAGCGGCGGCGGAGGAGACGACAAATTCGGAGGGGACGGGCCGGCGTTGACCGCGAGCTTCGCGGGCAGCCCAATTCTCGGACGGCCCGTCGGGCTTTGGGCTTCGATTCTATACCGTAGTGATTGGGTATGAGATAATATTCACAAAAACCTCAATAAATTTACCCTATCAAAAACCTTAAATTAAAACATAAGTGATAATTTTACCATTCATCAGTTTTTATTAACTTTTGCTTTTAATTACTGAGTTAGATGACATCGGTTTGGGGTTTTAATAATTTAATTTAAAGAAAGCTAATGGAAGATATATTTATTAAAAATGTACCAAATTTAAGATTTTTCATGGTGAAAAAATTAGTTTGGGAAAATTAATCATAAGCATATTGATTTTGGATTTTTTTTGTAGAAAAAGTAGTTTTGAGTAAATTTATTATAAAAGTGTCAATTTATGATTTTTTGTAATATTAATCCTTTAATTTAAGCAGCAACCAATTGGATTGTTTTTCAAAACGATCGATTTGATTCTTGGTTCTAAAAGTTGGGAACAAATTTTGACAATGACCAATTCAATTCCCATGGGGACATTTCCAAGTTAATCGATCATTTTTCTTTCCTTTAGGTTTGACATGTAAGCAAAAAGAATTATATTCATGTGTTGACATAAGACAAAACAAACAAAATGCCTTAACTAGTTCAATTCAAAACCAATTACGATGTTTTTAGAGTTGATTCTTGATTTCAAAAATTTAAAGCATGATAGATTCAAGTTTCAGTGCGAAACTTACCTACCCTACTATCGACCACTCCTGGTTATTAGTATGTGACGCAATTATGCCAAACTGCATGCTTATCAAAAGGAATTGATTTCTAGTCATAATAAGTACACCATGCGGGTACAATAATCGTATTTCGTGCCCTAGCGGGCCCCATTTACTTGGGCCGGGCTCCGATTTTGACGAAGCCCGGCCCGGGAAGGCCCGCTTACGCTCTTTTTGTTCCCTTTAGACCCCTGAGAAGTTGAGTGCAGGAGACGGCGAGGCAGAGGCAGAGAGAGAGAGAGAGGGAGATCTTCCCCGCTTTTTTCTTCGCCGGTGCGACCTCTCGCGAACGCCGCCGCCGCCGCTGCCGTCGCCGTCTTCATCTCTACCCCTCTCTCTCTCTCTCCGGGGCTCGTCGGGGTCGCTGCATGTGTGTTTGTACTGGGCTGTTGTACGAATTGTAATGATTTTTCACTGTATCATTTGGCTTTGCGATTAGGGAGAGGGACGCTTCTTCCGAGTGCCTGCCCCCCCGCAAGAGGTGAGCGCTTCATTTCTCGCGTTCGGGTTTCGTTTCTTGTCCTTTTGGGTTATGCAATGGATGGGTGTATGTCGTCGCGGTTTCTTGTTTTCCATGTTCTTGTGGAAGCTGACCTCTCAGCTGTGCCGTTTGCGCGGAAACGACGCGGGGCGTGGCGTTCTCAGTAGGGAACGAAGTGGGTTGTTGTCATTTCCGTTTTCCATTCGCTGGCTGAGTTGCTGCCGAATGGGACTTCTTGAATTTGTAAAATTTGTTTAGGGTGGCGTGCGTTCTTGATGGGTTCTGGGTGCTGGAGGTGCTCTTTAAGATGCTAATGCAGTGGCTTTTGTGTGAAGGGGGGATGTTCTTGGATAGAAGTTGTGGGGTTTTTTAGCACGTGCCGTAGCTTCTTTGATGGGATTTCATGTCATTTGATGTTTTCTATTAGACTTGATGTTTGAACTATGCTGACCGCTTCGGCACATCGTTGTTTCCATCATGAACGGTGATTGACAACATAAATCCCTTTCCTTGGTAGGCCGCTTAAACCTTTTTGTGAGTGGGCCAGAGCTTGTTTTGTTTAGCTATGGTTGCACTGTAGCCATGCTATAACTGTAACATTTTCGGCCAGTAACACCTTAAGAGTAGGCGAGACAATCCTAAAAGATGATGTTAATAGCTGCAGCTTTGGAGATACTGCAGTTATGAGGCGTTTGTCAAACATTCCATAAAAGCTACTATACTCCTTTTCACAATTGAAGCTTCTCTGAGAAATCTGTACCCAAAGGGCTATTAGTGATATAGTTCGTGTTATGCCATTGCACTGTGTTTCCAAGCGCATCTTTACGAAGTTCCAAGCACTCGATATGAAATTTCTTGCATAATGCCTACACAATTTTGACTTTTCCCCTATCCTTTAAACTAGTAAGGTCATTGCATCATGAAATGACATCTTCTTACGAGAGTAGGAATACTTTTCCATAAAATGCTGAGAAGATGATGTGAAGAAACCATGTTTACGTGTTCCCTTAATCATCATCATGATATCATATATCGTATGACTTTCTTTTCTTTCCTTCTGTTTTTGTTCTTCATATGGTGTCTTTTTTGTTTTCTGCTCAGGAAAAAATCTAAATGTAACTAGGGTAATGCTATTGAATAATGCTTAGTATTAGCTTTTCATAGTACCTCACGGCAATGTATTGGGATGACATTTATTTGAAGATGCCATTGTCACCAATTTCAATTACAGTTGCCATTGCTTCACTATTTTTGTGTACTAAATCAATACTAATGTTATAAATAGAAGAGTGTAACAAACAAGAAACCAATCTTTATCTTACTAGGTTGGGTGGACTCTATGAATCCTAGTAGATTCTCTGATGCTCCATATCTTTCTTTATAATCTTCTTCCACGTTCTTCTAGGTCTTTCCTTGCCACTTTTAACTCATATGTCCGTTCCTTGATCACATGTCCTCACTGGAGCATTGAATTTCCTCATTTCATGTAGGGGTGAGCATTGATCCCGGTGAGCACCGGTCCAGGCTCAACCCCGAACCAGGCCGAACTGGCTTGGATGGATTGATTTAAGGATGGTTCTAGAGAGAACCGTTTCAGTTCCCGGTTCCAAGGACGAAACTACTTGTTGTACCCTGATAGAATTGGGTTTTTACCCAAAACACAAGTATTGACACACCCACGGAGAACATTGACAAATATCCTTCAAAATGACTAAGCTGGAGGAGAAGCCAATTGAGGAGTGCTGGGCAAGCAAATTGACTACCTCTCTTGAATGCTCTGCTCCCTCATTTGCTTCCCCACCTGTGCTCAGTCCTACGAGTGCCCCACCGTCGCGTCGCCATTGAGGACTCCATGCCCTTGGAGCTATCCAAGCAAGACCTAGCCCTAGCTTACGATTGGAAGCACTAGAACATCCTCCTCCACTTTGTCACTATACTAGTGCCACTGATTCCCGGAAAATAGTGGATTTCCTTGATGGTAATGCTTTCATTGGGGACTTTAACCCTAATCACTCTTCAGCTTTTGGGGCGGGAGGCAAAAGCAAATTTTTTCGTCTTTCTACCCTTCTTCTCTCTCGCTGTTGTTTTCTTTTCCTTCCTAATAAATAAGTTCGATCCATGATCCCTTCAACTTCAAGAAGAAGGTAATTTCTTCTCCTTGTTGGCTTTTTTTTTTTTTTTTTTTTTTTTACTTTAGGTCAATTATTGGCTTCTCATTTAAAATGAGAAAAAATGGTGTTTTCTTTAAATGAAAAGGCACTCTTGTTTGGTCAAGGCGAATCTTTTCATGAAAGTCTCCAAAATAGTTGTGGGCTTCGTGTCCCCTTCACATTCCCATTTGCCTTGCACATTTTTCAGATTTGTGCTTTGGACTGGGTGGAACCAGGAACCAAAACTGATAGGTGCAGTTCCCGGTTTCAAAATTTTGGAACTGGGAGTCCCAAGGTTGTTTTCTGATTCTTGGTTGGGAACTGGCCCACCTTAGAATCGATCATCTCTAATTCCATGTGACCAAACCATCTCAATTCTCACATTAATTTCTCTCATCTTATCCTTGATTTTAGCCACGGCTACTTTTTTGTAATCTCTCAAATAGATTCATTTCTTGTCTTGTTTTTTTCAGGTGCCCTTACATCTAACAAAGCATTCTCATCTACGCCACACTCATTTTGTGCAGATTTTGATGTTTAACTACCTAGAACTCCAACCCAAAACTCCATGCTATAGGGCATCTATGGCTTTATTGCTGTCATCTAGAGTTTACCACTATACTTAACAGATATTCGGTTATTGCACAAAATAACAGCACATTTCTCCACTTTAACCATCCCTCTTGAGCTCTGTTGAGAGATCTCTATCGATCTCTCGTTCTTTGGGTACAAATTTTGATGTGAATATTAAACTTATACACCAAAACATCAGAAATAGGAGATTCATCATGTGAAATCCCTCTGAAACTGGTTTATTTATTTATAAAGACAGAGAAAATTATTGAAGGGAGAACAACCATATGGTAAGTTGTTGAGAACTACATGTACATGATATTACCTGAGCTTTATGAGTTTAATAGCACAAGAGTGGAGTTCACCCTCTTCATAAGAATTTTGTTTGAGATTTTCTTGCCAAAATTTTCCTTTATTAGCTACTGCATCATGCCATCAAGTTTTTAATGTTGTTTTCCCATCAAAATCATTATCATAGAAGCTGTTTAATCCTGTAGATGAGGTAACTTAAAGTTTGCTTCCATGAATCTTTCAGTAGAGTGCATTATCTTTTACAAACTGCTGTAGAGACAAAACTGTGCCCTTACAAGAACGTATAATCCCTGGGTGCATGTCTATCCTTGTTGATAATGGGTTACTTCTCCTTCTATTGATTACTGGTCTCCTCTCCTCTTGCCAGGTTTCTGGAGGGTGCATATGCGGCATCATTACTGTTTTTTGGCAAGATTTGTAGACTCATTCTGCATAATTTCCTGGGAAAAATTTGTTGTATTTGTTCTTGAGACTGCTCTATATAATAGATGAGTGAAGTCTTCCACATTAAATTGCTTGAAGCATCCAATGAAGCTGTCTTTTAGTGAGTTTAATTAAGTGAGCATCCCTAATCTGCCTAATAAGCATCAATTACATGGTGTCTTGATCCTTAATAATGGCTGAGGATAAGCAGATGGAGTATGTTTCTGCACAACAGATTACAAAAAGTAGTGAAGCTAATGGACTTGAGGAGAGTATCCTGGAAAAGAGACAGGGCCTTGTTTCAGAAGGTATAAAAATTGGGCTTGTGGATATGGGGAATCAATCTTGCGCAGACATTGTGGATGATGGAGCACATGTATCTAAGTCTTTTGAAATAAACAGGATGGGAATGCCTTCTGAAGACCCATCCCAGGTGAAGAATCTTGCAATATCTCCTGAAAATGTGATAGATAAAACAAAGAACACTGAGATTGCAAGTTCTGGAGAAGATATTGGGGAAAGCATTCATAAGTTCAATTCACAATGCATAGATGGTGCACATTCACTCCAAGAAAAGAGGTGTGAACTTGGTGTTGAAGGATCAACAATTGTGCCTTCTAGCCATGCCTTCTCTGAGAATCTGGTGACTCAGGAAGATAATAATGGAGCGGCACACCAGTTTGGTTCCAGATATTCAGTTGGTCAAGAAGAAAAAAGACACACACTTGGAATAAAAGAAACTGGTAGTCCATTGTGCAGTGATACTGCTGAGCAATTGCGCAAACCTTTTTGTGAGAATTCAACCTTTGAACACAGGATGCTGCTTTCTCCGAACATAAGAATGAGCGATGAAGCTGGAAGTGTTCTGTGCCTTAAACATCTTGAATTACATGAGACCCATTGTGGATCTGGTAGTATAAGAAATCAATTACCTGTCCCTGACCATGGTGAAAATGTATCAGTTCAAGTGAGTGCTATTGTGTCTGATAAAATTGAAACCGAAAGTACTGGATTACGATCTAATGTGGAGATTGGTTCTTCTGTATTAGAACATATTGAATTTAATGGAGATTCTGTTGTTAATGAGCAGCTGCAAGTCCACATGGAGGAGCTGACCAACAGCTCTAGTTATGATCCATCAGAGTTGCAACAGGAGAATCTTACAGGGAACTCTGAAGGGTCAGGCCATAGGGACAGAAGAACTTCTAAGAGATTGAAAGAAAGAAACACATGGAGGTCATCACTTGGCAGCGACAGAGTTCTTCGCTCAAGATCAAAGGATAAGTCTATAGCTGAGTCTAAGGATGATGCAGTAAACCCATATACTGGTGAAGAAGTAAAAAGAAAGCAGAGAAAGAAGAGGCAAGCAAGGGAAGCTATTGCAGATGAATATTCTAGAATTAGGAAAAACCTGAGCTATATGTTAAACAGAATTGGATATGAGAGAAACTTGATTGATGCTTATTCTGGTGAAGGGTGGAAAGGGCTAAGGTATGTGTATGTCAGATTGCTTCATAAAAATCTATTTTGCTGATTGTGTGCTGCAGCATGTCATTATTGATGAACTTGATACCAAGTGACAAGGGTACATACAGTGAACTGAGCCCATTTGGTTGTATAGAGATGGAATAAGGTTGTAATGTAATGGTTATTATGCATTTCAGTTTAGTTATTACCCCGGCACTATTTAATTTAATGAATAACATATGTAATAAGTAAAGAATAGCATCAAATTACCCAACATACCCCTGAGGTTAGATGGAATAATCGGGAATATCTCTTTGTTTGTTGATCATGACCACTTCACTGGCACCATCAAAATCCTCATGCATTTTGATACTATGATTTTGTTTTTCAATGTATGAATGAAACCTATGTTGCTTAATATGGGAGAAGAATCTCTTCTCCACAACAACTTTGGTTGCATCATCTAAGCTGACCAAAGTACAACATATTTCAATGGCACAATTCCATCAAGATTTACTTGTACTATATTTATTAATCATCTTATTTTATATTCATATAATATAATAGAATAAAAATTACAATAATGAGATGATGGTGTTAATTTTTAGGGGATAAGTGCTGCAGAAGTCTTAAACCTTGTTACAATAATGCAATAGAGTTCTAAAACTTACAAAAAGTGCAATCAAATTCTAAAACTTGTCAAATTGTTTTAATCGAGTCCTACGTTAAAACCGTTAGCCTTTTTCATTAAAAATGCTGATGTAAAATTTTAAATAATTTTTTATTTTCCACATGGATTTATTAATTATTTTTTATTCAATTTTTTAAAATATATTTAAAAACTAAAAAGAAAAGTTAAAATTTATTTTTAAAAATTATATAAAAAAAGAAAATAAATTCAGCGGTTGCCACCCCCACCCTTGCTGCCACCGCCACCCATTGCCGAAGGGGCGGCGATGGTCGCTGGCCTTGGGCGGGGGTGGCCAGCCCTCACTCGGCCCCAGGCGAGGGCCGGCAACGGTCCCCGCCTTGGGCAAGGCCTTGTTGGCCCTCGCTCGGGGCTGGCGAGCCTTGCTAGATCTAGGTGAGCCTTACTGACCCCGAGTAAGGGCTAACGAGGCCTCGCCCAAGGCCGACAACGACTTGTTTAGGGTGGGCAACGGTCATTGGGCCCCGCCTCTTGCGAGGGTCGGTGGCCCTAAATCAGGGCACCCTCGCCTGGCAAGCCTCACCGACCCTAAGCAAGGGCCGACGAGGCCTCATCTAGGGCGGGCGACAGCCGTTGGCCTTCCACGATTTCCGACGAACCTAATATGGGCACCCTCGCTAGAGCTTGGTGAGGGTGCCCAAATCTAGGTTCACCGGCCCTCGCTTGGGGCTGGCGTGGCCTTGCCTTGGCCGGGCGAGGGCTGGCCACCCTTGCCTAGGGCCGGACTGTCGCCGGCCCCTCCGGCGATGGGTGGCAGCGAGGAGGAGCCACTGATTTTTTGTTTAAACAATTTTGAGAAATAAATTTTAACTTTTCTTTTTAGTTTTTAAATTTTAAATTAAAAAATCCACTTGGAAAATAAAAAGATATTTGAAATTCTACGTCAGCATGTTTAACAGAAAATGCTACAGTGTTAACTTTAGGACTCGATTGAAACAATTTAACAAGTTTTAGGACTTGATTGCACTTTTTGCAAGTTTTAAAACTCAATTACATTTTTGTGACTAGTTTTAGGATTTCTGCAGCACTTATCTCTAATTTATAATACAGAATCATCTTATATAAAAAATTATCCAGTTCTAGATAATCATGTATCATTAATTAAATTCACAAGTAATTGAGATAGTTACTAATATTGTGTTGTAATATTATATTTAGTTATGTGATTCTTGATGAACACATAATATTAAGAAAAGTGTGGTATTTGTTACATTTTGAATAATATATTGATATAGTGCAGTCAATCATTAATATATAAAGAAAAGAAACGTGTCTGTCTGCTCTAGATAATCTATGTTATAATATAATGACATGTCTCCATACCTGTGTCCTTTTCTGTTTTTCCTGGATCCTTTAAGATGAGTCCTGGAGTCTATGGCTTTCTGAAATGATGAGTCAGAACAGCACCCACTTCCACTTTCAAGTCAAGGTGACATAGGAGAATGATCGATAGCTACTAGGGAATTTTCTCTTTTCTGGTGCTCCTTTGTCCACCCTAGAGGTTTAACATGATCTTGGGTGATAGATTGTCATGTGGGTAAAAGATATCCGAATGATAGCCTTGAGCTTCTGAAGGCACCTCAATGGACATGGTTCTGGTGAGTTGGATGCACTCTACGTACAGGGCTGACAATTTGCTAGCAGTGCTTCATATCAAGAATGTGTTTCAGTTCCTTCTGAGGATTCGGTATATCAGCAGGAGTTTCTGCATAGGGTTATAGTGTTTGATCACTAGAAACTCGTCATTTTTTCTTAGAATTGAGGAGTAGGAAGTTTTGAGACTAGTTCACATATCTACACATTAAAATCGCTTGAACTAAATGGTTTTTGCAAGTATTTTTTATTTTATTTTTAAATACAATTGATTAGATGGTGTTAAAAGGTTTTGTGGATTATGGTTTGCAGCCTAAAAAGGGAGCTTTCTTAACATCTCATTTCTGTTTATAGTTGTGTAAAGTTCCACTTATTTTTTACCAAAATCCAGTGAAGTTCAGAAACCAGTGAACTTCAATCAATTTTGTTGTGGTAACTTTCTTTAGTTTGTTTGACAACGACCAACTTTTAAGTTTGCATATGCTATTTATGACCGTTAGAGTGCCTAGATAAAAATTTTAGCTGTAGCTGCTCATCGCTAATGTTATTTGGCAGCTTGGAAAAGATAAAGCCGGAGAAGGAACTTCAGCGGGCCACATCAGAAATTGTAAAACGCAAGCTGAGAATAAGGGATCTATTTCAGCAGCTGGATTCATTATGTGCAGAAGGAAAGCTGCCAGAAGCTCTATTTGATTCAGAAGGAATGATAGACAGTGAGGATGTACGGAAGAAGCTTGATTAAATTGGCTTTTGTGCAATATCAAAATTGGGTCTCATTAATAAGTGTCTCTGGGCACTTGCTAAGTATACTTAATGCGGAGTATTTCAATTTTTCAAGTACTAATTATGCATAGCATGAGGAAAGTAGTGCATTGGAAATTATTCCTTAACCGGTTCCTTTGCAAGTGTCTTTTGGGAATTTGTTAAAACATCTATGAAGAACTTACCAAGTGTTGTTTCACTTCACTAACAGTGATTTGGGTAATGCTATAACCTGGGATGGTTTCCTGGCAGATATTCTGTGCAAAGTGTGGCTCAAAAGATTTGACTGCTGACAATGATATAATTCTGTGCGATGGTGCTTGTGATCGCGGGTTTCATCAGTACTGTCTGGAACCACCGTTGCATGCAGAAGACGGTAATTCCTTTCAATAAGCTAGTAATTGTTTGTTGATAATTGGCATCTTATTTCATGCCTAATAGTTTGCTTATTGCACAGTTCCTCCTGCCGACCAGGGTTGGCTATGCCCTGGGTGTGATTGTAAAGTTGATTGCGTAGACTTGCTGAATGAATCACAAGGAGCAAATCTTTCTCTTGCTGACAGCTGGGAGGTCAGAAATGGAAATTTTGGTCGTTCCATTTGCGGTTCTAGCTAGTTCTCACTGTTCCACTATGCCTTACTTCCCTTACCATTCTCCTTGATGATGCAGAAAGTTTTTCCTGAGGTTGCAACAGCTGATAAGACTGAGGACCCAAACTTAGGTCTCCCTTCTGATGACTCAGATGATGCTGATTATGACCCAGATGTGCCTCAGGTTGATGAAGATCTGGGAGATGACTCTAGTTCTGAAGATCAGGGAAATGACTCTAGTTCTGAAGATCAGGGAAATGACTCTAGTTCTGATGAATCTGGATGTAATGTTGCATCTGATAAACCGGGGGCTTCTTTGAAATATGATCGCATCGGTTTGCCTTCTGATGATTCGGAAGATGATGATTTTGATCCTGATGCTCCGGACTGTGAGAAGGTTAAGGAGGAAGGTTCTAGTTCTGATTTCACCTCTGATTCTGAGGATCTTGCAGCCGCTGTTGGAGGTGTAGCGGATGAGATTAATTCCTACAGAGGTGGTGGCAGAAGAAGCTCTAGAAACAGTTTTGAAAAGAAGGAAATCGTGAAGGGTGAACTGCAATCTTTGCTGGAGGGAGATGCTGACAAAGATGTCTCTGTCTGTATGCCTGGGAAAAGACATGTTGAGCGTCTGGACTACAAAAAGCTCTATGATGTGAGTCTTTGCAGTTGTTTCAGTATATAATGATTTTTGCAGAATTTGCAATTACCATATTTCCAGTATGAGCTAATTTGTGGGACAAATAGGGTGGTTGCTAGTGTTTGTTTGATTAAAGTACTTTCTGTAAGCTTGTCTGCATGGAGCATTGTGATCCACAGAACCACAATAGTAGAATTAGTCTCTTTATGGATTTAATTTTTCTTTGGGTCCATTGGGACATATCAAGAAAATATCTTTGCTCGTCAAATAATTTTAGGACAATAGCTGGATCCTTCCATATGATTCGTTTGGAAGATGACCGCATTTTGTTCTACATTTTCTAATGCTTGCTTGTTTACTTATTGTCCTGAGAGTAGATGTGGAATGGCAATGCAATATAATTTCTCTTCCTTCCCTCCCTTTTGTTATGCTAGGAAGCATTTAATTGCCATGAGTTGACCAGGGCGATGGCAAGGAAAAGTGAAGATTATTTTAGAGGGTGGGAGATGACATTGTTGAAGACCATTGGCCCCATTGAACTAAGAGACAGCTGTTGATCCAAAAAAAAAAAAAAAAAAAAAAAAAAAAAACTGAGAGAGCTAGTTTAAGCGTTCTCTTTTTTATCTTGTTTTAGAAGTGACTCACTGCTTAAGGAGTTGCAGATATCTGACATTTAGATGCTTTGATCTAGGGATGGGATTGATCTTAGTTCTTGACCTATTGACAACATCATGTTATGATTCTTTTAAAGGCTGGAGATAAATTGAAATCATAAGTTCGGCATTTTCAATAGTTTAATAATATCAATTGTGCCCATTTACTCGGAAAGAAAAAAGGTAGTGGATGTTGAATATTCAGCCAACCCCTCTATTGAGGCATGTGTAGTCTCTGCAGTCCCTTTACTGTTCGTATTTATATTAATACCTCCTCTGTTCATCATATGTGGGAAACCACAGAAGTCTTATTTGATGTGGCAAGTGCTAAGGTGGTTGCACTGGATACTTTCAATAGAAACCTGAAGGAAACTAAGATTATGGATGGAAGGAGTATAAAATTAACATATCAATGAGGTCTAGATTTTTATTGTGTAGTAAGTGTCCATGCACAAGATGAATGCTGAGTTGGGACATTCTGAGGGTGTGGATATATTTAGAGAGGAACACCCTCCTCTATTTCTTTTGATTGTATTTTCATAATTCATATTTTTGTTTTTGGTGAACAATTAGATTGCATTACGGATTTTAGCAGTCAAGAAGCAGTTGTTTAACTTGTAACTTGTATTCTATTTCATGTTTACAGTTAACATCTTTTACACACTATTTTATCACGCATGGGATTTACTGAAAGTAATTGATCATTTTAATAATTTGGAACTGTTCTTTATATTGGTTGTGGGTGCTGCATTATTTCTTCATATATTAAGGAGAAAGGTAGAAGCAATTGAAGTGAGAATTTAAAAGTCGAAACCGTTAAAAAAAATAAATGAAATGGTCAAATATACAACAGGTCTATAAGATTTATCCATTTTCTATGTGTAAAACAGGAAACAGTTGTCAAGTACACATCCCTTCAAGGCCTTTCTTATTATTGCCATCATTTTTGTATTTTCATTATTGACATGATTTCTTTTCTTGTGTTATTCCCATAGGAGGAATTTGGAGGTAAATCTTCCGATTCAAGTGATGATGAAGATTGGAGTGATACCGCTGAACCAAGTAAAAGAAAGAGAGGTGCTGATAAAGTCACTTCGGCATCAAACAATGGAAATTTTACCAGTGGAGAAATTATAGAGCACAACAAAAATGGGACTGAACAGACTCCCAGGAGGAAAACAAATAACAGGATGGATTCCCCAAGTACTAATAGTATTACAGCCATACCACGAAGAAGCTCTTCAGCACCTGAATCGACTGGTAGAAAAGCTCGATCAACTTACAGAAGACTTGGAGAAGCTGTAACTCAGGTGATCAAGCACTGCTAATTTATTTCTAAAGTTCCTCATTAGGATATAACAAAATCTCTCTCTCTCTCTCTCTCTCACAGAGAGAGTGAACTAGGATGCAAGATGATTGAAAAGACAAATATTCCATCTGGATAGTAAACATTGATGCCAATCCTGAAGCAGTTTTAAGTCAAATGTGTATAAACTTCTTTGCAAATTGTTGGACAGTGATTGTTTGTGACTAAGTAGTGTGCAGTGTGTTATGTAATCACAGGTTTTAGACAGAGGGTTGTTGGACAAGCCTCTTTATGTTATGAGTTTGAGCACCTGGAGAACCTTGGATAAGCTAATAACTTGAGCCAACCCTAAGTGCTTCCATCCGTTCACATACGACTTGACTCTTATATGGTGTTCTCATTGTCACTTCAGGATGTACATGCTTTGCATGTTTCATTGTCTTAGTTTTGGAGAAATTATCCAATTTATTCTTCCCCGGGTATTATGATGGCTCGAAGCATTCACGTTCCTTTCTCTGCCTTCTCCTTCCAATACTGTATGATCCAAATTGCAGTATTGGTTTAGTGGCTACTTCATATATCATGATCTCTGTGTCTTGTCTTTAAGAAGAGTCTAGTTCATGGGTCAGCACTTTTGCATTTGAAAGAGGTTTTTTTTTTTGCCTGATTTCAGGGATTGCATTTGTACCTTGATTTTTTATGTCTGAAGAAGAGGGAAAGTACTACGCTTTTCCTGCTCAATTTTCCTTTAAATATCATTAGTTTCCACTTCCCTGAAGTTTATTTTGTTTCATATATCCTTCATACCGACACCTTTTTTAATGTCACACACAAAAGCACGTGACACATTGGTGCCGAAATGGTGCAAAGGTTCCAATGTTTCATGTCAAATGTTTGTAGAGAATGCATTACTAATGGGTAATGCACTTGTTATTACAAAGGTGATAACCCTCAGTCTTTCCACAGTCGTCCTACGTTTTGTGCCGCATGCTTTTCTCTGGACAACGATGCAGCAGCAGCAGGGCCTCTGGCAAATTGATAGTGTTAGAAAAAGTAGGGAATAAAGTAAGACAAAATGCACTTTAGGCAACAAAGTGACCCGGGTGTTGTAAAAAAACTTAGGAGACAGTGCAGTGTGAGGATCAAAATGTTTTCTGATCGGAAAATCGTTTTTGGCAGAGGCTCCATGAAGCCTTCAAGGAAAATCAATATCCAGAACGAGCTGCATCAGAGAAGTTAGCTGGGGAGCTAGGAATTACTACTCAGCAGGTAACTCTTTTACTCACAATATTGATTTTTTTTTTTTTTTTTTTTTTTTTTTTAATTTCCTTCTAAGTTTGGGCCACTAAATTTGTCTAAAGTTCTTTCTGCCTACGGATTTGGTTACAGGTGAAAAAGTGGTTCGAGAATGCTCGTTGGAGCTTTAACCACCCAAGTGGTAGTAAAGTGAGAGTGTCTGCTAAAGATATGATAATGGAGAACCCCAGGCCTCAACTCAGTACTGGACCACATAGCTCAGCTCCAGAAATGATTATGGACGATGCCCCTAGCAATGGAATACCAAATGCCGAACCTAGTGGAGTTGCTTCCATGCCTGAGTGCGTTGACAAGGATGTGAAGGATAGCGGAGTGGGTAGTCCACAGATGAATAGGAAAAGCGACAATAGTTCACATCTTGGAAAGAGAAAGGAAAAGGCAGATAATGTGGTCATTGGTCCGGATCAAGTAAATCAAACAGAGGCCCTTCGAGATGATTCAGCTAAAGCTTCAGAGCCTCAGACTAGCAGCAGAAGACACACAAGAAGCAAATCAAAAACCTGACAATTTCAAACTTTTTGAGCCTCTGAAGAGTTCTTCCGGTTGAGAAATACTGAGAAAGATACCCTGTTCAAGAATCCTGCATGCAAATATGACTTTTTCCAAGAGGGGTAATTCCAACTTTCTCTTGGTTTTCCGGTTCAGGATTCAGAATAGCTACTTCAGTCACCATTAACCGTTGTCTCAGGAGTCCTTGGGTTTTCTGATCCTGAATCCTTTGACCGTCATTGTCTGAGCTGCTGATTTTCATCGTGGCAATGCTTTGTTCAATGGGTGGATAAAGCAAGATAGCGGCCAACTGACGTTTTCTTTGAGGATCTTATCGGTTCATTTACCCCATTGTAGGCGCCTGCTTTTTTCTTGCTAGAAGATGAAATTCCATAGGTGGATACCGCATAACTGATGTACAACCAGGGAGAGCTGCCGAAGAGTCTTGGACCGAGAAGAATCTGTCCTTGATGATGAGCTTGTAACATAGTGATGCCGCTTAACATTATATTGTACTTCATGGACCACCTAAGAATTTTACATCTATTGCATTCAATTTATGCCGTTTTTCCATTCTTTAAGCTCATGATACTTTTGATTCGATGATTCTTTGTCATGTTCAGTTTATTTCCGGGATTTTTGACCGGGCACTGGTTCAGATTTTACTCTGTGAATCCTGTCCAAAGCATGAAACAGGATGAAAAATCCAACGCCTGTCATCTCCAAGGAAAAGCAAATTCAATGTGCAAACGAATGAATCGTTTGATGAAGTTACACAACATTAGAATGAAATTAGCTAAAGGTGCCGAAACATCAAAGAGTACACCTGTCATATCTTGAAGGACGTAAAAAAAAAAAAAAATGACCTTTGAAATTAAAACCTTGTAAACTCAGTGGTAAGGAATCTGAAATTTACGTTTCATGAAACTTGTTATTGAAATAACTTTCTACCCTACTTGTAACTGTAACAGTAAAATGAATCATGTATCTTGAAGGACATTGAGATTAGGCACTCCTGAAATTTTGCTTTTTACATAAAAAATGTTAGGGGGTTCTCCATCTCTTATGCAAAACAAAACATTGATAAACTAGATTAACGATTGCCCCATAAATCGAATTGAGTAATGTCTAAGTCCGTTTTAAGGTGACCTAACATATGAATTTTATTGTCTAACTTACGACAAGCATGGAAACGAAGTTCATTGTCCCATTCATTCATACTTGGAAATTCAGACCTATATAACAACAACACGCGAGATCCCAGAAACGTTCAACTGAAAAAAAAAAAAAAAAACGAAGAAAAATCTAAAACCACATACATCAAAAGAAACATTGGGCACAATATCACAATCTACGAAATGGCTTCATCTTCAGGTAGAACTGGTTCCGGCTTGGGCACTTAGAATGGATGGTCTGGGGAGAAATCGAGAGGAAGGAGATGAGGTGGTGGCAGAGGAGGCGATGGTAAAATAATCGGGTCAAAATAAGCAGACCAAACCACCGCTCATCACGGGACGTCTTCTAGTCATCAATCTCCCATTTTAGCTCGCGTTGTTTCCCAATGTCCAGACCGGGCGGTTCGTGAAGTGCACATGCATAATAGAAGGGAGGTATCCATGATGAAAAGAAACTCTGATCTTCAGTATCTGCAAGTATATTAGGGGGAGTCGTGTAACTCACTAGGAGACTCCTCAGGTGGCTTGAGAATGGAAGTTTTAGTCCCATGCTCACGCTGTTTAGCATGATAAGCATTTCGGTGATTCTAATCCTTTCTAATATTCATGAAGGTGACTAAATCATGGTAAGTCATTTAAACCAAACTAGAATATAGGGAGCAAGAACATGCATGTTCGCTATAACACTTCATATTGAAACTTTAAGACACGCATGAAATAGATAAATAGATACAATCATCACAAAACAGCAGGATATGAAGTGCTGAATTTTGCTTAAGACACTGCCATGTCTCTTTCCTCCATCTGTTTTCATTTCCTCTTTTGTTCCTCCAAATTAGATCCAGTCGGTCCATCTTTTGACCTACACAAGCTCGTCTTTTGTCTTTGCCAAGATTCAGCGATATCCCTCCATTTCTTTATGTTGGATACTGTCCGTAGTTTTCATATATCCTAGAATTGCATCTGAAAATTGTTTCCAAGTGAATTAGGCAAGGGCATGAAGACAAGTACGGCAAGTAAACCTCAAGAACAAGAAGGAAAGACAGTGACTGATACGTGCCTATCTGGGTCCGGCCATTCGGTGCACCTTTGATCCTGGTTGGTTATGGCGAGCCTCGCAGATCCTTCACTTAGTGCTCAGGAAAACAATAAATGAGAGGAAAGTTGAATTTCACGATCACGATGAACTGAGGGATTTAGGAGCTCCAATGTCCTCGTCGACATTAATTTTTTTTTTTATTTGGGGCACAATATCATAAAAACTACAACTCCTCTAATTACCATACGCGATAAAATGCAGTGAGAAATGAGAATGTTGAATTACGCAGTAGGTTGTCTTTTTGTTAGAGGTTGAATGTCAACAGTATCAAAGGATTCAATCCCTAAATTTTTATGAGATACGAAGAAGATTTTTGGACTTAAACTTGATTCTTAACGTCCATCGAGTTTCGACCCCACCCCCCTCCCCAAAAAAGTCCATGAAGCGCCGGCGCTTTAATTTTATCTTGACTTTGATATTTCATTTTTTCATTTTGGTTTGTTATTTTTAATTATCTTTAGATTTTTTTTTTTGGTTTTTCTTTACTTTTTTGAATTTTTTTTACTTTTTTCGATATGTCACCACGTTGGCACCACACATGCAAAAAGAGATAAAAACACCATGCCAAATTTTGGGGTGGCGAGTCAAGAAATTTGGCCGTGAACTAGATGGAATGACTAAATTACACCCAACTAATAACATTTAGGACTTTGTTGCGTGTCGGGCCAAACGTTTAAGATTACTTGTACATTTTCCCCTATGACCAATACTTAATACTATTTTGAGCTCAACATTTATGGTTTCAAGCATAACATAAGAATTAACAACAAATAGAAATTTTGTGTTCAATTTGGGTTATGATCTTGTTGATTTATCTTGGGCTTAAGATGAATTTTTTCCAAATCGATGACGAAAGTATCTCCAAAGCAAACTGAAATGCACCATGAACACATAGTGGTTGTCAAATAAAATTGAGAAACTGAACAATTCAACTTAAACCGTAACTTTCGACCAAAAAAAAAAAAAAAAAAATTAAACCGTAACTCATTTTTCTTCAGAAATCTCAACTCGAGCCCAAATCAAACCAATGAAAATTACAGGTCTAATTAAACCAATGCTTCAACATCAAGCCTATGTATAAATAAGAGTTCAATACTCAGAAAACCAACCATACAAAATATGTAATTAAACACCATTCAGTCAAACTAATAATTTGCAATCGATTATCTGCCACCATCTATTTGGGTTTTTGCCAATAGATTCTTTATAATTAATAAGTAAGGGCGCTAGACCAAGCGTTCTAACATCCATACAGATAGCTAGCATTACTTTTAAAATCTACATAAAAAATCACCTAATCAATCGCATTAACCCTTTAATTATTAAGAAATATGCAAACTACTAGCAAGAGTGGTCATAAAGTGTAATTTGGTCAACGTACAACATCTAAAACAATCGTTACTATTATAGCTATATGGAATTCAACTCTTCAAAATTATTAGGGCTCCATTTATTTTGCTGAAAATGAATGAATTTGAAAATATTTGTTTCTAAAAATAATATACCATATCCTTTCATGTAAAAATGTTTTCATTATTAATAACAATTTATATCTAAATATTATCGTGAATGATGAAGATATTATTCGCTTATTTATTTTTGTAAGCGATACAAACGATCATTTTTCACAAATTGATTTCCAAATTATTCATTTCTCACTAAACAAACGGAATCTAAATAGATATGGCCATTGATGATTTCCTCATATTTCCAGTACATTATTGTGTATAAGTACTAAATTTACCACAAAGCAAGCTAGAACAATAATCCACCAATACATATGTAATAAGTATTTACACACGGTCCATAATAAACCCTAAGTTTCAGAATTTTCTACGCCACCTTGCCAGGAATCAGAGGCAAGTCAATCTCATCACACCATTCCACAACCCTAGTCTCGTAGTACGAGCTCTTCACGTCATTGGCCACGTAGCTCAGCCACACCTGCCCTCCAATCCTCCACTTCAGCACACTCCCTTCCATCTCCCTGCCCAGCCTCCACCCCACGCTCTCTCCGTACTCATCTCCGGCGAACACTAGCCCTCCGGACTTTGTGAACGGTCGGTTCGCCGCCGCGTACCTCCTCCGGAACCCCTCGCCTTTGGATGGACATGACATGGCGACCTCCTGGCCGGTGGTGCTGTCGTGCAGGACCGCATCGAACACCGCGGCATTGCCTTCCGAGTCCTGGTCCCACCTCCAGTCCCTCAGCTTCGACCTCGTCGACGTCTTCCCCGTGGCCTTCACCTCCGGCGCCTTCGACTTCCCGAAGGTGCTCTTCATCACCCTCTGCGTTACCAGTTCTCTCTCCCCGTTGCTCGTGGACCGGCCCAGGCTGAGCCCGCCTACGTACGTCGCCCCGACCTCCGGCCCGACCCAGACGCGGGCCCTGGATGGGAAGTGCCGCTCCCCGGCGAACGCCAAGCCATCCTCGCTGCTTTCCTTACCGAACCCGAGATTCGCCACGTGGAGGCGTATGTTGTCAACACGCGTGTTCACCTGGATATACCCGTCACAGAACTTGACAGAATATTCCAGCTGAACGACGGCCTCAAGCTGCTGGTGCGACAGCACGTACTTCAGCACTGAATCTTGCGCTTCTAGGACGGGAAACTTCTTCATCTGATCGTTCGAGCGGGTGAGCTTCATGGCCGCCACCGGCGCGTAGCCCTTCAAGATCCAAAGCCCGTGAGCCTCTGTCGCGTAGGAGAAGGAGAGTCCCTGAACGGGAGAAGGGTTTAGGGCTTGTAGTCCTACGCCCACCTCCCTCAGAACGAGCCATTTCGCTAGCATGTACCCGAGGGTGCGCATGAAGCACTCCTCTGCGTCGGCACCGACCGACCACAAGAAGGTTCGCAGCACGGGGGCGTGCTTGCAGGACAGCGCTTCCAGGTTCGGGGCCAGCAGGTACTGGAAGTAGAAGGACCCGATCTCGCTCGGCACGTCGAACGAGCAGGCCCAGAACATGCGCGTGAGGAACACCAGGTTGAAGAAGCTCGACAGCGACTCGGGCGTGTGGGACTCCATGATCCAGGAGACCGGGTCGGGACGGAGCTTCTGCAGCTGGGAGCGCGGGCATGAGCTCTCGCGAGTGGTCGGCGACCGTAAGATTATCTCTTGGAGAAGCTGAAGCAGCAGCGGGAGGAACGGCTTGTCCGAGGAGAGAGGACACGCGTCGGAGACCCAGAGGGTCCTCTCCTCGCTAGATTCCTGGAAGCCGCAAGCACGGACCGTGAAGGTCACCGACGGTTCCGAACCAGGTCTCGAGGTCCGGTCTGCTCCAATCCGGATCGCCCGAGATGCTCCGCCGCGACCCGTCTTGGAACTCGCGAGCTCGAAGACCTGCGGTGAGTCCGAGTCCGCCTCGGTCCATGCTGCCGAGTCGGGCAACCCGCAAATCCACGACCAAACGTCCAACATCTTTGCTAGCCGGTTCTACCTGTCCGAGCCGAGAGAATGAGAGAAGAAGGTTTAGGGCATCCGGGGGTGGATTTAAGGATGGAACGAGTGATGACGGAGCTGCCAGCACGGATGCAACGCGAGCCACGTAAAGAGAGAGAGCGAAACTGGTGGTGGTGAGCGGCGTTTGGTGTTAGATTTCGAGTCTGTCAGATCACACTGCATTAAATGCTGCCGGTTTTCCTCCCTTTTTTTTCCTTCTTTTTCGGCTTCATTCCTTCGATCCAGTGTTGTTTCGCACTTGGAGATATGGAGAGCATGTTTGCATGGACGAGACGCGTCAGGAGACAAAGCTCTCGTTCTCGGGGACGTGGACAATTCGATTTGGCGATTTTCTTGGGGTCCGACGAATTCCACGTGTTGTGGCCACGTGCTGTGCGTCCTTGTCCTCTTGTGCATCACACAAAAACCAAAACAGAGGAGACAGAACGGATTATCCTGAATTATCACCAGAGTTTTGCGTTTCCCTGGCCAAAGATGAAGAGTTTTGTTGATAACGTGATTGTGGTGCCCATGCAAGGCATGGATAACGTCACGAAAATTCCTAATTTAATATCCATATGACATGAATATGATAAACTTCTAATGGTGCACAACATCCCTTAACTTCCAACATTATGTCAATTGTATTCTACTATCAGAATTCATAAAAAAAAAAAAATACTATTTTTTGAGAATTAATATTATGGAAAATCTCAAATTAGTACACCGGTTGTGACAAATTTAGCCCAAAATTTACATTTTGGGTCACCAAAGATTTCAAGCCGATATATCTATGATAAATTTAACCAAAATTGGTAAATTTGTGATAAATTTATACAAAACTAATATTGATGTCCATGTACACTTGCCATGTCAACTGAGTTATTATCATATGTCATCTAATTCAACAATTTCACTGTAAAATTTGATGGAAACTAACTAAAGGTAAATATGTTACAAATGTATCAATTTTGGGTTGATGAACTAAAAATTAGTTTGGGACACATTTATCACATGTATATTAGTCTTAGATTTTGGATTACCCAAAACCTAGTTTGTGGTAATTTTGTCACGGATATACCAATTTAGGATCTTTTTTTTTTTTTTTGTATTAACCCCTTTTTAAATTATGTTTGTGGCCTTCACACCCTTAAATATTTATAGAACCACAATCAAGGCTTATTTTCTTGAAAGGATATAGAATTTTCTTTTTGTTGGTAAAAAGGGATATAGATTTCAAGTGTTTACTTTTTGGCTCTCCATTCTATCGTTTTTAGGAAATATTAACTATCCAGGAAATAATTACAGCAGTCATAAACAATTGATAATTAACGTTAAGGGTTGTTCCATCTAACTATAACCCGTGCAAGTTCCTATAAAATTAAAACTTGTGTTAGGGCAAATAATTTACAAACTGTTGACAGATAACAAGTAACGGAACAAATATTAATTTGAAATATGTTTAATGGAAGAAGTACATAATGCAGGGTCAGTTTCTAGTTCTAGGAAAAATATAATGGACAGTCAAGGTAAATTCAAAAATTTCGAAGAAATAATGATAAAAGATGCTGGGAAAAGTTTAGAAAACTGGAATATACTACAGATGGATGCACACTATATATGTAAGAAAAGGGGAATTTTAGAATTTAGGACAGATTCTGCAATTAAGGACATTCAAAAACCAATGTTACTAATGGAATGTTAAATAATTGCAAAGAGAGAGGGTTCTTTCCATATAGGATTAGTCCTAGTTGTTTTAAACCTTCTACAAAAATTGGATTAAACACTTAGGCACAACATGTTCACGGACTCTTTATTCGGAACTCTAACATCCACATTATTTGATCGACCTAAATATTTTTGTTGCTAAAAGAATTTACATTTTCATTTATGGATCCAACTATCACGATAATATTAAAATCTCTGCGTGACATGATTAAAAGGTCTCAGTATCTAGCATTAATATGTATATGATCTATTACTACCAGGTCATGTCAACAGTTAATCCAGGAGCGCATCATAAGTTTGATTCCAATACAAGAGTAACGGTTTTGTTATGTGCTAATGCAGAAATAACATGACTGGTTGTAACGAAAAACAATTAGATGGAATGGAATTCAACTTTCAAAAATATGGATTTTTCAATCAGAAAAGATTCAAAGACTAATAAAAGAACAAGAAGTTAAAAATATATGAATATGTACATTGAGATATAAAATTGTTAAATAAGAGTAGATCAATGAAATTTAACATATCATAATTTAATGAAGGAAAATATTCATAAAATTTAACACACAAAATTCCCTCTATGTGACGATGTAGGAATGTGAAAAAGGGAAAGAGGGGGATGGGGTTTCTCTCGCTTTTGACATAGTGGGCCCCGGCAAGAGGCCCTTGTGATGGGTGTCACGCCCCGACCCACTTCGAGCGCGTGGCAACCCTTGCTTCCATACCTATGGTCGTTCGATTGTGATGTCTCAGGAGGCGTCGCTAACCCAATTACAATACAGATAAAATGCACAAGTAGAAATGTAAACAAATCTCCAACCATCATTCAACAGGGATAGTTAAAAACATAATCACTTATATATATAGGCATCATAAGTTAATGTTTCATACACGTCAAGTTCAGAAATTAAACAGCTAACTTCATCACATTTGACAAGCCTGACTGCATTGCCACGACTTTCTACAAAAGAGCTCAGGGGTACACCTACACCTCTAATACTATGAGGGTGGTCTAAAAAGTGTTAGCAACTCCACTACTACCTAAGCCTCAACAGCCTTTGGGATCCTTGGCTTTGGCTCAACAATCAGCTTGGGGTTGAGCTCAGGGTCGGACACCTTCCCATCGGGAATGTCCCCATCCTTGGCATCCAAGTTGATGTTTCCCTCTAAGCCTCTGACACCTAGCGGACCGTTGAAGCTGCAGATGGGACCATGGTTCTCACTGTCCACCCAAAAGTACTAGGCCACGAATTAGTGTGGCACGAGATTAGGTAGACTTTGTTGACCCAGATGGTCGTGACGTAACGTGTGTTGTGCGTAGGGGTGAGCGTGGTTACCGGGTAGAACCGAGAACCGGAGAATCGAACCGCAGGTTCCTTACCGGTTCCCGGTTCTAAGAAGACCGGTTCCGGTTCCCGATTCCATTTTTCTAGGAACCGGGGGTTCCCAGTTTCGGTTCCGGTTCCCATAGGAACCGGAACCGGCGGAACCGGAACCGGTTAAATTTACAATTTAAAAAAAAAAAAAACTCTAAAGTACCCCACTATTTCCCCCCTTTCCCTTTCTTTCTCTCTCTGTCTTTTCTCCCCTTTTTCCTCTCCTCACGTCACTTCCTGCTCCCCCACTCCCACCCACTTTTTTCTTTTCTTCTCTCTCTCTTTCTCTCCCCCTCTCTCGGACGGAACCCCTTCTTCTTCTTCTTCTTCTTCTTCTTCTTCTTCTTCCTTCCTCCTGCTTCACCCACCACCACACCGCCGCCCCACGCCTTACTCACCACCACCTCTTGGCCACCGAACCACCACCACCCACCGCTCGTCCGACAAGCCGTCTCGCCGTTGAGCCCGACGAGCTGTCGCGCTGTTCGTGCCGCCGCTTGCCGCCGAGAGCCACCTCCCCTAACACCGTTGCTGGACGCCGTCACCCCTCGCTCGCCTCGCCGCTCAGCCGCTTGCTGTCGACGCCGCCGTTAGACGTTTCTCGTCCCCACGGTGGAGGCTGCTCGCTCGCCCAACCGCCCTGACGCTGCTCGCCGCTCGCCCAGCCGCCCTAACGCTGCTCACTCGCCACTCGTCAAGTCGCCTCGAAGCCGCTCGCCGCTCGCCCAGTCGCCCCGACGCTGCTCGCCGCTCGCCCAGCCGCCTAATGAGCCTTAACTCCATACCCCTTCGCCCCCGCCTCCACCTCCATCTCCACCTCCAGCTCAGTCGCACCCCTACTCTTTCTCTCCTTCCGCCTGTCTGGTCGAGGGCGACGCGGGACGCCCTTGGAGACTCCGGCGGGGGCCTACCGGCTGATCGACGACGAGACGGTAGGGTTGGATTTATCTTAGTTTATTTGGATTTTTAGCTTGCAAAATGTTTTTGTAGGACGTATGACAGTTGAATTTAACTTAAGGCATTTAACTCGACCATGTTATGTTCATTTTAGTGACAAGTGGACCATATTTTTCTCACTGAGCCTTCCGTATGTAGACCTGGGATTTGTTAAAATAGCATGCTACTGAAGTGAGCGAAGCTGAGTCCAAGTTGTTTTTGTCTATTATGTTTATGCAATTTCAAGGGAGTATGGCATTAATGTAACTTTAGTCTTTTACCTTTTGATTCTATTGTAAGCTTCTATTTCATTTCACAGATCCCAACAAATGGAGCTGGTTTGATTGAGTATATATGCCATCCTTTCTGGTCCCAGAAGTACTTTCCGTCACATGAGCATGACAACACAGCTCGATGTTGTAGTTGCGAGCATTTGGAGGTAGTGGTCTAGGCTAGCACAAGTAAATGCAATACCATGCTTTGTTCCCACAATCTTGCGGATTGTATATTTAAATGCATTGAATCAGCTACTCATTTTTTTGTTTTTCTTTCTTTTGATATTTATTTTACCTACTGACGGTCGTGGAACACAACATACATATCTTTGGGAGATGGACGAAGTTTATGCCTCGAGTGCATGGAATCTGCTATCATGGACACTAGTGACTGTCAACCACTTTATCATGCGATCAGAGACTACTATGAAGGAATGAACATGAAATTGGATCAGCAAATTCCAATGCTTTTGGTTGAAAGACAAGCATTTAATGAGGCTATTGTTGGAGAAAAAAATGTACGACATGGTATGAGGTTTGGGTTTTCTTTCAAAGTTGGCGCGCCATTCCTGATGCTAGTTTTTCTGCAGGGCCACCATCACATGCCTGAGACAAGAGGTTTATGTCTTTCTGAGGAGCAAACTGTATCCAGTGTATGATATTGGACATCTACTGATTTTGCTTTCAGGAAATCCAGAGTAAATCCTTGAGCAAGATTTACCTGTTCAATTTTACACTCATTTCATTGCTTTTGTATTCATGTTCACCCAGACTTGGAGGCCACAGGCTTGTTGGAATGAAAACTCAACCCCAGAAATTGACAAGGAAATGCGAAGTTACAGCCATTCTTGTTCTTTATGGTCTACCAAGGTAAGTGTGACTGAAAAGCTCTTGTTTCGCAAAGTAATGAATATATTTATTAAGTACACAATAGCTCTTCATATACATGTTTTAAAAATTTGTAGGTTAGAAAGACTTCTTGAGGATGAGTTGACAAACAACTGCATATTTGACGGGTCTTCCTAAGTAGACGATCTGAACTTTTCCAATGCATAGTTGTTAGGAAGTCCCATTGAGCTGTGACAGAGAGACTTTCCCAACATAGAGCTTCAGAAAAATGGTCTGATGCTAATGAAACTTCTTGTATAGTTCAATGGATGCTTATACTTCATTTAGGAGTAATGGCATTATGGGTCCTGTTATGGAGAAGTACGTAATGGCATTATGGGTCCTGTTATGGAGAAGTACGTCTTGGAAGTGAAAGTGTTGTGATAAGTTGGCATAGCTATTTCTCGAGATAAATATTGTGAAAGTTTTGCTTAACTAAAGATGAAAAAAAAAAAAAAAAGAACCTGTAAGAACCTGGAACCGACCCTGGAACCTGTAATAGGGTAGGTTCTAGGTTCCAAGTTCCAACGGGTAGGTTCCAGGTTCCAAAAAATTAGGAACCTGTACCCGAGGGTAGGTTCCAGGTTCCAGGCGGAACCTGTAAGGAACCTGGAACCGCTCACCCTTAGTTGTGCGTGTTGGCCCCTCCCACTATAGGGCACTCTATGACCTCCTGACTGTGCTCAATGGGGGGGTCAAAACGTATTTGACGGAATGGCTTAGCCATTCTTAGGGCTTGTAAATATTTTAACAAACAAATATGAGATAAACTCAAAAAGTGAATTTCCTAGACCTTACGTAGGGAAGTCGTTCACCTCAGAAGTGCCCTAAATAAGTAATTATCTATCAATGGCAAAACATGTCAACACTCTTTTCGCTTTACCCTCACTATTTTCATAATAATAAATCTATTATTCAAGGCCATCAATATAGACACATAGGAAATTCCATAACATATATTCCATGCTCTCAAGCCAAACATACGAATGCGCAGTATGTGCATTATGGTTCAAATCATGTGCTCATGCCATGTAATAATCCGAACCTGAACACATACGAATCTCATGCACTTTCCATATAAATATGTCTAGATTATTACGGCCCCTCAGGATCCAAGGCCAACCTCAAGGCTCGCAGTTATCTAACGTAACTGGGTATCGTCTCGCCCCATCGAGCACGGCATCGTCCTGCATACAACACATCAGGATGGTCATTTTTGTAAAGAGCTTTGTTTCGAAATCCGTCTGCAAACGGCATCTCGTTGACTTAGGGGCATCCAAATTGAGTCGGACATCGTCCCACATAAAACGCATCAGAACGGGTACACACCCCCCGTAAACACACATCAGGGTCTTAGGTGATCACACAATTATACCATCACATAATTTATTTCTTATTTTTCTAATTTAACCCATGTGATACTCATGCGATATGCCATATCACTCGTCAAATGTCACTATGTTACACACGTGCATCATATTACATTAAAAAAATGCATCATTTTATTCATAAATTCATGGCATTTAGACTACTTATCAACATAGGATAAAGTCATCATAATCTGCAATACGTTCACATCATTATTACATGTCATCAAACCCATCACATAATCCATCTTTTATTTATATAACATATCACCTTACCATAACATACTGTAATAATATGCCATATCATAACGTCACATTGTCTCGAATACACGTGACACATACAACACATTATACGTAACTCACATAACACATATAACTCATAATCCATATAGCACATAACCCAAATAATACATCTAAACAATAATCCTTATAGCACATAACCCAAATAACGCATTGAGTACATAACACATAATCTATATATAGCATCTAATCACGTAATATGTATCCCACATAGCACGTATAGTACATAATAGCCTACTATCATATTATGGCACATACAACAACATATTCACTTTATATAACTTAATCCGATAATTCATCGACCGAAACATGAGAACTAATCATCCTAGGCTCGATAACTTATCACTTTGAAACTCAATAACCTATCAATAAACGTTCGACAACTTATCTAAGTCCAATAATTGCTTTTTACACAGCATGCACTTATCACATGAATAACTCATCGTTTAACTATAAGCAAGCCCCAAACTACTCCCTAAGTGCAAAGAAAGCCCTAATCAAAGGCTAGGAAGCAACTCAGAAATGATTCGGGCTTCGAAATGCATCGGAAAGGGATAACAAGACCGGACAGCAGATATGAACTACTGATCACACATCTACAGGTTACGGGGGAGATGGACAATAGCTGGATGGCAGTCCGACAGTGGTGCGGCGGTGGTTTGGTGGTGGTTCAGCATCGGTATAGCATTCGGGCTTTGCGAAAACCTAAACTATAGAAGAGACAAGGGAGAGGGTGCACGAGTGAAGGTTGCTTAGTACCAAACAACCCTTGAGGAGGTTGGTTGGTTAGGATAGAGTGGCGGTTTGGCGACGCAAATGGCAGTTCGTTGTCAGGGTTCGAAGGACGATCGTTGGTGATGGAAGAACAAGAGGAAAAATGAAGAAACAAGCTTTAACATGAAGATGAAAATGGCTATGGGAGTTTCGGTTACACCAAGAGAGAGAGAGAAAGGTGAGTTTGAGATTCAAAAATGAAAGTGAGAATGCGAGAGAGGGAGTGTCCGGCGGTCTTGGGGGGGAGAGGGAAGAGAGAGACAAGAGGTCAAGTCCCACTTAATACCTATCACATCTCTTAGCTCATGTCAATCAAGGTGGCTTAAGAAAGAAGCAAAATCCTAGCATTAAATGAGATATAGATTGCACTCAAGTGACTAGGTTTAGACTAGGCTAGGCTAGGTGGCTTCATCCCTTCAATTTGTCGCACAATGCATGCTTGCACCACCCCTCCTTGGCCAATTTCCATCTTTGCCCTTTTGTCCTTAGTCCTATGGAAGTGCATTTCGGTTACTTCACCAAGATCTTGCACTATTCATGCACTATTCACATCCTTGCATGCAACTGTTGGGATTTGCCCTAGTGGCTATCCTTCCAACATAGAAGGGAGATGCAAGGGGTTCGAATCCCCACATTTTTAGAAGAATTGGGGGTGAGAATGAGTTAGTTTCAAGTGCGAATTTCGAGTCCCACGCCCTGTAAGAAAGCACGACAAAAGTTTGAGAGTGAGAGTTAGAGTAGGAGTAGAGTAGAATCGATCACAAAAAAAAAAAAAAAGACATCCTTGTGTCACAGGCCGACAATTTCCTTGGCCGCAGATCGACCCATGCGATGCTTGGCGAGTAGAACTCGCTAGGCCAGCCTTTCTTTTATAGTTGTTTTAGTGAACAATACGACAAATAACTTTTTTATATGGGATCATACCACGCCCAGCTTTGCTCGAGCGTTTAGTCTATCTAGTGAGACAGCAGCCCTCTTTAGGCGCAACAACTAGTTTTAGAGGTTGGGACACCTAGAGTGCCATAACTTGGCACGGAGGGACACTTAAGTGCCATAACTTTAAAATGGTACACTTGAGTGTCAATATCGGAGTAAAATGGGACACTTAAGTGCCACTCCGGCGAAAATCCGGCCAAATGGCTGATGTGGCCATTTTCCGGCGAGTTTGGTTCAAAACGGTGTCGTTTTGCACACTGACGTGGCGGAGAAAATGCAAAAACAACGCCGTTTCGTGTCTACTTGTAAATAATAATATTAAATTAATTAAATTAGATTTAAAAAATTAAGAAAAATATTAAATTTTAAAAAAAATTAAGAAAAATTATTTAATAAAAAAAAAGGGGGAGGGGGAGGTCAAAGGGGCGGGCGAGGGCCGAGCCCTCGCCGTCGTCCGCCTCCCGCCGTCGCCGGAAGGGCCGGCGACGGAGGGGGAGGGTCGGCCGGGGTCGTCGGCCCCGGCCGACCGACGGGGAGGGCCGTGATCCGGTGAGGGCTCGCGGCCCTCGCCACGATCCGGCGAGGGCCGCGGGCCCTCGCGTCGATCGGCCCGAGAGCCGGCGACCCCGGCCGACCCTCCCCCTCCGTCGCCGGTCCTTCCGGCGACGGCGGGAGGCGGCGGCGACGAGGGCTCAACCCTCAGCTGCCCCTTCGACCTCCCCTTTTTTTTCATTTTTTTCAAAATTTTCTTAATTTTTTTAAATTTTAAAAATTTTTAAATTTTTGAATATTTTAGATAAAATTAATTTTAAATCTAATTTAATTAATTTTTATATTATTATTTACACGTAGACACGAAACGGCGTCATTTTTGCATTTTCTCTACCACGTCAGCGTGCAAAACGATGCCGTTTTGGACCAAATTCGCCGGAAAGTCACCTTGTCAGCCGTTTGGCCGGATTTTCGCTGGAGTGGTACTTAAGTGTCCCATTTAACTTTAAAACTGGCACTTAAGTGTACCATTTTAAAGTTATGGCACTTAAGTGTCCCTCTGTGCCAAGTTATGGCACTTGGGCTGTACTTCTGCCACTAGTTTTAGCTTGTCAGGGCCTCATTAGGAGAGCGACATTAGCTCCCGACCAGTTTGTGCATGGGAGGCCAACCCTGCCTTTAGAGCTCCTAAGTAATATAATCCTTCTATGCTGTAACTTCTAGCACCAACCGTCCTGACGCCACTCCCACAGACCAATTGTGTTCTTCCCCTCTGCTTCCTCACTCTTCACTTGATAATTCCAAGCACCACTCACAAGTGTCACGAGTACGGGAGGATTCACAAATCGTGATATTCTCCCCCACTCAATTTTGCAACGCCCTCATTGCAATCTGTTTTGTTGCTTCCTTGTGTCCCTTAACCATTTATGTGCCATTTTTGGGATTTCACATCAAATGGTCACGCTTGCTCAACAAAATAGATTTTGCTCCATAGGTAGCCTCTTTTAATCTTAGTTGTTCTGGTCATTTTCGGTCACCTATGCTTTCTTTGGCAAGTATGGCATTTCTTGCTAACTACATCTTTTGTCAGCACCATTTTTGCCTACTAAGCATTTTGAACCCAGCAAACCAAATGGAGGTTCTTTCTTTGTTAAAAACGTGGCAGTAGACCTCTTTTGGATTCACTGATTGATCCAAGAACCTTATCCTCCATTTAGCAAGGATTCGGTTCTTCTCCAACTGTACCTACTTAGTGAGGAACCAACTCTTCCTAGTGCCCCCATTGTCATCCTAGAAGCTTAATTGAGAGCAGCACTTTGTTTGAGCATCTTTTGCCCCGGCGATTCACTCTTTGCCCTTGTAGGACTAGGAAGACCACTAGTACTTCCTAGCTCAACCCACACTGGAGTGAGGAGTCCGATTTTTTGACTCACCCACTTACTAAAGGGATTGCTGCTTTGATACCATTTGTCATGGCCCAACAGTTCCCTTGGCCATGAATCGACTCGTGTGGCACTTGGCGAGTAGAACTTGTTAGGCCAGTCTTCTTTCTATAGTTGTTCTAGTGAATAATACGATAGGTAGCTCTTTTATATAAGATCGTACCATGCCCAGCTTTGCTCGAGTGTCTAGTCCATCGAGTGAGATAACAGCCCTCTTTAGGCTCAACAACTAGTTTTGGCCTGCTAAGGCCTCACCAGAAGAGTGGTATCAGCTCCCGATCAGTTTGTGCATGGGAAGCCAACCCCACTTTCAGAGCTCCTAAGTAATATAATCATTATATCCTAGGACTTCTAGCACCAACTGTCCTGACACCACTCCCATGAACCAGTTGTGTTCGTCCTCTCTATTTCCTTACTCTTCACTTGATAACCCTAAGCACCGCTCACAAATGTCACGAGTATGGGAAGATTCACAGACCATAACACTTGCATGCATTTAATGCCAAGATCTTGTCAAAAGAAGACTTGATGGGCTTGAAGGGCCCATGGGCCTCCCTTAGCTGCTCACCCCTTGGGCGTGTGGGCCTTGGGTCGCCCACTTGGACTCGGGCCCATTGGGTCTCTACTCGTGGCCTGTTTCCACCTTTCCACACTTGTACATTCTTGTTGATGAAAAATCGAGTTTTCACCCCTAAATGGCCTTTCCCAATGTCCTCGTGGTCTATCGATCCTCAAGGCAATCTCGTCTGATGATCGCTTACCGAAACAATTCCATTTTGAAAAATCAGGTCGGAATGAGGATGTCACAATGGGCTATTAGCTTAGTGGTAGAGCGCGCCCTTAATATTGCATTGTTGTGCTTGGGCCATGAGGGCCCTCAGCCATATGGATAGTTCAATGTGCTCATGCTCAACTATTCTTCATGATATGGTAAACTGGTTTTTCTCTGTTGCGAAAGGCACGTAGCAAGTCAAGTAAACCTCATTTTCTATTGGTTAGAATTCGAAATGGTGTGAGAGAGAGGGTGTCACTCTACCAATAGTGTAGACCATCCCACACAAATATTTTATTGGCTGCTGTATTGAGGTTTTCTACCTCCATCTTCTCACATAATGAGTCTTTTGAAATATTAGGGGATTTTTCTAAACTTTTGTACTTCATCTAATTAAAGATATTCACAAGAAAAAGGGGGCTAACACAGCAAACTTTCGGCCACAAAATATTTGGGAACCAATGGCGACGAATGTCTTTCGCCGTAGGCCCCACATACAGACACACACATATTATATATACGTATATATTATATTCAATGCTGTTTCGCCATCGGACCAGAACAACTCCGATTGCGATTTATAACATCGAGGGTATGTTTGCATGGACGAGAGGCATGCATGAGACAAAGCTCTCGCTCTCGAGGACGTGGACAATTCGGTATAACGATTTTTCTGGGGTCTGATGAATTCCACGTGTTGTGGCCACTGGCTGTGCCCTTGTCCCCTTGTGCATCACACAAAAGCCAAACTAGAGGAAGGAAATAGAACGTGGAAAATCCTGCATTTTCAGCAGAGTTTTGTGTTTCGCTGGCCAGAAATGAAAAGAGTTTTGGCCCGGGCAAGGCATGGACACCCTAATTTCTTTTTCTTAGGGTTTAACATCACGAAAATACATAAATCAATATCTACGTGAAATAAATATCATAAAATTTTAATGAGGACACAGAATTTCTCAATTTTTAACATTATGTCAATATGATCCTACATCATATATTCATTGAAAAGAATTATTTGTTTCAATTTAGAGAGGTACCGTCAAGGCTATATTTTCTTGAAAAGGGACATGGGTTTCAATTATTCATTCTTTTGCTCCCCATTATATGGTTTTTTTTTTAGGAAATATTATTTATCTAGGAATTAATTGCAATAGTCCTAAACATATGATAGGCCGTTGCATCTGACTATAAATTCGATTCACCGTGCAAGTCCCTGTAATATTAAACGTTGTGTTAGGGCAGAGAAAAAGCGTAAATTGTTGACAGATAACAAATATTAAATGATGGGACTAATGTTAGTTTGAAATTTGTTTGATGGAAGAAGTATATAATGCATGGTTAGTTTCTAGTTCTTGTTAAGATATAACGGATAGACAGAATTGGTTCAATAATTTGGAAGAAACAATGATAAAAATTTTTGAGAAAAGTTTAGAAAATTGGAATATATTACAGATAGATATACACCATATATTCAAGATGGGATCATTACACAAATAATTATTGAATTTTGGCTCAATGTGCAATGTCGTTATTGAACTTTTAATTTGTTTAATGTGATCCCTGAACTTTTGGTACATATTCAATGTAATTCCTAGATTATCTGAAAATATTTAACATTTTCCCAAACTTAAATTAATGAAAGAACAATGTTGAATAATTTTATGTAGTTCAAGAATTAGATTGAATATGTATCAAAAGTTTAGGGATTATATTAAACAAATTAAAAGTTTATGGATGATATTATACATTATGATAAAATTCAGGGATCACATACAGTAAATTAAAAGTTTAGGGATGATATTATATATTAGGCCAAAATTCAAGGCCCATCTTTATCATTTTTCCATTCAAGAAAAGATGAACTTTAGAATTTAGGACAGATACTATGGTTAAGACTATTCACAATACAATCTCAATAACGGAATGTTAAAAATTCACAAAGAGAGAAAGTTCAGTTATTTTCATATAGGATTAGTCCGAGTTGTTTCAAAACCTCCAACAAAAATGAACTAAACATCCTAGTTGTTCCAAAATTTCCAACAAAAAATGGATTGAACATTTTTGTTATTCATGTTTAAGAGATTGTAGGCACAATAAGTTCACAAACTTTTTTTTAGGAATTATAGAATCCACATTGCTTGAGCGTGTTGCTATCAAAATGTCAAATTTTCTATTAGAGGAGTTAAATATTAGACCACGCTTACATATAATAACTTAAGTTTTTAAAATAGTTGGTAGTGGTATCACAAAATTTTACATAATGTCAAGTTAAAGGTCTTGAGTTCAATCTTTTCAAGCCCCATTGACTTTCCTAATTAAATATGTTTACGCTTAGTACTTTAAAAAAAAAAAGGACCAGACTAAGCATAAAAGAGAGTATTTGAGTAATTAAATATTAAATCACGCATTTATCTAATAACTTAAACTTGTAGAGTAGCTGATAGTGGTACTATAAAATCTCACATTTTCATTGATGGATCCATATATGGGGACAACATTAACCATAAATATAAAAACCTCAAGTTTTGATCAATGATCTCAATATCTAGCATTAATTCAAAAGCATAGAAGTTAGACTCTGATAAAGGAGAAATCATTATGTTATATGCTAATGCAGAAAAAACAATTCTAGGAGTTCAATAAACAATTAGATGTAATAAAATTTAACTTTCTAAATATGAATTTTTCAATCAAGAAAGATACAAAGACCTATAAAAAGATCAATATTTGAGTATGGAGCCGGAGAACTAAAAATTAAGTTAAATAAGAGTAGATCAAGGGAATTAAACACTGGATAATTTAATGAAGGAAAAAATTTCACATAAAATTCCCTCTAGGTCATCATGCTCAGCTATTCGAGGTATAGAATACTAAACCATTTTTCTTTTCTGTTGCCATGGGCTAACACAGCAACATTCCGCGGCAAAAGATTGAAACCTGTGGCGACCAGTGTCTGTCTAAATGTAGACTAAGTTTTTTAAGTAAACGTTTCCTAATTTGATTCAGGAAGTCATACAAGAACTTACAAAAATAGAGCAAATGAGAGAAGTGTTAGGATTTTCTTGATGAGAGTTTTCTAAATGATTTATTAACACAGTGGGTTTACTTTGCATGCAATCTAGTGCTAGGAAATACTTGAGCGATTGGAAGTTTGAAATTCTCCTTAGTTACAATGGATTTTTTTGCAGTCGGCCCTCTTTGTGGAGTAACAAGCGATACTCAAATTGTATCAGATAAATCTTTGATGGTCTTTATGATCTCTTGTTGATTTCTCTTGTAATCCATTCTTCTCACATTAGACTTGAATTGCCAGATCCGTTAGTTTTTGCATTTTCTTTTTTTTTTTTTGGGAAAAATTCTAAATAAGGGCTTGAAATACCCTTAATTTCTTAATAAAAGCTTAAAGTGGATGTTGATTTAAATAAGAGTCTGTAGTGTCCTCATTTTCTCAAATAAGAGCTTGAGGTGGATTTTTTTTCTTTAGAAAATGGTTATATCTATGACATCTCGATTTTCCAATTCTCTTTTCAATAAAATGAGATGGGCATTTTCATCTGCACGTGTATAGTTTTTTTTCTCTGCGTTAGCCACTCACGAGAAAACTAGTCTATCAGCGGAAGCCGTTAAGGAATTCTAATGCATCAGACTCGAGAATTTGACTAGGAAGCGACCTTTCAACCGAGCTAATCTGCAACAGTCAGTATGGCACAGTTAAAAATCAATTAGAGACCGCAGATAGATCGACTCGACAAAGGCATGTGATCAAGTGTGCGTGATTCTACTAGATCGCACAATTCTTGTCGATCGGCACTAGACCGACTTTTATGTCGTTTTGGTACCCTGTGTCCGTATTTGAAACCTTGAGATTATCCCAACAACCAAGAGTTGCCAATATGTCAAAGATGTACATTATGGCTTGAAAATGATCAATCATAGGTCGAATGCACGAAAATTTCTAAAAACTACCAGGTAGATTAGGACACGCTAATATTGTGCCAGAGTGAAATTAACCGTGAAATTGAAACCAAATTCAAAAATTGGAAGTCCTGTTGTGTCACAAATCATTTTAGGAACGTTGACTCATCTTTATAAGATTTTTCATGCAAACCGAGTTTTTCGGTGAAGAATCAAAGTATGGTTAATTTGGTTCGGGAAGATTGGTAGGCTTGCTTTTGGTCATACTTTTGGGATCCAAGATAGTTCTATGGTCAAGTAAAAATGTGAATTGAAGTGTGGTGACATTGGATTAATTTATGGACTTCAATTTGGCTCAATTGGAAGGGGATTAAATGAAATTGATAGAATTTGGTGCACAAATACTCAAAATTCGTATGCTAAGGCACATGGAGCAAATTGGACCCATTGGAAGATTGTCAAGGAAGCTGGGAGGTGAGTGGATGGTGACATCATGTGAGGTCATGGTGGGGCCAAAGTGGAGGGGGTTGTGACAAGGGTAGAGTGCCCCTTGGCTCACCAAAAGTAGCCCTCACATCAAACCTTTCTTCTTCCTTGAATCAAGGGCCTTTTCTTGGAACTTGGAGAGAGAGAGAGAGAGAGAGCTGTGTGACTAGAGCTCCGGCCGCCCCTCTGTTTGCACTCCTGACCAACCGCTCGCACGTAGTCGGAGTTTGTTGCCGTCGCCACTCGTTTGCGCTTGCGGCTCCGCTCGTCGGCTCACGCTTTGCTCCGCCTTCATCTACGTGCTAGCACCGTCATCTGTCGCTGCCCTTGGTCGCCAGTCACTGTTGGAGCCTCCATCACCATCATGGTGGTCTTCCAGCTTGTTGGAGCCACCGTCGAAGCCAGCTCGTCGCCGGTGCTGCTTCTCCTTCGCCCGCACGCTTGATCAACTCGCACTGTTGTTCCGTGTGTCCCCGATTGTCCAAGCCGTCGTCCAGCTGCTGCTTGTCATTGCCAAGGCTGTCGGAGGTCTCCCCTGGTCGCTATGAGCCACCGCTAGTCACCACCTGGGTTGCCGTCGTTCATCTCCACCGGTTTCGCGCCCAACTAGCAACCGGCGCACCTCCGTCTGACCTTGAATAGCAGCTAGAAGTTCCAACAAGCTCCGGTCTTCAAGGTCCATTTTGGGTGCCTTCTGGTCTTTGCTTGGTGTCGCCCTGAGGAAGTTTATCGACTGCCTCGCTGTTGCCTTTGCCGGAGACTCATCGGAAAGCAATTCCGGTGAGTTTAGCCTCCTAAACTTTGATTAGAGGGTTAATGATGCTTAGAGAGGTTTAGTTTAAGTTAAGTGAGATTATGCGATTAGATTAGTTTAGTTAAGTGTGTATTAGATTAAGGGGTGCGATTAGTTTAGTGTATGTTTAATTAAGGTTAAATAGATGTTTATGTTAGTATAATAATGATTTGGCCTTAATTGATTAGTTTTGAATAAATAAGTATTTCGAAATTATTTAATTAATTTTCGGAATAAATTTATTTATTTATTAATTCTGAAAACTATTTCGAGACCTTAAATTATCAAAGTTTCACGTTGATCACTGCTATGTATTCAGATTATGAATTTGATGAGTGTATATTACAAATTAAGTGTTGATTGTGAAAAATAAGGACTTTATTCATAAAATCCCAGGTGTCGGGTTTTGATACCAAAATTGGATTTTAAGGATTATATTAAATGGTGGGGCTTGAAAAAGTGAGATATTAGTTTTCTAGTTCGAAATTAAATGCCCCCACACACGTGAATAATTTCTTGAACATTTTTAATATGAAGAAAAGAAGCCGAGATCTCTATTTTAAATGGAAGCATTGAGTGAAATGCAAAGTGTCCTGAGCCGAGTATGAATTTATTGTGTGTTAATTAAGAGGAAATTGTCCTGAGCTGTTGAACTGGACTTACCCCTGTATGGGATGCCCCATACAACAGATGCGGGTCGCAGTTGATTATGGACCGATGCTCCTTCGGGAACGTCGTCGACGTAATGACGAAGCCGTGCTCCAAGGTGGGGAGGCGATGCCTGCCTAAATGCCAATAGATAGCTAAATTGCGAGTAGGTTATGTTCATGTGTGGCAGTGAATAAAAATTGGAACGCATGCTGTGGTTGTTGATTGTGAAAGTGATTACACTCCAGTTGTTTAAGTTCTTATTACTACTGGTGATTGAGTGATATGAACTGTACTAACTTACAGGAAGGAAATAAGGCGAGGTAAGTTTTCTGTGTAGTATGGCTAGGCCACCCATGGGTGTATTTTTCTTTCTAATAGGGGTTTAGAAGGTGAATTTGCTGAGACAATGTCTCACCTCGTTGTGGGCCAAATATTTTCAGGTCTTTAGATGGCGATCGTGGAGGACCCGAAGCCATGGAGTCTAGGAAGGTGGAGACCGAAGGATCGGCGAACGTGTCCAACTAGTTGATCTTAGGACAGTTCCCCTTTTTGTTGAGTCGGTCTATTTTGTAGGCAGCCCAGTGTTGTATAAAAACCTATGTGTTTTATAAAGAAGTGTTTAGTTGTGATTGATTGCCTACTTTTCTATCCCAAGTTAAATGTTGTCAGGAGATTTGTTTCGCTTTTGCATGCGCAATAAAATGAATGGATCGGCGACATGTTCTGGGATGTCGCATATTTGATCGACCGCAGTGGGATGTGCGCGCGCTTGGGGTTCGGGGCGTGACAATATCAATCTCAAAGAAGTGTCCAAACTCACTAGCTATTGAAGGGCATTTTCATCTTTTATTTTTTATTTTTTAAATTTGTTCACATTTTTCTTTCTTTTTACTATTTTACTTTTTCCATAAAAAGCAAACGAGAAAAACTAAAACTTCAAAAAAATAAAGAAACACACAGGCGAGGGGGAGCCCTCCTGCCTATATTTTTGTTTTTTTTCTATAAAAACTTTTATTTTTTTAAAATTTTGAATCTAATTTAATTAATGTTAAAATTGTCTTTGTACTAAAATACCCTTAATCGACTGTAATATTTGGCCGAGTGGCAAGCTAACAAGGTTAATCCTTTATTTGAAATAATTATAACTACTTCAAGCCCTTATTTGATATAATAAGGGCACTTCAGGTTCTTATTTGAAATAAGATTCACTTCAAGTCATTCTTTGAGAAAAAAAATTGTACTTCAAACCTTTAGTTAGAACTTTCCAATAAGTTTGCAATCAAGCAACAAAGAAAATATGATATAATTTGAAGATGAATCTTTATGAAATAATGAGATCATCGTAAATTTATCTAAATATAAGGTTGTAAATTTAACAATTAGAATTGGAATCCTCTAAATTTACAAGGTAAATTTACAAACTGATAACTTTATCCCTTTTAATGGAGAAAACATTAGCATGTTTAACTTTAAACGGTTGAGATGTATTTTTTTTTTTTGGGAAAAAAAACCTCCAAAAATCCTCAAATGATGCCTAATGCGATACAATTATTCTTTTTTTTTCTTTTTTGTGACACAAAGATTCTCAAACTTGTACTTGAGTGAGACACTTATCCTCTATCAAGGTTCGGTCAATAAAAACTATTAAAAATCTACCTACATGGATGATAAAAAGTAAATGATATCTATAAGGCGCCAAACTAAAGTAAATAAGGATGTCATTTTGATTGGAAAATTATTTGACAGAATCTTGACGAAGGGTAAATGTGTTACACAGATACAACTTTAAGATTTTCGGTGCCATATAAAAAAAGTATGAGTACATTTTTAATGGGCATTGTTTGGAGTTATCGGTGGGTTTTTTTTTTTCCTTTTCCTTTTCTTTTCTTTTTCCACCTGCCACCACCCCTTGTTGCTCCTCCTGCCATTATGGACGCGTCGCTCGACCAATCACTGATTCATTTCTCTCATTTGCTGATGCCAATTAATATGAACTATATTGAAGTTGTTGATGCTTCAACCACTGAGAGGCATTATATTTATGATATACTTTTCGCTAAATTTACAAGGAATCTCATTCCCTAAAGATCGTGACAAATATATGATCCATTTTTTCTTAGCTTGATTAATAGAATAAAGGGTTAGTTACACTAATATGGACGACGCAAGCATAAGGAAATTTTGAAATCTTGGTACCTGGATCATCACTGAACAAAACACCTCAAAGTTTAGTGGGATGAGTGCCGGGTCAACTTATTTATCCTTAACAAAAGCATTCTGGGCACATAGGAAATTAACATTCATGTCGTATCTTCTTACATGAATTGCGAAGAGTAGAATAACAAAATCATTTCACAAGTACTTCATTTACAGAATTTTCTAATATAAAACAAGTAATGTTCGAAACAAGAGAAAATAGAATAGAATTAATCAAAAGCTATGAAAAGAAAACCCATCATCCTGCGTGAGTTTTGCTGACGCATATGCCATTATCATCACGTTGTTCAGCAATCCCTTGTTGATGTGTTGGGAGTTCTTCTTAAAGCCCTCTTCACGTCGAGATTCCGTTGCCACCAAACAAGAAAAATCGTATATAGTATCTCCTCACTAGAAACCGAGAAAAGAAGCCTTCGATCATCAATGACCTCTCCCACGATGACTTGGTCCAGAATAAGCTCTGTCTAGGACGATCTCTGATAGCAATGAACTCAGAGACTGGCCTCCAAGAGGTCTCACGGCTTCGACGTGCGAACTGTACGTGAGCATGAGAAGGAAGAAGAGGATCAAGAAGGCGTTAAGAAACACGATGAGAGATTTTTGGGACCTCATCCTTCTTCCCTTTGCTTTTTCAGTCTTGATTTGTTAGGTATGGCTGGATATATCCATGAGGACGTAAGGTAATTTATAGATAAAAGGGGTTTCAAGAATCAAGAGGAGTTAGTGGCGTGTTCAAGAAAGGTATGCAATAATCTTTGACTTCTGGTACAGATTGCGGTCGTGTTGGCGGGTGAAGAATTTTGCCATTAATTTTATGGAGATCGATCCGACTTTGAATCCTCCAAACTATGTTTAATTCCTCAGTTTGACTATTTGAAGAATAAGATTAACATTGAATATCTTGCACACAGAAAGAGAGAGAGAGAGACAGAGAGAGGTAGGTAGGGTTGTGTTTAGAGAATGAGTCGTACGTTGTTAGAACAAAAACGGGGTTTGAATTTGGAGTGGAACACGAAGATTGCCTTTACACCACTTTACGTGCGCCATCTAACTTTTTCATATTTAAAATGTAACATGAGTGCTAAGGTCAAATAGCGTAAAGCACATGGGCAGCAAAGGTCAATTGAGCTGAATAGTAAACGATGTTGTGCTTTACTGCTTTGGGCAATGTACGACGATCTTAACACGATTCATTCCATGTGTTTGAAAATGGTCGACCGACAGACTCGACCCGTATGAATCGAGCTTCCTATAGAGGACTTCGTATGCATCGATTGAGCTGAATAGTAAACGATGTTGTGCTTTGGGCAATCAAAGACGATTTTAACGACGGTTCTTTCCATGTGTTTGAAAAGGGTCGACCGACGGAGTCGATCTGCATGAATCGAGCTCCTGATAGAGGACTTCGTATGCATCGGCGACTGGGAAGTCAGCAGGGATAATGCGTGCTTGAGTTGACCGCTGCGAGGTAGGCCGTTTGGTCAGTGCCTGCTTTGAGAATATTTTATTAGACTAATGAAAATGCATGAGATCGTAACGATTTTCAAGCGAAAATTTGAATGCGTGGCCCATAGACAAAAACCTAACATGAGGTGTCATGGGTCAATGTCGATAAGCACGGACTTATAGTGGGGTCAAAGGTAAAAAACAAAGCACATGCAATGCAAACTAGTAATTTTCAAAGAAGTAGTTGTCAAACGGTGCGAAAATTAACGAATCTTATAATTAAATCAAGGCAAGAGAATGGAATCACTGGAAAAGTCAGGGATGAACATTAAAGAATATGAGAGATCTACGTGTCCCAGTCCGAGCATTGATACCTAATTCACCATAATACCCGACTAGAAATGACATATTAAATGATTGGAGAATTATAGAGTTACAATTCTCAGGTAAAGTGCTAGAAAAATCATATATCTATTGCATTTGTGCCAATCCTAAACGTTTTAATTGTGTTAATTTAATCTTAAAACTTTTGATCAAATGCCAATTCATTCATTCCAACTAATTTTGACAGTATACTTATGATGTGGACACCAGCTGGCCTATATGGCATTACCGGCTCTGCAATGGATAGTTTTAGTAATATTTTAATATTTTTGAACCTTTTATTATATATATTTTTAATTTTTTCTTTCATTTTTTTTTTTTGCCTTCTTTCTTTTGCTAGTGACTGGCCACAGGCCATGGCCGTGTGGGCTAGCCTCGCTTGGGCGAGGGTTGTTGTCGCCTACCACTTTTAATTTAAAGAAAAATTTGGATAGTTGCTGTCACTTTTAATTTCCAAAAATACGGCCTCTAAAAAATAGAATCGGTCACTAAAAGAAATCAGTGAAAAGTTTTTAAAACAAGGTTTTGAAGTGAGGATTTATTTGAGATAATGTCTGCTCTAATAAATCCCTGAAGTGAGTCACTTTATCTCAAATTACCCCCAACTCACCGTTTGATCAAATCTTCACCGGAGCGTTTCGTTCTTATGTGGCACTTTACAAGACATGGCCAGGCGCGTTTTCATCCACGGACTTTTTTCTTTTCTTTTCTTCTTTTTCTCTTTCTTTCTTCGTGTCTTTCTTTTTCTTCCGACCATTTTTTCAGTTTTCTTTTCTTTGCCACTCGTGGCAAATCCTGTCCTATTTTCTTGGGAAGAGGATGGAGGATCACGGCAAGTTCCCTTCTTTTTCGTCTGTTTGAAACTTTGTCTGAGTTTTAATTTCGTTTGTTGACTGATGATCCACATATTAAGCCTGTCTTTTTCTTACTTTTCTTTAAATTAACATCTTTATTTCTTAACACAAGAAGTCATTGATTTGTCAATGTTGAAATTCCAACATCAATAAAATCCAGTCCGAGCACGGGATTTGCTAGGCACTATTGATCTTAGTGTAATTTACAATGAGTTTGTTTAATTTACTTTGTTTTTCTCAAAGGTGACAATCCGACCTCCTTTGTCATGGTTCCGTGCATCATTCGTGTCAATTGAATTTAATTTGAATTTAAGTTAGGATGGAACATGAAAGTGAGATTTATCCCACTTTTGAGATGTTGTCTAATTGAAGTTAGCGCAAAAATGTTGATGATAACTTGAATTATAAATGACGGGTCCCCGTAGCGTGCACGCGATATCTTGTATATTTAAGCCAAAAGTGCCTTTTCTCTCACTTTGGAAATGTCTCATCATTACCTTTACATCAAGGTACATACATATTAAATTTAATAACCACTCTCTCAACATCAAGCACCAATTCAATCCACATTAATTTAATAACTAACCACTATATTCACTCCATTCACATAAGTAATCACTTTTTTTCTTCAAAAAATCTACTCTCTTCATACGTAACCATCAAGCCCATAGTCGTGTGGCTCAATACTATGGCTGATTTTATTAAGGGTTAATACCACGAAAAACTCTAATTTGGTATGTCCGTAATAAAATTACCTCAAATTAATTTTTTATCATGAAAAACTCCAAACTAATACATTTATGATAAATTTACCCTTAATTAGTTTTCATTAAATTTTTACTGTAAAACTGCTAGGTTTGATGGTATGAGGTAGTTGATGGTATACTAGTTTGAGGTTTTATCCTCCGTTTGCCACGTGTGTACTAATTTATGTTTTTTAATGGCATTAATCCAATTTAACAGAAATTAACGGATGATAAATTTGCCATAAATCTACTAGTTTGAGGTTTTTTGTAGTTAAAAAAAAATTAGTTTTAGGTAAATTTATCAGATTTGAGGTTTTTCATGATGTTAACCTTTTTTTTTAAAAGAGAAAACCTCATTAAATTCTGCTTTTCCTACTTGGAATTGTCTTCAACACCACCGATAAACAAGAAAATGTTCTTCCCATAGAACTTATCGAAGTGCAATCTTAGCACGCAAGCAACCTCATTCGGTCAGCTTATTAGAGGAAACACAGAAACACTGGGCTCTTCTTTATTTCAGCTTCCAAATGTGACTTATAGTCAGTCCAAACCTCATCAACGGCTTTTCCGAGCAACGTGTGGAAATAGCCATCGCTCTAGTCGTTCGCCATTAGTCCATTCAGCTCCGCCACAAAACCGGTCTCGAGACCATTACAATAATCAAGAAAATAAGCCGTGATGACGAAACCCTTGCCCCACCTCCCGCCCAAGCCCTTCTTTGGCCACTCTTTCGTGGCCAAACCGGCATTCAACCTCACGTAATCTGCCACACCGTTAATGAGCCCGACCAGGGCCTTCCCGCTGCCTTTCCACTGCCACACGCGTGTGGCCTTGTGGAACAGGATCCCAGTGAACTCTGCCCGTGCGTCGCCGGAGTAGTTCTGAATGTAATTAGTGTTGATGACGATTGTATTGTTGATGGTGCTGGAGACTATGGTTAAGGAGCTGGGGGGAACCTCTGGACTATTAATGTGACTTTGTCATAGTCCTTTCCCTCCGCTTGTGTCTCATTGAACGTTAGCCAAAGCTCGAGGTGGCTCTCAGGAGTTGCTTGGTGTAGAACAATCTGATCTCCGTCTGGAATCGGTTGCAACCAGTTATGTTGCCTGTGTTGTCCACTACTTGATATGTCACCGCTCGAACTAGTTTGAGACTCGCAGCGACGATGAAGAGAGCATAGAAGAGAAAGAGGAGGAGACATTTCCCTTAGGAAGGATACATTAAGGTTTTTGCACGAATTGATGGAAATATGCAGGAAAGTGAACATGGTACTGTTATATATATAATGATTTATTCATCTCGGGAACTCCCTCTTCTAAGAAGCTTGCAATAGATAGTTTCTTTATGAAAGTTATTATAGTGAATTATTGATTTGTACAAGGTTGCTGAAGATGCCGATGCCTAATGTAGCTGTGAGTATACTTGACGGAGAAGAATTTTTGTCATGTTTGCCATGATAAGATCATCGTACGTGGTCGGCAGAAAGATACTTTTCAAGCTAAGATTGCACACCAAGAGGAAAAAATGTTGTCCTAAAAAATAAAAAATTCAAGCTGAGATTGCACACCATGTCACCGAAACTATAAATTAATGTTTGGCACACATTCCTATCTTGTGTAGAAACTACGAAGTTGCGACACTACCATGAAATTTTTTTTCTTATAGGATCTCTTAGTATGATAACACGGTGTGTTGATTGCATGTGTGAAAAGAAGAAGAAGAGGAATTGGTAATTAATGATTGGTAATGAGGAATTTAATTATTTGAGCCAAAGTGAGTTCAAGTAGCTCGTTATGTCAACGAGCTCTTGCTTAAATTGTTCAGTGAGATATGCCAATACAGCTCTGTCCAAGAAGACGACGGATGAAGGCGTGTATGTACCGATTGACCCTTGATCAATGAGCATATAATTTGCATTTAACCCAGCATATATTATTTTTGGTGAATTTATGACCGCTTATTATAGTACTTTCTCAATGAGTAAGGTGGTTTGTGTTAGGCACTAATAAGCAATTAAGTGGGGTGAATTGGCTTATCAAGAATATACGGATTAAAATCAATCTCATCGCGCTTCTACTCGCAAAGTGATCTAGCAATATGAACAACAGAGATTGAATAGTTCAGGGAAAGAGGCATCGAAAATGAGATTTATAGAGTTTCAACTTGGGAGTGCCTACTCCTTTCTTCCAACTCTAGCTGCCCAAATAAGCCAAATTTCTTTAATTATGTCAAGAGTACAAATAACACCTTGTTAGAAGTGTAGAACCTGACTTCTTTCTATAGTAACCAACTTATAGACTAAGTAACTATTGGACCCTCTGATGGTTGTTCTCACACTTTATACACACAACACGGCAGATCCTCTCCCCCAACCATAAACCACACCTACCTCTAAGTGTTTACAAAGAGTCACTCTCATACCTTGTCTCTCACCTAAAAAAACGTCCTCACTCCAAGTATAACCACTTCTCTTGTGTATTTATAAATGGTTTTGTCACTCTTGCTAACTTTTAAGAACAATTCTTAAATGGGTATTACAAGCTTAAAAAGAGACCGACTCAAAAACCTCTCAATAATGCCCCAATCCTCTTGCCTTTGCATCTCTCAACTATATAATTTCAGGCCGAGTTTTCTCCAACTTATGGAGCTTCAAATCCGAACATTTGTTGCAATTGGATAATCTATAAAAAAATCTCGGTGAAATTTTTCTTGACCGAAAGGGGTAGAACCTTGGTCCAATCTGGGTTGTCGATTGGATCTTCTATTATTACGTTATCTCATCAATCTATTGAGGGAATTAGTCCGTAGTTTTTTACATAAATGATCTCAAAATATCCTATTACTATGATTTAAACGTAAGCCTCTACAGACATAAATAAACTACCTAATGTTTGAAGTTAGTTTTGTTATCATCTAAATCTTGTCGAGCCCTCGCCCTGTCGCCGTCCCCCCTTCCCCCTCTCTCTTTCTCTAAGTAGGCTAGGGGCGAGGTAGCGATCTCAAAAGGCGGCTAGCCCCCAACCTCAGGCGACCCCGAATCTGGGGTTGCCAGAGGCTTAGGCGGCCCAGTAAAGCGGTCGTCATGATGCGGCCGCTGCTCAACTCATCACACCTCGAGGTTAACCATATTTAATAAGATGAGTCATATATAGATTAGTTGAGTTTCATAAAATGGGTTTGTGTTGTATGTAAGTCTAATAAAAAATGGTTTGTAAATTGGTTTGTCTTTAAACTATTTACAAACCATTTAGCTTATAAAGGTTATTAGTTGAGTCCATCCATTAAGGATATATCATCCTCTTTAAAGAGTTTTTAACATTTTTCTTTATTTTAATTTTCGATTTTAAATAATTTATTTTATATTCTTTTTTTCTTTTTTCTTTTTCTTTCTTTACTTCTTTCCCAATGAAATCCAGTGGTTGACCCTTGCTGAGGTTTAGAGCCACCACCCAATCGCACTGGCGAGCTTGATAGGGTGAGGTCCATGCCTTACCGGCTTGAGGTGAGCTTGATCTCGTTGAATTTGGTAAGGTCGGGCCTCGCAAGCGAGACTCAACTTGTCGAAATTGGGTGAGTTTGAGCCTTGACAGCTTGTGTCGAGGCTGGAACTCGCTTGTTGCTAGCCATGGCCATTGTGGCCGGTGACCAGGTAAAAAGGAGGAAAAAAAAAAAAAAAAAGAGAAAAAGGAAAAAAAAAGAAAAGAAAAAAAGAAAAAAGAAATAAAAATTCTATTTTTAAAAAAATAAAATAAAATAAAATAAAATAAAAATACTTAAAAGAGGTGCACATAAAATCAAATCAGATTTTCTATACTAAGCATAAAATGTTTTTTCAATTTATGAAATAAATTGAAAAAAAATATTATTATTTAAAAAAATACCACATTTTTTCATGAAATAAATGAAGTCTCAATTTAAAAAAAAAATTGCAAAATTAATCCATTAATTTTGTAATCATATCGGAGTGTTTTAACAATATAACTTTCTTTTAAATCATAAGAAATAATTTTTTCTAGATTTGGTTAAATATAGAAATGTTCTAACAATATGAGTGGGGTCAGGTATGAGTTGGATATAAGTAAATAATTTTACATTAGTGACAAATTCATCATAAACGAGTTAATCGATCAATTCGAGTCGCTTGATCCAAATTTGGTTTGATTCAATTCACAGAGGGGATGCCATGTAGAGGGAAAAACAGGCGGGCTCCTGGGCGTAGGGCTTCGCTGGTGGCGTGTGAGGCGGCCGAGTGGTGTGGTGTGGAGCCGCAAAGCCGCGAGGGATGAAGAGAGATGACAGAGAAGTGACAACGGCAGAAATGAAAGGAAAAAACAAAATAAAGAACGAAGAAGATGAACCTAAGAAAGGCCACAAAAAAAAAAAAAAAAAAAAAGAATTTTTTTTTTTTACATGAAAATGCCCACCTCATGACTTTGAAAGCTTGCTGCCAGCCAATATTTGGCCGACCGGTGTGCTCGACTCTATATTGAGACTATATTGGTTCTCAATATTTGGATCTCTATTTGAAATTGTCCCTAGAAAATATAATTCATCTATCTTGATTTAGTGAAGAGTTTCGTAAGCGATATCCAGATAGTATCGAGCGCCTGACCTATCCATTCCATATCCATTCCACTGGGGAAAATGGTTAGCTCTAGATTCCAAAATGACAAAGATTATGCGGCTGAGTATTACAAAACCAACAAAGGACAACTTTTCGCATGAATCTTACCGATATTTAGGCATCCAACATTGGGGGCCTCGTAGATATCTTAGAATTTGATGTTTCTCTTTTCATCATTTTCTTCAATATAATTCTTTAGCACGATCCTTCGTCGGGCTACCCATTATAAATTGACAAGTTCTTAAATCTTAAACTCGCCAAATAAAAAAATGTCTCGCATTCATTTCTTGGGCGTCGCCCTCCTTTTCCTTGTCGCCTTCCCGCCAGCTCACGCGGTGAAGTACCGAGTCGTCGATCGGACTGGCTACATAACCGGATGCAATCGGTTCCAGACCGAAATCGGGTCGTTCTACACTAGGCAGCTCACTCGAGCTTCATCTGGCTGACCTTCAATGAGACGATCGGCGAGAGGAAGGACCATGACCAAGTGACGCTGGTCATCCATCGCTTCCGTCCGGCCCAACCCACCCTAGTCTCAAGGACTCTAAAAGACACCATCTTGATCAACGCCGAGCACATCCAGAACTACCCTGGCGACGCAAGAATGGAGTTCTCGGGAATCTTGTTCCACGAGATGACCCACGTGTGGCAGCAGTACGGGAACGGGAAGGCCCCTGAAGGCCTGGTCAATTGCATCGCCGACTACACGAGACCCAGGGCCGGGTTGGCCCCTAAGAAATGGGCTCAAAGGGGCTCGGGTTTGCGCTGGGACGAGAGTTACGCCGTCACGGCCTATTTTCTCGACCATTGCAACGGCCTCAAGAATGGTTTCGTCGCTGAGCTCAACAGTTTGATAGAGGATGATTACAGCGATGAATTTTTCTCAGTGATGCTCGGCAAGACTGTTGATGAACTTTGGATGGACTATAAAACGGAGCTTGACTTACCGGTGGAGCTCTCGAAGGCTGACTAGATGATCAATCCCAAAGACCGCGTTTAAGCAATAAGTGCGTGCAACAAGAGCTTGTAGTATATGTTGTGCTCAAGTTGACAAGACGACTTAAAGGGTCAAATGGGACCGAGACATTTTCATGTTGATTGGTTTCATTTATGGAACATTTTAATATATATATACACACAGTTTGCAAGAGAGACCACGTGCATTCGACGGTTGTATTATGTAAAATAAAATTCGAACTGTTGGAAATGTCGTGCAGCAACCTTCAAGGAGCGAAACAGGCGGTGGTGACTCGAGCTTGGACCTGTTCGTGAGGAAGAACAAACTCCAATAATAGACTAAATTTTTGCTCGGCAACTCTGTTACCGTTCGTGAGTGACGAACAGAGAGAGATGAGAGACAATGAGAATGGCTGAAATGAAAGGGAAAATAATGGCAAGGAAAAGAAAGGAAAGGAAAAGAACCAAGAAGATGAACATAAGAAAGGAAAATGGAAGGAGAATGTTTTAGATGAAAATGCAACCGGTGATGACTAGAAAAGTTTGCCACCAGCCAAGATTTAGCTGGCAGATTAGCTCAAATTCCTATTTGATATTAACTTAGTTATTTCAGGACTTTATTTGAAACAAAGTGCACTTTGCACCCTTGTAGGTTATTATTAGAATTTATTTTACTTTTTTTTTATTCGGGATATCTTTCAAAGTGATTGTAATTGGTAAGTTATAAGTTATGGATATTATCAAAATAAATTTTTCACTTAACACGTAAACTAATGACAGAAAGGAGAACGAAGCTTTGGGAAAGTGTTTCACTGTATTCTATTCTGTATAACAATACAATGTACATTTATAATATAAGAAAGGAAGAGTAAAATAAGAAAAAAAGAATAAAATAGGAAAAGCAATATACATGAATATAATTTCCTATTTACTGTTCTAATCAAAAGATCTAATAGAATCATAATCGTCTCTAAGATCTTCCAACACTCCCCCTCAAGCTGGTGGCTTATATATGTCGAGGACACCTAGCTTGCCAAATAGAAACTTGTGTTGTCTTTGACATAACGGCTTAGTGAAAATATCTGCAGGTTGATTCACTATTCCAATGCCCTTTGTTACGAGGACTCCCTCTTTGATCTTGTTGCGAGTGAAGTGACAATCAACTTCTATGTGTTTTGTCCTCTCATGAAAAACCGGATTTGCTGCTAACTTAAGTGCAACATCATTATCACAGAACAATTCACTTGCTCCACTGACCTGTATTCCCAAATCCGAAAGAAGTCCTCGTATCTAGACTATTTCGCAGGTAGTTTTTGCCATGGCTCGATATTCTGATTTAGCTGATAACAATGATACGGTAGACTGCTTCTTTATCTTCCACGAGATCAACGACTTTCCCAATTTAACACAAAAACCGGTGATAGATCTCCTAGTCATCGGGCAGGTAGCATAATCAGTGTCACAATAAGCTGTCATCCCCATATCACATTCACGAGATAAAAATATACCGAGCCCTGGACATCCCTTCAAATATCTTACTACTTTTAAGGCTGCATTCATGTGTGACTCTTTTGGCATATGCATGAATTGGCTGAGTATCTGTACTGCATAACATATGTCAAGTCTTGTCATGGTAAGATATATCAGCTTTCCAACAAGTCGCTGATACCCTGACGGATCCATGAGTAACGGATCTTTGTTTGATGTAGAAGAATGAAGATCATACTCATGTGTCGTCAATTTGACATTCTGCTCAATAGGAATTACTGCTGGCCTGCATCCTGATAATCCAGCTTCGGAAACGATTTCCAAGACAAATTTCCTTTGACTGAGAGAAATTCCTTTATCAGTCCTGGCAATTTCAATGCCAAGAAAGTATTTGGGAGGTCCCAAATCCTTGATGTGAAAAGTGGAGTGCAAATATTCCTTAAATCTTGCAACATGGGAATCATTGTTTCCCATGACCAATATGTCATCAACATATATAAGCAAATAAATCGATGATTTTCCCACATTTCGTATGAATAAAGCATGATCATGCTTGGAATGTTGGAAACCTACATTGGTTAAAGCAGCAGTAAACTTGGCATACCACTGTCTAGATGCCTGTTTTAATCCATACAAGGATCTATGAAGACGACATACCCGATACTCCCCCTGTCTGCGTAATCCTTGAGGAAGATCCATGTAGATCTCTTCATCTAAATCACCATGAAGGAATGCATTATGGACGTCCATTTGATGCAAGGACCAATTGTGGATTGCTGCAACAAATAAAAAAGACCGCACGGTAACTTCCTTCGCAACTGGAGAGAATGTTTCATGATAATCGAAACCTTCTCTTTGAGTGAAGCCTTTGGCTACCAACCTAGCCTTGTAGCATTCTATGGAACCGTCAAATTTGAACTTGATTTTGTAAACCCATTTACATCCGATCGGTTTTCGATGCGGTGGTAAAGGAACAACATCCCATGTATGATTCTCCATGAGTGCTGTAAGTTCTGACTCCATTGCACGTCGCCACTTAGGATCTTTTGTTGCCTCGGTAAATGAAGATGGCTCATGTTCTTCAGAGATTCGACTGATACAAATCATACGTTCTCCTGATAACTGATTGAAGGAAACATAGGATGAAATAGGATACTATGTACCTGAAGAGTTTGCAGTTGAACAGATATAGTCTTTAGTCCACGTAGGTGGGCGAGTCTGTCTTCCAGAACGACGAGGTAGATCCACCATATTCTCAAAGGTCATGGATGATTCAGCAACCATTGTTGTTGTGTCTTCTGCTGAAGTAGATGAAGAGACTTCCTCTAATGAAGCTGGTAATTCCATCTCCGGATTTGAGAATTCTTGTGGTGCCGGTGCCATTGAGGTTGGAGGTGTCATAAGAAATCCATATGCTAATGAGAAATCTTCATCAGTCAAGAGAAATCGATTGTTGTCTGATGAATTGTCTTGTGATGAATGGTGCTTCTCTTTGAAAGGGAATGTGTCTTCATGAAAAATAACATACCTACTGATAAAGAAAGTCCCTGTAGAAAGCTCCATAACACGATAACCCTTCTGAAGAGAAGGGTATCCCATAAAAACACATCGTGTTGCACGGGGGCTCATTTTATCGCGAGGACCCACGGTCGTTGCATAACATAAACAACCAAAAACTCTAAGATGGCTATTATCTGGCTGTCTCTTGTAAAGCATCTCAAAAGGAGTTTTACCATGAAGAATTCGACTTGGCATGCGATTAATCAGATAGACAGCTGTGACCACACAATCTCCCCAAAATTCTTCAGGAACTGAGGCTTGATATTTAAGGGCATGAGCTACTTCTAAGAGATGTCTATGTTTTCTTTCTACAACTCCGTTTTGCTGTGGAGTATAAGTACAGGAACTCTCATGAAGGATCCCATGAGTAGACAACAAAGTTGCGCAATCAAAAGTAAAAAATTCTCGCCCATTATTTGTACGAATTCGATGTACAGATTTATTAAATTGATTCCTAATGAAGGAAAGGAAATTTGATAAATGAGTAAATGTCTGACTCTTGGATTGCATAAGATATAGCCAAGTGGCCCGACTATAGTCATCAACGATTGTAAGAAAGTAGTGAGATCCATCGCGATGAAAAATATGGTAGGGACCCCAGATATCCATGTGAAGCAATGAAAAAGGGTTTTTAACTCGCGATGTACTAACAGGGAAAGATGCTCGAGTTTGTTTAGCCAAAGGGCATATGGGGCATTTTGGATGGGGAAATCGAGCACTGTGACCCAATCGTTGATGCAAAAGGAGATTTTTATTATAACTAATTGCATTACAATAAATGCCTTCATTCAATAATTCTAAATCTCCTGGAGAATTGACCCAAAAATAAAGTCCTTGTGCCTCTTTACCCAAGCCCATCACTCTGCCAGTCGAAAGGTCCTGAAAGACACAATTTTTGGAATTGAATATGGCTTTGCAGGAATTGTCCATACATACTTTTGAGACAGAAATAAGATTAAACTCAAAATCTGGAATGTATAGGACATTTTTAAGGACAAAGTTTTGACCAAGATATACGGTGCCGATTTTGGTAACATTCATGATGTTTCCATTTGGAAGACGCACCGTAATAGGACACTGTGTGTTTTGATGGGCATGAGAAATTAGGTATTCATTACAGACTATGTGGTCACTGGCGCCTGAATCGATAATCCATGCATCAATAGATAATGAATTTGTTTCATGGGAAAAGGTACCTGAAAATCCTGTACCATTATCACCAGTCTTGAGCTGACTCAAAGCTTGTACAATATTTTCATATTGTTCTTGAGTGATAGTCTGCTGAGATGTTCCACCACTCCTCTGCGTAGAGACCTGATAGACTGCAGACTCTTTTTCCTTTTTATTACTGGGTTTCCCATGTAATTTCCAGCATGTATTGACAATGTGGTGTGGACGTTTGCAATATTCACAATATTTATTTTTAAACTTTGAATTTTGCCCATTGACCTTGCCTGCTGACGTGGCATTTCATGTGCTGTACGATGCTTTGTATACTGGTGCTGATGTGGCGAAATATCGACCGTCTGATTCAACCGGATAATTCATCAATCTGTAGCCGTCCTATCCACCGCGTCTCCCTCAATCGTCAGATCCAGCGAGACGATCCCAGCCATTCGCTGGGAAAAATTGATCCGTGCCGTTTGATCCAGCGCGTCTCCCTCGACCGTCAGATCCAGTGAACTTATCTAGACCGTCAGATCCAGTGAGACGATCCCAGCCGTCCATCCGTGAAGACCTAGGGTAATCTTCATCACTTCTCGCCGCCGCAGCTGCAAACCCCTTTCCTCTCAACTGTCCTGTGGCTCTGAGGCTTCCTCCGGTGCCGATGATGTTTTCGGTTGAGACGAAGCCCAAGGGAAACGTTGCGAAGCCCATTCCTTCAGTAATCCGACCATGTTTAGTCGTGGCGGCTCTCTGATTTTCCTCCTGCACGGCCAATTGGAAGATCCGGCCGAGAGGAGGTTGAGGATCCATCGCAAGAATTTGCAATCGAAAGGCGGTGCACGAGTCGTTTAAGGTAAGAAGAAATCTGGTGGCTTTCTCCTTCTCTCTCATCGCATAAAATTGTCGGAGAGTGGCTTTCGGCCCCTCCAACTTGTCTTCGGCTGCTTCAATTTCATTCCACAGAGACGATAGTCGATTGAAACAGGCGGTGACCGAGAGGTTCCCTTATTTTAGCTCGGTTAGGGTTTGTGTCAATGAGAAAAGCCTAGCCCTATCTGATTTCCCGTACATCTCCTGTATGTTATCCTAGTATTTCTTCGGATCTTCTGTCGGAGGAAGACCGGTGGCGACATCCGGTGCCAAGCAGTTTCCGATCCAGGTGCACACCAACTGATTGCAGCGCCACCAATGCCTCTGCAGTCGTTCATCCGTCGGGTAAGGTATGGTTCCGTCGATGAATTCTTCTTTAGTTTTAGTAACGAGTGCTTGCCGGAAATCGCGAGCCTAAGAGTGGTAGTTCGCCGGTCCGGTAAGTTGTTGGGTGATTAGGCTTAACTTCGACCCATCTGCCGGCGACGTGTGGAGCGGATCTCCGAGCTCCGGCCGGCCGCCGTTGAATGGAAACAAATATGGCAGTCCGTGTGAAACCGGGTAGGGTTCCATTCCTTGACCCAGCATGAAACTGGGTCCCGGTATGAATCTGGGTTTGTGACCCGCAGTCGTCTGACCCGACTCACCAGTCGGGTCGGTTCCATATGGATATTGGCCCCATTGTACAGGATACCATGGGGTTGGAGGCCAGTAAGTTGGCCCCGGAATCTGTACTGGAGCAAGGGCAAGGACGGAGACATTGGTCACCTGCTCTTCTCCAGTCGATCCGTCTCGATCAGAAGATGAAATTTGCTGATCCTGGGTTGATGAATCTTCTGCTGAGGGATTCATAACGTTCTTGTCCTTTGTCATGGTATTGAGAATGAATTCCTAATCGTTCTTTCAATTTGCTCCGCAGAAAGGAATGCAGTAGCAACAAATCAAAGAAAGAAACGATGGCAATTCAGAAGGTTGCGGAAGCTAGGGCAGGAAGCGAGGGCTCTGATACCATGACAGAAAGGAGAACGAAGCTTTGGGAAAGTGTTTCACTATATTCTATTCTGTATAACATTACAATGTACATTTATAATATAAGAAAGGAAGAGTAAAATAAGAAAAAAAGAATAAAATAGGAAAAGCAATATACATGAATATAATTTCCTATTTACTATTCTAATCAAAAGATCTAATAGAATCATAATCGTCTCTAAGATCTTCCAACAACTAATAATGTCCATATTGTAACCCACTGATCATATGATTTATTTGCCAAGGTTTGTCCAATCCGGGATGAAAGAAAACATGATAAATATTTATAATAATTATTTTCAGTACACTGCCTATGGAAACCCAAATTCCACAATCGGAAAACTGTATATGGAAATCTTGGTTTGCGTTGATATAGCTACCACAAAAAAGTTCATGACAAAACAAAAGATGAATTGCACATATATGGAAAATAATTTCTTTTTTGGAAGATTAGAAATTTTTTTGTTCGAGAGAATCATATTGGAACGACTATTGTCATTCATTTTTATACTACTTGCTCATTATGTTCTATCAATTTTTTTTATCCTCCGGCATGTTATTACCATTGCTCCACCATGTTTGGGAAGCGTACATAAATTATATTACAATTGCTCCACGATGTTATTACGATTTTTTTTGTTTGCTCTATTTTTTGTGAGACAGCGCACGTAGATATGAAAACTTTTCAAAAAATTAAGTATATTGTATTATCAACCTACTATTTGAATATTATTGTTTCTCGAAGTAATGAGTCTAGGTGTATCATTTATGAACGATTAAACTATTAGATGAATTTGTTTAAAAAAACCTATTTGATAAATTATATTTAGGGTTCTTTATGCGTTAGATTATTCTAGCCACATGGTATAAATGTATTTGATATCCATTTCTTTTACTCTACAATGCCAATTTAAGTGCCATTAGAAATTACATATTTTATGAAAAGTGAATTTGGAAGATAGTTTTCTATGGGGAAAAAGTAAATCACATACTATTACGTGATAGAGATAGAGATAGCATCAAATGTGAAAAAAGATTCATCGTAACACACTACATATTTTGTGAAATTATTGACTTTGTTATGATTATGTTGGAAATTTATGAATATATGATAACTAGAGTGACAGTTCATTTTATTTAACTATTCTTTTTTTTTCCGTTTTATATTTCGAGATGTCCATTTGTATTGATAATTTGAGCCCTTAATTAAACCTTTTTTATGAGTTAATTTATCATTTCAATGTATGAGTTAATCTTTTGGTAACTATATTAGCATCAAGTTTCCATTGTTGACGAAATCCGGATTCCACCGGCGGCAGACCGTGTATCTCATGTATCGAAAGTTGAGCAAGGACAACCCCTTTTTTGCTTAGAGTATGGGGTATTCTATTGTATTGTATTGAGCCTCTCGTCAATTTCTTATTGTCACCTCTCGGCTTTTGATTTCGGGGCTTCCCCTCTCTTCTTCTATAAATATTTATCATATAATCTTTCATTATTCCAGCAAAAGAGAATAGAAATTCTGAATCTACTAGCGATCTCTTTCTTCAAAATGCATAATTTGCTTTGGCGAATATTACTTTTATTTGGTTTTGCCAAAGCTTGGTCTAATTATTCTAGAGGAATGTTATACTACATATGTCTGTACAACATTCACCAAAGCGTGCCTTTTTTCCTTTTTTTGTTAATGATGAGAAAACTCAACTTATGATAGATATACACCAGACTTATAAAATACCCAATTGATCTTGTGATCAAGTTAAGGCGTGAACACGAACGTGGATAGGTTGCCCAAGCCAAACATGGCATTGATCACGCGTTATGGTATGATGAATTGTACCGATAGAGTTAGGAATCGAATAATTCGATTAAACTGGCTTCTAGAAAAAGAGAGATTGAAACTAGGGTTTGCTTGTGTGTGTTAAAGGCCAGCTAAATTTTCTTAAAGAAAAAAAAAATGAAAACCATCTTCAACTTTATTTCTCACATCAAATATATTTCTCACGTTTCAAAACCTTCAAATATCATCCACACTTTTACAATAGATTTTAAGTTGCTCTCACCCGCACATACTTTCCAAATTGCAATTTTATTTTCCAAACTACTCGTACGTCCATAAAATTCAATACCAATCCACACTCTCCAATCTCCTGCCATTCAAAAGGCTTGTGTCACGGTCCGTGAATCTTCCTGTACTCATGACACTTGTGAGAGGACTTGGGGTTATTGAGTGAAGAGTGAAGAGGTAGAGGGAACGAACACAACTGGTCCATGGGAGTGGCGTCAGGATGGCTGGTGCTAGGAGTTTTATGATAAAAGGATTATATTATTTAGGAGCTTTGAAGGTGGGGTTGGCCTCCCGTGTACAAACTAGTCGGGAGCTAATGCCGCTCTCCTGATGAGGCCATGGCAGGCTAAAACCAGTTGTTGAGCGTAATGAGATTTGGTATCTCACTCAATGGACTAGACGCCTGAGCAAAGCTAGGCATGGTATGATCTCATACAGAGAAGCTATTCACCGTATTGTTCCCTAGAACAGCTATAGAAGGAAGACGAGCCTAGCGAATTCCTCTCACCAGGCACCGCATGGGTCGTTCCGCGGTCAAAGAAACTGTCGGCCCGTGACACATGGTATCAAAGCAGGAATCCCTCCAGTAAGTGGGTGAGTCAGAGAATCGGACTCCTCGCTCCAGTGTGGGTTGAGCAGATAAGTACTAGTGGTACTGGTCCTACGAGGGCGGAAGAGTGAATCGCCGGGGCAAAAGGTGCTCGAACAAAGCGCAGCTCTTGAACAAACTTCTAGGATGACAATGGGGACACTAGGACAAGTCGGTTCCTCGCCGAGCTGATAATGAGTTGGAGAAGAACCAAATCCTTGCTAAATAGGGATAACATTCCTAGATCGATCGGTGAATTCGATGAAGAGGTCTACTACCATGTTTTCAACAAGGAAAGAACCTCCATTTGGCTGGTTGGGGTCAAGATGCTTAGTAGGCAAAAATGGTGCTGCCAAAAGATGCGGTTGGCGAAAAATGCCACACTTGCCAAAGAAAATGCAGGTGACTGAGAAGGGCCCGAACAGTTGAGATCAAAAGAGGCTACCAACGGAGCAAAACTTGTTTTGTTGGGCAAGTGTGACCATTCGATGTGAAATCCCAAAAGTCGCGCATCAATGGTTAAGAGACGCAAGGAAGTGACAAAATATATCACAACGAGGGCGTTGCAAAATTGAGTGGGGGAGAATGTCACGGTACATGAATTCTTCCGTACTCATGACACTTATGAGCGGTACTTGGGGTTATCAATTGAAGAGTGAAGAGGCAGAGGAGATGAACGCAACTAGTCCATGGGAGTGGCATCGGGACGGTTGATGCTAGGAGTTATAGGATAGAATGATTATATTACTTAGGAGCTCTGAAGGCGGGGTTAGCTTCCCGTGTACAAACTAGTCGGGAGCTGATGCTATTCTCCTGATGATGCCATAGCAAGCTGAAACCAGTTGTTGAGCCTAATGAAATCTGCTATCTCACTTGATGGACTAGACGCCCAAGCGAAGCTGGACATGGTACGAAGCTGGACATGGTACAATCTTGTACAGAGAAGCTATTCACCGTATTGTTTGTTGGAACAACTATAGAAGAAAGGCTGGCCTGGCGAATTCCGCTCCCCGGGCGCCGTATGGGTTGTTCTGCAGCCAAGGAAACTATCAGCCCGTGACACTTGCTTAGTAGGACACACCGACCACCACGTCTCTCCCTCTCCACTTATGAATCAATGTTGTCCCCTCATTTCAAGACAATGGCCGCTAGGGCCGGGCTGGGCGATAGATCTTGTGCAACTTGCTGGTATTTTGTGTAAGCTCGCAGTCTCTATTAAAACATGTGTTGAGTATGAACTCGAAAAAACAAAGTTTCCTAATTCAAGTAGGTTTCTTATTTTAAATAGGTTTTCTAATTGAATAGTTTTCCTAATTGGAGAAGGTTTCCTATTTTGGATCCAACTATTGTCTATATATAATAAGGAGATATTCTTTGTGAAGACTATCAAAGAGGAGCTTCTACTTGTGAATTGCACCCTAAAGATATAGAGTTGTTGAAGTGCCGTTTCGTTGAGTTTTTGATAGTGGGCTTTCTTTGTATAATTACACCAAGAGCTTTTATGAGTTGAAGTCGATTAAATTATTGTGCTAAGGATTTGTGTATATTCCTTCATGAGATTGAGAGATTATTTCGTCAGGAATTGTGGGGCTAAATATTGCATGAGTTATTGAGTGTACTTGGAGCTTGGGAAATACTGAGAGTGTTTGACGAACTCAAGTGTGTAATTTTCATTTTATAGCTTGATCTATAGTGTTGCTACTTTCTCCATAGATGTTGATCACCACGACTAAACCAGGTAAATCTGCTGATGAATTTATTCTCTTGTTTTGTCTATTTTATTATTTGATCACTCATTTTCTGCAACAATTGGTATTAGAGCCGAAGCGAATTGATAATGAGAGAAGAAGGAAAAATGAGAATCGATAGATTTGATGGGAATGATTTTGGTTTCTAGAAGATGCAAATTCAAACTTCTCTTTATCAAATGAAATTGCACTTGCCCTTGTCTAAAGAGAAGCAAGAGATGATAAAACAAGCTGATTGGGAATTGCTGGATAGACAAACTATAGGTGTTATTCAATTGATGTTGGCTCGTAACATCGCGTTTAATATCGTGATGGAGAAAACCACTACCGATTTGATGAAAGTCTTGTCGAATATGTGCGAAAAGCCCTCCGTGATCAATAAGGTCTATTTGATATGATGTTTGTTTAATTTGAAGATGAGCGAAGATGTGTTAGTTACATATCATATCAATGGATTCAATGTGAATTGTTAGTCAACTGAATTCAGTTGAGATTGACTTTGAAGATGAGGTTCGTGCTTTGATTTTGTTACCCATGTTGCGAATTTCCCCTTTTTCTTCATGAGATACTCACCACCTTTTATACTAATTCTATACGTCTCCATATATGGTAAGAAACTCTACTCCTCGATTCCCAAGATTTGAAACGCCTTCCTTGTGCATATTTGTCTCCTTTTGGATTTTTTTTTTTTTTTTGGAATGTTGTGATCAATTGTCCGACGTCTCTTTTTTTGCTTGCTCAAATGCTCCTCTTGGCATGGCTGAAAATGCTGGATTGATTGGTCTCTTTCTTTCCTTCACAATCTTTTCCTTCTCTGCTTCACTTATATTGCAGTGAGCGTGTCTAGATTCACTCATTGTTATTTATGATTTCACGGCTAGCATTATTTCTGTATTCCTTCCCTTAATTTCCCATCCTCTCACTCTTTCCAACGAGCTTTTCTTGGTTGTATTGCCTTGCACATGAACGTCCATTATTCAACTGAGTGAGTGTCAATTCTTTCCATATTGCTTGACAAGTCTCATTGATTCTTCTCTCACTATCTTCACGATTTCATTGCAACAGCCCAGACCTTCCATGAACACTTTGATTTCTTTCCTTTATTTTGTCTGTCTTCATCGATTTGTCTCTCAATTGCTACATTTTCTTTTCCTTTCGGCCATGAATCTCACTAATTGCGATTGCTTATTTCTTTTTGGCTGAGAATATCTCCCTCATTTCTTTTCCACATATGTAATCTGGCTTGATTAGGGAAGGAAAATTCTTCTAACATTGATGAATACGATTGACTTTTCTTCACCAAGTTCATGCGCTAATGAGATTTTAAACCCCTCGTTGCGAAGCCACATCGATTTAGGAAATGCAAATACTATGAGATATTGATATTTTTGTCCAGGAATTGAACTCAATCCCTAAATTTTCATGTCATAAATGGCTAGAAAAAATCAAAATTTAGGTGTCAACAATTCTCATTACTTGATAGTTGGAATACTAAAGTTAGTAATTCCTCTAGGTCAACAAGCTTGACATTTGATGGGATTTAAGATTTAATTCTGAGTTAGGACATTCATAGAAGAGAATATGGTGAACTTGTATCTACTGCTTTAATAGGTGAAAATAGAGGAAGAATTAGTACACATGTTAGTATGAGTAGTATAAATATAAATAGATGTAGTCAATCTAGGACTGGTGGTGTTATTTACTAAACCTGTGGTAAGAGGGGACATCTTAGAAGAAATTGTTTTAAGCTGAAAAATGAAAAGGGTAAGGGAAAAATAGTTAATTTTGTAAATGATGTTGTAACAGTAGTTGATGGTAATTCAGATAATGCTAATTTTATCTTATCTGTCACTAATAATTCATCTTTTGATGGATATATATTATGGTTGTTCTTTTCATATTATACCAAATGAAAACTGGTTTACTACTTATCAATGCATGGATATTAGTAAAATATAGTTTGGGAACATCGCTAAATGGGATGTTGTAGGTTTTGGCAATATTAGAATCAAAATGCGTGATGGTATTATGAGAACATTGATTGGAGTAAGATATGTTTCAGAGATAAAGAACAACTTGATTTTCTTGAGTACCTTGGATGCAGTCGGGTATGGATATATTTCAGAATGTGAAATGCATAATGGCTTATATGAGTTTCAAGGTGAGATAGTGAAAAATTTCAGCGTGAAGATGTCAGATGCATATGCTCGAGAGTCTAAATTATGACATATGCATTTAAGGCATATTAGCGAGAAAAACCTGAAGGTTTTAAGTGAAAGAAATCTATCATGTGATTATATTGCTAATGAACTGAATGTATGCAAGTGATGTGATTCAGATAAAAAATGAAAAGTGCAATTCAGTACGACTACCAAAGAAACCATAGAAAATGCAGAGTTAATTCACCTGAACGTTCTTAGATTGTCGCAATTTCTTTTGAAGAAGAGTGCTAGATTTATGTTAATAATTATTGATGACTACTTGACGAAGACGCGGGTATTTATGCCTAAGCACAAGTTTGATTTTATTGTCAAGATCATATAGGGCCAGTTTGGTTCGGCTTTTAGGGAATGCATTTGCAAAAATGCAAATACCTTTGGATGAAGGGGGTTTTCCAAAATGCAAATAATGTTTGGTAAAATTTGCATTGAGAAACAACTTTGCCCAAAATACTGTTTGGTAAAATTTGCATTTGTAAATGACTTTTATTAAATTAAATAAACAAAAAATATTTGTATTTTATTTTTTTTGAAGTCCGACTACTGGACCGCTGGATCTGGTGATCGAACCACCGAATTTGGCGAATGGATGGCTAGATCTAGCCCCTAAACGATCGCCAGGGTCGGGCAACCCTAGGTGATGGCTGCCTGGATAGCGTGACCCCAGGTGGCCGTCACCTAGGTCACATGACCTCAAGTGGCCGTCGCCTGGGGTCGCTCGACCTCAGCGACTGTCACTTGAGGTCCGGCGATCGTCGGGCAACGGTCACCGGGGTTGGGTGACCCTCAGGTGGCGGTCGTTGGCGCGTCGCCGTGTGTGCGAAAAATTGCTTCGCGCGACCCGAGGCATCACCCGAGGTCCGGCGACGATCGCGAGGTCGGGCAACCCTCAGCAACGGTCGCCGACGGGTTGTCGGCGAGTGCGACTGCCGGCTTAGCGTGACCCGGGCATCACCCGAGGTTTGGTGACGGTTGCCAGGGTCGGGCGACCCTCAGCCGACGGTAGCCGGCACGCGCAACCCTTGGCTGACGGTAATCGGCCTTGAATCGGCTTCTCCACCAGAGAAGATGAACAGTGATGAACAGTAACCGGAACTTGCATTCTGAAAATGCAAGTTCCCAAAGGTCCTCTAGACCTGCTTTGGACTAAGGGCCCTTAGAGTCATTTGGAAATGTAATTGCATCTTGCCAAAGTCACCCAAAAATTTGAACCAAACGCGTTTGCATTTGGCCAAGAGACTTAAGAGTCCCAAAGCCCATTCCCAAAGCCGAACCAAATAGGGCCATAGTTGAGAGCTTTGATTGAAAATGAGACTGGTAAAACAATTAGGCATGTGCGGATTGATAGTAGTATGGAGTTTTGCTCGAAACTGTTAAATGAATTCTACATGAAGGCATAATGAAACTTGCACTAATGCCAATGAACCACAACATGTTGTGGAATTGATGAACAAATGTTATTAGAGATAACTCATAAAATACTCTTTAGTGCTGGTATGGCTAGGAAATTCCTAGCGGATGTGCTTAGTATGGTGAGCTACCTAATAAATAGATCCCTATCGATTGCAATTGAATGTCGCACTCTCGGAGAACTGTAGTCTAGTAACGTTACTAATTATTCTATTCTTAGAATATTTGGTTGCCCATGTTATGTTTGAGTTAATGATGGTAGGCTCAATAAGAGGGCACAAAAGTGCATGTTCCTAGGCTATGCACAAGGTGAGCATGACTATCGATAGTGGTGCACATAATTAAATTCACCTATTATCAGCAAAGAAGTTACGTTTGATGAGTTTCCAATATTTCTAGCTAAGAGAGATTTTAGTAGTATCATGAGTATCTAAACGGTGTTCAACTCGAGGTGGAGTTGCAACTAGAAATTCATAAGGTAGTGAGTACTAATGTAGTAGTCGACATGAATAGTGTTAGTAGCGAGGTGGAGCCTGTAGAGATAAGAGTTGTTGTAACTGCTACTATTGACAAGGTACATGTTTGATTTCCTAACAAGTATGAATGTAACAATGGTTTTGTTTTATCTATGGTTAAGGAGGTTGTGTCAGAAAATTCATGCGAAGCAATTAAAAATGAATGTAGAGTTGGTGTTCTGATGAGGTCTACGGTTGTGGCGAAGTATAAGCAAGTCTTGGACTTGGAAAATATCTATGGTAGTTGAGTTCGTTAGGGGCTATAGGAGAGTAGTGATAGAATTCGAATTTTTAGCGAAGCGATTGTAACTTGACTCAAACATCGAGCCATGGTGGAGATTGCTAAAATATGTTTCGAGTTTGAGCTTAAAAGAGGAAAGTTTCCTAATTCAAGTAGGTTTCCAATTTTGAATAGGTTTCCTATTTGGAGAATGTTTCCTATTTTATGATCCAATTCTTGTCTATATATAATAAGTGGATGTTCTTCGTGAAGACTATCAAAAAAGAGCTTCTACTTGTGAATTGCACCTTGAAGTTATCCATAGGTCATTGAAGTACCGTTTTATCGAGTGCTTGATGGTAGACTTTCTTCATGTAATTATACCAAGAGCTTTTATGTGTTGAAGCCACTTAAATACTTGAGGTAAAAATTTGTGCATAATTCTTTCATGAGATTGAGAGATCATTTCATGAGAAATTGCAGGACCAAACACTGGATGAGTTATTAGATATAATTGAGATTTAGGAAACACTGAGGGTGTTTGAGTAATTTAAGTGTGTAATTTCCATTGTTTCACTTGATCTATAGTAGAATTTGTTGTTGCTCTCCTCGTGGATGTAGGTCACTATGATCAAACCACGTTAATCTGTTGTCTGATTTATTTTCTTATTCTGTCTATTTCATTATTTGATTATTTGCTTTCTGCAATAGTCCCCAAGCTCACATGGCCTTGAAGACCATGAGCTATGAGCATAGGCCTTGCTTGTGTGGCATCTATGTCATGAGCTTGAATGATCTCATCACAAGCAAATAGAAGGATGCAAGGGGAGTTCATGGGCAGTGAGCAAGGATGATAATGTAGGCATCAGTGTCAGGGTTGAGTCGTGGCTTCGAGCAATGACTTGATGTTGCGGGGGTATCTCGATTGGTGGTGTTTTGCCATTAGGGGTAAGGAGAGAGAGAGAAAGTGCTAGGGAAGAGCATGGGAGAGGGGTTTGTGTATAGAATCTTGATGTATATGAGAGCAAATGAGTCTTCTTAGGTTGGAGAGATGCAAAATGTGGATTTTCAAAGTAAAGAGTGTATTTGATATGGAGAGCAAAGCTGAGAACAATTTTTGATATTATCACTTTTATAAACAATAGGCCAAAATGGATTAGGCGTGCATTTGAACTTGGAAGCAGGAGAGGTTTGGGATAGTGTTGTGCACCCGGTATCTAGCACTTTCTCTCATCCGGGGATCCTATCCTACGCTTTATGAGAATTAATGTGCAAATCTTTAGAACCCTTACCCTTTCCCTTACTGTCTCCACTCCTCTATCTCCAGCTCTAGCTTCGCCACCCGTATCCTTGTCGTTGCGCCTCCACGCTTGCTTCTCGTATTTGCTCCTTGCTAATCATTAGGCTTGTCAAAATGGGTTATAGAAGCATTTCTTAACCCATATTTGATGGGATGAGTTGTTATATGAATTGATTATGTTTAGTAGATGAGTCATAAATGGTTTAGAATAGTAAAACAAAAATTAATGAGTGTTAAATGGGTTTACAACTTATTTAAACTTAATCAATCTTTATGACTTTCTTTTCACTCTTTCTCTTGTCCTCACTCGATCTCGTGTTGGCTCACTCTATGCTCATTAGATTTATATTGCATAGATATAGGTCAACTTAGATCAGTCAATTTTTGATTTGATCCAAACTTGACCCAACTACTAATCATCCTTCTCGACGTCGTCTCACCACAGCACCGAGGTGCAGCTGCCGGTCCCTTGTGGCCACCCATCACTCTCAATCGAGAAAAGAACAAAGGAGATATGGGAAGAAAGAAAGGAAACGAGGAAATGAAAAAGAGAAAAACAAATAAAGCGGAGCAAAGACAGATGAGACACCTGACTCTTGAATTTGATAGATTGAACCAGTCAAAAGGAATAAATTGCAGAAGAACTCGCTCATTGAAATTTCTAAGCTACGGTTGCCAAACGTTTTGATATTCTGTGGATATGCTCACGAACTTGTCGACGAGAGACAATTCAAACCAGGATTTCTTCCGCACGTCTCATCAGCGATCACGCATCTCTTGTGGGGTAGGTCGCGATAGTCCCCCTTACGACCGGGCACAAAGACTTCCTTGTCCGACATGCGAGAAAACAGTTTACGAGACAGGAAACTTCTCGTGTATAAAGTCTTTTACCAAAAAAACTTCTCGTGTATAAAGTTCTAAAGGAGCATCCACAATATGAGCAAGAGAACCCCCTAGCACAAGACAATCAAAACAATGGCTTTTTCATCCTATTTCATGCTCTCTTCTGTCCTGATCGTTGCATCGCTAAATAAAATCTGGGCCGTCGAGTACACTGTCTCAAACGCAGTCCCAAACACTGAAGGTGGTGCGATCTTCGCAGATCGGATTGGAGATGCATATGCCCGGCAGACAATGATGGCAGCCACCGACTTCATATGGCAGGTCTTCCAGCAAGCGACTGCAGCTGACCGGAAAGACGTGCCTCGTGTGAGCTTGATCATCGATAACTTATATGACATTGCAGCCACAGCAGGCAGTGAAATCCATTTCAGTGCTAACTATCTCAGCAAAAAACAAGGTAAAGAGTGATGAGATAAAGAGAAACAAATTCAAAAGATTCAAAGGTTTTTTTATGTTTGACTATTTACATGTAGTTGTCTAACTTTTCTCTCCTCATTTTCTTTTGGTTAAAGAAAGCTAACGATATCGACAATTACGTTGTTTAAGTGCTACCAATGTCCGATTGTAGAATTCATTCTATTATAACGATTTCTGACATCTAGATAACGTTAATTAAGAATATTAGTTTCTTCATTGTCGGTGCGCAGAACTAAAGTACTTTAGCCTCTCTCTATATAGGAGATGAAACGAAATTTTGTTAAAATACAGGTGATAAGGGAGAGTTCACCGGTGTGATGTACCACGAGATGACGCACGTGTGGCAGTGGGACGGAAGAGGGAACCCGAGCGCTGGAAAAGTAATCGAGGGAGTTGCCGATTTCGTGAGGCTGAGGGCGAATCTCGCGCCAGCGACGTGGCCGAGGCGGGGGAGCGGGGACAGTTGGGGCGAGAGCTCCGCCGTGACGGCCTATTTCCTGGATTACTGCGAGAGTCAGAGGAACGGGTTCGTGGCGGAGCTGAACAGGAAGATGAGAGATGGCTATAGCGACGACTTCTTCATGCAGTTGCTGGGAAGGTCGGCTGATCAGCTGTTCAGCGAGTACAAGGCCCGGTATGGAGGGGGGACTAAGTAGAGATATGCTGCTGTTTCCACAGCTTTGTTCTATGAACTATCCATGAGAATAAAAACCTTGATAGGTCAAATAAATCATGAATTTGAGTGATAAATTAAGGATAACGCTCGTTCCGTCTCCAGGCTTTTTTGGTGAATTTTTCAGGCATATCGTCTTTCACGCACTTGCCTAAGCTCTTTTTCTCGTATCGGGAATGGTCTATCCCTTAGTTCCTCTCAATCTATGTTTCTTAGATTGGACTTGGATAAATGACACGTGCATTTTTTCGATACAGAAATTCATCCGAGTGGGTATAGATATCACAGACTTGGTGATGCAGACTGAGTTAGATAAGAGATAAACACACTGATGAGTGTGCTGCTCCTGGACTATAACCATAAGCTTATCATTTCCATTTATGAAAATTATATTAATCACACTATAACGAGTCCTATTAAATTGGTTTTCATAAGTCCACAGAAACTGAATGAACGCGATGATAAGACGTGAGGAACTGTTCAAATGTCGTCTTTAACAGGGAATGGTCTCTGAAAGCTTCCCAACCAGAATACGGTGAGTAGTCGACAGCTACAATTCATCAAATCACGGGTGGCTGCTCGTGGCCTCCGTGTCTCCTACGACATATTCTCAAGGAAATGGGACAGACGTTGAGCTTTTTCAACATTTCAATCACGCCCTTATAATCTCCTGGCTTGAAAAGCTCCTCACAATTCCAAGATTAGGGCTAACGTGTGCTTTAATATCACGTGCTAGACGTTAACATGTTAATGTGTAACTTACCAATAAGAGATTAGTGAGAGAGAGTTCCCTTCGAATTTAGATTGACCGAGACATAGTCCCTAAATTTTAATCCAATCTGATGGCTCGCTTTATTTCTCACCAACAGCATAGGTGCGCCGTATTCATTTCGAGCAGCCTCATTCGCAACTTCTGACGTCGTGTCGCATGAGTTTGGGCTTCTTACCTGAACTAATTACAACCTTTCCAACATTTCTCACTCCACTCGGATTAAAGAGAAATTAAAAGCCAAGCACAGACACATTTTATACCTGAAACCACGTGGATATCACATGGGGTCCATATGAAGTAAGGGTTAAGATATATTAGCTCACATATATCATATGCATCCAAGGAAATATCTCTAACATGGGGTGTTAGAGCAATTTCGAAATTTGCCCATTCAGTGCCGGCTATGCCACATTAGTCTGCTAGCCTTTATATAAATAATATTCGGTCAAAATTAGCCACAATGACTGAATTGACTTTAGGTCAAAAAGTTTATGACTAAATAAAAGATTTATGACTAAATTGGCACTAATGCAATGTCTAACATTTTTCTACCCATCATCCACCGCTCATTTATCGACACCCAGATCTTTGGAGTGTCAAAACTTGACACAAAAGGACACTTAATTGCCAAAATCAAAGCAAAATGGATTATTTAATTGCCACCGTCGAGAAAATTCAGCTAAAACACTGATGTGTCAATTTTCCGACGAGTTGCACGTAAAACGCTGTTGTTTTGCATGATGATGTGGCTAAATAGTGTCAAAACGACATCATTTTGGTATAATTCAAATTTTAATATAATAATTAATTAAATTAATTTTTTTTAAAAAATTAATTAATTGGGGGGGGGGGAGGAGGAGGAGGCTGACAGCTAGTGACTGAGGGCTCAGCTCTCGTTACTGCCGCCTCCCCTTTGCCATCGGGAAGGTGGGGGAGTGTCGGCCAGGGCTGCCGAGCTCTAGCCGAGGGCCGACGGCCCCAGCTGATCGGTGGCGAGGGCCTACGTGCCCATGCCCAGATCTGGGGTGAAGGTCGCGGCCCTCACCTAGCTGACCCAAGGGCCGCCGCCCGTTGGGGGGTCGCCCTAGCGGGCCCCCATTCTGGGCTCGACGGCCCCAATCGACACTCTCCCCCTTATCAACGACGGAGGGGGGGCGGCGGCAAGCTGAGGGTAGGGAGAAAGGGAGACTGCATATCGGGTCAGGTGCGAGGCTTAGCCGAGTAGGGTTCCGATCAGTTTGGGCGGGATGTTTGTGGGCCGGCTTGGTCTAGGTTTTAGGTTTAATTTGGTGCATGGACTACGGGCCGGGGTTCTTTTTATTAAAAAATGTAATTGAACCGAGCCCACTCGCTGAGCTCAGTCTAGCTACTTGCGCCCGGACTAGAAGGGCCTGAGCTGGCTTCAACTCGGGTCCAATGCGAAGATCCGACCTTGTTCCCTTTTTATAATTTAATAATATGTTATTTTTATAATAAAAATAAAAAATCAGAAAAATAAAAAATGTTTTATAATTCCAGAAAAATCAGAAAATCCCAGAAATAACTTTTATCTTCCAAAAAAAAATAAAAAAATAAAAATGGTCTTTTGAGTTTTTTTTAAAAAAAATGTGTGAAAATGCATAAAAAAAATCATGTTTAAATTCTTCTAAGCAAATATCAATTTATTCCAATTGCATCATTATGATGCATGGATTTCTATTCCTTATAATGCATGGAAATCCATATTCCCGTAAAGAATAAAATCCTAAAACTCATTATTAGTATAAAATGATGTATAAATGTTTTACTTGATGTCTAAACAAAGTTAGGTGTCGGAAAGACATTAGTGATTAATTAATATAATCAAGTCTCTGATCATAGTTTCTTTTCTGATCGCATAAAAATGAGATATTTCTCATAATATTTTACTTGGATTTCTAATTAACTCGTCCCAAATTGATTAATGACTAATCCTATTTAAAATTGACTTGCAAGTTAAAAAGTCGAATCATAAGTCATGAATTGGTGGCTTGGGAGAGTCCGGGTTAAGCCTAACACTTGGTGAGCCATCAGCATCCACGTGCCCTGCATGTAAAAGGGTGTCGAAAGGGAGGTCGCAATAGTGAGACCTGCATCCTAAGGTCATCCCCACGAAAGGCTATAATTCAACGGATAGAAACTAACAAGAGTGAAAAAATATTAAGACAAATATAATCTACAAAGTGTGGCGGAGCACACAACACAACGCATGGAATCGCTAGCTCCATATGTTCAAAAATCAACAAGTGAGTTGGTACGGCAATAACCGCCCTACTTAGGAGGAAGCAAGTTATTTACCTGATTACTCCCGAAAACTAAGTTGTTTATTTAGTCACCTTCCATTAAGACAAAGATTCGAATGAAGCTTGACTTCATGACCATAATGCCATCTGGCAGGTCAAACAGCAAAAAGCAGGTTTGACCTTTCTTTATGCCGGTGGAAGATTGACATGAGGAGGTGAACTAACTAAAGAACCAATCAAGACATCAACTTCTAATTCTTTCCCAACCGTGCCCAACGGCAAGTCACCAACTTATCATCACAACCCTAATTCTACCCGACATTTCTTGCTATATAAACTCGAATCCCCTTCCTCTCAGCTCATCAATTTCAAGTCCTTGAGCTTATCACAACATAACATCTATTGCCCACTTTACCAATATGGCTCCTTCCTCAAAAAGCTTTGTCCTCTTCATTGCCGTAATTTTCTCTAGCATGAATATGAGCTTCGGAGCTCGTCATCTGCTACAAGCAACCATTCCATCCATACCAACTCTTCCCACCATACCAACTATACCAAAACCAGGGTCTCTGCCTCCTTTGCCTGCCATGCCAACATTGCCCAAAGTCACCATGCCGCCCATGCCCACCATCCCAACGACCCTACCTCAACCCACATTGCCAACGCTGCCTGCAACCCAGCCAACATTGCCCAAGACTACTTTGCCTCCACTTCCGAGCTTGCCAACCATGCCGACCAGCTTGCCGCCGATGCCAAGCATCCCTACTTCTCTCCCTAAAGTCCCCTCTATTCCTTTCCTCACCCCACCTCCAGCCACAAGCCCCTGAAGATTTTAGTACCATTGATCCATTGTTTGTCTCAGCGTGTCTTTCTTTAATTAGAATTTATTAGAAAGTTTGTTTATTATGAGATGTCTCTTGGGATTCTGTTTGTTTATGTTTGTTGCCATGTATCTTCGTACCTCTATGATATGTATTGATCACACATTACTTTGCTTACATTTTATCATGTTCTTTTCGTTGTTGCAGCAGCTCATTATCATGTTCAGTATATGCAATTGATCTAATTTCAATTGAAAACACAAGCAGTCCATAATTGTAAATTACAGACAAATCTCTTTAAGCGACAAGTTCATGAATTGTATTCATTAGGAAAAAAGATTCAGATAGAAGTGCACTTTGAATGTCGTTCCAGACAAAAAAATTGTTTGGAGTCTCAAAATTGACTGTCGCGACGTGCTTCTAAAATGAGAACTTGGCACGTCAATATGATTGCCGAACATTAGCTCCCAGTCCAGTTTCGAGCTCTCCTGAAGGTCAAAATATCGACTACCCTAAAAGGGTGTCAAGGCGTTCTTGATTCAACATATGTGATTCTAGAATGCCATGTTTGCCGCAACAAAGAACCCGTCTGCATAAATGGCACAAGCTAGAACTATCTCCTTAATGGCTCTTATGAATCCTACACAAAAAGCTAAGATCGGAAGTTTCTCAAGAAAAGTTCCACATAATCATAAGACAATTGTTTTCCACGACAAACTTCTAATGTGAATGAATCAGTAAATTGCATGAACAAAATTATGTAGTTACGAGAACCGGTAGAATAGAAATTTTTTCTTTTCTCATACCATGTTTACTTCAACATATATAAAAAGTAAAAAAGAAATACAAAGAGGACAGTACGAAAAGCAAACAAATAAAAGCGATCTTATAAATTATTTACCTTGTCCAGCCATTTGCCTGGACTGCATTATAGTAGGCTTAATATGGCTAAGACCCAGCTTCCTTGCACAGTTGTCGTGGTTCTTGCTGTTGTGCTCCTACTCATTGTCATCTAAATCTTGATCACAATCCACAAATGATTGCTTGAGTTATCCTCATCACCCGAATGGGCAGAGCCGCTTTCCTTGCTTGGATCATCATCTCCAAACCTGTCTTGCTCTCTACAGCAATCCCTTTCACACCGATAGCCATTGCAACCTGTTTTTGCTCTCTACCTCCGTCCCTCTCATCACTAAAACTTGATCCAGCTCCTCTAGTCTTCACACCATTGGTCCCAATCAACCATCCGTTAGAAGTCTCTGTTGACACCTAAAATTTTAATTAGGTTGTTAATTTGGCTTTAGTTTCTTTATTTCTTTTATATTTCCTTTTTCGGATAATAAGCAAAACAAATAATAAAAACAACAAAAAAAATCAGTAAAAACAAGAAAAAACAAAAAAATTTGCAGCTGTTGGGGCTGGGCCTTCAAGCCCAGCCCCTCCCTTCTCTCTCTCTCTCACGCAGGCCCTCATGGTCCGGCCCGGACGACCTAACCCTTCCCCCTCTTTCTTCCTTCTTCTCCCTTCTTCCCCCTATGCCTCTGCAACTCACGCGCTCAAAGACAACCTATAGCCGAGGAGGGTAGGCCGACGTCGGCCGGAGATGACGGATCTCAGGCGCCATTAATGGCTGCCTTCAATGCCGAGCACGCTTTGTTGGAGGAGCGAGGATGGGACGCCGGTTCGGCCGCGGCCATCCGTTCGGCGTGCGAAGACCGGCGGTCGAATCCCCGTCAACCGGCCGACCCCTCGCCTATAAATAGCGAGGCACCATCTCCGTCGAAGAACACGGCAAACTTGGAGATCTTCCCTTGAGAGACTTCAGGGAGAATCAACGAGCGAGCACGCGAGAGATGGGGTCGCGAAGCTCGAACGACCTCCCTCCGAGAGACTTCAAGGGAGGTCGGCGGCGAGCGAGCCCGAGGAAGGTAGATCTGAGCGCCTGGATCTGTGAAATAAGGGCTGAACGAGGTCAGCCGGAGGAGGGAGGGCCAGATCTGGGAAGCCAGAAGCTCTCCGCCACCTGCGACTGGAGTTCTTGCTGCTATTGTTCCCCCCCCGAAGCGGTTGCTGTGACCGATCCGCTAACACCACACCGGATCCGAGCGTCAAGAAGCTGCCGCCGCCCCCGTCGTCGACGGCCCACCGAACCAACCACCCGACGCCGCATCCCCGTTGCGGTGAGCTAGGGTTGCTCGCCCTTTTTTTCCCGTCTCGTGTGTGTTGGGGTCGTCGGGCCGAGATTCGCAGCCATCGGCTTCACGCGAGTTCCGGCCCCCAACCGTTCGTAACCTGCCTCCCCCATTGTCGCTTGCTCGGAGCTCCGTCGCGATCCCGAGCCCGAAGCGCCCGCATCTTGCCTTCCTCAACTGGTGCCCGCTAGGTGTTTGATGGAAATCCCAGGTGAACACCGGATCTGCAGTGACTGGTGGTGACGGGTGGACGACGGGATCGGCTACAACGACCGACGGGATGAAGGTCAAGGCGGTGCGGTGGAGGCCCGAGCTCGAGCCGAGACGGGCTCGGTCGCCTTTGCCGCGGATCGTCAGATCTCGAAGGCTCCAAAACCGGGTCGCGAAGTCGGAGCCGGGTCGGGCGTGGATCGATTCGGGTAGGGTTTCCACGATTTTTGGGGCGGCGGGAATCCGAGTCGAAGTCGGGCGGATTCGGGTTGGCGTCCGGGTAGGGTTTCCGGGTCGGGCTTGCACGCGTGGGCTGGGTTGTGCTAGAATTGTTGTGAAATGGGCCAAAAAAAAATAGGTTTGGGCTTTTACACTTAAAAAAGGAAAAAGAGGCAAAAAATCCGAGTCGGGCCCGCGTCCTCATTCGAATCGCCGGCCCGGGTCGGACCCAGCCCGCGAATCCGGCCGGTCGGCTTTTCTTCTTTTAAGTTTTATTTTGAATAATATTTTAATAAATAATTAATAACTAATTTATTTTCAAAAAAATATTAAAAATGTTTTAATTTCCAGAAAATCGAAAAACATTTTAAAAAATGTTTTATTTTCCAAAAAAATCGAGAAAAATCAAAAAATAATTTATTTTCCAAAAATATTAAAAAATATTGGAAAAAATATTTTATTTTCCGAAAAATCAAAAAAATCAAAAATGTTTCATATTTTCCAAAAAATGTCAAAAATCCAAAAAAAGGCCAAAAATTCATGAAAAAGCCACGAAAATTCAGAAAAAGCCAAAAAGACTTGTATTTTTCCAAAAAAACCAAAAAATTCCAAAAAATCCCTTTTGTGTCCAAAAAAATTAGAAAATGACTCAAAAAATATTTTTCTCCCAAAATGCATGGAAAATCCCTCTAACATCCAAAAAAAAACCTCAGGGTTTAAACAAGATTAGGTACCGAAAGGGCATTAGTGATTAACTAGTGTAATCAAGTCCCCGATCCTAATTTCTCTGGTTGCGCAGGAGTGAGTATTTCTCCCGATACTTGCTTGGGTTTCTAATTGACCCACCCCAAACCGATTAGTGGGGACTCCATTTTAAAAATTGATTTACAGGTTAAAAGAAAAAAAACTTAGACTATTAAAGTCGTGAATTGGTGGACTTGGGAGAGTCCGGGTATAACTAATTTCAGCCGAGCCATTAGCCTCCTTAGGCACTCGTACCCGACTGCGGGCGCCGGAAAAAAAGAGGTCGCGACAGTCTCAAGCCAAAACTTGACAATGTCAACAAAAGAACCAAAGAAAAAGATGGAACCAAAAATGTACACCCTTCCATTCATCTCGTTGATGTCAGGGATATTCAAAGTAACGAAGTTGTTGCGTTCCCTGTTTGGATCAATCTGCGAAACCTATTTTTCCTTTTGCCATGGAGATAATATCAATGGTTGTTTTCAGTAACACGACCTAAAACTTAAATAACAACCAAATTGATTCAGAAAACTTAATAGTGAAGTCATATTGCAAAACCTATTATTTTGGTTGGATCAATCTGCAAAACCTATTTTTTCTTTTGCACATGGAGATAATAACAATGGCTGTTTTCAGTAACACAACGTGAAACTTAAATAACAACCAAATTGCACTGTAGATCCAAACATGTTGCGGACATACACCGAGGTATCCTCTTCGTTAGATTGTCTTCTTCTTCTTCTGTTCTATGTATCCCTTGCAGTGCCCTCAGAGAAACAGAAATAGTTACAATATACATCGGATTTGGAACCTGGATCCAAGATCAGGTTGTTTAATCGGAGACCTGTTCCAATTTTCAAAATTTTAAAATTAGTGCTCACAGGACACAGGCTGAAGTCCTACCTTGAAGGTGCTAATGGTCGATACGACATATTCTTGAGCTTTAATGGCTCAAATATCCTAAGCGAATTCACCGATCACCTCTATCATAGGCTAGATACTGTAGGAATCTGCGTGTTCAGGAACCATGACAACATCCCAATTGACGAGGAATTTAGTCCAATGCTTCTTGATGCCATCACATGTTCTAAGATTTCAATTCCCATCATCTCCCGATGTTATGTTTTGAGCAAATGGTGCCTCTGCGAGCTCGTTCATATCATGAACTGCAAGAAGAGCAAGTCACATATAGTTCTGCCCATTTTTTACAAAGTGGACCCATCAAATGTGTGGCATCTTCAAAGAAGTTTTGGGGAGACCTTCCATTCATGTGAGCATCGTTTTGATGAGATAGATATCAAGGAAGGACAACAAGCACTCAAAGATGTGAGCAACTTACATGGATGGAAATCTACTGAATTTTCTAATGGGTACTTCTCTTCCACCTCAACCTTTTTTTTTTTTTTGTTTTTTGGATAAGTAAGTTTTCTTATTCACCCAAAAGCGACGAAATATGGATGCACCACTTTCCACCATCTGCTCACAAGGAAATCCCCAATATATCCCAATGAATAACCATAATATGCCCAACAACAACGGACACTAAAATGTCCTTGGAAACTAAGGGGGCGTTTGATAACACTTCTGTTCCCGAGAACAATTTTTGATCAGAAATAATTTTTTTTGTTTCCATTCCCATGAACAATTTCTAAATATAAGAACACACTTGGTAATTGCACAAAATTTCTATTCCCGGAAAAGAAATGTGTTCGGTAAAATTGTATAATTTTATTGTTTCTTTTAATTTTTTAATAGTTTTATTATATTTTTCCTTTTTTTTTCTTTTTTCTTTTCCTTCTCTCCTTCCTCCTTTGTGGCTAGTCACTGGTGGCTGATGATCGGCTAGGCGAGGTCCAGCAAGCTCGCCGGAGCCTTGCCAGGCTAGGGCAAGGGCTAACGAGCTCGCCGGAGGCTCGCTTGGCCCCCGCAAGGCTCAACCTCGCTCAGGCGACGCAAGGTCGGCCTCACCTTCGTTGGGCGAGCTCACCTAGATATGGCGAGGCCGACCTCACCCAGCCACCGGAGAGGTCGAGCTCGTTTAGCCACGGCAAGGCTCGGGCCAGCGATGCTTCGGCGAGGTCGCCGGCCCTCGTCTAGCCGGTCGCCGACGCGAGCCATGGCCAAGGTTAGCGACCAGCCAAAAGGAGAATAAGAAATTATTTTTTTCTACTTCTTATTTTTATTCCAAATTTATTCTCGGGAACAAAAATTTTACCAAAAAGTTTCTATTCTTTTTCGTTTCCCAGAACAGAAGAACAAAAATAGTTGTTCCGGGGAACAAAAATAAATTTTAACAAATAGGCCCTAAATCAGTGACAGCTAAAACCAAGAATATACGGTGCCCAAGAATTTCGCAATTGTCTCCCCTAGAGAGCAAAACATAGAGAAAAAACAAACCCTCGGGCCAATACTATCAATCACGAAAAAAAAAGAAGGAGGAAAAAATGGGCCTACAAAAGGATTCCAATGCCTAATCTTCCAGAGCTTGAACACCTCCGAATTAAATCAACCTCCTATTGCCAATGGGGGTAAGCTCAGTTGATAAAGATCAGATATGCATGGATCATGTCTAGGTTCATAGTCTCTCCCTATTTTCGTTGCTTGACAGGCGTGAGGGAGAATTGATAGAAAGTGTGGTCAAAACCGTTCAAAGCAAGTTACGAAAAGATTTTCTGCTACGTGTTTCGAAGGAACTAGTTGGACGTGATATTCAGCTGGAGCATCTTATGCAATTAACAGACTACACTTCTAAAGAAAAAGAAATCCTTGGAATTCATGGCCTGAGCGAGACAGGCAAGACAACTCTTGCCAAGTGCCTTTACAATCGACTCTCGAATAATTTTGATCATGTCTGCTTCCTTCCAGATATTCGAGAAACGACCAAGTGCCATGGTATTGAGTATCTAGAAAGTCAACTAATATTTGATTTGGGAATTGATATAATCAAATCTAGATTCACAGGAAAAAAGGCTCTCATTATTCTAGATGATATAGATAGCAACGATCAACTAGAGGCTTTGGTTGGGGGAGCTTACTGGCTTGCTCAAGGAAGTGTTATAATTGTTACAACTAGAAATCCATATATTCTTCATCTAAAGATCTTGCATGAAGTAGGAGAAATAAGTTGGGAGGATTCTTTGGTTCTATTTAATAGACATGCATTTTGTATGGACCATCCTCCAAGGAACTTTGCCGATATCTCTCATGATATCATATCCATGACGGGTGGGATTCCCTTGATTATTGAGGTTATAGGTTCATACTTGTATACAAAAACAGATCGAAGGGTATGGAATGATACGCTGGAGCAATTAAAAAATCGGCCACGTGAAGATGTCGAAAAGAAGTTAGAGATAACTTATGATGCATTAGAAGATGGACATAAGGAAATTTTTCTCAATATTGTCTGCTCTTTTATTGGCAAAAAAAGCAAATTCGTCATGTACATGGGGGATGACCGTGGGTTTTATGCAAGTCAAGTAATTGAAGAGTTGAAGATGAGGTCCTTAATAAATATAGAAGATGATGGTAATTTAGGAATGCATGATAAATTGAGGAATCTTGGAAGGAACATTATCTGCCAAGGACAACCACCCATGAGACATAGCAGACTATGGGTCGACGAGGAAGCCTTCAAAGTACTGACGGAAAAGATGGTAACATATGACACTCCCTTTTCTTTTCCGTCCTCACATTTTCATATATTTGATTTGATGAATTCTAATCTTTTATCTATTATGGACAAACGACATTTTATGGAAAATTCTATGTCAACATCGATTCATATCCATAGATTAACTGTGACAGCCGATTTAGATTATAAATATTTTAAGGATGACATGTTATATTATTTAGGTCAAATTCATTGATATAAATTACATCTGTCCAATATATAATTTACAATCAATTTAAGATCCTTTAATTATGATTCTACACTAAAATTTCATTTACTATAATCATGTAATTCTCATATCTAGCTGAAAATATTGATAATCTGAAAGACTTCAATTTTGAATAAAGATGAAGTTTCTCTACCATGGCCGCGAGGACATGATAAGCTATATGAGGGAACTAATTCTTGAGATGATCACAGGTAAGGAAGTGAAGGGTGAGCAGCAACTGCCCTCCTTGTGGATCAACAGGGGAGGCCACGTGTTGAGCACACATAATTTGCTGGCACGTGCAAGTAGGGGAAACCGCAAGTGCGTGCAACGCACGCGCACAGTAGCCGCACGCACGCGTGCAGCAACCACTCGTGCACGGCACGTGCCAGTTGACGTCATCGTGACATCAGTCGGCGGTTGCCTGGACACGTGCCAGGCACGTGCCTGGTCGCTCGGTTCGGCCCAACCCAACCCGTCCGGCCAATACTATTGATCACTAAAAAAAGAAAAATACACCTACAAAGGATATCAATGCTTAATCTTCCAGAACTTGAACGCCACTGAATAAAATCAACCTCCAGAGGGGATTGGCTGAGTTGATAAGGATCATATTTGCTTGGACCATCTCTAGGTTCATCATCTCTCATTGTTTTTGTTGCTTGACAGGCATGAGGGAGAACTGATAGAACATGTCGTCGAAACTGTTCTAGGAGAGTTACGAAATGATTTTCCTCTACTTGTTCCAAAGGAACTAGTTGGACTTGATGATCAGCTGAAGAAGATTATGAGTCGCATAGATAGTCCTTCCGTCAATGCTCAAATGATTGGAATTTATGGCATGGGTGGGATAGGTAAGACAACTCTTGCCAAGTGCATCTACAATAAACTCTTGAATAAATTTGATCGCGTATGCTTCCTTCTAGATATTCGAGAAACGACTGAGTGCCATGGTATTAAGTATCTATAGAGTCGACTAATATCTGAGATACTACAAGAAAAAAATGCAGTGTCTACAGTTGATCAGGAAATTAACTTAATTAAATCTAGATTCACAAAGAAAAAGGTTCTCATTCTTTTGGATGATATAGATCACAAGGATCAGCTAGATGCTTTGGCTGGAGAAGGTTACTGGTTTGCTTCAGGAAGTATTATAATTGTTACAACTAGAAATGAAGCTATTCTTTATCGATCTAAATTTGAGGTAGACTACAAGCATAAAATGAGCGAGATAAATGAGGTGCATTCTTTCATTTTATTTAACAAATATTCAAGTGACTTTGCAGTTATATCTCATGACATCATATCCACTATGGGTGGGTTTCCCTATAAAAAAAACAAATCAAGAGGTTTGGGTTGATATGCTGAACAAATTAAAAGAACGACCATATAGAGACATCCTAGGGAAATCAAAGATATGTTTGATGCATTAGAAGTTCGACATAAGGAGATTTTCTTCTATATTGCTTATTTCTTTATGGGCAAAAAGATCGAATTTGCTATGTACACATGGGACGACCGTCAAGGAATTGAAGGGTTGAATATGATGTACTTGATAAAAATTGATGATGATGGTGAATCAAGCATACATGATCAATTGAGGGATCTTAAGCATTTTCTGCAAAGACCAACCACTCATGAAACATAACGGACTATGGGTCGACGAGGAAGCCATCAAAGGACTGACGGAAAAGAAGGTAACATATGACACTCCCTTTTCTTTTCCGTCCTCATATTTTCATATATTTGATTTGATCAATTCTAATCTTTTATCTATTATGGACAAACGCTCCCACATTTTATGGAAAATTCTATGTCAACATCAATTCATATCCATAGATTAACTGTGACAGCCATTAGATTACAAATATTCTAAGGATGACATGTTATATTATTTAGCTCAAATTCATTGATATAAATTACATCTGTCCAATATTTAATTTACAATCAATTTAGGATCCTTTAATTATGATTCTACACTAAAATTTCATATACTATAATCATGTAATTCTCAAATCTAGCGGAAAATGTTGATAATCTGAAAGACTTCAATTTTGAATAAAGATGAAGTTTCTCTACCATGGCCGTGAGGACGTGACAGACTATATGAGGGAACTAATTCTTGAGACAATCACAGGTAAGGAAGTGAAGGGTGAGCAGCAATTGCCCTCCTCGTGGATTGACAAGGGAGGCCACGTGTTGAGCACACATAATTTGCTGGCACGTGCGAGCAAGGGAAACCGCAGGCGCGTGCAACGCACGCGCACGGTAACCGCACGTGCGTGTGCGGCAACCGTTGGCGCATGCGCGGCACGTGCCATCTAACGTCATCGTGATGTCAGCCGGCGGTTGCCCGCACACGTGCCAGGCACGTGCCAGGTCGCTCGGTTCGGCCCAACCCAACCCGTCCGGCCAATAATATCGATCACTAAAAAAAAATACACCTATAAAGGATATCAATGCTTAATCTTCCAGAGCTTGAACGCCACCGAATAAAATCAACCTCCAGCGGGGATTGGCTGAGTTGATAAGGATCAGATTTGCTTGGAGCATCTCTAGGTTCATCGTCTCTCATTGTTTTTGTTGTTTGACAGTCATAATCACTTCAATACTAGTTATTGTTAAAAAACAATCACTTTAGTGCTAAGCATGCCATGTGGAAATGCCACGTGGACTGGATATTTTAAAAATTTTGTTAAGTCATATTAAAATTTTAATTATAAATGACACGTAATTAGTTTGGCCAGAATTTCTCGCCGTTGACACTGAAGTGATCGTTTTTCCTCCAATTTAGCACTTAGTGAGCCAACGAAAACTTTTGGCACTAAAGTGAGTCCGTACACAACTTTTGGCAGTTCTAGTGTATTTATCCCGTTTTTTATGTTATACAAACACGGTATGGTTTATTTATGTCATGTGCAAGAACTTCTGTCTTTCTGTTGCGAGAGTTGAAAGCTATTTTTATCTTTTAAAATTTTTGTGACCGTCTATATGATTACGAATGGGTGGTGGTGAATTAGTTTTAGACATGTGATAGGAGTGTGATTTATTTTTACTTTCGAGAGTGTCGAATGAATTTTGGATTCTCTAATAAGAGTAACATAGTTTGATCATGTGCAAGAATAGTGTTACTTGTTTGATGCAAATAAATTTCATAGAAAGGAATTCGTGTAAGCACAAAAGATTTCAGGACTAAAATATCAATTTTCAAATTTTCACGGATTGTTTACAAAGTTAACCAAAATTTTATATAATTTAACTATGGAAATAACCTTGCTCAAGGTACGACGTAGCTAATAAAGATAAATGCAAAGGAACTGGGGCATCAACCATACGTCTCATTTGACAGAATGACGACTTTGCACTTCGAAATTGGTTTGCCAGGTCCAATCCTCGTGAATTCGAATACCGGTTCAACTTCTTCAAGAACTCCAATCAGTACTGTGTAGAAATCTCACTTATTACAAAGATGCAGGTGAAAATGACATTTTTACAATATATTACTGGTAGCATTTCTATAGTCATGCCTATCAAATCGTTTGTATGAACATAGAATCAATGATAGTTGAGAAAATTTGACAAACTGATATTGAAGCCGGTCAGCCTTGCGCTTCATCACTCCTTGATACCGACTAACCTCACCATAAGGACCGACCAAAAAAGGAAAACAAAAAAACTCACCACGAGGAAGTATAACAGGATATTGCGTTGGATCATCAACCAGGGTAATGCCAGACTCGCTGAATGCGCAGGAACAACTTCATCCCGTTCTATGAATGCATTAGGGTCATTGCGTTCCACCTAAAATACGGTAACTTGTTCTGCAGCAGGAGTGTCATGGACTCTGTGGTCCAGCTTCGCATCTCTTCGTATTCAACTTCACATACAGGCTATGAAACTTCTTCTAATGGGCACGGTACTCTGGCATATGGAGTCTTGGACAATATCAACGTCAGTAAGCGCTAACCTACTGATGTCGACATCCTTTATATCCTCAACTTTTTTGCAGCTCACTGTCGATATCATAGAAGTAAAGCTGGAAATAGCACAATTCATTCTTAAATGGAACCAATAATGAAAGATTACGACAACCCTGGTCGTGCGCACAGAAATAGTGTAGATAGATTTGAAAATTTTCACATAGCGAACCGAATCCATGATCCCGTGAAGGACAGCAATCTCTTTACCACATGCCGACAGTGTCGGCGTTACAAAAGGTAAAGATAAAAGCAAAGAAGCGCCGCGAGTTATGGCGGCGGAAAAGGGACCGATTCCAATAGCTAATATATTAACACGGCGCCGCGGCTGTCCACAGAAATTTAGATCTTGAACGTCCATATTCAAAGTCAACTAAGACTTTGTCCATTTCGCCCGCCCTCTTTTGCGCTCTCTTTTGCTGTGCTTTGACCTATTCAATCTTCACAAACGATACAAACAGATACAGGCAACAAGCTTTACTTCGATTTAGTAGAGATTAAGGAGGACACTTGGAAATTAACAGGCTATAACCCCTTGGCTCGGTCTGCTCGTCTTCTTATACGCTGTCTTTCCCGCCTTTAATAATACAGGAGCTGAAACAAATATAAATTTTTCTTAAACTTTAGTAGCATAAAAACGTTTACTTTACGATTTCAATATTTATATCCTTCAGCCTTAGGTGACTAGGTACCGAAAGCAGGTGGCTACAACACATCCACTTGCGGTACTAAACAATATACAGACATGAAAACTTCCGCGTCTGACCAAATTATCATCGCCTTCGCATCACAAATTTGACCGTATGGACCATGCATCATATTGCAGTTTCCTCTATAAATAGACAACGTTGGACAACAGTTTTGTTGGGCACAGCACAAACCAAAAGTACTAGAAAACAACTGTCTAGCCTAAACTATGTCGACCCAAATGCTCTTCCTGGCTATGCTAGTCATCCTCTCGTCTTCCATGCAATCCCATGCGGTGCAATACACCGTGACGAACAACGCCGGCAACACCAACGGCAGCGTCCGCTTCTCTAGGGACATCGGCATTCCGTACAGTCGCAAGACTTTGACAAAGGCCACCGGCTTCATATGGAGGCTCTTCCAGGAGAACGTCCCCAGGGATCGTAAGAGCGTCGCCAAAGTGAGCTTGTTCATAGAGAACATGGCCGGCGTGGCGTACACGAGCAACGATGAGATCCACGTGAGTGCTACTTACCTCGGGGGATTCTCAGGGAACGTGAAGAGAGAGTTCACAGGGGTACTGTACCACGAGATGACGCACGTGTGGCAATGGAACGGGGCCGGGCAGGCCCCGGGCGGGCTCATTGAGGGGATCGCAGATTTCGTGAGGCTGAAGTCGGGGTACGCGCCTGGCCACTGGGTGAAGCCGGGCCAGGGCGATAGGTGGGACCAGGGTTACGACGTCACGGCCCGCTTTCTTAACTACTGCAATGGCCGCAAGAAGGGGTTTGTGGCCGCGCTGAACAAGAAGATGAGGACTGGTTACAGCGATAAGTATTTTGTTGACCTGCTAGGCAAGAGCGTTGACCAGCTCTGGAAAGACTACAAGGCCAAGTACGCTACCTGATTAGAGTCGATCCCTGTTCAGGAGATGTACGTGCTTGATTAAAATAAAACTTGCTTAACAAGCGCGTTGATGAAATAAAACATATTCAAATCAAATTTGGATTGTTAGCAACTTACTCTGATTAGTGTTTACTTTCGGCCGTTTGTGCATATATCTAAACGACAAATCTCTCAAATTCGGATCAAAATTGTGGAAATATTTTTCAAATTGCGGATTTTACACGAAACATGCAAAGCTAGCTAGTAGCTCCTCTCTCAAATTAAGCTACTCATGGTGGTTGCAATAGAACGGTTCCATATATTATTGTTAATTAAGATAATCCCTTAGCTTTCCACAATAATCGAGGTCGGCATAAAGACTGGTCCAAATTCAAAGTCAACGGAAACTTGTCCTCCCTAGTCAAGAGACGAAACTAAATAATAATAAATGTGTATAATTACTTTATCTTTCCAATGGCACCCAAATACATATGTCACTACACGAAATATTAAATCCAATCATTAGATTAAAGAAGATTAGAAAATATCTTGTTGTGAGATAGTCTAACAATGGTCGAGGTAATTTTATCTCGAAAAGCCCCATCAAACTATAGCCAAGCGACGACCAATCCAGTACCATGAAATCACATGTTGAACAATTCAGGGTGTTGGCCAAATTAATTATAATCACCTTTACCGTCCTCTATAAATTGTCTAATTAGTTCAACAACATTCTCCAAGCCACCCCCCCCCCCAAAAAAAAGAAAAAAAAGAAGAAGAAAAACCTAGACCCTGTCTGTAATCTTCCTTGCTACGCTTGTGATCCTTTCATGTACCATGTAATCCCATGATGTTGACTCCTTAAGTGAACATCCTTTAGTATTCTCAATCTATGTTGCAATTTGTTGTCGACGATGGAAAATCCAACCCAAAAACATAAACTGATAAGACGATACTCCAATACCTCCATGCAAGCTGAATTACGAGCAACATGTGAAATTTTGATCATGGGCTTTGGTATCATGTTAGAAAATCCAAATCAAAAGCTTAACCTTATAGATGGAGGGACACCACATGAATATAAAGAACATATTAAACCCATTGTCAAGTGATATAGGACTATACTTCAATAGTTGGTGTCATACAAATAAAGTGATGTAGCCCAAGACCAGCTACTCGAACAATAGAATCGGGCGAGTGACAAAAACTTAGTCATAATATCGAGGAGAGATTTCAGTCTGCGCTAGCTTGGGAAAATGGGTATAATTTTGTTGATTCAAATCAGAATAATCTGATTCCAAAACTAAAAGGACAGAGACTCGAAGATTTACAACTTTCATGTTTTGAGTTTTCTCATATAAGCACTGTAGACTTGTCGAATTTTAATGGAAGTGAGCAAAACAGGAATAGACAAAATGAAGAAAATGATAGAAATTTCAATGGTTGCTCTTCTAGGACTCCAAGAAAGTTGAAATGGCATCAATTCTTCGAGATTGATGGCTACAACTCTTTGAGGATGCAGACTTTAAAAGCCCTGACTCTTCTAAGACGGGGTGAAAACACTTCTAAGTTTTAAGGAGTTTGAACTCTTCAAGGTTCAAGATAATTGCATTAAGCAAAATTTCATTACTCAAATTTATCTCCCATTTACAAAGGTTCAATGACTTCTTATAGTGAAAACAAGAAAAGACCATACTCAAACCTAGAAACTAGTAATCATTTATGTGCTTAGAAACTATAATCTATTAAACGTACAATATTTCCAACGCTTGTGATTTTTTCAAAGAGTCTTGATGCAAGTTTTGATGCATGAAAAATGACAAGTCTTTATGACAAAGTTAAAGATGAGGCCTTATTGATGAGGGACTTTTCAATGAGAGTGATGTCGATATTGAATGCGTACCAACCTTCTTGGTTGAACGAGTTGGTTTTCAATACAGGCTGCATCATAAATAAAGCTAGAACTAGTATGGACCATTCTTGGACGGAACCAACGAAGGCAAATTATAATAAGCTTGGCCTTGCGCACAAAAATATTGTAGACACCTTTTCACTATCCAGATCCGATCGTGCACCGAAAAAAGGTGAAGCAGAAGATGCTGTCATAAGCTCAAAGGGTAGGCCTTGCTCTTTAGAGGGCCATTTCGGCCCATCAAAAGGTCCGTTTAGCCTTTCAAAGGGCCAAGCTTTACCTTTGAAGGGAGTTTGTGCTCATTCTAACCTTCCAAGGGTTTTCTTAGAACGCAAAAATCTCTTATAAATAGGAGCTTATTTTGCTCATTTTTCTTCAAGGTAAGTGAATTCCTCTATTGCTCGTTCGTGAGAATTATCATTTTGAGCTTTCATTAACTTGTTTTCTCTTAATTGCCAAGGAAATGAAGGTAGGCAAAGGAAAATCCATGGAGTGTAGCGAACACCACACAATCAGTTAGTGTGGTCTAAGTCCCTCTTAATTTAAGATTAGTCATTATAATGTTTGAATTAACATAGAAATTCACATTCTACAGTTGTCACTCTATCATTTAAGCAAACTTAATTTTAATAAAAAATAAATCGATACTCTCCTAAAAATATTATATGCATATAGAGAAACCCCGTTGAATAACCCGAGTCTAGGATCGCATACCAAATAGACTTAGAGGGGAAAGGTCCGCAAGGGTTCTCGGTCCATGAACCGAGGCCCCATGCATGTGACAGAGGCACCATGCATGTGACTATTTTTATAAGTATTTTGAACGAAAAAAAAAAAAAAGAATTGATTTGATAAATCTCTTATTTCAAAGACGAAAGACAAAGCAGGCTGACTATTTTGCCTTTACCAATTCATAGAAACTGAAAACCTGGTGTCGTGCACCCCTCAATTTCTATGGTCGTGAGACCGTGCTAGAATTTTTTTTATCAGACTGAGACTAAAAATTAAAGTATAGGATGTTGACTAAGACAACGTAAAATGTTGGGGGTTGACTAAAATAATGAAGAAACCATGGAGGTCAGAGGGGAATTGGCCCAATAGTGTTGATCACGATAGGTGATATCCATATATGAATGTGGAGTATGTTTTAATTTATTAGTAATGGCATGCATATTAGGACTAGTAGTATACTGAGTCCTGGAGATGCATATCAACAGAAAAAGACGATGAGTAAAAGACAAGATTTTTGAAAAGATGGCATACGAGTTGAATAACTTGTAAACTTCGAAGAAAGTAAATGGGGATCTAGCATCGTATTAAGAACAAACAGAAAAGTTAGATTTAGGACCGAGACTATATTTTGGCGGTGATGACATGGTTGACTTTCTAGCCAGGTTTGCTATATGTATTAAAAGCAAAGAAGTAATGGCTTAAATAACATCGTTATTCGAAACTTGATGAACAATTTGTTTTCCTTTTCTTCCTCACAATTTAAAAGGCGACACTTACAAAATATTGAGCTTGAATTAAAATACAGCACCGAATGCCTACCTTAAAAGAGTTTTGATTCAATTTAGGGTACAAAATATTCAAATTGATTCATTTTGCCCATACTAAAATTGATTCCAAGAGAGAATCAATTTGCTAAAAAACGTTAAACTTGGAAACTGCAGAGAGGTTTCCTTGCCAATGATATAATAAAACTCTAGCTGGTCCACATCTTTTACTTTTTCTTCGTTTGTCTTAGTTTTATTGGTTGACTTAAACATTTCGATGCCGGCAAAGGGTCAACCGGCTAACCCTCGCTAGAATTCAGTAGGAAAAAGGAAAAAAAAATTATAAAAAAATTTAGAAAAAAATTAAAATTTTTAAAATATCAAAAATTAGCTACATCACTGCTAGCAATGTAGTATGATGGTCGATGCCCACTTTAGTGTTCTTGGCCAAAATTGACCAAAAGAATTATACTAATAAATCAATAAAAGGTTAATGACTAAATTGGCGAAATTGTTTGACAGAAAAATTGGCTAAATTAAAAAGTTTTAAAATTGAATTGATATCTATACAATATATTTCTGATTTATTTGGTAATTGTCCCATCAAAACTGGATGAGTAATGTTTTATTATCATCAATTTACTATTTTGTTTTTTTTTCTTAATCGAGGATCTATCGGACCCGCTTTTCGCTTACGCTAATTGGCAACCCACGGCCCGTACAGTGCCCGGACGGCACCTCAAACCAAGCGTCAATACCTCAGGGGAGAATAGCACAGGACTCTATCACTATGGCCCCCCACTTAAGACGTTAGCAACTGCGGATTTCGAACTCTCGACCTCAGCGATGAAGGAAAAGCTCTCAACCAACACAGCTATCTACTGGTGGGTTACTAATTTTTCTTTTCATCTTCACAATTTAACAAAGTGACATTTATGAGATATTGGCCTTGAAATAGAATAAAATACCAGATGCCTTCCTCAAAAGAATTTTGATTTAATTTAGGGTACAAAATGTTCAAATCGATTTATTTTTACCAAATTCACCAAAAAAAAGAAAAAAAAAAAGAAAAGAACTTCAAATCTAGAAACTACGGAGAAGTTTCCTTCCTAATTAATGTAGAAGCCATCCGTAATTTTTAAATGCTAGCTTGACTGCCTGTTCAACGATTTCTAGGTAATTTCACTAATATAATTAAACTTTTGCCGTGCCCACACTTTATATTTTTCTTCGCTTGACTTTGTTTTATTGGTTGACTTGGACATTTGACCAACGACTCCAACTCTTTTCATTCATAATATATACCCCTTTATTAAGGCTGCATCGCATTACTGATGAGCTAAAGTTTTCACTACATCATTCTCCAAGTCCCCTCCCCCCCCCCCAAAAAAAAAAAAAAAAAGAAAAATCTAGACCCTGTCCGTGCTCTTCCTTGCTACGCTTGTGATCCTTTCATGTACCATGTAATCCCATGATGTTGACTACTTATGTGAACATTCTTTAGTATTCTCAATCTATGTTGCAATTTGTTGTCGACGATGGAAAATCCAACCCAAAAACATAAACTGATAAGACGATACTCCAATACCTCCATGCAAGCCGAATTACGAGCAACATGTGAAATTTTGATCATGGGCTTTGGTATCATGTTAGAAAATCCAAATCAAAAGCTTAACCTTATAAATGGAGGGACACCTCATGAATATAAAGAACATATTAAACCCGTTGTCAAGTGATATAGGACTATATTTGTGACATCCTAGATTTTCAATCCTATTTTCTATTAAATAAATCGAGCATTTCATTGATGCGCCTATAGAGCTGTTCTCAGAGCTAATCACTCTCGAGATAACTAGATTATCTAGGGAAGTCATTAAGGAATTTTAATGCAATAGACTTGAGAATTCGACCAAGAATCAGCTATTCGGTCGTGCTCATCTTTAGAGGCCATTGTGACACAGTTAAAAATCGATTTAAGATCAGAGATAGGTTGATTCGACTGAGATGTGTGGCTAATTATGAGTGACACCACTAAATTGAAAAATTCTCGTCGATCGGCACTAGTTTGATTTTTCTGTCATTTTGGTACCCTGTATCTGTATTTGAATCCTCGATATTTTCATGACAACCAAGAGTCACCAATGTATTGAGTGGGTTCATTGTGACTCGAAGAAAATCGACCACTGGTCATTTGCACTAAAAATTTCTGAAAACTATCCAGTAGCCTAGGTCACGCTGAAAACGCGTCAAAGTGAAATTAATCGTGAATTTGAATCCAATTTAAGAAATTGAAAGTTCTGTTATGTCACAATTAATTCTAGGAGCGTCGGCTCAATTTCAGAAGATTTTTCTGCTAAGCGAGACTTTTTGGAAAAAAGTTGTTGTATGGCCGTTTTTGTCCAGAAAAAGCCAAGGATTGTTTTTGATCGTGCATTTGGTATGCAATATGGTTCAATTGGTGAGGAAAAATATCAATTTGATTATTGACTCGATAACGAAAATTATTGAGGGCAAATGGGATTGAATCAAGAATGAAACCAAGTCCAATTGAAAGAGAAATTTTGGAAATTCGTATGCCCCCCTTTTCCCTTCGGTTTTGGACCGTTTCATGAGTTGTGACATATGCATTATTGGCTGAATGAGGGCCTAGGAAGCCATACTTGGTTGTGGATGAAGTGAAGGGGACAAAGGAGAAGAAAAACAAGGCAAGTGGACCCCCTACTCTCTCTCTCTCTCTCTCTCTCTCTCTCTCTCTCTCTCTCTCTCCTTCCTCTCTCTCCCCCCTTGCCGTGCAACTGCCCCTCCCCTTCCTCTTGTTGCTGTGCAAAGACCAGAAGCCAAGGAAGTCGCTGGAGCAGCCCCTCACGCCATTGTAGTTATTGCTGGAGCCAGGTTTGCTCGAGACTGCCCAAGCACTACCATCGTTGCCCACGCCAGCCCACGTGATCTCAACCCCTTAGCCATGCCTCTCGCCGTCCCAACAGCTTTCCCAAGCCCAATCGGAGCCTGTGCTTCGCCGTTCCGTCGCCGGTTTGCCCCTATTTGGAACCGAGACCACCCCCGCCGCCTTTTATGAGCCTTACCGCCCCTAACCAGCTTGTTTCTTCTGTTTTGCAGCTCAAAACAGAAGCTGAGTTTGTGGGTTTTCCAGAGGCTTTAAGGCCCGTTTTGAGGTGGTTCCGGGCCTCAAAACCTAGGCCCGCTTTGGAGAAATCGACCCCTACAATGTTCCCATGGATTTTATCCAAATTGCTCGTCGAATAAGTGAGTTTAGCTCACTAATCCTCAATTAGTCGGTTAATTACGTTTATGGGTTGATTAGATTTAATTAAGCATATTTAGGTGGATAGATTAGAGTAGATTAGTTAATTTAATTGTCTGCCTATGCATGTTAGGTGGTTAGTTAGCGTACTTAGCAAGTAGACTCGTGATATTATTTATTTAACAAACTTTGAAATTTTTTAGGTCCGTTTCGGCGTCCAATTAGGCATTACGAGCCTAAATTGGATTTATTGCATTTATTTAATATTTTCCGTAATTATTTAATTATTTATTTATTTTCCGAAAATTAGGCTGGGATAGTCAACGACCAGAATTTTATGCTGATCGCAGTGGTACTCTCTGCTTATTGAATTGAGCTTTAAATTGTACTGAATTTATTTGATTATGATTTTAAGGTTATTTCCCTAAATTAATTAAATTTGGTAATTAATTAGAAAATAACCAGACGTCGGTTGACAACGCAAAAAAAAAAAAAAAAAAACTGTGGACTACAGAAAATGGTGGGATTTATGGAAGTGAAATTATGATATTTTGGTTAAGGCTGACCGTGTACTCACACTCGGCTATTTTTATTGGATATGATAAAAATGAAGAATTGATTGAATGGTCTAAATGGTATACTATATCAGCCTAAGGACGATATGTTAGCTTAGATTACGAGCAGTATACCGATATGCTATTTAAACTTACGGGCTTTAATATGTCAGCTTAACGAGAGCAGTATACTTAATCAGCTTAGCGAGAACAATATGATTAGCTTAGAGAGAGCATTATTAGTGTGTTATATCAACTCAAGGGATTGATATGTTAGCTTAGCGAGAGCAATACACTATTTATCAGTTTAGTGAGAGCTATACTATCTATTTATCAACTTAGAGTGAGTAGTCTTATTATGGGTGGACTTATAGATAGTATGAAAGAGGCCGACCATGAGATGGTCGTGGGATTAATCATTGATTTGATATGATGATATGAATTGAGTGAATTGATGCAATTTGTGTATATTTGATATATACTAATTTGCAGGATGAACTGAGGTCAAGGTAAGTTCTTTGTCCCGTGTTATGCTTAAACAGCCCTTAGGGTGTATTGGCTTCCTAATCGAGTTTTAGTTGGGTAGAACTTGCTGATACATTATCTCATTGGTTATTGTATAACCATTTTAGGTCCCTAGATGGCAGCACCTTCCACCCCCTCCCATGCATTTTGGTATCCCGAGGAGAACACAGAGATAGGTTATCACATCCCGATACACCCTCACCCTCACCCTCACCCTCATAGAGATAGGTTATCACTGTCTGGGCTGACATGGGTGAGCCTGATAAGGTACCCCATAAGTGCCGGTCATGATATCGTTACTATCATGATGGGCCAAGGGAGGGCCCCGTGCCGGAATCTGACGTACCTCTGTACGTTCAGGAGGTTGCCTTTGGTAAAGGCATAGCCGATCATAAGGGTGGATCAGTAGAGGATGTGGAGGATCCAGCGCTCGAAAAGCCAAAGTCCCTAGTGTACTCAGCAAACGACTTAAATGGAGACGAGGAAGTGGAGTATGAAGAATTTAGTGATGATGAGTAGTTGTGGTCATGAGACCCCGCCTCTGTTGAGAACCTATCGTGGTGTATATGTTTTTATAAACCTAGACCAACTTGTATAATATACGACATAGTTTGCTACGTATATAGGTATATAAGTGTGGTTGGTGTGGTTTGAAATTTTATGGTCCTATTTTTTTATCCCATTATTTTATTGTTTGGGGATTATTTATATGTTTCTACTTGCGTATTAAAATGAAAGGATCGGCGATGTGTCCTGGACGTCTCTATTAAATCGAATAGGTGAGGGATGGGCGCGCACTCGAGGATCGGGGCGTGACAATACTTCAGTCGGTGTCATACAAATAACGTGATGTAGCGCAAGACCAGCTACTTGAACAATAGAATCAGGAGAGTGACGAAAACTTAGTCATAAAATCGAGCAGAGATTTCAGTCTGCGCTAGCTCGGGAAAATGGGTATAATTTTGTCGACTCAGATTAGAATAACCTGATTCCAAAGCTAAAATGATGGAGACTCGAAGATCTACAACCTCCGTGTTTTGAGTTTTCTCATATAATCATTGTAGAATTGTCGAATTTTGATGGAAGTGAGCAAAACAAGAATAGACAAATTGAAGAAAATGATAGAAACTTCAATGGTTGCTCTTCTAGGCTCCAAGAAAGTTGAAATGGTATCAATTCTTCGATGTTGATGGCTGCAACTCTTTGAGGATGCAGACATTAAAAGCCTTGACTCTTCTAAAATGGAGTGAAAACTCTTCTAAGTTTTAAGGAGTTTGAAACTACTAGATTTGCCCCAGTGGTTATCCTTCCAATTTGGAAGGGGGAGGTGGGGGGTTCGAATCCCCATATTCTTGGGGGTTGGGATGGAGACGATTTAGTTTCAGGAATGGATTTCGACTCCTAAGCTCTGCAGAAAGACATAACAAAAGTCTGAGAATGAGTATTAGAGTAGGAATAGAGTAGGACTGATAAAAAATAAAAATAAAAACTTCAAGGTTCAAGATAATTGCATTAAACAAATTTTCATTAATTACACTCATCTCCCATTTACAAATGTTCGATGACTTCTTATAGTGAAAACAAGAAAAGACCAGATTCAAACCTAGAAACTAGTAATCATTTTATGTGCTTAGAAACTATAATCTATTAAACCTTACCAAAAAAACTATAATCTATTAAATGTACAATATTTCCAACGCTTGTGATTTTTTCAAAGAGTCTTGATGCGAGTTTCGATGCATGAAAAATGACAAGTCTTTATGACAAAGTCAAAGATGAGGCCTTATTGATAAGGGACTTTTCAACGTGAGTGTTGTCGATCTTGAATGTGTACCAACCTTCTTGGTTGAACGAGTTGGTTTTCAACACGGGCTGCATCATAAAGCTAGAACTAGTGTGGACCATTCTTGGACGGAACGAACGAAGGAAAATTATAATAAACTAGGCCTTGCGCACAAAAATATTGTAGACACCTTTTCACTATCCAGATCCGATCGTGCACCGAAAAAAGGTGAAGCAGAAGATGCTGTCATAAGCTCAAAGGGTAGGCCATGCCCTTTAGAGGGCCATTTCGGCCCATGAAAAGGTCCGTTTAGCCTTTTAAAGGGCCAAGCTTTACCTTTGAAGGGAGTTTGTGCTCATTCTAGCCCTTCTTAGGGTTTTCCTTAGAACGCAAAAATCTCTTATAAATAGGAGCTTATTTTGCTCATTTTTCTTCAAGGTAAGTGAATTCCTCTATTGCTCGTTCGTGAGAATTATCATTTTGAGCTTTCATTAACTTATTTTCTCTTAATTCCCAAGGAAATGAAGGTAGGGAAAGGCAAATCCGTGGAGTGTAGCAAACGCCACACAATTAGTTAGTGTGGTCTAAGTCCCTCTTAATTTAAGATTAGTCATTATAATGTTTGAATTAACATAGAAATTCACATACTACAGTTGTCACTCTATCATTCAAGCAAATTTAATTTTAATAAAAAATAAATCGATACTCTCCTAAAAATATTATATGCATATAGAGAAACCCCGTTGAATAACCCGAGTCTAGGATCGCCTACCAAATAGACTTAGAGGGGAAAGTTCCGCAAGGGTTCTCGGTCCATGAACCAAGGCCCCATGCATGTGACTGAGGCCCCATGCATGTGACTATTTTTATAAGTATTTTGAACGAAAAAAAAAAAGAATCGATTTGATAAATCTCTTATTTCAAAGACGAAAGACAAAGCAGGCTGACTATTTTGCCTTTACCAATTCATAGAAACTGAAAACCTGGTGTCGTGCACCCCTCAATTTCTATGGTCGTGAGACCGTGCTAGAATTTTTTTTATCAGACTGAGACTAAAAATTAAAGTATAGGATGTTGACTAAGACAACGTAAAATGTTGGGGGTTGACTAGAATAATGAAGAAACCATGGAGGTCAGAGGGGAATTAGCCCAATGGTGTTGATCACGATAGGTGATATAAAGATATGAATGTGGAGTATGTTTTAATTTATTAGCACCAGTAGTATACTGAGTCGTGGAGATGCATATCAACAGAAAAAGACGACGAGTAAAAGACAAGATTTTTGAAAAGATGGCATACGAGTTGAATAACTTGTAAACTTCGAAGAAAGTAAATGGGGATCTAGCATCGTATTAAGAACAAACAGAAAAGTTAGATTTAGGACCGAGACTAAATTTTGGCGATGATGACATGGTTGACTTTCTAGCCAGGTTTGCTATATGTATTAAAGCGAAGAAGTAATGGCTTAAATAACAATCGTTATTCGAAACTTGATGAACAATTTGTTTTCCTTTTCTTCCTCACAATTTAAAAGGCGACACTTACAAAATATTGAACTTGAATTAAAATACAGCACCGGATGCCTACCTTAAAAGGATTTTGATTCAATTTAGGGTACAAAATATTCAAATTGATTCCAAATGATAGTCAATTTGCTGAAAAGCGTTCAACCTGGAAACTGCAGTGAAGTTCCCTTTCTAATTATTTTAAAGCTATCTACGAATCAATCCGCCCCCGTTTTATGTCCGCTTGACTGCATATACAACGATTTCTAAGTAATTGCCACACCTTAGCTGGTCCATATCTTTTACTTTTTCTTTGCTTGACTTTGTTTTACTGGGTTGACTTGGACATTTCGGTGACCGACGACTCCAAGGTGCGCATGGTAACGCTTCTTGGCCAGGAAACAATTTCTTTTCAAAAATAGTTTTTTTTTTTTTTATTTCTACTTCTGGGAACAATTTATGAGTAAAATAAGGTGTTTAGTAACTGCACAAAATTTATACTCTTGAAATAGAAAAAGAATAGAAATGTGTTTGGTACGAAATAGGTTTTTTTTTTTTTTTTTTTTTTTTTTGGTATTTATTTGTTTTGTATTCTTGCTCATGGATCATTGACCACCGACCGTCGGCTGATGTCGCCCGTCGTCGCTCGCTGCCACCGCTGCACGACCGTTGGCTGCTGACTATCACCGCCAACTGTCGACTGCCACCGCATAGCCCATCGGCTGCCGCCTCCCGCGGCCGCTCGTCCGCCGCCAATAGTCGTGTAGTGGCGGCGGCTGGCAACGACAGGCAACGGCGGCCAGCAGTTGACGGTGGCTCTGGGCAATTGGAGGTGGCCGTAGCAAGAGAGAGGAATAAAAGAAAAAAAAAATTGGCTTATTTCTAGAAATTGTTCCTGAGAACAAGAAACTACTTTTTTTTTTTTTTTTGTTTCTGTTCCAAATCTGTTCCTGAGAATAAAAAAAATAGATTTTTTGTTTCCGGAAACAAAAGTTTTACCAAATGGATTTCTGTTCTTTTTTTGTTCCGGAGAATAAAAGAACAGAAATTGGGAGAAACATTAACGTTACCATGCAGACCCCAAGTCTTCTTCAATCACAATTTGCATCCCTTTTATTGAGCCTGCATGGCATTACTAATTAGCTAAAACTTTCATTGCATCACATCAAACACTGGAGAGGTGATTCCTTCTTTCAACTCACTATATGTGTACCTTGTTTTACTCCTCATATTGAATGTATAACTGCTAGGGATGAGTAGCGGTGCGAAAAAAATCACTTGTGCCCAGCTTCATCTTGTGGAGAAGTCCGCAACATAAACTACTCATTTCGATTGAAAGGTGACCCAAAAGGTTGTGGCCACCTTTTTTATGAGCTAGCTTGTGAAATTGATCACGTCATTTTATATCTGTATGCCGGGCAATGCTATAAGAAGTCGATCCATTATAATTCCTATCGTGATGAAGGACAATTTGATGGTTCAATTACAGTGGTTGACGAGGGACTACAAAAGGGTAATTGTTCATCTCTCCCTCGTTATTTATTGGCCCGCTCTAACTTCACTATCGTCATCAATTTACACCTTCCTCTCGGTATGCCGGTGGCCTTCATAAAGTGCTCACAATCCCTTGCTTCCACTTGGTATTTCGACAACAAACCATGTATCCAGAGAACACACCCTGCTGAAACGCCTCCCAATTCTTCCCAAATGAAGGTGTACTCATATGCTCTACCTGGGTATTATCTATGAGCACGGCACATCAAGGATTTTTGCACCATAATCATGATGGCATTTGCATCGGATTCTTACACTCGGGCTAACGCTACGACAATTTTTGCATTTTTTAAATATTTTCTGAATTTTTATTAATATTTTCTTTTCTTTTCTTTTCTTTTCTTTTCTTTCTTTATATTTTTCCATTGTAGGCCGGCAAAGGGTCAACCGGCTAACCCTAGCTAGAATTCAGTAGGAAAAAGGAAAATAAAAAATAAAATTTATAAAAAAATTTAGATAAAAATTAAAATTTTCAAAAAATCAAAAATTATCTACACTGCTAGCAATGTAGTATGATGGTTGATGTCCACTTCAGTGTTCTCGGCCAAAATTGACCGAAAGAATTATACTAATAAATCATCAAAAGGTTAATGATTAAATTGGTGAAATTATTTGACAAAAAAATTGGCTAAATTGAAAATTTTTAAAATTGAATTGACATCTATACAATATGTTTCTGATTTATTTGGTAATTGTCCCATCAAAACTGGATGAGCAATGTTTTATTATCATCAATTTACTAATTTTTCTTTTCATCTTCACAATTTAAAAAAGTGACATTTATGAGATATTGGCCTTGAAATAGAATAAAATACCAGATGCCTTCCTCAAAAGAATTTTGATTTAATTTAGGGTACAAAATGTTCAAATCGATTTATTTTTACAAAATTCCCAAAAAAGAAAGAAGAAAAGAACTTCAAATCTAGAAACTACGGAGAAGTTTCCTTCCTAATTAATGTGAAAGCCATCCGTAATTTTTAAATGCTAGCTTGACTGCGTGTTCAACGATTTCTAGGTAACTCCACTAATATGATTAAACTTTTGCCGTGCCCACACTTTATATTTTCTTCGCTTGACTTTGTTTTATTGGTTGACTTGGACATTTGACCAACGACTCCAACTCTTTTCAGTCATAATATATACCCCTTCATTAAGGCTGCATCGCATTACTGATGAGCTAAAGTTTTCACTACATCAGACCAAGCCGCGGAAAGATGATTCATTCTTTCAACCCCATGTATATGTACCGTGTTTTCCTTCTCACATTACACGTTCTGCTACCAGAGATCAGTTGTGATGCTAAAAACAGTCACTTGTGCCCTGTTTCCTCTTGTGGCGAGGTTCGTAATATAAGCTACCCCTTTCGATTGAAAGGCGACCCAAAATATTGCGGCCACCCTGAGTTTGAACTAACTTGTGAGTATGATCATACTGTCCTATATTTGTTTGATGGTCGATATTATGTGAAGTCAATCAATTACAATTACTATCGTGACGAAGAAGACTTCCAAGGTTTCATCACGGTGGTTGATGACGGACTTCAAAAGGGTAATTGCTCGTCTCTCCCTCATTACTCACTGTGGTACTTCAATTTCAGTAACAGCATCATTCCATACCGCATTATCGATATCCTCCCAGAAATAGTGACGGTGGTCTTTGTGAAGTGCTTACAACCCATTGCTTTCACTCGGTATTTCGATACCAAACCGTGTATCGAGGGAACACACTCTGCCGACATGCCTCCCGATTCTTCCCAAATGGAGGTGTACTCATATGCTTTACCTGGGTATGGTCTAGCAGCAGGGGACATCAAGGATTCTTGCACCATAACCATGATGTCCTTTGCATCGGATTATGGTGGGAGGGAAGAGGATCAGTATAATCGCGCAAGCGCGCCATACAAGGACCTCCACAATAAGATGGCGGAGGGATTCAATCTCACCTATTGGGGGCTCTCTTCTGCAGAAAGAAGCTTTCGACTTTGCTTCTTAGGTTCTAGATACCGAAGGAACGGGTGCAGTCACTATCACGTTCGTAAGCGACTTTCACTGGAACTTTTCTTTCTTCTTCCTCCACTTTTTCTTAAATGCTAATTCTACTATGAGATCTTACAAAATTTACTTAACAAGCGATGTAAACCTTTCAATTGGATATCGTAATATGTGGGATCCAAAACATGATGTCATTAGTTCTTTAAATATCCAATAGAGAAATTCGTCGCATCGCTTTAGGTAGAAATAAAATAAAATTGCTCGTACCCCTTGCATGGCTGTTATTTAGGTGGGTGAATAAATTGTGCACATACTGGATGATGTCTGTAAATTAGAGCCATGCGCGAGTGACTTGTGAGCTTGTGAAATCAATTGGTGCATCTAGGGGAGCGAAATCATCTTTCTTAGATAGAAAAATTCATGCTATGATAACATGGATTCGATAGAATGAAGTTAAATCCAAGCGCCATCAAGGAGAGTGAAACTCATTGACCGTTCCTTGTTCAACACTTCTGCACGTTGCAACTTTTAATGAACAAAAGTGAGTCTTTGCAACTTTGCAGTGATATAAATATACCTTGGGCTTGGGTTATAGCTTAGCGTGATTTTTTTATGTTTTATGTTTTTTTTTTTGTGTGTTTAATTGTTGAAATCATTGATTTAGTTCTTTATTGATTGGTCGTTAATTCTAATATAATCATTGTCAGTCATCTCGGATGAAGTCTCTCTTTTTTCTTCTACAGGTAATTCTACGTGGAGTACCATGTATAATGTTGCGCGAAATGTAGCTCCAAATCTCGCCTTTGTCATGGGTAAGCCAAGTCCTTTTTCTCCTCACAAATATGAATGTTTCAAGTAGCACTTTTTCGACCAAAAAAAAGTATAACTTTGGCAAAAAGAAAACTACACTAAGCTATGGCCAAATTTCTCTGCAGGCCACTTCCTCGCAGCAAAATTCACGCTCGGAGCTCCATTTGCGTTGATATTTTTGATCTATAAGTGGAGGAGAATGCACCTAGCAATGGACGAAAATATTGAAGAATTCCTACAAGCTCATAATAACTTTATGCCCGTAAGGTACTCTTACTCAGATATTAAGAAAATCACAAGAAATTTCAAACATAAATTAGGAGAAGGAGGATATGGTTCCGTGTATAAGGGGATACTTAGAAGTGGCAATGAAGTTGCTGTTAAGATTCTGAACAAGTCAAAATCTAATGGCCAAGACTTCATAAGCGAAGTGGGTACTATTGGAAGGATCCACCATGTTAATGTGGTTCAGCTTGTTGGTTTTTGCTTCAACAAATCTAAGCAAGCTCTCGTGTATGATTACATGCCAAATGGGTCTTTGGATAAACACATTTTCTCTAAAGATGGTTACTACTCCATTGATTATAAGAGAATATATGAGATATCTCTCGGTGTGGCAAAGGGTATAGAATATCTACATCGGGGATGCGATATGCAAATTCTACATTTTGATATCAAGCCTCACAATATTCTTCTGGATCAAAATTTCACTCCAAAAGTTTCTGACTTCGGGCTTGCAAAGCTTTATCCTACAAACCATAACGATGTATTATTGACTGTTGCGAGAGGAACCTTGGGATATATGGCACCAGAGCTATTCTACAAGGACATTGGTGGTGTCTCTTATAAGGTTGATGTTTACAGTTTTGGGATGCTGCTAATGGAAATGGCTGGTAGGAGAAGAAATGTAAATGCAAAGGCTGACCGCTCAAGTCAAATTTATTTCCCTTTGTGGGTTTATGATCAACTTCATGAAGAAAATGAGATTGAAATGGAAGTAGTGCAAGAGGAAAGAGAGATAATTAGGAAGATGGTAATAGTTGCTCTTTGGTGTATACAGTTAATCCCAAATGATCGGCCATCAATGACTAAGGTCTTAGATATGCTTGAAGGAGATATTAATAAATTGCAACTGCCCCCGAAGCCGCTTCTATATCCGTCGGAGGAGCCAGTTGATGATGTCTACACTGGAATAGAACTTGAATCATGCTCAATTTCATCAAGTACTCCAACAATTTTCTGACTGATTCCAAATTATGATTTTCTCTTCTTCATGTATGAATTTTAAGCAAAATAAATATAATCCAAAGTATAATTGGTCATGCAATTCGTGAACCAAGATGCTTTTAGCATTTGTTACTTCCTGTGTTTTGTAGAAGAATTGCCTCATGGTTACATTACATATTTCCTGAGGGCTCTTGATATGATAGTCCAAGCTCATCTTGTATGGAGCAACGTGTCTGTCTCCCTTCTCTCTAGTGTAAAAAACAAGCTTTCTCCTTCCAGCCACAACCTCTCACCCTCCCCCTTGACCTCGACCGCCGCCTCATCGGCCGCCTCGATGGCATTGGCCGCCTCCGCGGAGCAACATCCCACCTCGACCTCATGTCCTGTGATGGGTCCCATCCCGAACTCCTCAACTTTCTCTCTCCTCCTCTAGTCCTGCATTCGCTCTCGCGCATTAGTTCTGGGGAGGTGTGTCCGTCGCCCACTCGCTCTCCTCGCTTGGTCCCAGTTGGAGCCCCGACATGGCGATTCTCTACTCGCCCATCAGTCTCTACTCAAAATCCGTCGACTGAGCTGAGGCGGAGAGGAATTTTAGGGACATGGATACTGAAAGGGACCTGTTTTCTTGGAGTTCCATGATCTCTTTGCTTTGCCAATAATCACTTGGGTTTAAACCAGTTGATGCTTCCGTTCTTATACTTGAAGATGGGCTTTTTCCCTAATGATTCTGATGTCTGTGTTGGGTTTTTATTGATTGATATATCTTGCAAAGGGTAGTGCTGATTGGGTTTCAGCTCGTACGGTGTTTGACGAAATGTCCGAGAGGAATGCGATTGCTTGGGCTTTTGACGATGACCAGATCTACTCAGCTGGTGAGTTGGGCCTTTGACAGATGGATTTACGCTCACTGCTGTTTTGTCAACGTTTTCGGAGACGGAGTTACTATTGCTTGGGGCGCAATTCCATTCCCGAGTTATATGGTCTGGATTGGGCTCGAATGGTGGTGTTGGATGCAAGCATGGTGGACATGTCCGTGAAGTGTGTGGCTAGTGGATCGCTAGGTAGACTCACGCCCAAAGGACTAATCCTTTGCATTAAGCAATATCCAGAAATGAAATCTTCCGCGTCTGACCAAATTAGCATTGCTTTCTTATAAAAAAATTTAACCTACCAGCCCCATACATTGTTTATCGGTTTCCTCTATAAATAGCCAATGTTGGAACAACAATTTCCTTGCGCAAACCTGAAGTATTTATCCAACCTAAACGATGTCAACCCAAATGCTCTTCCTTGCTACGCTAGTTGTCCTCTCATCTTCCATGCAATCCCATGCGGTGGAATACACCGTGACGAACAGCGCCGGCAACACTACCGGCGGTGCCCGCTTCTCTAGTGAGATCGGCATTCCGTACAGCCGCAGGACTTTGTCAGCGGCCACCCGTTTCATATGGATGGTCTTCCATCAGAAAGCGCCTGGGGATCGTAAGAGCGTCGAAAAAGTGAGCTTGTTTATAGAGACCATGGATGGCGTGGCGTACGAGAGCAATGACGAGATCCACGTGAGCGCCACCTACCTTGGGGGATTCTCAGGGGACGTGAAGAGGGAGTTCACAGGGGTTCTGTACCACGAGATGGCGCACGTTTGGCAGTGGGATGGGGACGGGCAAGCTCCCGGGGGGCTCATTGAGGGGATCGCGGATTTCGTGAGGCTCCGGTCGGGTTACGTGCCGGGCCACTGGGTGCAGCCGGGCCAGGGCGATAAGTGGGACGAGGGCTACGATGTCACCGCACGGTTTCTCGACTACTGCAATGGCCTCAGAAACAGGTTCGTGGCCGAGCTGAACAAGAAGATGAGGACTGGTTATAGCGATGACTACTTTGTTGACCTGCTAGACAAGAGCGTTGACCAGCTCTGGAAGGACTACAAGGCTAAGTACACTACCTGACTAGAGCCCATGCCCGCTCGATAGATGTTCGTGCTTTGTAAAAAGCATTGCCAACCATATGATCCTTAACTATGGACCCTTATTGTTACAATTAATGAATATTAAGACATTTTGACAAGGATACTCATCGAGTCTAGGCCTCGTGGTCTCATGTGTGTTCCACATAAACTTGGGTTTGGCCACAAGGTCCAGGATCCAAGCATCGGAATCCCTGATCCATCTATCGATGTCTTGGATTCTTAAGTCCTAATTTGAGCCAATCCCCAAGTTTCAAGTCTGCAAGGACCAAGGTTTGCAGTGGGTTTGTGACACATTGACAATTGCTCTTGCGATAATACTTTGGTACTTGTGATTTGTCCATTTTTTTCTCATGATTTTGAAATTTTGATGTGTTGTTTTCTATTTTCCTTGTTTTAAACAAACCCCACTTGAGTGGGATTTACTTATGAGAAAATTGTCCAAATAGTTCTAAACCTATTATGCGATGGTTAATTTAATTTTAAACTTTTATTATGTCAATTTAATCATAAACCTATTATATGATTGTCAATTAAGCCTTAGACCTTTCAATTATATTAATTTAGTCCTAAACTGTTTAACAATTTATTGATTTAGTTATAAATTTTTTAACAAATCACCAATGTAGCTCTTTTGGCTAATTTTGATTGGAAATTGCCCAATGGTCTCGTTTGACGTAGTCAATGCTTGTATTCAAAAAATTCAAATTTTTTTATTAATCGTATTGATGTTTTCTTTTTTTTTTTTTTCATAAGTCTAGCAAGGTTGCAAAACCCTCACCTTGCTCATGGCCCTTGCTGAATCTAGGCAAGCTTAGTGGCCAATGGTGGCCGGTGAGGCCACCAGCCCGATGAAGAAAACAAGAAAAGAAAGAGAGAAAATTAAGAAAATCAATAAAATTTTTGGAAATTTCTTATGTAATTAAAAAATTATCCATGCTAGCACTAGATATGTCATATAAGACGGTTGGCATTGACTAGACTATCATGTTAGCAATTTTCAACTAAAATTATTTGGGAGGATTACATTGGTAATATATGAAAAGATTTAGAACTAAATTGGTAAATTGTAAAAGTATTTAGAACTAAATTGATACGATTAAAATGTTTAAGAATAAAGTGATATGATTAATAGTTTCAGAAATGAATTGGTTGCCATATAATAGTTGTTATCTAGTCTGTTGCTTGAATATGGTAAAGAAGCCTCTTTGTAATTGAATCGGAGGTTTAAGATGTGGCCTTTATGCTTTCTTGACTCATTTCATATGAGGCTTTTAGCATCAGATTGAGCTTCGAGTTTCTTGCTCTGGTTGATTGACTTCTGACAATTTGTTGCGAGATTTGTGCTGGAAAAGTATTGGTCGTAAATGGGGGTCAAATCACCATCCACTACCCTGTGAAGTGGGCTGATAAGTTGTTTTGGTCCTAATTCCGTAAAGTAAATGTGGAAGCGGAAAGAATGCCCCCACATGATTCAAATTAGTGCATAAATTTGACGGAGTTATTCTTCAGGATGATCATTACATCTTCGATCGTGCTTCATAATTAATTGGTATAAGCATTAAGTAAGCAGCCAAAATATGCAGTAACCTTGCCAAAATTTGGGTCGAGTTAATCAAGGATGACTAAGCAATTATTTAAAAAAAATAAATTAAAATCAGACCCAACTCTATCCGAACCTTTAATTCAGTATCTATGCGTGTAGGTCCACAAAAGAAACATATAACCTTTGTATACGGATTGGATTGGATATCAATAGGGACTCAAACCGAATAGGTCGTTGACATCTCTAAGCCATGCGGATTCAACCTCGATCTTCACTACCTTTGTGAACCTGCATGGTTTGCCATGTGTAAGACTTAATCAGACTCCTCACCCATTGACCACTTCCACTCATTTTATTTTTACATGTCATCTACTTGCCCGACATCAATCTTCAGGATATGCCTTGAATAAGTTTTAATGCCTAGTGACCCCTTTTCGATTTACGTAGTTCTAGATTGAACTATCTTCCTTTGCATAGTTCTAGGTTGAGCTCTATACAAGCAAATTTACTAATATTTGTTCTAATAAAGTTAACAAGACATGCATAATTTAGATGAAAAGTCCGAATGAAAATCCATGTGTAAAATGGGGTACGATCATTAAACATCACTCATACTATGTTAATCTCAGGTCAAACTCACTAGATCATGCTCCAATTAATTGTGTGAGATTTTGTGGGATAATTACCAACTATTTTAAGAGCTAAAACTTTTGGATTGAACTTTCTAATATAGTATCAAAGAGAATAACATCCCTTTTGCATATGTGCATCCATTCCCCCTCAGTCAAATTTTATGTGCCTCTCCTAATTTGGCTTGCACATGAAAGATGATGTTGGAAAGTCCAATGCAAATTAAGCTTTTAAAACATGTGGTCAGTACTATCCTTTTGCGTATGTGTTTCCACCCCCATTAAATTCCATGTGCCACTCATAATATAAATTGTACATGAGAGATTGTGTTAAAATATAGTCTCATTTCAATTGACAATGGGTCTTACATGCTTTTGAGATTCATGTGGTCTCCCTGCACCTAATAACTTAAGTTTTTAGGTTAGACTTTCTAATATAATATCAGAGTCGATGATGTGCGTCAACCTCCCATAAGTAACCTCCCATAAGTTAATTCTATGTACTGCTCCTAATCCAATTTGCACGTGAAAAGGAGTGTTGAAATATTGATAATTTGTCATAAATGCTCTTTATATTCATATAGTCTCTTTGCATCTATTAACTTAAGCTTTTGGGCCGGACTATTCTAACAAATTGGAACAACACATGGTAAAAGTGGAGACACACAATTTATATGGCAACTGAAAGGGAAATTAGAACAAATAATCTTAAAACTTTGGCCTAATGTGTAATGGGCATCTTTGGAGTTTCAATTTGTTCAATTTGGGTAATAGTGTAATTATTAAAATAGATGAATAGTACTGAAGGATTGATTTGACTTTGTTAGGAAGTTGAGGGACTATATTAAAGAAAATAAAAGTTTAAAAACTATGTTGAACATTTGTAAATAGTTCAAAGACCACATTGAACCCATTAAAGGCCTAACAATCATATTGCATACGGGGCTAAAATTTAGGGCTTATTAGTATCATTTTCCCAATTATAACCATGTGATAAAAATGGGTACTAACATAATCATAGGTTGTACTACTATATCAAATCGTGTATGGATTTAGTCAAACTTTTGGGCTTTAATATTGAAATCTTTCAGTGATTTTCCTTCTTATAATACAACAAACATGACTTTATTATTTTTCGCTGAGCAAATAAAAATCTTATTCACAATCAAACAAGTACATTGGATACTCAAGACGTGCGCTCTAGTGTGGAATGCGCACTCAAGAACTAAGAGTGGAAACGCACTCAAAAACTATAGTTAAACAGGTAAAATTCTGTGAGACCATACTTAGTTACTTTAAAAGTTAAAGTTTTTAGATGAAAACATGATTTAATCCTCCCTCAGGTGTAGGCTGGATTAATTGTGGAAATATATTTCAAGGGAGCCAAATAGAGGCATAGGAAGATTTGAAATAAGGACCTTTCTGTTGGAAGATATAATTCAAATTGTATCCAAATCATTGATAGGCAAAGAATCTTATTTATTTTAGGATTAGAAAGATAGGAGAATTTTTCTTTTCCTTTATTAATCTCTTTCTTTGTAATTAAATATTCTTTGTACACAACAAAAATATACAATCAATACAACAATTTCTTCCCTCGCTTTCCTTCTACCGTTTCCCGATTCCTTTTTCTTGGTCTTGTGACATGGTATCAGAGCTTGATTAACTGATATGAGGTTGAATTGAAATTCAGGTACATAAAGTACATTTCGAAGTGTAATGAGGGGACTAAGATTCACGGTGCCAGTCATGACAACTTGTGTGGAATTTCCATTTGGAAGTTGTACTGATATAGGAAAGGATAATTTTTGGATTTTGGTAAAGAAACCCTTATCACAGACTATGTGATCACTAGCACCTGAATCTATAATCCATGCATTCTTCAAAATTGAATTCATCAAGCAATAAGATGTACCTGTGAAACTCCCAGCCTTATTAGATGCATCCAACCCTTTCAAAGCCCTCATAAGTTCCTGATACTGCTCATGGGTAACTGATTTTTCTGTTGGTTGACTCAGTGCCTGAAAAACCTGTGAAGATTTTCCTCGTTCTTTTTCTCCAGGTCTCCCATGTAATTTCCAACAGTTTTCAATTGTATGGTGCGGTCTTTTACAATAATCACAATATAATTTACCTCTTCCTTTTTGGCCATTGGATTTTGGAATGAATCTGTTGTTGGGCTGAAAAATTTGGGCCGAAGTAGGCCCATACAGTGCTTCTGGTCCAGTGGGCTGGATTCCTCACGGCCCATTTTCGTGCGATTGAAATTTTCCTCGCAGCTCGTCGACTTCGTGCGGCCCATCTGTGCCAGCGAAGATGTCCCGTGGGCCGTTCGAGAAGAGCCTAGTCGTTGAAAAAGGAAGACCGTCCGATCGTCCGCCAAGATCTGAGCCGTCAATTTGCTCATTTAAAAACGAGCTAGGGTTTCGGCCAGACGAAATCGCCTCCTTTCCTCCTCCGAACTTAGGGTTTCTCTGTGGGGGGCGATAATGGCCTCTGGCGGCCAGAGCCATCGCTTCGCTTCCTCTTCCAAAAATCGCCGTCCTTTGCTGGCTCTCTTCCTGGACGGCGAACTGGTAGATCCGGCCAAGGTTTGGCAAGGGATCCATTGCTAGGATCTGGGAACGAAACGAAAGGTACGTTTCGTTTAAGATTAGGAGAAACCTAATCACCTTTTCTCTCTCGCGCATGGCGTTGTACTGCTGGAGAATCGGTTCGGGCCATTCAAACTTTTCTTCGGCCGATTCCATTTCATTGCAGAGTGCCGACAGCTTATTGTAGACTGTCGCAACGCTCATATTCCCTTGCTTCAGTTCTGAAACTTGCTGTGTTATGGAAAAGATCTTGATTTGATCTAGCTTTCCATACATCTCTTTAATATTATGCCAGATCTCTTTTGTGTCTTCTGTTGGGGGAAGCCCCGCTGCTACTTCGGGTGAGATACAATTCCCAATCCAAGTTCTAACAAGTTGATTACATTTTCTCCAAAAACGAGCCATTCGCTCGTCGGTTGGAAACGGAATTGTTCCATCCAGAAAGCCTTCCTTATCCTTCGTTACCAGGGCACGCCGGAGTTCCCGAGACCAAGTCGAGTAATTCTCTGGACCCGTCAATTGCTGACTAATCAGTTTCAATTCTGGTCCGTCGGCGTTCGTCGTGTACAGAGGGTCGCTGGGCTCCGGCCGTCCTCCGGTAGCAAGGATCTGGTAAGGAAAAAAACCGGGTGAAAAAGATGGGTAGGTATTCGCCCCTACATTTGCTCCGTTTTCTTGACCTGCATTAAAGAAATTTTGGTAGGGATTCGCTCCCCCTGATTCGCCAGATCCGCCCGTCTGCTCCGGGCCGAAGGTAGAGCCTGCCCCACTTATGGTTGGTGCGCCTCCGTCGGTCCGCAAGTTGCTTTGATTCCCCGGCTGTGATGTATGTGGGTTTATCCCATGGATCCATGGATATGGCATCCACTAGTAAGGATGGCCCGAATAGAGCTGCCCCAGGTTGAACTGAGACGGAAGATTCTGCCATTGCATGTGTGGGGGTTGGATCTGGCCTTGGCTGAGCTGTTGCCCTGCCACAGTCGTCACAATGGTTGAATCTGGATTGTGCGTACTCTGTGGCGTTGCATCCCTCGCTGGCTGGTCGTTTGGTTCAAAGGTGAGAGCTTCCGATGTATTCATTGTGAGAGAAAATTCTTCAAGAGAGATTGATTCCTTTCGGCAACTGTTTTGCAGGATACAGTTCCTCAAGGCAATCAGGAAGGGTAGACGCAGAAGCTATACCAGAATGCAGGAAGCTCTGATACCATGTCATCAATGACAAAAATTTCCTTCATCATAAAAGATTGGGACATAGTGCCTTATTCCCCTGTCCTCAATGTCCTATCTGTCCATTGGCAAAGCAAACGTGTGCTCCTTTTCCAAAAAGCAATTCCCGAACAGACAGTATTTTTTCGTTGATTCACGCTGATGTTTGGGGACCCTATCATACTGTGAATCATGATGGGTCAAGATATTTCCTCACAATTGTTGATGATTTTTCTCGTGCGACATGGATATTTCTCATGCAATCCAAGAATCAAGTATTTACTCACCTACGAACATTCCTTACCTTGTCTAAAACTCAATTTGGAAAAACAATCCGTCGGGTTAGAACTGACAATGGAAGGGAGTTTTTTAATAGTGAGTGTGCTTCTTTATTTTCACTGAATGGAATCCTGCATGAGAGCTCTTGCACTTATACACCACAGCAAAATGGTGTTGTTGAGAGGAAACATCGTCACCTTTTAGAAGTAGCACGTGCCCTCAAGTTTCAAGCATCTATTCCTGAGAATTTTTGGGGAGACTGTGTAGTTACAGCAGCATATTTGATTAATCGCATGCCCTCACGTATTCTGAAAGGAAAGACGCCATTTGAGATGTTATATGGAAAGAAACCAAATCTGAGTCATCTCAGAATTTTTGGATGTCTCTGTTATGTCACTACAGTGGGGCACAAAGATAAGATGGCACCATGAGCTAGTGAGTGTATATTTATGGGATATCCCACCTTGCAAAAGGGGTTTCGGATTTATGCACCATCCACAGGAAAATTTTTCGTAAGCAGAGATGTTATTTTTCATGAGAATGTTTTTCCTTTCCAAACTCTTATTCCTTCAACTGAAGATGAGAAGCTAGGAAATTCAAAATTCTTATTGGAAGAAGATATCTTTCCGGGAAGTACATTTCTTGCTACTCCTTTTCAAGGGCCAACTGGTGAATCACCTACTCTGCCTATTCAGACATCTACGAGTCACTCCACTGAAGAGCCTCATATAGAAGAATCAGCCCAGTACACTGAAGATTCAGAATCAACACCTGTTGAAGAAGAGCCATCTTCAATGCAACAAGAAATTCCACGACGTTCTAGTCGAGCGGCTCGTCCACCAGTTTGGACAAAAGATTACATATGTGGTTCTTCCAGATCGTCAGGTACTCGTTATCCCATCTCGTCTTACGTCTCATTTGATAGGCTATCAGCAGAACATTTATGTTGCATAAGTTGATTGCCACTTTACTCGAGAGAAAATTCAAGAAGGAATAATCGAGACAAAAGGAATCAGGACTTCAGAGCAACCAGCGGACATATTTACTAAACCTCTTTGTCAAAGACAACATGCATATCTTCTAAGCAAGCTTGGTATCTTGGACATCTACAAGCCACCAGCTTGAGGGGGAGTGTTGGAAGATATAATTCAAATTGTATCCAAATCGTTGATAGGCAAAGAATCTTATTTATTTTAGGATTAGAAAGATAGGAGAATTTTTCTTTTCCTTTATTAATCTCTTTCTTTGTAATTAAATATTCTTTGTACACAACAGAAATATACAATCAATACAACAATTTCTTCCCTCGCTTTCCTTCTACCGTTTCCCGATTCCTTTTTCTTGGTCTTGTGACACTTTCTCACAATGCCAACTGTTGTAAATACTTAAATTGATAGGTGAAGACATAGTTTAATACTTATGTATTCTAATGCTAAGCGAATATTAGAAAAGCTCTAAAAAAAACTAAGAGTGAAATGCGCACTCAAATGAACCCCACACATAATCATGTGATGAGTATCTAAGTGACTGTTCTGCGGGCGACACTAAAGATATTGCCATGAAGGGCCAGTCATCCGAGTAAGGTTGGTGCAGGACGAAAGTTGAGGAAATCACCGTTGAGATTCGTGGAAGCAGGGATAAGCAACAAATAAAATTTTAATGAGAAATGCATTGTTAGATTGATATTGAGTCATCGGTAAACCTAACTCCCTAGTCGAATAAATCTTATCAAAGGAACATTGTCAACTTAAATCTTATGGAGAGAAGGAGATAAGAAAATCAATTAAAAGTGTAATCTCGGTGTAAGTTTGTCTCTTCATCATTCTCCGCCGGCGAGAAGAAGACGACTCCAGCAAGTTGTGTGGCCGGCTTCTTTGACTCCACCGAACGCCCTTTCCAATGATTTAAGTAATGAAACTGCTTTGGACATGGAAAATGTTGGGATTGTCGGATTCCCAAAAAACCGGATTCGACACTAAATCGAACCCCTAAAACAAATGCGGAAGACAAGTCCGGGAAAATCACGTATCACCGATCCTAAAGCACACCACGGATTCGAGCGTACCTTGTTAACCACAGATTAAACACCGACGCCAATAAGAGGAAGAGAAAAACGATCATGTTCGATCTGATGACGTCAATTGGCCTTGAAGGGAAGACGGCGTCGCCTTAAGCTTTTTGGTTTTCTTTTGGAGGGAGAGAGGGAGAGGAAACGTACGCTCTTTTTGCCAAAAGGTATCTTCATCTCTCTCTGTCCTCCCTTTTATACGTCCTCTCAAAAATATAAAACATATCTCTTCATCGTATCCCTCCATCCATGGGCCCTAATTTTGTGGGCCAAGCTTTCAGGCCCAACATGGGCGGACGGGCCTTAAGCCCATCACATAAAACCATCATCTCCCACTCGCACATGGTGGACCGAACATGATTCTCTTTACCTCTCTTCAACATTTATACCAGTGAATAATCCGTGTGACCAGCATACTTTGAGAGCTCGTTGCTATACATCTGTTAGGAATATATAGCAGTTCATAATGGGCATCACACTCTAAGTAGATTTAGTATGCAGTACCCTAGATCGATCGATCACATTTATATCTCTCTTGATCTCTTTTAAACAATGATATATATATTGTATTCACAATTATAATTATCACAAAGATAGTCATAATTGGTCGACCAGTGAATACAAAACTATAATGTGATTCTCCAAATTCGATCTTCCTCTTTCCTTCAAACTCTCAATTTCAATTCAGCTTGCTTTTCTAGAAATGTCCTATTAGATCGAATCTACTCATGACCATTGGCAACATCCTAAGATAGCAAACACCAAATAGAAATCTTGATGATAAGTAAAAGTCATGAGGGCCCTAAAATTGAGGAACTCATTTCCTCAAGAGTCTCACACGGCATAAAAGTTGAGATCAAACTTTTGCCACTCTTATTGGTCGTCTCATGCATACGTGTATGAAATACATATTACGGTATTAACTCCTTTCCCATGGAGCATATGTCTACACTTTTTAATACCATATATATGATAGTTCAGACATACCCAATGTCTAACTTGAGTTCATATATCTACTCATTTACAAAATTTCATCAAAACTCACATCTGGCATCTTAGACAGATAAAGTAAAATATGTGGGGTATTTTACTTTCGGACATAGTAAGTATCATGTCCTCATCTTAACACCCAGTTAATGCGACATGCGTATTTTAAGCTTGAGCTCTCGATTATCACCTAAATAATAAGCTTAAAAACAGTCTCATCTCTATTTATTACACAGTAAATAGAGGCGATTACCCATGTGAGTGGGCCAATCTTATATCTGTCCGACATACTTTCTCAACTTAAAGTAATGCACTGAGCATTAAGATGTATAAAGATCAAACAAAGATTCATAGGCATTAACAATGAAAAAACACAAGTTCATTGATGTAAACAACTCAGGAAAATTACAATATCCAGTACATCAGACTCTACGCAATCTTAGAGATTTTACATGACCACAAAACACATTTTTAGGTATTGGCTTTGTCATAGGATCTGCTACCATTCTATGCGTAGATATGTATTGTAAGTTCACATCCTTTCGTGCAACCATATCTTTGACAAAGTTATACTCAGTATCTATATGTTTGGTCTTGCCGTGATATTTTGGATCTTTGGTGTACGCTATAGCTACTTGGCTATCACAGTTAACCAATAATGAATTTGCAGCTTTCTCAATAACACCTAAATGATCCAAAAATCTTTTAAGCCAAACCCCTTCTTGTACCACTGTTGATAATACCACAAACTCAGCTTCCATCATGGATAAGGCTATACAAGTTTGCTTCTTACTACTCCATGATATGACGCCATTGTTCAGTAAGAAAATAAATCCAGAGATAGATTTTCTTTCATCTAAATCTCCTCCTCAATTAGTATCTGAATAGCCTTCAAGTCGCAGATCCTTTCCTTAGTAATTCAACTTGTAATCAGCAGTTCCCTTCAGATACCTCAGTATTCTCTTAACGGCTTTCCAATGTGCTTGACCTAGGTTGGATTGGTATCTACTCACCATTCCAATTGCAAAACATATGTCAGGTCTTGTACACATCATAGCGTACATCAAGCTCCCAACAGCACTAGCATAAGGAACATGTTTCATTTGTTCCTTCTCTTGTGGAGTGCTTGGACATAGTTTATGTCTCAATCCTTCACCTTTTGCAATAGGAGTGTCTATGGGTTTACAATCTTGCATACGAAATCGTTCAAGAACCTTATTTATATATGTTTCTTGCGAAAGAGACAACGATCTCTTGAAATCTTAACTCCAAGAATGTATGCAGCCTCACCCATATCTTTCATCTCAAAGTTGGAAGACAACAAACTCTTGACAGTATTAACAAACTCCATATTGCTTCCAGTAATCAGTATATCATCAACATATAATGATATGATCACAAATTGATCATTGGATCTTTTGATATATACACAATGATCCTCATTAATCATTGTAAAATCATATGCCATTATGGCATTATGAAAACGTATATACCATTATCTCGATGACTGCTTGAGGCCATATATTGATCTCAAAAGTCGACATACCTTTTCTTCTTGGCCTTTCACTATGAAACCAACAGGTTGTTCCATATATATTTCTTCATCTAATTCTCCATTGAGGAAAGCAGTCTTTATATCCATATGATGTATCTCAAGATCCATACTAGCTACTATTGCCAGAATAATGCGAATCGAGGTAAATCTCACTATAGAAGAAAATGTATCTTCATAATCAATTCCTTCATGTTGATTATACCCCTTCGCCACAAGGCAAGCCTTATGCCTTTCTATCGAGCCATCAGCCTTTCGCTTTATTTTGAGAACTCACTTGTTCCCAATAGCTCTGTGTCCTTTTGGAAGATCAACCAGTTCCTAGACTTGGTTTGATTTCATTGACTCAATTTCCTCTTTCTTTACATGAATCCATTTTTCCTTACTAGGGCAACTTAGAGCCTCATGTATATTTCTTCGCTCATCCTCATCTTGTGGAGCAATCATAAAAGTTTCCCCTTCAATGTCAAAACGTCGACGGGGAATACTTTGGCGACTTGTTCGCCGTATGGGAGATTGTACACTTTGCATATCATTCCCCATTATGCTCCCACTCGGATTAGATAATGATGACGTCGTCTCATCATGTGGTTGCAATTGAGAATAAGTTGAATTCAATTCATCACTTATCATATTACTCCCACTTGGACGAACTCCACTAATATCATTATCTTGATCCAAGGTCTCAAATAGGGAGTAATCTTCCCCTATTTCGCCCTTCTTAGAAAATTCATCCTCTAAGAATGTGACATCTCGTGATTCAAATTCAGTTATATTCCCACTTTCCTGCTCACCTATGAACACATACCCTTTCGAGTGTTCGGAGTATCTTATGAAAATACTCTTCTTTCCTTTGGGACCTAATTTCCCAAACTTGTGAGATGACTCATGAGTATAGGCAGCACAACCCCATGGCTTAAGAAAACTTAAGTTCGGTTTTCTACCTGTCCATAACTCATATGGAGTGGAAGTAACTGATTTGGAAGGCACTCGGTTAAGTATATAGGTAGCAGTTAATAACGCATCACTCCAAAAAGTGATAGGTAAGTTAGCATGCGCCATCATGTACCTAACAATTTCCAGTAGGGTTCTGTTTCTTCTCTCCGCAACACCATTTTGTTGAGGAGTATATGGAATAGACAACTGTCTTTCTATTCCCTTTTTATCACATAATTTTCTAAACTCATCAGATAAATATTCTCGACCTCGATCGGATCTCAATACTTTTATTTTCTTGTCTAATTGATTTTCTACCAAGTTCATAAACTTTTTGAAACAATTTAATGCTTCAGATTTATGAGAAATCAAATAGACATATCCGAATCGAGTATAATCACCTATAAAAGTGATGAAATAAACAGCCCAATTCCTTCCTCTCACATTCATTGAACCACAGACATCAGAATGGATTAAATGCAGAGAAAATTTAGCTCTTTTACCTTTTCCAAATGGTTTCCTTGTCGTTTTCCCTTCTAGGCAATACTTACATATGGGCAAATCGACTTTTTCAATGTTGCCCAATAAGCCCTCTTTGGCTAGTCTATTCATACGTTGTTGGCCAATGTGACCAAGTCTAGCATGCCACATACTCACATCATTATCATATGTATTAGGAGACGTGAGAAGGGAATAACAAACATTTGCATTAACATAGTCAATATTTAATACAATGAAACCATCCAGAAAATAACCACAACCATAGTAATTTGTATCACAAAACAAATCCACACCTCTATTATAGAAGTTCATATTAAAACCTAGTTTAACCAACACTAAAACAGACACTAAATTCCGACGAATCTCCGGAGCATACAATACATCATGTGGGAATAAAGTGCATCCACCACGCATGTTCAGTTGGCATGTGCCAATTCCTTTTACTTCAGCTCTGGAGTTGTTTCCCACATAGACCCACTTAGTTCCAGTTGGTAATCATCGGAATTCCACGAAGGATCCTCTATCGTTCGCTACATGGTCTGTTGCTCCTGAATCTACAGTCCACAAAGGATTAGACTCGGTCAAGAATACAGAACTCGACACAAAAGTAAAGTTCTGAAAAGTACAAGGGGTGTTTATCTTCTTTGGCTCACGACAGTCGCGAGCATAGTGACCCTTCTTGTCACAGTTGTAGCATTTCACCCTTGTAAGCTTCTTCATGCGATGACGCTTTCCTCTTTCATGTTGGTTAAGCTTGGGTTTCTTCCCTGAAGGACCTGCTTCCTTGCCTTTCCCTTTATCAAATTAGTTAGGACGTTTGCGCTTGGAGCTCGAAGCTCCATGTGAGCTAGAACTAGCATGATAGAGTTCAGCTTCTGGCTTAGCCGCCAAGAGGCGGTCCTCTTCCAGCTCAAGATGACACATTGCATCCTCAAAGGTTTTGATATTATCATTATGGGTCAGGTGCACCTTCATATGCTTCCAACTCTGAGGCAAGGAACGAATCACTGCTTGCATTTGCTGCTCATCTGTCAGGACATGGCTAGCATCTTTTAGCTCATTTATCATGTTTGACATCTTTCTAAGATGTTGCTTCATGGTCTGATCATGAGGCTTCTTATAAGAGTCAAACCTAATAGTGAGTTGCCTTAATCTGGTCACCGAAGTATGACCAAATCTTGCTGCCAATGATTCCCACATTTCCTTGGCATTGTCAAAACGCCTAAACTCTCGCATGACGTCATTGTCCATGCTGCTCAGCAACGTAATGCCAGTAAGAGAGTTCTTTCTTTTCCATGCAGCAAATGCTTCCTTATCTCTTTTGTGCTGTGCAGTGTTTCCTTCTTTAGGTTCTACCATGGTCAAGTTAAGAGCCTCTAGTGCCTCTTGCTTTTCTAGCACATATTGGATTTTCATGTGCCAGATTTCATAGTTGTCGCCATTGAGCTTTTCACCTTTGTTCAGCTCGGCAACTATACTCTTTGTGGCTGAAGCCATTGATCTGAACACATCAGACATATATGCACGAATTATTAATGCCTATCATTTATGCATCCCTTTTGCACAGACCCATCATATTAATGAATAATTTCAAGTAAGGTTTCAGAATCAAAAGGTCACTACATTTCCAATCATCCTCCAAAAATCCTAACTTAAAACTATCATTAATATAATTGTCTTATGCAAAATAAATTCTATGAAGCTACAAAAACTTATATGAACTACCCATAGCAACCAGCAATAACAAAAAGCAAATAATACTTGACATCCAATAGAATAATAATGCTTTCACATAATACAACTAACATATCGGTTGCTACATCAACAACAATTAGGTAGTAAACATTACATAAGATGTCCACAAAGCACACTTAACAAAGATCAGCCAATATATCTAACACCAAGTCAGCACACGAACTGAGAAAGATCCTCTTTTGTTCAATTTCTTGATCTTTTTCCCTTGTAACAATCCAGTAATATTCATTTACAAAATCCATCACAATTTTCCTATATGAAGCAGCTCTGTTGACATCCCATATGCGATTCAACACTCCTTGCCATTCAGGTGGAAGGGTGTTCATGAAAAATCGCACCATCTCAGACTGTGGCATAGGACGACCATTCCATATGACCTTTTGAATTTTCTTGTTGACTTCAAGGATATGATCAATTAAGTCACCACTCTCCCATCAATGATCAGTCAGCTCAGCTATCAACTTAGAAAGCTTTTCCTTTTGTTCATCGGTAATTGTGCAAATAGGTGTGCGCAACCTGAGAGGAGGCATAGTTCTTTGCAACAAATGTAGAACTGTTCCTGCAACAAATACAAAACAAATAAGGGATCACATATAATCCACATAGATTTAATTGAAAAAGAAACACATTATTTTCCTCCTTTTTATTTTTATTTTTTTGGTTAACGGTCAACGGTCGTCGGTCAACGGGTCAACGGTCAAGTTGTCGGTTGTCGGACTGGTCGGACCGGTCGGACCGGATGGGCCGGTCGGACCAGTTGGACCGGGTCGGACGAATCGACCCGGCACGTGTCTCGCACGTGCGATCGGTCGGAGCTCGGATCGGGTCGCCGGCTGGTGACCGGCCGACCAACGGTCGCCGGCGATGACATCATCGATGACGTCATCCCAACGGTTACCGACCGTTGGGTGACGTCACGATGATGTCAGCACGCGTTGGTTCACCGACCGACGCGTGTGGCGCACGCGTTGGCTGAGCCAGCGCTTTAGGAGCGTGGCGCCCACGCGCAGCGGCTTCCGGCCATGCGTGTGGGCGCGTTCGGCATCGCCTAGCGGCGCACGACCCGTCGATGGACTCGTCTCGACGAGCTCTTTCACCCTATGCTTTCAGAAATCGATTTCGACTTACGGAAACTCGAAAAAATGGACGAACAGTGCTCGGGTGTCGGGATTTTGTGCCCCAATCCGTGTCGGCCGATTATTTTCGTGAAAAATCAATCAAAAAACATGAAAGGGGTCGGGAAAACATGAACTAGGGCTCCGATACCAATGTTGGGATTGTCGAATTCCCAAAAACCGGATTCGACACTAAATCGAATCCCTAAAATGAATGCGGAAGACAAGTCCAGGAAAATCACGTATCACCGATCCTAAAGCACACCACGGATTCGAGCGTACCTTGTTAACCACAGATTAAACACCGACACCGATAAGAGGAAGAGAAAAAAGATCATGTTCGATCCGATGACGTCGATTGGCCTTGAAGGGAAGACGGCGTTGCCTTAAGCTTTTTGGTTTTCTTTTGGAGGGAGAGAGGGAGAGGAAACGTACGCTCTTTTTGCCGAAAGGTATCTTCGTCTCTCTCTGTCCTCCCTTTTATACGTCCTCTCAAAAATATAAAACATACCTCTTCATCATATCCCTCCATCCATGGGCCCTAATTTTGTGGGCCGGGCTTTCAGGCCCAACATAGGCGGACGGGCCTTAAGCTCATCACATAAAATCATCAGAAAGACACATCGCGATCTTTACGTCGGGAACTATCTTCACAGTTGCATACTTTTCGTTCTCAATGCCCTCCAAAAAATCACGTCGTTTGGAAAGTGAATTTATCTTAATTGAAGCTCATAAAAATCCAAACCCAAAATCCTCATGAATAGTTTTTTTTTTTTTCCTTAGGCATAGATTTCTCCACCTTGAGTATCGCACTAGTATTTTTATCTTGAGGTAAGTCACGAGACTCAAAAGACTCACACTCACAAAGAGAGATCTTTGGCCTAAAGAATTTTCTTTAGTTGATTGATCATGATTAATTTCACAACCAAGCAACAAAGAATTTTCAAATTTTGTTTTTTCAATCTCATGAAATCCAGACTTCTCAAAGATCAGTTGAACCAATGGGCATTTCACAGCCATTCTAAATGAAGATATTACACACCTTATTAGATTCTAATAAAAGTATGAAAAACATAGCTCTTTTCCATTCATTCTCATTAACATGCGAAGAAGTCAAGAAATCATTAACAATTGACATCTAAATTGAGTTATCAAATATAATGATTATTATCCCAATAATCAATGGTTGACACCCAATATTATAAATATTAGCCAAATGTTTCATATGACGCTCTTCTTTTCCCTTTTCTTTTAAAGCCCTAAATCACACGGCTAGATATAGTGCTCTAACTTGATCAGCGATCAACAAAATATCTTATGAAAAAGCTGATCTTGAACTGCAATTGGCTTAGAAGCATTTACTTTGATGCCAAACCGATGCACGTCGGAAGGAGTGGCAATACACGATTAAGAATAGTAGAAAAGAGGGGTAAACAGATGACATGGAAGGAAATCAGACGAAAGGCAGAGGAAAGGGGCAGAAACACCAAAGGCTTGACAATATCGTCGTTGACACAGGAGATGACGATGGAAGATTGGGGTTGAGCAACCAGCAGTTTGGGCGCTGGTTTAACTCAGGATCGGGCCCGAAGCGGCTTTATCCGTTCTGTACAGACAGGGATCCAAAAATTGAGAATCGGCCTTAACACATTTGGTTCCCGGTTCTTGGACTAGAACCGGTGAGAAAGGCCTTTCTAGGCTAGAACCAGGAATGGACCAGGTTGAACTGGTTCACTCACAAGTTTCTCCTCAACTCTTCAAGGTTCGCTGGTCAACTGGAGAAAGCTGATATTTCCTCTTTTCCTTAGCAGGACTTGCGGGTTTCATGTACATGAACAGTTCTCAAGCTCTCAGCTCCATTAAGTTCCGACTCTGTGACTTAAATTGTGCTATGATCGTTCTGTGGGTACTCAATCTCGGACCTCTCCGCATCTTGTTTTGTTCTAATGCGAGACAAGCGAGAGTCTTTAGAGCCTATTTCGAGTTTGGCGGAAGCCCATTGTTATTTCTTGGGTTTTGTGCGTCTGGGCTCATCTTCGTCCCTGCTCTTTTTGTCTTGCTGGAGACGGTAACGCGAGCTCTTTTGGTTGTCTGCACTGGTTTTATGTTGGGATGGGTTCCAAGAAATTTTTTGATTATGTGGCTGAGATTAAGAATCAAGTGGTTGAGCTCAGCCAACTTGCTAATTTCCTATACTAAGGAGAAATATCTGTCCCTTCAGTTGCATTTATTTAATGAAAAATTAACAATTTGAAAAACATTTTCTAAAAGTGACCGTTTGCATCACTAAAAAAAAAAAAATGAATGAACAATTTTTTTTTCATTATTCATTAAAGTATTTAGATTTAAATTAGTCAATGAAGAAAACATTTTTATTGATTAATTATTTCAAGCTAAACAAGTAATCATTTTAGGAAAATGTTTTTTAAATTGTTTATTTTTCAAGAAATAAACAAATATCTATTTCATTCTGTTTTTCAATGTAGTGTTTCCTCCTAAGTTGTTTTCTAGTTTCTCTCTTGAATATGGCAAAGAAGCATGTTTGTTATTGAAACGGAGGTTTAAGGTGTGGCCTCTATGCTTTCTTGACTTGTTTCGTATGAGGCTTTTAGCATTAGTATGAGCTTCAAGTTTCTTGCTCTCATCGACTAATTCTTGACAATTTGTTACCAAAATTTGTGCTGGAAAAGTATTTGTTCATATAAATGGGGGTCAATTCATCATCCACTACCCTATGAAGTAAGAATCATGTGGGTTAGCTTACCTCACTCACTAATTTCCTATACTATGGATAAATATTTGTTCCTCTGGGTGCATTTCTTTTGTGAAAAATAAATTATTTGGAACACATTTTTCTAAAAGTAATTGCTTCTATCCCTTTATAAAACGAATAATAAATAATGCTTTCATCATCAACGAAAATATTTAGATTTAAATTGTTGTCGATAATGAAAATACTTTTCATTGGTTAATTATTTTGAGTGATACAAGCAATCATTTTTAAGAAAATATTTTCTAAATCATTCAATGGAGTCTTTGTTTTCATCCTATGTTTGGATGTGAAGTTTTAGCCTCGGTTGTCTTCTAGTTTCTCGCTTGAATATGGAAAAGAAACTTGTTCATAATTGAATTGGAGATTCAAGGGGCGGCCTTTATGATTTCTTGACTTGTCTCAAATGAGGCTTGTAGTACTAGTATGAGGTTCAAGTTTCTTGTTCTGGTTGATTGATTCCCGACAATATGTTATCAAATTTATGCTAGAAAAGTATTGGGTTAGATAAATGGGGGTCGATTCACCAACCACTACCCTATGAAGTAAGAATCATGCGGTTGAGTTTACCCCACTTACTAATTTCCTGTACCAAGGAAAAATATATGTCCCTTTGAGTGCATTTGTTTCTCAAAAGATTAACAATTTAGAAAATATTTTCGTAAAAGTGGTATTGAGTACAAAAATGAATAAACGAAAAAAATTTATCATGAAAATATTTAGATTTAAATTGTTATTGATAATGAAAACACTTTTCATTGATTAATCATATCAAGCAATACAAATGATCATTTTTAGGAAAATATTCTTAAATCATTCATTTTCCGTTAAACAAACAAAGCTCCTGTTTCATTTTATTCTTTTGATGTGGTGTTTTCGCTTGGGTTGTTTTCTAGTTTATCTCTTGAATATGGCAAAGAAGCTTTATGCTTCTTTGAAAAAATTTTAATATGGTTTTGTGTTTCCGCATAAGTTGTTAGTAAGTGAATAAGAGATTCAAGGTGTGGCCTTTATGCTTTCTTGACTTGTTTCATATGAGGCTTTTAGCATCAGTATGAGCTTCAAGTTTCTTGCACTGATTGATTGATTCCTAACAATTGGTTACCAAATCTATGCTGGAAAAGTATTGGTTCGGATAAATGGGGGTCGGTTCACCATCCACTCCCCGGTGAAGTGGGCCGACCAGTTGTTTCGGTCCCAATTCCGTTTTACAATTTGTTCATGGCTTAGCAAGAGTAAAGAAAGCAAATATGGGATCAGAAAGAACGCCCTGCGTGATTCAAGTTAGTGCATAAATTTGACGGAGTTATTCTTCAGGAAAATCATTATATCTTCCATCAGCCTCATAGTAAATTGGTACAAGCACTTAGCATGCAACTAAAGTATGCATTAGCCTCGTTTAAATTGGGGATAAGAGAATCGAGGATGACTAAGCAAATCCTAAAAAAAAAAAAAAAAAAAAAAAAGAAGGAAACGAAAGTCCGACTAACTCTATCCAGACCCTTTTTTCGATTCAGAATTTATGTGGGCCGTGTCACAAAAGAAACACATACCATTCATATTCGAATCGGATCGGATTTCATTGGGAACTTGAACCGAGCTAGCATTTGTGAACTTGCATGATTTGCCACGTGTAGAACTGAAACAGACTCATCACTCATTGACCACTTAAACTCATTTCATTATTACGTGTTATCCACATGCCCGACGCCAATCTTCACAGCATGCCTTGGACAAGTTTTAACGCCTGGCGACCCCCACTTCGAACTACGAAGTTCTAGGTTGAGCTCTTTCCAAAGGCAAATTTGCTTTCATTGTTCTAATAAAGTTAATACTTAATTGAAGCAGACATACATACTTTAGATGAAATGCCTAATTAAAAAAAAAAAATGCAAAATGCGGTACCATCATTGACATTGCCCATACCATGTTAATCTTTGGTCGAACTCACTCAATCTCCAATTAATTGAACCAACATATGGTCAAAGGGGACCAAAGTAAGGTAATTAAATAGGAAATTGACACAATTAATCCAACAACTTTGGCCAATATGTAATGTTGTTTTTGAAATTTTAATTCGTTCAATTTGAGTAATAGTGTAATCATCTATTCTTGTGAATAGTGCTGAAGGACTGATTTGACTTCATTGGAAAATTGACAAACTAAATTGAACAAATTTCAAATTTGGAGACCACATTAAACATTTAGGAAACATTGAAGGACCACATTGAACCAATCAAAGCTCCAAAGCTGACGCTGCATATGGAGGGTAAAGTTTAGGCACTATTAGTTTTATTTTCACTAATCAAAGCCATAAGATTAAAACAGGTAGGTAGCGACACAACCATAGGTTGTGCACTGAAGATGTGGCCGTTGGGTTGGATGCACACTCAAAAACTAAATCCAAATGTCAAAACTTTAGCTTAATTTTCGTATATTCTAACATGTCCACCCACGCATAACGTGGATTAGGCATGGATATATATACATTAAGGGAGGCAAGAGCGTTGACCAACTCTGGAAGGACTACAAGGCCAAGTACGCTACCTGATTAGAGTCGATCCCTGTTCAGGAGATGTACGTGCTTGATTAAAATAAAACTTGCTTAACAAGCGCATTCATGAAATAAAACATATTCAAATCAAATTTGGATTGTTAGCAACCTACTCTGATTAGTGTTTACTTTCGGCCTTTTGTGCATATATCTAAACGACGAATCTCTCAAATTCGGATCAAAATTGTGGAAATATTTTTCAAATTGCGGATTTTACACGAAACATGCAAAGCTAGCTAGTAGCTCCTCTCTCAAATTAAGCTACTCATGGTGGTTGCAATAGAACGGTTCCATATATTATTGTTAATTAAGATAATCCCTCAACACAATAATCGAGGTCGGCATAAGGACTGGTCCAAATTCAAAGTCAACGGAAACTAGTAATCCCTATTCAAGAGACGAAACTAGATAATAATAAATGTGTATAATTACTTTATCTTTCCAATGACACCCAAACTGGACCGGAGCTTTGCTTCTTTTCTCTCAAAATGAAGAGTCCCCTTCTACCGTTATGGTAGTTTTTCACAAACCCTTCCTCATTCAATTCCCATCCTGTCTTCATCCATTTTCTGGTTAATTCCAGTAATTCTATCAATGGATCCTCCCTATTTCCCCTGCCATTTACCCACCTATGCTAGCGATGAAGGGATCCATCGCATGCAACCCCCATCTGTTATGTAATTGTACGCAAACTTCAGAACTTGCTATCTTCTGGGTTCATGGTTGGCTTGACCACGACTGGGCCGCTAGCGCATCCAGAATCACTCGGAATTTGGTTGCTCCCATCGATGCATGCGAGTGCAGAGGCGATTGGCATCCTTTCTGGTAGTTCCCCCTTTCCGCCATCTCCACGTATCCCTTGATAAGAATAGCTTTCGGTTCCCAATCATCAATTTAGGAGGAGTTAGCATGGCAGAGATAGTGTCCTAGCTAGCTGAGTAGAAGTGATAGGCCTTACTTTAGATGCTGAAAGTAGTGTTATTCTGGACTATGGAGCGGTGAGTGGTCTCGATTAACTCTGAATTACGGCCAATGGCTCGTTGTATTGGTCTTTGAATCTCTCCGCAACCTGGGTGGAATTATGGCGACGGAGACCCTTGATGAATCATCGCGTTTATCGGCCCTTTGCAACAGGCTCGGACGACTAACCACTGAGCAGCTCATCAAGGAGTGGGATGATCCTCTTCCACCTGCAAAGTTAGACGAATGCCGATGGACATTAATAGGATACATCTTATCAAATCCTTCTGTTAATTTACATGCTTTGCAAAGTACTTTACGCGTGTATGGCACATTAACAAAGTAGAGATTTCCCAGCGAGAGGCAGGACTCTATGCGATCAAGTTCCAATCTCAAGCTGACAAACAAAAGGTGCTGGACGGAGGCCCTTGGTTATTCTCCGGTCACTTGGTCATTCTAAAGCCATGGACTCCTAATACCCCCTTTCATTGCTATGACTTTTCTACATGTGCATTTTGGGTTCAAGTACTTGGCCTACCTCTAGAATGGTGCATGGAAGCGATGATCAACAGGGCCATACAACATTTGGGCCGGGTTTTGGAAGTCCGAGTTGACACAAAGGAAGGAACATCAGCTAGACCCGGGCGTGCTAGGGTAGAAATGCCCTTAAATGAACCTCTTAAGATGGGCAAGCTCATCCGAATCAAGGGCAAGCTTCTTTGGCTAGACTTCCGATATGAGAAACTCTCACATTTTTGCTATTCATGTGGGCGGTTGGGTCATTATGCGACGTACTGTAAGGGTATACCTTTTGATGAAGCAAAGGTGGATGGTAAAGGGAAAATGGCCTATGGCCAGTGGCTACGGGCCGAGGTAAGAGAGAATAGTCCGTATTGGAATGCTTTTTACAACCCATAAGATATTGCAGCTACATCGGAAGAAACTGTACCTGAAACGCCACCAGCTCAACTTCAGCTCCAGCACGCATCTGTACTACCTCAGCTGGCGCATGCTGTGGAAGTTCCTATGTTGGGTTCAGCCACTACCACTCACCAACATGCCCCTAACCAAGAACAACCACACCACCAGCATCCTTAGCTGCATGGAACCCCTCCTCAACCTGTTCCAATACCTACAGCAGAGAAGTTAAAAGGCATTCAAACTCAATCGATAGAAACCATGAAGCCAGAGAAAAGCAAGAATGTGCGACTGACATCAAAGCAAGGGAAGGCCAAAAAAATTAAGAGATATAACCCCTATGAGCCTAAGCACTTGTTGCTCTATGATTCGGACGACAATGCTCTCATGGATACCCTGGTATATGCGGCTAAGGAAGCCGGAGCATGGGCCTTGGTGGCTGGCCCTCAACAGCCACCACCCGACAAATTAAGCTTATAAGCTGGAACTGTTAGGGTTTGGGCAATCCCCTGACAGTCCAGATTCTAAAGGCCTTGATGGCCAAAGAAAAGCCCGATGTCGCCTTTTTAATGGAGACAAAGAACCCAGAATCAAAGCTTTCATGGATTAAATGTCAGTTATGGCTTCAGCATTCATATAACATTAACCCAATTGGAATAGCAGGAGGATTATCACTGATGTGGAATGACCAGGTATCTATTCAGGTGCTTTGCTCTTCTCAATATTTGATAGATATGACTTGCAAGTTGGTACAGGAAGATAGAAATTTTCGTCTAACCTGTATTCACACCCCTTATAATTATCACCAACGACAGGGGGTATGGGATGAACTCAGAATGATTGGTAGAATGAATAGCTTTCCCTGGTTATGTGTTGGTGACTATAATGAAGTACTTTATCCATGGGAAAAACTTGGCAAGAGACCTGCGGAATCTCATCATATGCTGTCTTTTCGTTCTGTTCTGAATGATTGTGAACTGATGGAGATAGATAGCAAGGGATGTAAATTCACTTGGATGAATAATAGAGATGGGGATGAGATTGTCAAGGAACGGTTGGACCGGGCTCTATGTTCGATGGACTGGCGTATCCTATTCCCTGAGGCAGATGTGCTAGCAATACCGACGGTGGGTTCCGATCATAGTTCGTTGATACTTCAAACTTCAGCACCGATCAAAAGGAGGCAGAAAATGTTCATCTATGAAGCCTATTGGAATGATGATGCAAAATGCAGCGAGGTCATATCTACGGCGTGGAATTCTATTTCTCCTAACCAGCCAGTTTTTCTTTCTAAGTTGAAGTATATTAGCACAGCCCTATCTACTTGGAGTCGAGCTAAGTTTTCAAATGGACGGTCTAGCGCCATCATTCTACAAAATCAGCTACAAAAAATGACCAACCAACAGCATCTACATTATAAAAAAGAGGAATCTGCTAAAATCAAAGAGGATATTACAAGACTTTGGCAGCAGGAAGAGCAGTACTGAGCTATGAGATCTCGAATACAATGGTTGAAGTGGGGGGATAAGAACACTTGATTTTTTCATGCATCTACTCTACAAAGACCGTCTCGAAATTGCATTACAATACTTCAAGATGAGCAACAGCAGTGGATTCGTGACACTCGGGCCCTACAAGATATGACGACGGCTTTCTTTTCGAAATTATACACAACTCAGGGGTCGAGGGATTACGGTCCTATCCTTGCCCAATGTCCGCCGATTGTTAGTGATGAGATGAATGACCAGTTAATTGCTAAGGTTACAATGGATGAGGTCAGATAGGCCACATTCCAATTAGGGACGACAAAGGCCCCTGGCCCCGACCAACTAAGTGGTTTGTTCTATCAGACACATTGGGATATTATTAAGGATGATCTATTGCTCCAAGTACAGCACTTCCTGATGACAAGTCAGATGCCTCCCAGTATCAATCAGACTTTTCTTACTTTGATTCCCAAGGTACCCCATCCAGAAAAGCTAGAGCAATATCGCCCCATTAGCCTATGTAACTTCGCCTACAAAATCCTGTCCAAGGTGCTAGCTAATCGCCTTAAACCTTGTTTGAGCTCTCTCATTTCTAAGGAACAGTCCGCCTTTGTAAGTGGGAGACAGATCCAGGACAACATCTTGATTGTGCAAGAGGTTCTTCACCAGTTTAAGATCATGAAGAGAAAACGCAAATTCAATGCAATCCTAAATATAGACATGCAAAAGGCGTATGATCGGGTTGAGTGGGATTTCCTAAATGACTATCTCCACTGTTGGGAATATCGGATCCCCGAAAATCAAATTCGACACTAAATCGAACCCCTAAATCAATGCGGAAGACGAACCCAGAAAAACAACACGTATCACCGATCCTAAAGCACACCACGGATTCGAGCGTACCTTTTAAGCGACAGATTAAACACCGACGCCGATAGAGGAAGAGAAATTGTCCTTGTTCAATCCGATGAAGCCTTGAAGGGAAGAAAAAACGCGCCGTATGCTTACTGTTTTTCTTTTTTGGGAGAGAGAGAGAGCGTGAGAAGAGAAAAGACGTACGTTGTTTTCTATTTCCAACCCACGTCTCCTCTCTCTCTCTCCTCCCTTTTATACCTTCCCCCATCCACGGGCCCTATTCCCGTGGGCTGGGCTTTTTGGGCCCAACTTGGGCGGACGGGCCTTAAGCCCTTTAATTAATAAAACCATCATCTCCCACTCACACATGGTGGGCCGAACAATATCCTCTTTACCTCTCTTCAACATTCATACCGGTGAATAATCCGTGCGACCAGCATACTTTGAGAGCTCGTTGCTATACATCTGTTAGGAATATATAGTAGCTTATAATGGGCATCTCACTCTGAGTAAATTCAGTATGCAGTACCCTAGATCGATCGATCACATTTATATCTCTCTTGATCTCTTTTAAACAATGATATATTTATTGTATTCACAATTATAATTATCACAAAGACAGTCATAATTGGTCGACCGGTGAATACAAAACCACAATGTGATTCTCCAAAATCGATCTTCCTCTTTCCTTCAAACTCTCAATTTCAGTTCAGCTTGCTTTTCTAGAAATGCCCCATTAGATCGAATCGACTCATGACCATTGGCAACACCCTAAGATAGCAAACACTAAATAGAAACCTTGAGAATAAGTAAGAGTCATGAGGGGACTAAAAATTGAGGAACTCTTTTCCTCAAGAGTCTCACACGTCATAAAAGTTGAGATCAAACTTTTTGCCACTCTTATTGGTCGTCTCATGCATACGTAGTATGAAATACGTATTACGGTATTAACTCCTTTCCCATGGAGCATATGTTTACACCTTTCAATACCGTACAGATGATAGTTCAGACATACCCAATGTCTAACTTGAGTTCACGTATCTACTCATTCACAAAATTCATCAGAACTCACATCTGGCATCTTAGACAGATAAAGTAAAATATGTGGGGTATTTTACTTTCGGACATAGTAAGTATTATGTCCTCATCTTAACACTCAGTTAAGGCGACATACGTGTTTTAAGCTTGAGCTCTCGATTATCACCTATATAATAAGCTTAAAAACAGTCTCATCTCTATTTATCACACAGTAAACAGAGGCGATTACCCGTGTGAGTGGGCTAATCTAATATCTGTCCGACATACTTCTCAACTTAAAATAATGCACTGAGCATTAAGATGCATAAAGATCACACAAAGATTCATAGGCATTAATCAATGAAAAAACACAAGTTCATTGATGTGAACAACTCAAGGAAATTACAATATCCAGTTCATCAGACTCTATGCAATCCTAGAGATTTTACATGACCACAAAACACATCTCTAGGTATTGGCTTTGTCATAGGATCTGCTACCATTCTATGCGTAGATATGTACTGTAAGTTCACATCCTTTCGTGCAACCATATCTTTTACAAAGTTATACTTGGTATCTATATGTTTGGTCTTGCTATGATACTTTGGATCTTTGGTGTATGCTATAGCTGCTTGGCTATCACAGTTAACTAATAATTGATTTGCAGCATTTTCAATAACACCTAAATGATCCAAGAATCTCTTAAGCCAAACTCCTTCTTGTACCGCTGCTGATAATGCCACGAACTCAGCTTCCATCGTGGACAAGGCTATACACGTTTGCTTCTTCTTGCTCCATGATATGGCGCCATTGTTCAGATAAGAAAGCAAATCCGGAGGTAGATTTCCTTTCATCTAAATCTCCTCCCCAATCAGCATCTGAATAGCCTTCAAGTCGCAGATCCTTTCCTTGGTAATTCAACTTGTAATCAGCAGTTCCCTTCAGATACCTCAGTATTCTCTTCACGGCTTTCCAATGTGCTGGACCTGGGTTGGATTGGTATCTACTCACCATTCCAACTGCAAAACATATGTCGGGTCTTGTACACATCATAGGGTACATCAATCTCCCAACAGCACTAGCATAAGGAACATGTTTCATTTGTTCCTTCTCTTGTGGAGTCCCTGGACACAGTCTATGGCTCAATCCTTCACCTTTTGCAATAGGAGTGTCTATGGGTTTACAATCTTGCATACGAAATCGTTCAAGAACTTTATTTATATATGTTTCTTGCAAAAGAGACAACGATCTCTTCGAACGATCTCTCGAAATCTTAACTCCAAGAATGTATGCAGCCTCACCCATATCCTTCATCTCAAAGTTGGAAGACAACCAACTCTTGACAGTACTAACCAACTCCATATTGCTTCCAGCAATCAGTATATCATCAACATATAATGATATGATCACAAATTGATCCTTGGATCTTTTGATATATACACAATGATCCTCATCAATCATTGTAAAATCATATGCCGTTATGGCATTATGAAAACGTATATATCATTGTCTTGATGACTGCTTAAGGCCATATATCGACCTCAAAAGTCGACATACCTTTTCTTCTTGGCCTCTCACTATGAAACCAACAGGTTGTTCCATATATATTTCTTCCTCTAATTCTCCATTGAGGAAAGCAGTCTTTACATCCATCTGATGTAACTCAAGATCCAGACTAGCCACTATTGCCAGAATAATGCGAATCGAGGTAAATCTTACTACAGGAGAAAACGTATCTTCATAATCAATTCCTTCCTGTTGATTATACCCCTTCGCCACAAGGCGAGCCTTCTACCTTTCTATCGAACCATCAGCCTTTCGCTTTATTTTGAGTACCCATTTGTTCCCAATAGCTCTGCATCCTTTTGGAAGATCAACCAGTTCCCAGACTTGGTTTGATTTCATTGACTCCATTTCCTCTTCCATTGCATGAATCCATTTTTCCTTACTAGGGCAATTCAGAGCCTCATTGATATTTCTTGGCTCATCCTCATCTGTGGGCAACCATAAAAGTTTCCCCTTCAATGTCAAAACATCGACGGGGAATACTTTGGTGACTTGGTCGCCTTATGGGAGATTGTACACTTTGCACATCATTCCCTATTATGCTCCCACTTGGATGAACTCCACTAATATCATTATCTTGATCCAAGGTCTCAAATAGGGAGTGATCTTCCCCTATTTCGCCCTTCTTAGGAAATTCATCCTCTAAAAATGTGACATCTCGTGATTCAAATTCAATTATACTCCCACTTTCCTGCTCACCAATGAACACATACCCTTTTGAGTGTTCCGAGTATCTTATGAAAATACTCTTCTTTCCTCTGGGACCTAATTTCCCAAACTTGTGAGAGGACTCATGTGTATAGGCAGCACAACCCCATGGCTTAAGAAAACTTAAGTCCGGTTTTCTACTGTCCATAACTCATATGGAGTGGAAGTAACTGATTTGGAAGGCACCCGGTTAAGTATATACGCAGCAGTTAACAATGCATCACTCCAAAAGGTGATAGGTAAGTTAGCATGTGCCATCATGGACCTAACCATTTCCAGTAGGATTCTGTTTCTTCTCTCTGCAACACCATTTTGTTGAGGAGTATATGGAATAGACAACTGTCTTTCTATCCCTTTTTCATCACACAATTTTCTGAACTCATCAGATAAATATTCTCGACATCGATCGGATCTCAATGCTTTTATTTTCTTGTCTAATTGATTTTCTACCAGGTTCATAAACCTTTTGAAACAACTTATTGCTTCAGACTTATGAGAAATCAAATAGACATAACCGAATCGAGTATAATCATCAATAAAGGTGATGAAATAAACAGCCCCATGCCTTCCTCTCACATTCATTGGACCATAGACATCAGAATGGATTAAATGCAGAGGAAATTCAGCTCTTTTACCTTTCCCAAATGGTTTTCTTGTCGTTTTCCCTTCTAGGCAATGCTTACATATGGGCAAATCGACTTTTTCAATGTTGCCCAACAAGCCCTCTTTGGCTAGTCTATTCATACGTCGTTGGCCAATGTGACCAAGTCTAGCATGCCACACATTCACATCATTATCATAGGTATTAGGAGATGTGATAAGGGAATAACAAACATTTGCATTAACATACTCAATATCCAATACAATGAAACTATCCAGAAAATAACCACAACCATAGTAATTTGTATCTAAAAACAAATCCACACCTCTATTATAAAAGTTCATATTAAAACCTAATTTAACCAACACTAAAACAGACACTAAATTCCGACGAATCTCCGGAGCATACAACACATTATGTAGGAATAAAGTGCGTCCACCACGCATATTCAGTTGGCATGTGCCAATTCCTTTCACTTCAGCTCTGGAGTTGTTTCCCACATAGATCCACTTAGTTCCAGTAGGTACTCGTCGGAATTCCACGAAAGATCCTCTATCCTTCGCTACATGGTCCGTCGCTCCTGAATCCACAGTCCACAAAGGATTTGACTCAGTTAAGAACACAGAATTCGACACAAAAGCAAAGTTCTGAAAAGTACAAGGGGTGTATACCTTCTTTGGCTCACGACAGTCGCAAGCATAGTGACCCTTCTTGTCACAGTTGAAGCATTTCACCCTTGTAAGCTTCTTCATGCGAGGACGCTTTCCTCTATCATGTTGGTTAAACTTGGGTTTCTTCCCTGAAGGACCTGCTTCTTCCTTGCCTTTCCCTTTATCAAACCAGTTAGGGCGCTTGCGCTTGGAGCTCGAAGCTCCATGTGAGCTAGAACTAGCATGATAGAGTTCAGCATCCGGCTTAGCCGCCAAGAGGCGGTCCTCTTCCAGCTCAAGATGGCGCATTGCATCCCCAAAGGTTTTGATATTATCATTATGGGTCAGGTGCACCTTCATATGCTCCCAACTCTGAGGCAAGGAACGAATCACTGCTTGCACCTGCTGCACATCTGTGAGGACATGGCCAGCATCTTTCAGCTCATTTATCATGTTTGACATCTTTCTAAGATGTTGCTTCATGGTCTGATCATGAGGCTTCTTGTAAGAGTCAAACCTGATAGTAAGCTGCCTCAATCTGGTCACCGAAGTATGACCAAATCTAGCTACCAATGCCTCCCACATTTCCTTGGCATTGTCAAAACGCCTAAACTCTCGCGTGACGTCATTGTCCATGCTGCTCAGCAACGTGATGCGAGCAAGAGAGTTCTTTCTTCTCCACACAGCAAAAACTTCCTTATCTCTTATGTGCTGTGCAGTGCTTCCTTCTTCAGGTTCTACCATGGTCAGGTTAAGAGCCTCAAGTGCTTATTGTTCTTCTAGCACATACTGGACTTTCATTTGCCAAATTTCATAGTTGTCACCATTGAGCTTTTCACCTTTGTTCAGCTCGGCAACTATGCTTTTTGTGGCTGAAGCCATTGATCTGAACACATCAGACAAATATGCACGAATTATTAATGCCTATTATTTATGCATCCCTATTTGCATAGACCCATCATATTAATGAATAATTTCAAGTAAGGCTTCAGAATCAAAAGGTCACTACGTTTCCAATCATCCTCCAAAAATCCTAACTTAAAATTATCATTAATATAATTGTCATATGCAAAATCAATTCTATGAAGTTACAAAAACTTCTATAACTACCCTCAGCTAATTACCCATAGCAACCAGCAATAACAGAAAGCAACAGATAATTGAATTCCAATAAAACAATAATGCTTTCAATCAATACAAATAACATATAGGTTGCTACATCAACAACAATCAGGTAGTAAACATTACATTAAGATGTCCACAAAGTACACTTAATTAAGTTCAGCCAATACAACTAACACCAAGTCAGCACACGAACTGGAAAAGATCCTCTTTTGTTCAATTTCTTGATGTTTTCCCTTGTAACAATCGAGTAATATTCATTTACAAAATCCATCACAATTTTCTTATATGAAGCAGCTCCGTTGACGTCCCATATGCGATTCAACACATCTTGCCATTCAGGTGGAAGAGTGTTCATGAAAAATCGCACCATCTCTGACTGTGGGATAGGACGACCATTCCATATGACCTTTTGAATTTTCCCGTTGACTTCAAGGACGTGATTAATTAAGTCACCACTCTCCCATCGATGATCATTCAGCTTAGCTATCAACTAAGACAGCCTTTTCTTTTGTTCATCGGTAACTGTGCGAATAGGTGTGCGCAACCTCAGGGGAAGCATTGTTCCTGCAACAAATGCAGAACAAATAAGGGATTACATATAATCCACATAGACTTAATTGAAAAAGAAACACATTCTTTTCCCTCCTTTTTTTTTTTTGGTGAACGGTCAACGGACAAAGTCAACGGTCAACGGTCAAAGTCAACGGTCACGGTCAACGGTCGTCGGTCGTCGGACCGGTCGGGCCGGTCGGACCGCTCGCGCGGACCGACGCACGTGCCGAGCGCGTGCGCAGGCTGACGTCACGCAGACGTCAGCCGGCACGTGCCACGCGCGTGCCTGCGTCCGCGGGTCGGGTCGGGTCGGTTTGCCAGTCGGGTCGCCGGCCGGTTATCGTCCGGCCAACCGTCGTCGTTGCTGACGTCATCGATGACGTCACCCCAGCGGTTACTGACCGTTGGGTGACGTCATGATGAAATCAGCACTCGTCGGTCTGCGGACCGGCGCGTGCCGGTTCGTCGGCCGCCTGCAAGCACGTGCCGGTTTGCCGACCGGCGCGTGTACCACACGCGCTGGGCGAGCCAGCGCTTCCTGGCGTGTCGCACCCACGCGCAGCGCCTTCTGGCCACGCATGTGGGCGCGTGCGGCGTCTCCTGGTGGCGTTCGACTTATCGCCAGACTCGTCTCGACGTTGCCTTTCTTCCTATGCCATCAGAATTGTTTTTCGACTTACGAAAACTCAGAAAAATGGCCGAAGAGCGCTCGGGTGTCGGGATTTTTGTCCCGATCCGTACGGCCGAAGTTCTTTTTGCGAAAATTCAATCAAAAACATCAAAACAGATCGGGAAAAACGTGAACTAGGGCTCTAATACCAATGTTGGGAATATCGGATCCCCGAAAACCGAATTCGACACTAAATCGAACCCCTAAATCAATGCGGAAGACGAACCCAGAAAAACAACACGTATCACCGATCCTAAAGCACACCACGGATTCGAGCGTACCTTTTAAGCGACAGATTAAACACCGATGCCGATAGAGGAAGAGAAATTGTCCTTGTTCAATCCGATGAAGCCTTGAAGGGAAGAAAAACGCGCCGTATGCTTACTGTTTTTCTTTTTTGGGAGAGAGAGAGAGCGTGAGAAGAGAAAAGACGTACGTTGTTTTCTATTTCCAACCCACGTCTCCTCTCTCTCTCTCTCCTCCCTTTTATACCTTCCCCCATCCACGGGCCCTATTCCCGTGGGCCGGGCTTTTTGGGCCCAACTTGGGCGGACGGGCCTTAAGCCCTTTAATTAATATAACCATCATCCACAAATTGGGCTTCCATCCCACATGGGTCCGATGGATTATGCAGTGTGTATCTACTACTTCCTTGAGTGTGAAATTTAATGGAGAGCCACTTCCTTACTTTTCCCCTTCGCGAGGTCTAAGACAAGGTGACCCCTTATCTCCATATTTGTTTATTCTGGTAGTAAATGTGTTATCAACCTTACTCAATCAAGCTGTCAGTATGGGACACATTAAAGGTATACGTTTCAATCAATGGTGTCCAACCCTATCCCATCTATTTTTCGCTGATGATGCTATTTTCTTTCTAGATGGGACTATTCGGGAATGTCAGAACGTTGCTAGTATTCTGAACCAGTATGGTTTGGCAATGGGTCAGGTTGTGAATCGCAATAAGTCCGGCATTATTTTTAGTAATTATTTTCCATCTGCCTTGCAAGATAATATGTCGGGTGAGCTAAGAGTACCAGTATTGACTAGGTGTGGAAAATACCTGGGATCATCGTCTGACTGGGGTCGATCTAAGAGGGAAATGTTCTCTTGGATTCTAGCGCGTGTTCATGCCAAGTTGGAGGGCTGGAAGGGTAAGTTACTCTCTAAAGGCGGTAAGGAAGTACTTCTTAAATCTGTCGTGCAAGCCCTACCACATTATGCAATGTCTATTTTTAAGATTCCTTTGTCGATTTGCAAATCTCTAGAGCAAAGCATTGCCAGATTCTGGTGGCAGAATGATCAAAATAGGAAGGGTATTCACTGGCGAAAATGGGATTTGTTGAAAATGAGTAAAGATGATGGTGGCTTAGGCTTTCGGGATTTAATAGCCTTTAATGAAGCTATGCTTGGAAAACAGGCTTGGCGATTATTGCAACAGCCCTTGGTGTTATGGAGTCAACTATTTAAAGGTCTGTACTTTCCTACGCAAACTTTTCTATCTATTACTCCAGCAGCTCGGGCTTCATGGGGATGGAAGAGTCTCTTATTAGGGAGGAATGCTATTGCTCAACATCTATGCTGGTCAGTAGGTGATGGCTGCAATATAAGAATAAGGGGCGACCGTTGGTTACCTATTGGCACTCTATATGGACCGAACAACAAAGATGATCCATTGTTGGTGGCGGATCTTATTGATCCGACACACCAAACCTGGAACCAACCTCAACTCCTCCCATTATTAGGTGAAGATATGACAGCCCATGTATTGAATATACCAATCAGACATATTCCTATCGTAGATCACATCATCTGGACAGGCACAAAAGATGGCGAATATACGGTCAAGAGCTGCTACTATAAGCTATTTCAGCAAGCAAGTGATATAGCTAGTATAAGCACCTAGAGGGGGGTGAATAGGTATAAAAATAATTTTTCGAGATACCACAGAGATATTGAGCAGATAATAGAAAGAAAATATTCTTTTGCTTAATCAAAATGAGTTACAATCAAAGTAAAGAGTAGGGAAGAGAAGATTACACACAAGGTTTATAATGGTTCGGCTTATCCTAAGCCTACGTCCACTCTTCACCGACAGCCCTATCGGCTGGATTCCACTATGAACAAAAGAGATGTTACAGTACAGTTCTTCCTTAATTCCACAGTGTAGATATTCTATCACACTTCCTCAAGGTTTCTCATAAGTATAAACTCTCTTTTGAGTGCAAATTTTTCGCTCAAATGAATTGACTAAATAATAAGAGGCTTCAGACTTTGGAATTCTTTTATCGCGCACTCTCTCGAATAGCTTAGAACTCTTCTATTTATACTCCTTCATGCCACCATACCCGTTGTTACTTTCCAAAGGAATTCCTCCAATTTATCCGTTGGACAGAATCAATTAAGAAGATTATTCGAGCTATCAAAGGAATATGACGATAGCCCATCAATCCTATTCGCCCATACAATCAGGATCTCGGTTTCCATAAGTAGAACCTTCCACGAATATTTCGCCAATCATTGGATCCTTGACCATTGAATCAATCTCGATCAATTCAAAAGGATTCCGATAAGTCATATCCAGCCAAGAGATCTTCTCCAGTCGATAAGGTCATATCCTTAATAAAACATCGAGTTCTGGATATCCTTTCTTCAACGGATTAGAAACTGCCAAAGAGGATAGACTTTGAATCTTGAGTCTGGCTAACCGGAGATCTTCAGACTTTAAACAGCAGAGACTGCAAGCCTTCAGACCAGACCGATGGAAATGATTTGTCAGCTTCAAAACACTTCAAGAAGATTTCTCCAACAATCTCCCCCTTTTTGATGGTGACAAAACTTTCCTGTAGATTTGGACAACTTTGACCTGCAAAATATTTCTCAAACACATATGCATATCTTATAGAGATAAATGGCTAAATGAATAACACTAGAATCTGTAACCATAGAAAATAGGTTAGTTTTGAATAAGATAAAGCCATAAAGCCAACCATAAGATATCAATATTAATAGCAGTCAAATACAAATCCAGACACAAAATTAAAGTCAAACATTAATCCAAGTCAAACAATCTAAACGATAAAAATTCAAAGTTTTGATTCAAATCTTGCACTTCTCCCCCTTTTGTCAGCATTAAAAAAGGTTAAGATGAAAATGGAGTGAAGTCGAGATTGCTTGGGAACGCGGACAAGCTGGAAATCTCCCATGGACTGAACGATCCCTTCCAGCCTTTTCAAGTCTTCCTTCAGTTGTGCAATTTCCTCCCCCTTAGCATTGGCCTGAATCTGAACAGAGAGGGCTTGGATCTGATCGTGTAGAGAAACTGAAGAAACTTGACCTGCATTCTGCAAGCTTTGAACCTCGCATCCCAGAGCATAGATTTGACCACGCATCTCCAAGAGAATGTCCATAATTCTGTGAAAATCTGCTGAGCTGTCGGTCTGCGTACTAGCTTTAACACGTTCTGCAGATGATGGCATATCAGAATAATCGCGTAGATTCGGCGATGAAGCATCGTGTTCTTCTTCAGGAAAATGGGAGGCGTGAATGTCTTCTGGATCAGCTGGAGAGCGACTAACTCCCTCATTGTCTTCCCCTGTCTCTGTGACTTCAGGTGGAGAAGAGTGTTTTTCAGGCTCTCTTTCCTCTTGATTCATTCTCTCTTCTTCTTCAGGTCTTTCTTTCTCTGCTTCTTTTTCGCCACCTGCACTTTCTTCTGCTTCTTTTTCTTCTTCTTCTCTTGCTTCTTTTTCTTTCTCTTGTCCTGTCTTTCCTCTCCTTCTTTCTCATGATGTTCCATGGATTCTGGAACAGAGCGACTTAGCTTCTTCAAAGCTATGGCCGAGATGGTAAGGTCATCATCCTCTTCATCTTCCACGATGAGAGCTCTTCTTTTCTTGATTGGAGCAACCATGGGCTCCTTCCCTTTCCTTTTTGATGCAGAAGAGAATTGATGAGACTTTACAGGAGTCTTTTCCTTAAATTTCTCCAACTCCTTGCTTAGTTCCTTCAGACGCATCTTGATCACCATTTTCAGTCCAATCACCATATGATCGCACGGTCGAACACAAAAGATTTGTGGGGGCTGAATGTTCAAATGTCTGAATAACTTCGTCACAAGGCTTGGGCAAGGAAGTTGACCTCTGTCCTTCATCACAGCTCTATACATGTGAAACATGATAGTATGAGGAAGAGAAAATCTTTTCCCAGTAAGAATGGCGTACATCAGTATTGCCTCTGAACTTGAGACATCAGTCTTTGAAGTTGATTTCGGTCGAAGGCAATTGATCACAATCTTGTGAAGCAAGATGTTGATGCACTCATTCTTAAGTAGGTGATCTTTTCGTCTGTTCTCCTATCCCTCACCAGTTCTAGTGTAGCCCGAGCAGTAGAAACTTTGATCGGTTGATATCTTTCTCTCTCAACTTCTAACACATCCGCCAGCATATTCATATCTACAACATAATCTTGATCTTTGACACTGAAGGAAAATCTATTCGCATCCAAAAAGCTAAGATTTGAATAGAAATATGCGGTTAGTTCAGCATAAGCCTCTGTAGAGTCGGAGCAGAACTTTTCAAGTTGAAGATGACCGAAATTTTCTCTCAAGTTCACATTCACAGCATCCAGAAAATCAAAATCTACACTCCTAGGGTTTATCACCCCACGCTTCAACAGCTTTGAGTATAGACCCTTATGATCTTTTGATCTAAACATCTCTCCTCTTTTTCCTCTGATTTCCGCCGCAATACCCATCCTTGGTTGAAATTGCATGAACAATTTGTCATCATCATTCCCCTCTCTCGGATTAAACCCCCAATCACGAGGATCACTAGGGATATTTTCAAGGGATTCTTCGGCCACCCCTTTTTGAGCAATTCCTAAACTTTCCATTTTCCGCAAAAATATATACTCATTCCCATAACCTTTGTCTTTCAGAAAATCATCGACATAATTCAGAGGAGTACAAGTTCCTTTTAAAGCATGATACAGCTTATAAATAAAGGCAAGCTTTTGAACTCTTATAGGATCTGCATCCTTGATGATTTCTTCCTCTTGTTGATGAACAACGCCTTGAGGACTAGATGGAGGAGTCTGACGCTGTCGAGAATGTTGTGGGCTCTGTTGCTGATCTAGTGACACTTCTTCTTCGGTGAGATCGAAGTGCGTAGGCCCCTCATTCATTCTCCGTGGTCCCCTGCTTGCAATCCTTGACGACTTTCTTGAAGAAGACATTTTTCTCGCACTTTGAGAGATTCCTTGCTTGACTTTCCCCAAGAAAAATGACAACTTTTTTCGAAGATTAGGCAGGAGATAAAAACAGGAATGGAGGATCAGTGCTTTTTAGGGTTTTTGAGAGTGAAGAGAGGAGGAAGCAACAATATACGATCGGTTAAAAGAGAGGTATACGAATCGTTACAATAAAAAGATGCCTTTTCAAAATAACTGTCATTTTTCCGCGAAAATAGTCATTTCAAAAAATAACTTCTTTTTCGAAAAAGGAAACGATGCAATAATTATGCCGATAAAAGATAGCAACAAAAGGACACGGTTCGACGATCGTACCTTTTCAAGATAATATTAGAGAGAGAGAGAAACTAACTTACAGTCAAGGTCTTGTTTGTCTGAGTCTGAGAGTCTCTAGACTTTAACTTCTTCAAACCTTAATATGTTGAGTCTGGAGCGAATAATTTCAAATTGATTTTTCTCCAAGGGCTTTGTGAGTATATCCGCCAATTGATTCTTTGAATCTACATACTGAAGCAATACTTCTCCATTTTGAACATGGTCTCTAATGAATTGATGTCGAATCTCTATATGCTTTGCTCTTGAGTGAAGAATTGGATTTTTGGTGAGATTGATAGCGCTGGTGTTGTCGCAATTAATCTCTGTGCATGAGTCTTCAATTCCAAAGTCTCTTAGCTATTGCTTTATCCATAGAATTTGTGAACAGCAACTCCCAAGAGCTACATACTTTGCTTCTACTATAGAGAGAGCTACTGTACTCTGCTTTCTTGGAAACCAAGACACTGTCCTGCCTCCAAGTAGTTGACAGGTACCCGAGGTGCTCTTTCTATCAACTCTGCAACCGGCTAGATCTGCGTCTGAGTATCCAAGAAGAGTGAAGTCTCCCCTTTTAGGATACCATAGGCCGATGCTTGAAGTCAAAGCAACGTATTTGATAATACGCTTTACAGCACTTAAATGAGATTCTTTAGGGTCTGCTTGAAATCTAGCACAAATGCAAACACTAAACAAAATGTCAGGTTTAGAAGTAGTAAGATAAAGAAGAGAGCCAATGATACCCCTGTATAGCTTCTGGTCGACTTTCTTTTCTTCTTCATCTTTGTCTATCTTCAAGGCACTTGACATTGGAATGTCAGTCTTTTTGTAGTTGTTCAGTCCAAACTTTTTGACAAGATCATTTGCATATTTTTCTTGACGAATAAATGTTCCTTCCTTTGGTTGCTTCACTTGAAGTCCAAGAAAGAAGGTTAACTCACCCATCATGCTCATTTCAAATTCATCATGCATAGTCTTAGAGAATTTCTTGCACAGACTTTCATTAGGAGATCCGAATATGATATCATCGACATATATTTGAACTAGTACAAAACTTTTTCTTTCCTTTTTAATAAATAGAGTAGTGTCTACTTTACCTTTCACGAAACCGTTTTGAGTTAAAAACTTACTCAGCCTATCATACCAAGCTCGAGGTGCTTGTTTCAAGCCATATAAGGCCTTTTTGAGTCTGAATACTGAGTCTGGTTTCCTTGGATCTTCAAACCCAGGTAGTTGTTCCATATAGACTTCCTCATGGATGAATCCATTTAGAAAAGCACTTTTGACGTCCATTTGGAATAACCTAAAATTTTTGTGACAAGCAAATGCAAGTAATAAACGAATTGCTTCTAACCTTGCTACTGGTGCGTAAGTCTCGTCATAGTCGATCCCTTCTTCTTACGTGTAACCTTTGGCTACGAGTCTTGCTTTGTTTCTTATGACTTTGCCTTTCTCGTCCATCTTGTTTCTGAAAACCCATTTAGCTCCAATAACAAATTTACCTTTAGGTTTAGGAGACAATTCCCAGACATCATTGATACTGAATTGCCTGAGCTCTTCTTGCATGGCTTCAATCCAGCTTTCATCAGATAAAGCTTCTTCTATGCTTTTGGGTTCTATTTCAGAAATAAGAGCCACAGCACTAGATTCTTCGCGCCTTTTGGATCTTGTGCGAATTCATTCATTGATGTCGCCAATGATAAGATCTTTGGGATGACTGGACTTATGCTTCCAGTTGCTGGTTAATTTGTCAGATTGATGATCACTTTCTTCGCTTGATTCTTCAACAGTCACTTGCTGTTGTTCCTTCAAAGTCTGAGCTACTTCTTGAGATTTAGACTTTGTAGAGTCTTGAGCAGGTTCAGATTCTTCAAGATGAGTCTGAATAGATTCATTTTGAATGGAATCTTGGAATTTGACATTCATTGATTCTTCCACTGTTTGAGTCTTCTTGTTGTAGACTCTGTATGCTTTGCTAGAGGTTGAATATCCAAGGAAGATGCCTTCATCTGACTTTTCTTCAAACTTACTAACTCGATTATTTGCATTTTTCAGTATAAAACATTTGCATCCAAATACGTGAAAATAAGAAACAATGGGCTTCTTTTCTTTGAATAATTCATAGGGAGTTTTTTCTAGAATAGGCCTTAGAAAAACTCTATTAATAATGTAACATGCTGTATAGACAGCTTCAGCCCAAAAACGTGAAGAAATGTTGCTTTCAATCAAGAGAGTTCTTGCAATTTCTTGAAGAGATCTATTCTTTCTTTCCATAACTCCATTTTGCTCCGGAGTATATGGAGATGAGAACATATGCTGAAAGCCAGATTCATCACAAAACTTTGCAAAATCTTGATTTTCAAATTCACCTCCATGATCTGTTCTAATACTTGAAATGACATATCCATTTTCGTTTTGAACTTTTTTAGCAAATTATTCAAAGTAAGAGAAAGTTTCAGACTTACTTGTCAGGAAATATACCCAAGTAAATCGTGAGTAGTCATCCACAATTACTAGGCAATATTTCTTACCTCCAATGCTTTGAGTTCTAGTAGGTCCAAAGAGATCCATATGCAGAAGCTGCAGTACACGGTTAGTGGAAACTTGATTTATTGGTTTGAAGGAATTTCTTACCTGTTTTCCCAATATGCATGGAGTACATAGGTCGGACTTTTGGTATGATAGATTAGGTAGACCACGAACAAGCTTCTTTGCTGAAATTTTGGCTATCTACTTCATATTGATGTGTCCAAGTTTTCTGTGCCATAAACTTGCTTCATCTTGTATTGAGATTAAACATTGTGATTCATCTGGTTTCGCATCCAAGAAATAGATATTTCCATGTCTTCGACCCATAAATGACTGAGTAGAGTCTTTACTGGTTCCAGAACATATTCCCTCTTGAAAGTAGATTTTGAAACCGGTATCACAATGCTGGTTGACACTGAGCAGATTGTAGTTGAGTCCTTCAACTAAAGAAACATTGTTTATTGTGAGGTTTCCAATCTTCACACTTCCAAGTCCCAATATTCTTCCTTTGTTATTTCCTCCAAAAGAAACTTTTCCACCATTCGTTTGAACAAGCTTTATGAAACAATTTGAATCTCCAGTCATATGTCTTAAGCATCCACTATCCAGATACCATTTTATCTTTTTCTTGATAGTGACTTGCATTTAAAAAAGAAACTCAAACTTTCTTTGGTACCCATCTTTTCTTGGGTCCATTGGAGTTAGTATAATATGTTGTATTTGCCCATACTTTCTTAACAGGTTTCAAACCATTGGACGCTCTTTTTCAAAATGATTTGTACTATTGCACTTCGAACATCTAAGAGCATTGCGACCAACTGGTTTTACAAAAGTCCTTTTAAAATGATTTTTGTAAGCATCTCTTGAGGGTCTTTGTTTGATTCTTTCCTTCACTTTAGGAAAATCAATTAAAGGAATGGTTTCAGCAGTCATTCCCAAACTAGATTTGTTGAAATAAGGTCTTTGAACAGAAAGTATTTTTTCTAGTTTCTCAGATCCTTTAGAAAATCTTTTGGAAATATTTGAGATATCATTTTTCAAGAATGCATTTTCTTTTGAAAGATTATTTTCACTTTCTTTCAGAGAAGAAACATTCACATCTAAACATTTTACCTTTTCTTTTAAAACATTTTCTTCTTGTTTCAAGGCAGAATTTTCCTTTTTGAGTTCGGAAATTCTTTTAAGAGAAGTCTTAAGACTAAAACACAACTCATCAATGTATTTAGAAACTTTAATAAGGATTTTGAAGTTACTCACCTCAAATTCACTGTCTGAATTTGTCTCGGAGTTTGAATCTGAATCTGATTGTGTCATTAGACATATGTTGGCATAATCATCATCACTTTCTTCACATTCTGTATCACTCCAGGTTTCTACTTTAAGAGCCTTTCAATACTTTTCAACTGTTCCTTTCTTCTTCCTTAGAAGAGGACAGTTGGGTCTGATGTGTCCCTTTTTCTTACATTCAAAGGAGACTACATCTTTGTTTGATTCATCATCCTCAACAGACTTAGTCTGTTGCTTTTGAAAACTTTGTTTCCTTGGATTGAATCTTCTTACTTTTCTGTTCAGCTTTATGAATCTTCTTATCATGAGAGCAAGTTCCTCATCGTCCATATCGTCTTCAGAATCTGCAACATCAGAATCATCATTGGATTTTAATGCAATGGATTTCTTACCTTTAGGGTCTTCATCTTCATTGATTCGTTCTACTTCATAAGACTGAAGAGTTCCAACCAACTCATCAACAGATAGAGGCATGATTCTTTGAGTCTCTCTGATTGAGGTCTTTATGTGATTCCAGTCCTTGGAGAGTCCTCGTAGTAGCTTATTTACCTTCATGGGATCAGAAATTGGTTAACCTTGATTTTCAAGACCATTAACAATATCTGTAAAACGACTAAACATGTCAGTTATAGATTCTCCCGATTTCATCCTGAAGGCTTTGTATTGACTGAGGAGAATATTGATTCTGGTCTCCTTCACTCGATCGGTTCCTTTATAGGTAATATGTAATCTATCCCAGACTTCTTTAGCTGTAACACAGGAAGATATTCTATTATATTCAGTAGGAGATAAAGCACAATATAAGGAATAAATAGCTTTTGCATCAAGAGCTTGTCTCTTGATTATCTCTTCCTGAGTCATTTGGCTAGACTCCACAGTATCTTTTCCTCTTTCTGAGACTGGTGCAACTTTAGGAGTAATTCCTTTTTCTACAACATCCCATTCCAGAGAATCCTTTTGATCTTAGAAATGCCTTTATTTTGTTTTTCCATATGTTGTAATCCTTTCCATCAAAGTAAGGTGGTCTGATATTGCTTTGCCCTTCTACTAGCCCTGGAGCCAATATACTAGCCATGGATCTTTTACTCTGAAGTAAAACACTTCAAACAAAGTGATTACACAAACTCTTATACCAATTGATGTAGCTAGTATAAACACCTAGAGGGGGTGAATAGATGTAAAAACAATTTTTCGAGATACCACAGAGATACTGAGCAGATAATAGAAAGAAAATATTCTTTTGCTTAATCAAAAAGAGTTACGATCAAAGTAAAGAGTAGGGAAGAGAAGATTAAACACAAGGTTTATAGTGGTTCGGCTTATCCTAAGCATACGTCCACTCTTCCGCATTGACAGCCTATCGGCTGGATTCCACTATGAACAAAAGAGATGTTACAGCACAGTTCTTCCTTGATTCCACAGTGTAGATATTCTATCACACTTCCTCAAGGTTTCTCACAAGTATAAACTCTCTTTTGAGTGCAAGTTTTTCGCTCAAATGAATTGACTAAATAATAAGAGGCTTCAGACTTTGGAATTCTTCTATCGCGCACTCTCTCGAATAGCTTAGAACGTCTTCTATTTATACTCCTTCATGCCACCATACCCGCTGGCACTTTCCAAAGGAATTCCTCCAATCTACCCGTTGGACAGAATCAATCAAGAAGATTATTCGAGCTATCAAAGGAATATGACGATAACCCATCAATCATGTTCGCCCATACAATCAGGATCTCGGTTTCCATAAGTAGAACCTTCCACGAATATTTCGCCAATCATCGGATCCTTAACCATTGAATCAATCTCGATCAATTCAAAAGGATTCCGATAAGTCATATCCAACCAAGAGATCTTCTCCAGTCAATAAGGTCATATCCTTAGTAAAACATCTAGTTCTGGATATCCTTTCTTCAACGGATTAGAAACTGCCAAAGAGGATAGACTTTGAATCTTGAGTCTGGCTGACCGGAGATCTTCAGACTTTAAACAACAGAGACTGCAAGCCTTCAGACCAGACCGATGGAAACGATTTGTCAGCTTCAAAACACTTCAAAAAGATTTCTCCAACAGCAAGAACTACCAACAGTCATACATCATCATCATCATATCAGAATCCTAAAATCTTATGGCGTCGAATTTGGTCGATGAAAACGGCACCGAAGATCAGAGTTTTTACCTGGGCACTTTGTCAGAATGCCATTGCGATGAAGGCCAACTTGTTTCATCGACACATCACCTCAGATCCTTGGTGCCCTCTGTGTCGACAATAGTGTCCAGAGACCATCGAGCACCTCTTCTTTCATTGCGCCTGGACTCGTGCTGTATGGGAAAATCAGAAGCTTAACATCCCAATCTCCCCTATGCAAATTCAGAGGATTGATCAATGGCTCAGTGCAAAAACGGCTACTCATAAACACTTACCGGGGCTGGAGATGACTGTCAATACTCTCTGGCAAATTTGGAGAATGCGCAATGACGTCGTATTTCGCGATCAGCAGCCAGATCCGGGAAGAGTCGTCGATCTGGCCGTCGAGCAGACCAGGGCCTTCACCTCCCCTGATGTTACCCGAACGAGATCAAGCCTTCCCCTTTACCATCCCACGCACTAGTGGCGACCTCCAGCCCTCGGCACTCTCAAATATAATGTCGATGGCGCCTTCCAACCGGGCGACACCGAGGGATCGATGGCCTGTGACTGTAGAGACCACCTAGGGAGGCTATTGGATGGCTTCTCGTGCAGGTTTAGAGCGACATCAGCACTAGAAACTGAATTCAACGCACTTACCTGTACACTTCACCAGCTGCTGCGACAAGGGCTTCACCATACCACGATCGAGGTTGAATCGAACTGCTTTCCCCTTCTTGCTGCAGTGCGTCATGGCCATTCGCCCGTGCGGGAGCTTCGGCCGCTCGTGGAGTAGGCGCTCATGCTACTATCCAGATTTTCTGACCTAACCCTCCAGCACTGTTTGAGAGATGTGAATCGGGCCGCTGACTGGGCAGCGAAGGCCCATCGCACCACTGATCCGGCCCTTAACTGGTTATCTCAACCTCCTCCTACACTCCTTCACATACTATCTATGGATGTTGTAAATTCCGACTGTAATTATCGCTAATATGAATATGAATGGTACTTTCGACCAAAAAAAAAAAAAAACACATATGTCACTACACGAAATGTTAAATCCAATCATTAGATTAAAGAAGATTAGAAAATATCTTGTTGTGAGCTAGTCTAACAATGGTCGAGGTAATTTTATCTCGAAAAGCCCCATCAAACTATAGCCAAGCATCTTACCAAAAAAAAAAAAAACTATAGCCAAGCGACGACCAATCCACTACCATGAAATCACATGTTGAACAATTCAGAGTGTTGTCCAAATCACCTTTACCGTCCTCTATAAATTGTCTAATTAGTTCAACAACATTCTCCAAGCGCCCCCACCCCTCCCCCCCAAAAAAAGGAAAAAAAGAAGAAGAAAAACCTAGACCCTGTCTGTAATCTTCCTTGCTACGCTTGTGATCCTTTCATGTACCATGTAATCCCATGATGTTGACTACTTATGTGAACATCCTTTAGTATTCTCAATCTATGTTGCAATTTGTTGTTGGTGATAGAAAATCCAACCCAAAAACTTAAACTGATAAGACGATACTCCAATACCTCCATGCAAGCCGAATTACGAGCAACATGTGAAATTTTGACCATAGGCTTTTGTCACGGGCTGAGAGTTTCCTTGGCCTCGGAACGACCCGTGGGCGCTTGCGAGCGGAATTCGCCAGGCCAACCTTTTCTTTAGCCGTTCCACGAACGATACGGTAAATGATTCTTTGTGCGAGATCCTACCACGCCCAGCTTCGCTCGAGCGTCTAGTCCATCGAGTAAGACAGTAGTTCTCTTTAGGCATAACAATTGGTTTCGGCCTGCCATGGCCTCGTTAGGAGAGCGGCATCAGCTCCCGACCAGTTTGTGCATGGGAGGCCTACCCCGTCTTCAGAGCTCCTAAGTGATATAATCTTTCTATCCCATAACTCCTAGTACCAACCGTCCTGACGCCACTCCCACGGACCAGTTGTGTTCTACCCTTCTGCCTCACACTCTTCACCAGATAACCCCAAGCGCCATTCACAAGTGTCAAGAGTATGGGAGGATTCACGGACCGTGACATTCTCCCCCACTCAATTCGCAACGCCCTCGTTGCGATCTGCTCTGTTGCTTCCTTGCGTAAATTAACCATTGATGTGCCACTTTTGGGAATTCACATCGAACGGTCACACTCGCCCAACAAAACAGGTTTTGCTCCATTTGTGGCCTCTTTTGATCTCAGCCGCTTGGCCATTCGGTCACCTGCGCTTTCCGGCAAGTGTGGCATCTTTCGCCAACCGCATTTTTTGGCAGCACCATTTTAGCCTAATCAGCATCTTGACCCCAGCAGACCAATGGAGGTTCTTTTCTTGTTGAAAACATGATAGTAGACCTCTTCTTCAAATTCACCAATCGATCCAGGAACGTTATCCCCATTCAGCAAGGGTTCGGTTCTTCTCAAACTCCCTATCGGCTCGGTGAGGAACCAACTCGTCCTAGTACTATTGCCATCCTAGGAGCAGAGAGCGCAGCTTCATTCGAGCATCTTTTGCCCCGGCCATTCACTTTCCGTTGCTCTAGGACTGGACCAGGCACTCATTAGTTCGACGCACTAGAGCAAGAAGCTCAATTCTCCGACTTGCTCACTCGCTTACTAGAGGGATTCCTGCTCTGATACCACTTGTCACGGGCCGAGAGTTTCCTTGGCCTCGGAATGACTCGCGGGCGCCTAGCAAGCGAAATTCGCCAGGCCAGCCTTTTCTTTAGCTGTTCTATGAACGATACGGTGAATGATTCTTCGTGCGAGATCCTACCACGCCCATCTTCGCTCAGGCGTCTAGTCCATCGAGTAAGACAGTAGTTCTCTTTAGGCATAACAACTGATTTCGGCCTGCCATGGCCTCGTCAGGAGAGCGGCATTAGCTCCCGACCAGTTTGTGCACAGGAGGCCTACCCTATCTTCAGAGGTCCTAAGTGATATAATCCTTCTATCCTAGAACTCCTAGCACCAACCGTCCTGACACCACTCCCACAAACCAGTTATGTTCTACCCTTCTACCTCACACTCTTCACCAAATAACCCCAAGCGCCACTCACAAGTGTCACAAGTACGAGAGGATTCACGGATCGTGACACTTTGATATGATGTTAGAAAATCCAAATCAAAAGCTTAACCTTATAGATGGAGGGACACCACATGAATATAAAGAACATATTATGTGGCACCTCTCGATGGCCCCCGATCCGTTAGAGTCACCAAGGTACTTGTCACTTATCCTACTACATACCAATCTAATAACTTTTTATAATTAAAATGAAACCACAGGTTCAAAGGGATTGATCAATAGAATACTTTTCCTTTTTTTTTTTTTTGTAAAGGTCCTAGCGCAGTTCATCAGCGGAAGCATAAACGTATCTCACTAATCCTCACTTCAATAACAATAACGCAACGCATACCACCTACACTCCAAATGAAAAGACAAAGCTGAGTCACTTTTATTTATATTTTCACGATGGATATTTCAGGCCGGTACAGCAAAAGGCCAAGATTTTTAACTATACTTGGTTATAACTCAAAAGAGAACTCAACCCTACATCAAACATGTACACCCCTCCATTAACAAGCGTCAGCTATCCCCAAAAAGTGTCAGCTCCCACCAACTATACGTGCCATCACACCCAACTCGGTGCATCGGGCGGCGGCGGTGGCAGCATCCCTAGCATCACTCAATCACGCCAGACATGAACAAACAAAAACTCCTGGATAATCGGGCCATCAACAAGACCCACATCGTACATCACTAAGACACGGACTCGGACATACACCATACCAGGCAAACTAACACAGGAATGTTCTGTGCACTCCACCTCGACATCAGATGGCAATCCATAATAGGTACCGCGTGCAACTGGTAGTAAATGTATTTTTCTAATCTGAAATGTTAATCCCTAAAAAGGGGTGAGTACAACCACTCAGCAGTAAAAATCCACCAAACTACACAATGCGTCAAATAGAACAATCAAGGTATCAAGAATAAAACACATATCATTCATGCATTCAAGCATACCTCACCTTACAGCCATACATATATCATCATACAACATGCATAAATCACTATGCATTTGTATTTATATCATCGAGCAGCCATGCATATCATCATGCAACGTGCATATACCACCATGCACTTATACATGTATCATCAAGCAGCCAAACATATATCACCAAGATTCATATCATCCATGCTATCAAACATACATCCATGCGCATGATTCAATTTTCGATCTTTTTCTTTCAATTAGATCACATCATTTTTCTTTCCAGGGACTAATGTTTGCATCCCACAATTTATCGCTCGCATCCAACCTAGCATCGCGAGGAACCTCCGGCACACACACTTCGGGCATCTCGTACCCCAACTAGCATCACGAGGTATCCCCCTGGCACACACCTCCGAGGCTTCCGGCACACACCTCCGGGCATCTCGAAACTCCCGAGGACATCTGGCACACACACTCCGGGCATCTCGAAACTCCCTAGGCATCGTCGGCTCACACCTCCGACGGTCTTGTTATTGTCTCAATTTATATTTACACGTGTATTTCAATTTCAACATAGCATTTGATGCAACAATATCAAGGTTCTCAACCAGCTTTTGATGTCATATAACATGCCATATGTCACCACATATGCAGCATAATCAACCACTCAAAACATTATATCACATGGAACAATTTCATTTATTTTTGAAAATACAACAATTTCGGATAAAAACAGATTGCACTCCTTTGGTCATAATTCTTGAAAATTTAGTAAACAGCCTTAATAAATTCTAAACATTTGACATGTTATATACAAGATCTAGAGGAAAATATTCCTTGAAGGACACCATATCAAAAGAACATCATACAATTCGGTACAGTTCACAAATCACAGTCTTCATAATTTCGGAATATTGTCATACACAGTTTTATTCACAAATTCAATAAAAATCCTAAATCAATTCCAAAAATTCTGAAATTTTTATAGTTATAGAAGAATTCCATAAGTAAATATTTCATGAAGAACTCGAAACCATATTCGTGATAGATTAAAATCTATAATAACCATAACCGTTTATAACCCTCGGCACTGAATTCCAGTTCTAACTGTTTTGAATAAAGATTGTTTCACCAACCTAAGCTCATCCATTTCCTCTAAATTTTTAGTATGTTTCTCCTTAACATGTCATCTTCAACTTTTATTCAGAACACGAGATCAAATTTTAACTGGAGAATTTTATAAAATTCACAGAATCACACTAGGTCAGCATTACAATTTCCAGATCTACTTCAAAGAAAAATAGTTTCACCGGTCTATACTTGTTCATTTCTTCTGAAATTTTGATATGTTACTCTCCAAAAATTTCTCTACAACTTTAATTAAGAAGTCAAAGTGAGATTCCAACTAAAAAATCACATGTAGCTCAAGAATTCATCAAAGATCGGACTGCCTTTCTAGAAAACAGAATGCAAGGCTACCATATTTTCCCTAGAGCTTCAAATTTCTTCACTTCTACCACAACCAAAGTTTATCATCCCTTACAATACATATCATAGCAAGCAAAGGGTAAGTTTTAGGACTCTACTTGCCTCTAATCCGAGCACAAAACAACGAGCAAAGACAGCGAGGCAAGGCGAGACTCAGCGGCTCGACGGCGGCGACGAACAGCAGCGATCGGCCTCCCTCTTCCCCTTCTTCTCTCGCTCGCTCACTCTCTCCCTTTCTCTCTTCTCTCTTTCTCTCTTCTCTTCGTGCGACACACCCCTCCCCTTGCTCAATCCGCCCCTTCTTCTTTCTTCCCCCTCATGATTAGCATGTAATCATTTCTTTGCATGCAGGTGACACTTGTTTAGTCCCTTTAGCCACTTGTGGATTTGCCATGCAAGAGGATGGGCCTCTCTTGGGCCGGCTCCTCCCTCCGGACCCTCCTTGGTCGATGGCCCAATGGGGCTTCATGGGCCAGTCGGACGGCAGCCCTTTCCTTTAGGCTTCGCGGGCTAGGCCAAAAGGGCCGAATGGGGGCTAATCTTAGGCCAATAAAATTCAACCCACTCTTCTAATTTTTCCCTTTAATCATCACCTAATTACCCATCATATAATTACCTAATTACACTTATTCACTTGGCCATAAAGTTTGCAACATAAATTAAAAAATTCAGCCTATAAACCATATTGCCAAGAATAGAATTTTATTTCCTATCAAATAATTATTCATTAAAAGCTTGGCCATAAATCTTATTGCAAATTATGGATTAAATGGCTACAATACAACTTGATGGTACTTCCATCACCTATTCATAGGCTTTAAAGTATCCAGAGGTCGCCATGAATTTTGGGATGCCACATATTAAACCTGTTGTCCAGTGATATAGGACTATACTTCAATAGTCGGTGTCATACAAATAAAGTGATGTAGCTACTTGAACAATAGAATCGAGAGAGTGACGAAAACTTAGTCATAAAATCGAGCAGAGATTTCAGTCTGCGCTAGCTCGGGAAAATGGGTATAATTTTTTCAATTCAGATCAGAATAACCTGATTCCAAAGCTAAAATGACGGAGACTCGAAGATCTACAACTTTTGTGTTTTGAGTTTTCTCATATAATGACTGTAGACTTGTCGAATTTTGATGGAAGTGAGCAAAACAGGAATAGACAAATTGAAGAAAATGATAGAAACTTCAATGGTTGCTCTTCTAGGCCCTCCAAGAAAGTTGAAATGGTATCAATTCTTTGAGATTGATGGCTGCAACTCTTTGAGGATGCAGACATTAAAAGCCTTGACTCTTCTAAATGGAGGGAAAACTCTTCTAAGTTTTAAGGAGTTTGAACTCTTCAAGGTTTAAGATAATTGCATTAAGCAAATTTTCATTAATTAAATTCATCTCCCATTTACAAAGGTTCGATGACTTCTTATAGTGGAAACAAGAAAAGACCAGATTTAAACCTAGAAATTAGTAATCATTTATGTGCTAAGAAACTATAATCTATTAAATCTACAATATTTCCAACGCTTGTGATTTTTTCAAAGAGTCTTGATGCAAGTTTCGATGCATGAAAAATAACAAGTCTTTATGACAAAGTTAAAGATGAGGCCTTATTGATGAGGGACTTTTCAATGAGAGTGTTGTCGATCTTGAATGCGTACCAACCTTCTTGATTGAACAAGTTAGTTTTCAACACGGGCTGCATCATAAAGCTAGAACTAGTGTGGACCATTTTTGGACGGAACGAATGAAGGGAAATTATAATAAGCTTGGCCTTGCACACAAAAATATCGTAGACACCTTTTCACTATCCAGATCCAATCTTGCACCGAAAAAAGGTGAAGCAGAAGATGCTGTCATAAGCTCAAACGGTAGGCCATGCCCTTTAGAGGGCCATTTCGGTCCATGAAAAGGTCCGTTTAGCCTTTTAAAGGGCCAAGCTTTACCTTTGAAGGGAGTTTGTGCTCATTCTAGCCCTTCATAAGGTTTTCCTTAGAATGCAAAAATCTCTTATAAATAGGAGCTTATTTTGCTCATTTTTCTTCAAGGTAAGTGAATTCCTCTATTGCTCGTTCGTGAGAATTATCATTTTGAGCTTTCATTAACTTGTTTTCTCTTAATTCCCAAGGAAATGAAGGTAGGCAAAGGAAAATCCGTGGAGTGTAGCGAACGCCACACAATCAGTTAGTGTGGTCTAAGTCCCTCTTAATTTAAGATTAGTCATTATAATGTTTGAATTAACATAGAAATTCACATACTACAGTTGTCACTCTATCATTTAAGCAAATTTAATTTTAATAAAAAATAAATCGGTACTCTCCTAAAAATATTATATGCATATAGAGAAACCCCGTTGAATAACCCGAGTCTAGGATCGCATACCAAATAGACTTAGAGGGCAAAGTTCCGCAAGGGTTCTCGGTCCACGAGCCGAGGCCCCATGCATGTGACTATTTTTATAAGTATTTTGAACGAAGAAAAAAAAAAAGAATCGATTTGATAAATCTCTTATTTCAAAGACGAAAGGCAAAGCAGGCTGACTATTTTGCCTTTACCAATTCATAGAAACTGAAAACCTGGTGTCGTGCACCCCTCAATTTCTATGGTCGTGAGACCGTGCTAGAATTTTTTTTTTTTTTTATCTGAATGAGACTAAAACTTAAAGTATAGGATGTTGACTAAGACCACGTAAAATGTTGGGGGTTGACTAGAATAATGAAGAAACCATGGAGGTCAGGAGGGAATTAGCCCAATAGTGTTGATCACGGTAGGTGATATACATATATGAATGTGGAGTATGTTTTAATTTATTAGTAATGGCATGCATATTAGGACTAGTAGTATACTGAGTCGTGGAGATGCATATCAACAGAAAATGACGATGAGTAAAAGACAAGATTTTTTAAAAGATGGTATACGAGTTGAATAACTTGTAAACTTCGAAGAAAATAAATGGGGATCTAGCATCGTATTAAGAACAAACAGAAAAGTTAGATTTAGGACCGAGACTAAATTTTGGCGATGATGACATGGTTGACTTTCTAGCCAGGTTTGCTATATGTATTCAAGCAAAGAAGTAATGGCTTAAATAACATCTTTATTCGAAACTTGATGAACAATTTGTTTTCCTTTCTTCCTCACAATTTAAAAGGCGACACTTACAAAATATTGAACTTGAATTAAAATACAGCACCGGATGCCTACCTTAAAAGGATTTTGATTCAATTTAGGGTACAAAATATTCAAATTGATTCATTTTCGCGATACTAAAATTGATTCCAAATGCGAATCAATTTGCTGAAAAGCGTTCAACCTGGAAACTGGAGTGAAGTTCCCTTTCTAATTATTTTTAAAGCTATCTACGAATCAATCCGCCCCCGTGTTATGTCCGCTTGACTGCATGTACAACGATTTCTACGTAATTCCCACACCTTAGCTGGTCCATATCTTTTACTTTTTCTTTGCTTGACTTTGTTTTACTGGGTTGACTTAGACATTTCGGTGACCCACGACTCTAAGGGTGTGCATGATAATGCTTCTTGGTTATAAACAATTTCTTTTCAGAAATAGTTTTTTTTTTTTTCTATTTCTACTCCTGAAATCAATTTCTGAGTAAAATAAGGTGTTTGGTAACTACACAAAATTTCTACTCTTGAAATAAAAAAAGAATATAATTGCATTTAATACGAAATAGTTTCTTTTTTTGTATTTATTCGTTTTTTATTCTTGCTCACGGATCTTTGACCACTGACTACCGGCCGTTGTCGCTCGTTGTCGCTCGCCGCCGTTGCTGCATGACCGTCGGCTGCCAACCATCACTGCTGATTGCCGCTACACAGCCCATCAGCTGCCGCCTCTTGCGGCCACCCATCTGCCGCCGGCGGTCATGTAGTGGTGGCGGCGGGCAATGATGGGCGGCGGCGGCTAGCGGTTGGCGATGGCTCTGGGCAATTGGAGGTGGCCATAGCAAGAGAGAGGAATAAAAGAAAAAAAAATTGGCTTATTTCTAGAAATTGTTCATGGGAACAAGAAGCTATTTTTTTTTTCTGTTCCAAATCTGTTTCCGAAATAAAAAAATAGATTTTTTGTTCCCAAGAACAAAAGTTTTATCAAACAGACTTATGTTCTTTTTTTTTGTTCTGGAGAATAAAAAAACAGAAATTGGGAGAAACATAAACGTTACCATGCAGACCCCAAGTCTTCTTCAATCACAATTTGCATCCCATTTATTGAGCCTACATGGCATTTCTAATTAGCTAAAACTTTCATTGCATCGTATCAAACACCGGAGAGGTGATTCCTTCTTTCAACTCCATATATATGTACCCTGTTTTACTCCTCATATTGAATGTCTAACTGCAAGGGATGAGTAGCGGTGCGAAAAAAATCACTTGTGTCCAGCTTCATCTTGTGGAGAAGTCCGTAACATAAACTACTCATTTTGATTGAAAGATGACCCAAAAGGTTGCGGCCACCATTTTTATGAGCTAGCTTGTGAAATTGATCACACCATTTTATATCTATATGCCGGGCAATGCTATATGAAGTCGATCCATTACAAAAGGGTAATTATTCATCTCTCCCTTGTTATTTATTGGCCCGCTCTAACTTCACTATCGTCATCAATTTACACCTTCCTCTCGGTATGCCGGTGGCCTTCATAAAGGGCTCACAATCCCTTGCTTCCACTTGGTATTTAGACACCAAACCATGTATCCAGAGAACACACCCTGCTGAAACGCCTCCCAATTCTTCCCAAATGAAGGTGTACTTATATGCTCTACCTGGGTATTATCTATGAGCACGGCACATCAAGGATTTTTGCACCATAATCATGATGTCATTTGCATCGGATTCTTACACTCGGGCTAACGCTACGACAATTTTTGCATTTTTTATATTTTTTCTGAATTTTTATTAATATTTTCTTTTCTTTTCTTTCTTTATATTTTTCCACTGTAGGCCGGCAAAGGGTCAACCGGCTAACCCTTGCTCGAATTCAGTAGGAAAAAGGAAAATAAAAAATAAAATTTATAAAAAAAATTTAGATAAAAATTAAAAATTTCAAAATATCAAAAATTATCTACACCACCGCTAGCAATGTAGTATGATGGTTGATGTCCACTTCAGTGTTTTCGGCCAAAATTGACCGAAAGAATTATACTAATAAATCATCAAAAGGTTAATGACTAAATTGGTGAAATTATTTGACAAAAAAATTGACTAAATTGAAAAGTTTTAAAATTGAATTGACATCTATACAATATGTTTCTGATTTATTTGGTAATTGTCCCATCAAAACTGGATGAGCAATGTTTTATTATCATCAATTTACTAATTTTTCTTTTCATCTTCACAATTTAACAAAGTGACATTTATGAGATATTGGCCTTGAAATAGAATAAAATACCAGATGCCTTCCTCAAAAGAATTTTGATTTAATTCAGGGTACAAAATGTTCAAATCGATTTATTTTTACAAAATTCCCAAGAAAGAAAGAAGAAAAGAACTTCAAATCTAGAAACTACCGAGAAGTTTCCTTCCTAATTAATGTGAAACCCATCCGTAATTTTTAAATGCTAGCTTGACTGCGTGTTCAACGATTTCTAGGTAACTCCACTTATATAATTAAACTTTTGCCGTGCCCACACTTTATATTTTTCTTCGCTTGACTTTGTTTTATTGGTTGACTTGGACATTTGACCAACGACTCCAACTCTTTTCAGTCATAATATATACCCCTTCATTAAGGCTGCATCGCATTATTGATGAGCTAAAGTTTTCACTACATCAGACCAAGCCGCGGAAAGATGATTCATTCTTTCAACCCCATGTATATGTACCGTGTTTTCCTTCTCACATTACACGTTCTGCTACTAGGGATCAGTTGTGATGCTAAAAACAGTCACTTGTGCCCTGTTTCCTCTTGTGGTGAGGTTCGTAATATAAGCTACCCCTTTCGATTGAAAGGCGACCCAAAATATTGCGGCCACCCTGAGTTTGAACTAACTTGTGAGTATGATCATACTGTCCTATATTTGTTTGATGGTCGATATTATGTGAAGTCAATCAATTACAATCACTATAGTGATGAAGAAGACTTCCAAGGTTTCATCACGGTGGTTGACGACGGACTTCAAAAGGGTAATTGCTCGTCTCTCCCTCATTACTCACTGGGGTTCTCCAATTTCAGTAACAGAATCATTCCATACTACCCTCAATTTAGCCTCTTAGAAATAGTGATGGTGGCCTTTGTGAAGTGCTTACAACCCATTGCTTTCACTCGGTATTTCGATACCAAACCGTGTATCGAGGGAACACACTCTGCTGACATGCCTCCCAATTCTTCCCAAATGAAGGTGTACTCATATGCTTTACCTGGGTATGGTTACCGTACCATGATGTCCTTTGCAGCAGGGGACATCAAGGATTCTTGCACCATAACCATGATGTCCTTTGTATCGCATTATAGTTGGAGGGAAGAGGATCAGTATAATCGCGCAAGCGCGCCATACAAGGACCTCCACAATCAGATGGCGTAGGGATTCAATCTCACCTATGGGGCGCTCTTTTCTGCAGACAGAAGCTTTCGATTTTGCTTCTTAGGTTCTAGATACCGAAGGAACGGGTGCAGTCACTATTACGTTCGTAAGCGACTTTCACGGGAACTTTTCTTTCTTCTTCCTCCACTTTTTCTTAAATGCTAGTTCTACTATGAGATCTTACAAAATTTACTTAACAAGCGATGTAAACCTTTCAATTGGATATCGTAATATGTGGGATCCAAAACATGATGTCATTAGTTCTTTAAATATCCAATAGAGAAATTCGTCGCATCGCTTTAGGTAGAAATAAAATAAAATTGGCAGCTTAGCTTTTCTGGAGTCGATACCATTCCTTCATATTTGTTTGGGGGGAAACGTTAGATTTAATTGTAGCTCGTACCCCTTGCATGGCTGTTATTTAGGTGGGTGAATAAATTGTGCACATACTGGATGATGTCTGTAAATTAGAGCCATGCGCGAGTGACTTGTGAGCTTGTGAAATCAATTGGTGCATCTAGGGGAGCGAAATCATCTTTCTTAGATAGAAAAATTCATGCTATGATAACATGGATTCGATAGAATAAAGTTTAATCCAAGCGCCATCAAGGAGAGTGAAACTCATTGACCTTTCCATGTTCAACACTTCTGCACGTTGCAACTTTTAATGAACAAAAGTGAGTCTTTGCAACTTTGCAGTGATATAAATATACCTTGGGCTTGGGTTATAGCTTAGCGTGATTTTTTTATGTTTTATGTTTTTTTTTTTTGTGTGTTTGTCGCGACCTCTTTTTTTTCGGCGCCCGCAGTCGGGTACGGGCACCTAAGGAGGCTAATGGCTCGGCTGAAATTAGTTATGCCCGGATTCTCCCAAGTCCACCAATTCGCAACTTAATAGTTCAAGTTTTTAACCTGCAAGTTAATTTTTAAAATGGAGTCGCCACTAATCGATTTGGGGTGGGTTGATTAGAAACCCAAGTGAAGTATCGGGAGAAATACTCACTCTCACGCAACCAGAGAAATTAGGATCGGGGACTTGATTACACTAGTTAATCACTAATGTCCTTTCGGTACCTAATCTTGTTTAAACCCTGAAGTTTTTTTGGATGCTCGAAGGATTTTCCGTGCATTTTTGGGAGGAAAAATATTTTTTGAGTCATTTTCTAATTTTTTGGACACAAAAGGGATTTTTTTGGAATTTTTTGGTATTTTTGTGGAAAAATATAAGTCTTTTTGGCTTTTCTGAAATTTTTTTGCTTTTTCATGAATTTTTGGCTTTTTTTGGACTTTTGGCATTTTTTGGATTTTTGGCATTTTTTGGAAAATATGAAATATTTTTATTGATTTTTTGATTTTTCGGAAAATAAAATATTTTTTAAATATTTTTAAATATTTTTGGAAAATAAATTATTTTTTATTTTTCTCGATTTTTTGGAAAATAAAACATTTTTTAACATTTTTTTAAAATATTTTTTTGATTTTTTATTTTTCGGAAAATAAAATATTTATTATTTATTTATTTATTTAAAATATTATTTTATATTAAAATAATATAAAAGCTGACCCGGGTTGATACGCGGGCCCGGCTCAGATTTTTTCACCTTTTTTTATTTTATTTTATTTTTTATTTATCGAAACGGCGTCGTGGCCGGGCATTCGGGACACCCGCCCGACTCGACAACCGGCCCGACAGCCGCTCCACGACCCGACTCTCGCGAACCCTACCCGGATCGAGATTCGGATCGCGACTCGACTCCCGCCGCCCCCGAATCTCGCGAAACCCTACCCGATTCCGAGACCCGGATCCGACTCAACGACCCGGAAAATCGCAAACCCTAGGGTTTGCAAATCCGCGGCGCCGAGGGGGAAAGGTTGAGGTGCGCGGTGGCGACGGCGGCGACGGTGGCAACAACGGCTACGGCGGCTACGGCGACGGCGAAGGTAGCGGTTGGCCACTCAACTAGATCGGCGACGGGGTTCGTGGCGCGGCGGTAGGAGACGCGACGAAGACCTTGTTTCACTAAGGTCGAGATCCGGAGATGGAGGGGTTTCGAGAGAGGGGGGGCGACAACGACTACGCAACCGGAGGTGGCGGATACCTGGTGGTGGTTAAATGGTGGTGGTGACGACGGCAGGGCAGCGGTGGCAGCTTCTCGACTCTCGGATCCGGTGTGGCGTCGATGAATCGGTCACGGCAACCGCTTCGGGGGGGAACAACGCGCAGCAAGAACTCCGGATACGTGGCGTAGATCTCGGCCGGAGCTTCCTCGGCCTCGATCTTCTCTCACTCGAGGCCAAATCCGAGCCTCCACCGGCCGGATCTGACCTTCTCGGAGTCGCTTGCGGCCGGCCTTCCCCGAAGTCTCTCGGTAGAAGGTAGGCTGAGCTTGCGACTCAAGCTCTCTCTTGTGCTCGCCCTTCAACCCTTCCCGATGTCTCTCAGTGAAGGATCTCCGAGCTTGCCACCACCTCCGACGATGCTTGCGGCCACCTATTTATAGGCGAAGGAAATCCGGTCGACAAAGGGCCTCGGCCGCCGGCATCCAGTTCCGCTCGGCTGAAACGGTGTCCCATCGAGCTTTCCAGCGAAGCTCGCTCAACATTAATGGCGCTTGCAATCTTATCCCTTCCGGCCGACGTCGGCCTATTCCCCTTGGCCATAGGCCATCCTTCACGCGCGTCGCCGGCCACCGCGCGTGAACTACAGAGGCGGAGAAAGAAGGAGCGAGGAAGAAGAAGAAGGAAGAAGAAGAAGGAAGAGAAAGGGGGGTGGGGCCAAGTCACGCGAGCCCACGTGAAGAAAAGGGGGGCTGTTGTTTTTTTGTTTTTCTTTTGTTTTTTTCCTTTTTTTATTGTTTATTAATTATCTTATTTATCCGAAATAAAATAAAAATTTAATTAATAAAATTAAATTAAATTAAGGCGTCAACAGCTGCCCTTCTTTGAAGGTGAGCTCGTAGAGGTTGCATTCAAAGACAAATTGATGCCTCAATTTTATCCATGCATGCGTAACAAATCATATTTTATTTGGCACCTATTATTCTATGCAGAAAAGGTGCAATATAACTTTACATATACTAAGACAGATAAGAAGATACCTGTAGTTACTTACCAGGAGTGAGTGAGATAGGGTGTGAGCCCCAAGTTTGGCAAGTATCAAGGCGTCATCTTACCTGGTGATATGAGGAGGTTGCTTTTCCAGGGCTCGAACCATTCTTCGGTCGCCTGTTAAAACAATCAATGATTTGTCTAGGGCCCGAACCTTTCTTCGGTCGCCTTGACAGGAAATTGCTCCTCCAGGACCCGAACCATTCTTCGGTCGCTTGTCGAAGCAATTAGTGGCTTGTCTCGGACCCGAACCATTCTTCGGTCGCCGTGACGGGAAATTGTTTCTCCAGGACCTGAACCATTCTTCGGTCGCCTATTAAAACAATCAACGATTTGTCTAGGATCCGAACCTTTCTTCGGTCGCCTTGACGGGAGATGCACCGACCTTTTTCAGGGCATCTCATTTGTGGGTGCTTGATTTGTATTGAGGACACCAGTTGGTACCCGACCTTTCTTGGGAGATGCGCCGACATTTCTCAGGGCATCTCATTTGTGGGTGCCTGATTTGTATCGAGGACACCAGTTGGTACCCGACATTTCTCAAGAGATGCGCCGACCTTTCTCAGAGCATCTGTTTTGTTGGGGTGTCTAACTTCTGTCAAAGACACTGGTTGGAACCCGACCTTTCTCGGTAGGATGCGCCGACCTTTCTCAGGGCATCGATTTGTGGGGCGTCTGACTTCTGTCGAAGACACCAGTTGGAACTCGACCTTTCTCGGGAGGGATGCGCCGACCTTTCTCAGGGCATCGATTTGTGGGGCGTCTGACTTCTGTCGAAGACACCAGTTGGAACCCGACCTTTCTCGGGAGGATGCGCCGACCTTTCTCGGGGCATCGATTTGTGGGGCGTCGACACGTCGAAGACACCAGTTGGAACCCGACCTTTCTCGGGAGGATGCGCCGACCTTTCTCAGGGCATCGATTTGTGGGGCGTCTGACTTCTGTCGAAGACACCAGTTGGAACCCGACCTTTCTCGGGAGGATGCGCCGACCTTTCTCAGGGCATCGATTTGTGGGGCGTCTGACTTCTGTCGAAGACACCAGTTGGAACCCGACCTTTCTCGGGAGGATGCGCTGACCTTTCTCAGGGCATCAATTCTGGAAGATACCTGGACATTCACAAGCATATCAAAGAGTACCTGGATATTCACAAGTACTAACCTGAAGGATATTTGGGTCTTTACAGGTGTCAAAAGGGGTATTTGATTGATCGCAAGCATTAGTACTCTAAGGACAACTCGAACAGGTCGAGTGCCAAGAAAAGGGAGTATCCGAACGATGGCCGGTACTCAAAGACAACGAGATGCTGAGACAATTGCAAGCATCCAAACTCAAGGGATGACTCGAAAAGGTCGAGCGTCAATAAGAGAGTACCTGGACAGTGATAGGTACTTTAAGACAAATGGGGATTAGGATATGCTTACCTGGCAATATCTTTGATCTTTGAGAGTATGTCAGCTATTTGTACAATATGCACACATGATTATACATGCGGAAAGTTCATGAGTCCAAATGAGATTCATGCATGATAATTTTGTCAGTTTTGCATCATCTGATTTCCACTAGGGAAGATTTTGAAAGACAACATTTATTCGGAATATAGATGCTTTGAGCATGCCAGATGAGGGACTTTCAGTCTGAAAGGACTTTTCACTCACTCTCACGGAGAAGGCTATCCTGACCATTGATGCAGGATTTATAAGGACCACACTATCTTACTGTCATCATGTCAGCAGGGGTCTGAGTATTCTCGCAAACAGTACGACTTTACCAATATGAGAGGTCTTTGTTGAAACTGTGATGAAGATTTGGTCAATGGCTCATCAAATGGGACCGTCAAGGTCAAGGCTTATGAACGAAGTGCCGCACGATCATCTCCGGGTTTGCAAGTCAAGAATTCTGCGAAAAGAGATAAAGTAATCTTGCTCGTACTTCTTCGAGCGATGCTTATTGACACATGAAATCCTACGTTAATTGAAGTGCCCCTAGTCTGAAGAGACTTTTACAATGGGAATGTAACGTAGTCTTGGCTCACATGTAAGAGGGTGAGAGTTGGTGATTGTCTTGGCATTTGTCACTAGTCTTTTTTCACGATCAGATGGCGGTTGTATCAGCAATTTCTCTTGGGAATACAAATGGCTGTATTTTTGTTTGGGGCATCGGCCTTGCTTTTACCAGGCACACTGCTTTTTCATGCCCCTATTTCTCATCTCAATTTTTCATTCATGGGCATTGACCTTGCTTTTACCAAGTACACTGCTTTTTTATGCCCTAGTTTTTGTCCTTGTTGCTTGAGGAACTGATCTTGACAAGTTCAAGCAAATGCTTTCGCTAGACTTATTGAGTCTTCTGGTATTTCCAATTATGCTGCTCGAATGGCAGCAGCTTCAGCTTTGCCTCCATGTGAGGGTGAATTTTATAGACTCAATTGGATTGTACAATGGATACAAGTGCGTAAAGAAAGAATTGCTCTTCATGACTCTAGGGCACTTAAATTAACGCGAGTGTTCATATGCAGTAAAGACACTAAAAGACTGATGCAAGTGCAAGCAAGAGAATTTCTATCCCTTTTATCACCTCGTGATGTTGACTTGCCTTCAACTTGCCCCAGTGTAGGGTGGTTCTTTGACGGGGGTAGGACAGAAACTTCACTAGTGTAAGGAGCTCAAAGGGGTGAGCGATGAAATGCCTCTCACTGTTTTAGTTATTGTACCATTCGTGAGAGAACTCTTTACCCTGTAGTCATGGAATCTTCTGCACTCATCTCACAAGTGTATAGATAGGGGACTGTGTGTAGGATATGGCTTGCCTTTCATCATTCTGACACGCCTCATCCAGCGTGCTCGATTAATCTTGTATTCTTCATTTAGCTGTCTATTCTAATAATCCTTAATGGAATCAGTGATTTAGACAGACAAAATCATCATGTGAAATCCATTTGGAAAAGGCATGCAGCATTTTAAATGTGATGGAGTTTGAACTCTTCAAAACAAGTGAATGGTTTTGACTCAAAAAAGACCCTATTGACAATTTTAAGGGCTAACATAATGGTGTTTCCAAATATGTTAGATTTTGAACATCAAAATGGTTATTCACAAAGGGGTGTCAATGGTTATCCCTAATGATTAAGGATATGACACATGAAGGATCAGCCAAGGATTAAGAATTTGATTAAACGTCTTTGTTTTTGCCCCGGGCTTGGATAACTTGGTTTGCTCTATTTAACTATTTAATCTTGCTTTCGAATCCCAATGCCTCCTGTCAATATGAGTTCATAGAGTGAGTGTCAGAAATGATGCCAAGTTACCTTTCCCCCAAAGTTTATTTGTGCTGGCTCTTAGGGAAGTTGCTGATGGCCCTTTTTTACATTTCAATGCTTCCTTCGGCTAGCCTTTCCTACTTGTGGTCACATATGCATAATTGCTGGTCGTTGATTGATTTTCAAAGCTTTCCTTCTGTGGAATTTTTCCTTCCACCTCTGATTATAGCAGCGTCAGGCAAAGTCATGTACCTCAAGCTTCTATGGAATTTGAGACGGACAATCAAACCTTCCAATTCTCCAATGGTAATTACTTCTTGCAAGAGCATGTGTCTGGAACAAGAAATGAAGCCTCCAGATTATAAGATTGTTGACTGGGACAGAAGATTCCTTTTGACCAGACAGGTTCCTGAATGACGCGTCCCTTACACCGAGCTGGGCGAAATTGATATGGATTACTCTTATGCGTCTGCTTGGGTAACGTGGATTTGCTCAAGTTATGACATCGAGTTTGCTACTTGATTTTCGACATTTCCTTAAGTGCTGATGATTACCATTCATTTTTCTTCATTGAGTCAACCCAAACACATGTTTTTTATGATGGTGTAAACACATCACTCATATATAAAGGTGCATAGGCATTTTCATTATGATAGAGAAATGCTTGGCAGTGCCAGACAATGAACATCTTTCAAGGGTAGTACTTTTTCACAGCATCGAAATTAACTGGTTTAGAAAATTCTCGCCCATCCATCTCAGTCAAAATCAAGGCTCCTCCGGGAAGTATCTTCTTTATTACATAGGGACCCTTGTAATTTGGGGCAAACTTGCCTCCAGGCTCTGGAAAGATTGGCAAGTATCTTTCTCAAGACTAGCTCGTTTACCTCAAAGTGCTTGGGTCGCACCTTTTGATTGAACGATCGAGCTACCCTCTGCTAGTAACACTGACCATGACAGAGTGCTTTCAGTCGTTTTTCGTCGATCATATTCAGTTGCTTAAGCCTTTGTTGTGTCCATTCTTCTTTGGACAATCCTGCTTGGGATAAAATTCGCAAGGAAGGGATTTCTACTTCTACAGGCAAAACTGCCTCCATGCCGTAAACCAAGGAAAAAGGCGTTGCCCCAATGGAAGTTCGAATCGAAGTTCGATATGCTGTTAGTGCGAAGGGTAACCTCTCATGCCAGTCGCGGTAGTTTTCAGCTGTCTTGGATAGGATTCTCTTGATGTTCTTGTTGGCGGCTTCCACGGCTCCATTCATTTGTGGACGATAAGGGGACGAGTTCAGATGTTGGATTTTGAACTCAGAAAACAATTGATCAACCAACTTGTTGTTCAGGTTTGACTAATTGTCGGTGACGATAGCTTCCGGTACGCCATAACTGGTAATTATGTCACGTCTGATGAATTTCATAACGTTTCATGCAGTTACGCTTGCATAGGATGCAGCCTCGATCCATTTTGAGAAGTAGTCGATTGCGACCAAAATGAATCGGTGCCTATTTGATGCCTTCGGATTGATTGGGCCAATTACATCAATACCCCACATTGAAAATGGCCATGGCTCAGATAACTGATGCAATTTAGTTGGAGGGACATTTATCTTGTCCCCATGAATTTGACAATGATGACAGCTTCGCACATGCTGAGCACAATCACTCTCCAAAGGGAACTAGTAATAACCCAATCTCATTATTTTCTTGGCCAACATACGTCCATTCATGTGAGGGCCACATACTCGCCCATGTATTTCTTGCATTATTTGTGTGGCTTCATTTGCATCCACACACCTTAGCAGGACTGAGTTATATGATCTTTTGTACAAATTTTCACCGCTGACGAAGAACTTCGAAGCCATTTTCATCAGGTATTTTCGATCAGAGGGAGTGCTTTCTTCAGTAAATTCTTGCTTCAAGATGTATCTCATGATGTCATAATATCAGGGTTTCCCGTCGGGTTCTTCAATTATAGTCATGCAATGGGTCTGTCTTGTCAGGACTTCAATCTTCAAAGGCTCTACTTTTAACCCCTTCGTTACTTGCAACATAGATGATAGTGTTCCTAATGCGTCAGCAAACTGGTTATGAATTCTAGGTAGGTATTCAAATGAGACGTCCTGGAATTTTCCTACCAATTCTTCCAAATAATCGTGATAAGGCACTAGTTTGGCATCTCTTGTCTTCCATTTGCCCACAGTCTGGAGGATAATTAAGGTGGAGTCACCGAACACTTTTAGTTTTGACACTTCCATTTCAATAGCCGCTTGTAGGCTGAGGATGCATGCTTCATATTCGGCTATATTGTTGGTGCATGGAAACATCAACTTTGCAGCCACAGGATAATGTTGTCCATTTGGAGATATCAAGACCGCCCCGGTGCCTGAACCTGACAAATTTACAGCTCCGTTAAAGAACATAGTCTATGTGTCCTCTTCTACTGTTGAAATTCGGTCGTCTGGGGAATGATCCTCGCATACTTCTTTAGGGCAATCTGCTAACATATCAGCAATCACTCGACCTTTAACTGATTTTTGCGACATCACCTGGATGTCGAATTCTGAGATCAGGATTTGCCATTTGGCCAATTTTCCCACCAAGGCCGGGCAACTGAGCAAATACTTGATTGGGTTATTCTCAGTTACAAGGAATGTCTGGTAATGCAAGGTATACTGCCGGAGTCTGTGCAACACCCATACCAATGCAGCACATGTTTTTTCTGACTTGGAGTAGTTTTGTTCCGGCGTTGTGAACTTTTTACTCAAATAGTAAATGGCTCGCTCTTTCCCATCATGAGGTCCTTTCTGTGCCAACATTGCACCTAGAGATTCACTGTTGATGGTAAGGTAGAGGGTCAAAGGGTGTCCTGGAGTCGGGGGTATTAAAACCGGTGGTTTCATCAGGTACTGCTTTAGATGTTCAAACGCCAATTGACAGTCATCATCCCATTTGATTTGTGCATCTTTCTTGAGAAGTTTAAAGAAAGGTTTTGCAGTTTCGGAAAGCTGGGAAATGAATCGCGCAATGTAATTTAATCTTCCTAGGAGACTCCGGACTTCTTTTACAGTCGAGGGAGGAGGCATCTCAAATATCGCTTTAGTCTTTGATGGGTCCACTTCTATCCCTTCACAGCTCACAATGAATCCAAGTAATTTGCCAGAAGTTGCCCCAAACACACATTTTGCCGGGTTCAAGCGCAACTTGAATTGGCGAAGTCGATTGAATAATTTTTCCAAGGTCTTCACATGGTCTTCTCCATGTCTGGTTTTGGTGATCATGTCATCGACATATACTTCAATTTCTTTGTGCATCATGTCATGGAAAAGGGTGACCACGGCTTATTGGTAAGTTGCTCCAGCGTTCTTCAGGCCAAAAGGCATGACCTTATAGTGGAAAGTCCCCCATGGAGTAATGAATGCTGTCTTTTCCTTGTCTTCCTCCTTCATTTTTATTTGGTTGTATCCTGAGAACCCATCCATGAAAGAGAAAAGTTTGAATCCAGCAGTACTATCCACAAGAACGTCTATGTGAGGTAGCGGGAAATCATCCTTTGGGCTTGCTTTGTTCAAATCGCGGTAGTCAACACAAATCCGGATTCGACCGTCTTTCTTCTTCACCGGTACAATGTTTGCTACCCAACTAGGATATTGTGAGACTTCGAGGAAGCCTACTTCCAGGAGCTTCATTACTTCTTCTTCAATCTTTTTCGACATTTCAGGCTTAGCTCGTCTTAGCCGCTGCTTCTTAGGGGCCACATCAGGGTTGGTGGGCAAGCTATGTTCCACGATCGTTGGATCGAGGCCTGGCATATCGGCATATGACCATGCGAATACATCTTGACACCTTTTTAGGAGGGCAATTAAGCTTGCAACTTCTTCTTTAGGGAGGTTCGCGCCAATCTTTATCTCTCTTGGATCTTCTATGCTGCCTAAATTGACAATGATGGTGTCTTCAGTAGTAGGGGGCCTTGCTTCTTCGTGGTGCTTCCAATTCCGTTGAATTTCGTTGGAATCATCAAAATCATCATCTGAATCATTAGAATTGCTATCATGGCTACTTACGGTGTTGGTCTGGACCGTTCCCATACCCTCGCCTGCCACTAGATTATTCCTGTGTCATAGAGTAGAGGTTAAGGGAACAAATAAAGTTAGTAGCATGCATGCTTCTTTCTTTTGAAAATGTGATAAATTGTTTTTAAAGATTAAAGACAAGGAAACATGAGGAGACCCGGGCCTCAAATTTCTTCTTAGGAAACATGAGGAGACCCGGGCCTCAAATTTCTTCTTTCATTTGACGGCTGGCTATCATCAACGGGCCGGTTTCGTATGTCTTCTCATGCCCTCAAAATGTTTTCAACTTTATTTATTAGTAGACGGATTTACAGGGTGATTTCAAAAAATAGTTCCTTGAGTGGAACTGATGTTGAAAACAAAACAAGCCAGACATTAAAAAAATATGTACAGGCTCCCACGTAGGGGAGTATGCAGAGGAATTAGAAAGGATTCTACTCGAGCGGGTCTACACCCATTTCCCCTGACGGTCCTTCGTTGATAGCGCCCACGAAGAAGTCTTCATACCAGTTGTCAACCACGTCTCCTTGTGCTGCCGGCTTTGTGGATTTCGGATCATCCATGTCTCCCCATCCATCAGGGACGATGTTGTGATGATGATCATAGAAACTTTGGGGAATTGAATAATTGACATAGTAGTCAAATTTACCACTTGGTTGGCCCAAAGTGTCTATGATTGCCTCTCCTTTATGTGCCTCCTTAGCATGCTCAGGGAACATGGTACAGGTGCTGGGTACCACGAGGAGGTGATCCTTGCCAAAACACAGTCATGGAGAGAAAAACATGAATACCCCAGCATCCAAAAGATCTTGAACCTTGTCTCTCAAGATGGTGCAGTCATCTAGCGAGTGTCCTAATTCCCCTGAATGGTAATCACATTGCTTGGATGGATCATAATCAAGGAAGTATTCGGGGGTAGGATGGTTCAGTTCCCTGGCGATTATCCCTTGCTCTAGGAGGATGGAGAAAATAATGGCCATTGATTTAGGAAGAGGCGAATATGGTCGTGTGCTTCTTGGGGATAAGGGTAGCCGTGCCCCTCGCCAAGTCATGTCAGTAGGGTCTTCTTCATTTACTACCAGCTCTTCATGGTGATGAGAGCGGAATGTACGGGTAGCTTGAGCGAAGTTTTCTGTCAAATGATGTACAGTCTCGCGTAATTCTTCGACTTGGTGTTGAAGCTGGATGAACGAGAAATTATCACTTGTCTCTTCTAACTGTTCTTCCTCAATGGCACCTACGAAAATGTCCCCGAACATGGAAGTCACATCATCTAGCCCCTCTTTCTTAAGTGAGGGCCAAGTTGTGTCTTCCTGAATTATGGGCAATTTCGCGCTTTCGGGGTTAAACCATTTTGAAGTATTCACTTCCTCTTCCTCATGCATCATCCTGGCTAGGCCTGGGAAAGTTTCCTCGAGACGGGGATATACAAGGCTGATTTTTTTCTTTGCTTTTTTATCTGGGGAATATCTTAAACCGATAGTATAGGGTCTCCTCAGGGCTTCAATGGGCTGACGGATGCCCTGACCTCTCCTACCAAGTCCTCGTCCTGGAATAAAACCGTGTCCAACCATGATTTTTCCTACCATGATTGCAGCGCTTGATACCTCGGGGATGAGAGGCAAAGTCCCTCGAGTTTCGTGTATAGTAGACACGAGCTCAAACGATTGATAGCTGGCTTCACTTTTGTCACTAGGTTCAACATAAGGGATGGCCGTCTCACGGTAGATGCGGTGATCTTCCTCTCCTCGGACCGTGACTAGTTTTCCTCCAACCACGAACTTCATACTTTGGTGGAGGCTCGAAGGTACTGCTCCTGCAACGTGGATCCATGGGCGCCCTAAGAGGAAATTAAATGCAGTGGGGATATCCATCACCTGAAACAAAATTTTGAATATAGTTGGGCCAATTTGAATGTCGAGCTCAATCTCTCCCACTGTTTCCTTCTTTGTTCCATCGAACGCTCGAACAGAAGTCTTGGGTACCTGGATCCATGCTCTCTCTATTTTAAGGCGACAGAGTGTCGCTAGTGGACATATGTTAAGAGCAGATCCGTTGTCAATCAGTACTCGAGCGACGTGAGATGCGTTGCACTTGACTGATATGTATAGGCCCTTGGTATGTCCTCTACCCTTCTCAGGAATTTCTTCATCAGAAAATGCCATTTGATCCTTTAGAATGATTGTACTGACAAATTCCTCGAGTTTGTCATGCTCAATCGTTTCAGGGACATGTACTTCACTTAATACTTTCATGAGGGATTTTTGGTGCTTGACAGATGTCTGAAGCAATTCCAGTAGAGAGATCTATGCTGGTGATTTTCGTAACTGTTCCACCACATTATATTCACTGGCCTTAACTACATCTAAAAACTCCTTGGCTTCTTCATCAGTGACGGGCTTAGCAGACTGAGTATTTGCTTGAGCATAGGTTCGCCCAGATCTTGTGACTAAACCAACATCAAGGCCATAAGACCATGGTACTGCATTATTGTACTCGTATTTGTAAGGCTGGGGGATCTCGATGACTATAGCCGTTTCTGCTGCTGATGCTTGAACAATGGCTCCCTTCCTTTCAAGGATGCTCTCAGGTGAGGAGGAATCCTTCTCCTCCTTTTCCGCATTTAGAGCAGCAAATTCTTCATCTCAGTTGATGAGGACTTGCGATATGGTAGAAACTATGCTGGTGTGGTTGGCGTACACGATTATTCCGGCCTCTATCATTCTTAATACCCTTTCCTCCATTATTGCGAAGGGTGGTATCTCATCATCCGGATAATGCCCGATTTCTACTAGCCCTCGATAGATGTCAACAATATGTGCATTGACATTTCTGACTTGACTGACTTCAGAACTGAATATCATGTTTACTTTATCAGCATGATCAAGGAGCGGGTTGCTTTGAACATTTGGCTTTGCAGTTTGGAATGAGAATGCCTTAGTATCCAGCAAGTTCTGGATCCGATGCTTAAGGACGAAACACTCATCAGTTGAATGGCCTACTTCTCCCATGTGATAGTCACATTTTTTAGACGGGTCATAGCTGGAAAAGTTTTCAACATTGAGTCGTTTTGGCTCAGTTGAAAGAAGGCTCTTGTTTCGGAGGATTGCCAAAACTTGGGAGGGAGATCCAGGAAGCGGAGTGAATTTTCTTCGGTTGTTGTAGCGCTGGGGTGGACGGCTATTAGTCTGTTGTTGGCCCGTGTTTGTCTGAATAGTCGAGAGATGACCGGTGTTTGCGGTGTAGGTGGCATTGACATCAATCAAGGATTCTTTATCTTTTTTCATGTTGAGCCTTTTGCTGATAGGTGTAAGCTCAGTAAACCAGCCGTCCCTTAAACCTGTCTCAATCTGCTCTCCCACTGGAATGAGTTGATTGAATGATTCAGCGATCGTAGTCACCATCCGATTGCGGTATTCGAAAGGGAGGGTTTTGATGAACATTTTTCTCAATTCAAAGTCAGTTGGCTCAGGACTGATCTAGGCGGCAAGATTCCTCCATCTAATAGTATATTCTTTGAAAGATTCCTGTTTTTTCTTTTCCGTACGATCGAGATCCTCACGAGAAGGGGTAATGTCCATTATGAATTTGTACTGCTTGAGGAATGCTTCACTTGCTTCACTCCATGTCTCGATGAGGTTAATGTTCTTTTTGATGTACCATCTCAGGGCGGGACCTACCAGGCTTGATTGGAACAACTGGATCATTAAAGGTTCATTATTAACGTACTGGGTCATTCGAACCAAATACATCTGCAAGTGAGCTCTTGGGCAGGTCGTGCCATCATATTTCTCGAACTCAGGCATTTTGAATTTTTCCGGCATTTTGACCTTAGAGTATATGGAGAGGTCTGTTGGAGTAGGGTCTTGAAGACCCAGCAATCGTTTTAGCCTCTCTTCAAGTTTCTCCAGGCGTTTGTCATGTTCAGTCTTAGACAAACTGTTGGGCTTTGCTTTCTCAACTATGATTTGGTGCGTATCATCCTCCAATTCGGGCATGTTATCATCGGTATCTCTTCCTTGATCACCTCGGGTAGATGATTGCGGTAACAATACTTCGATTGAGGCTGGGGCGGGAGCCAATTTGCCTTGGATGGAATCTATCTGCTTTGAGAGTTGTTGAAGCACATTGAAGACTTGCTTCATTTCATTTTCCATAATCTCGACACGGCTTGGTACGTTTTCTTCAACCATTCTAGCTTTCGGATTTGGCAAGTACGACTATGATGTGATTACCTGATAGCACAGAAAATGGAGAAAACGTAAACAAGGGAAACACATAAAAAACTGGCTCATAGCAAGGGTCGAGTCATTCTTATTTATTAACAGGAGATTTATACAATGCCAAAAGGGCTTTTTACACAAGTTAGAACGACCCTATATATTCACATTAGAAATATTCACATTAAAAGTCCCACTGCCCATTTTATATGCGATGGGAAGTTCCAGTCTTATGGAGTTGCTTGCTTCTTTGTACTAGCTTTGATACATGTCTTCTGCTTGTCTCCAAGTTCTTTTCAAGAGATTCAATTCGCCCTTTCAGGGTAAGTTTATCAACTACATGAGGGATTACTGGTTGCAGCTCTTTGGGAATTATATGGTTGAGGATGTAAAATGTAGATGCATGATGAGCTTTTTCCTGTCCCTTCAACCTTCTGGGTATGACAATCTTTTCAGGGTGACATCTACTCCATGCATTCTGAATTATGCGGATCTCCTCCAAGTAGTTGTAGTCTGTACGGGTGAAAAAGATTCGAAATAATCCTGATTTGAGCGGTGGCGGGATTTCTTGGAGGACCCTATACTGACGAGCCACCCTATATAGATAATATGAGGTGGCTCCGGAGAGGCCCAACAATGGAATGTGATTGTAATAATTAAACGCAAAGCGCACCTCTCCTACCATGAACCACTTAGCTCGCCATAGGAATGTCTCGAGAACAGGTTTTTTTAATAAGTTAATCCATCGAGAATATTCCTCGTTGAGAGAGTATTTTTCCAAGTTTTGAAACTTTTGCAATGGGTGTTTGAATTCATTGATTTAAAATATTTGCATGAGGTGCCCAAATCCTTTGATATGGGAAAAGAACCACATTTGTAAAATTTCTGGGGCAGCCCTCATGATTTTTTCTTTTTTTTTCTTTAAAACGATTAAGGGATAAAAACGTTTCGGCTAAAACTATGTTCACATATCTTGCTCCAAAAATGACTTGATTTACCACCCATGTGATTGAAGGATTTATAGCATTCTTTCGATGGGGAAAGATAATAAAACCAAAGAATGCTAAGAGGAAGATCTTGGCTTTTTGGGTCATTGATTGTTTTTCAAAGCATTCGGTTAAAGATGATAACGGAAAAGCATTATTGTTGGCTTGAACAATTTCTCTTACCGAATGATTTTTTAGAAACTGCGATAGACTAACCACAGGGTTGATGCCGATTGGTGGCGTGGCAAAGCTCGCTTCCCAGGGGCATTCCTATGGCGAGACTGTACTCTTCTAAAGTCGGAGTCAGTTCAAATCTGCCAAACATGAAGGTGGATGCTTCAGGGCACCAGAAATGTGGTAATGCTTGCATGACCCCAGAGTGGATATTGATTTGGAGCAATGGGAGGAGATGATCGATTCTTGTTTTGACGCACTCTTGGCTGAGTTGATCTAACTGTTTCCACCATCTGAGGAGCTCTCCCTTTGGTGTAGGAATGAACTGGATATCAAATCTTCCCATTGCATATAATAAGGGGAAGTACACAACTTGACCCTATTTTGCCATGAGCCAGAAAAGACTGAGTAAAAGTAAAGAAATCACTTTGCTTTTAAATAAAATGGCAAGCACAAAGACATACAAATGGGATGTGTGGCTCGATTTCTAACTCAGAAGGCTTGATGAAATTAAAAGGGTATCTGCCTGTCGCAGTCTCGCGTTAGCAGCATACCCCCTTAACCTCGGCTAAGAAATTCGGGGAAAAGAAAGGCAACCTCTACATCGCAGTCTCGCGTTCGAGGTTGTATCTTTCTTAACACAATCCTAAAAATCCTATGGCGGCCCAGGTCCGGCGGTCGGGTTGTGTGTGCCATGTGTAGTGTTTAAAACAGTAAAGCATGCACAACAATTTATAATCACACGATAATTTATTTTAAGCAAAATTAAAATAAATTTCTAAGCTTTTGACCTGCAGAAAAAAACCTAAGTCAGTAAAGAATTTGAAAAAGACAAAAAAATGGCCTAAGTCCTCACAAATGTCCCCAGCGGAGTCGCCAAGCTGTCGTGACCTCTCTTTTTTTGGCGCCCGCAGTCGGGTACGGGCGCTTAAGGAGGCTAATGGCTCGGCTGAAATTAGTTATGCCCGGACTCTCCCAAGTCCACCAATTCGCAACTTAATAGTTCAAGTTTTTAACCTGCAAGTTAATTTTTAAAATGGAGTCGCCACTAATCGATTTAGGGTGGGTTGATTAGAAACCCAAGTGAAGTATCGGGAGAAATACTCACTCCTGCGCAACCAGAGAAATTAGGATCGGGGACTTGATTACACTAGTTAATCACTAATGTCCTTTCGGTACCTAATCTTGTTTAAACCCTGAGGTTTTTTTGGATGCTCGAGGGATTTTCCGTGCATTTTTGGGAGGAAAACATTTTTTGAGTCATTTTCTAATTTTTTGGACACAAAAGGGATTTTTTTGGGATTTTTTGGTATTTTTTTTGGAAAAATACAAGTCTTTTTGGCTTTTCTGAAATTTTTTGGCTTTTTTCATGAATTTTTGGCTTTTTTTGGACTTTTGGCATTTTTTGGATTTTTGGCATTTTTTGGAAAATATGAAATATTTTTATTGATTTTTTGATTTTTCGGAAAATAAAATATTTTTTTAAATATTTTTAAATATTTTTGAAAAATAAATTATTTTTTATTTTTCTCGATTTTTTGGAAAATAAAACATTTTTTAACATTTTTTAAAATACTTTTTTGATTTTTTTTATTTTTTGGAAAATAAAATATTTATTTATTATTTATTTATTTAAAATATTATTTTATATTAAAATAATATAAAAGCTGACCGGGTCGGATCCGCGGGTTGGGTTCGACCCAGCCAGCAATCCGAATAAGGACGGGCTCGCGTTGCGGGCCCGACTCAGATTTTTTTCACCTTTTTTATTTTATTTTATTTTTTATTTACTGAAACGGCGTCGTGGCCGGGCATTCGGGACACCGGCCCGACCCGACAACCCGGCTCGACAGCCTGCTCCACAACTCGACTCCCGCGAACACTACCCGGATCCGAGATCCGGATCGCGACCCGACTCCCGCCGCCCCCGAATCTCGCGAAACCCTACCCGGTTCCAAGACCCGGATCCGACTCAACGACCCGGAAAATCGCAAACCCTAGGGTTTGCGAATCCGCGGCGCCGAGGGGGAAAGGTTGAGGTGCGCAGTGGCGACGGCGGCGACGGTGGCAACAATAGCTACGGCGGCTACGGCGACGGCGAAGAAAGCGGTTGGCCACTCAACTGGATCGGCGACGAGGTTCGTGGCGTGGCAGTAGGAGACGCGACGAAGACCTTGTTTTACTGAGGTCGAGATCCGGAGATGGAGGGGTTTCGAGAGAGAGGGGGGGCGACAACGGCTACACAACCGGAGGTAGCGGATACTTGGTGGTGGTTAAATGGTGGTGGTGACAACGGCAGGGCAGCGGCGGTAGCTTCTCGACTCTCGGATCCGGTGTGGCGTCGGCGGATCGGTCACGGCAACTGCTTCGGGGGGGGGAACAACAGCAGCAAGAACTCCAGATCTGTGGCGTAGATCTCGGCCGGAGCTTCCTCAGCCTCGATCTTCTCTCACTCAGGCCAGATCCAAGCCTCCACCGGCCGGATCTGACCTTCTCGGAGTCGCTTGCGGCCGGCCTTCCCCGAAGTCTCTCGGTAGAAGGTAGGTTGAGCTTGCGACTCGAGCTCTCTCTTGCGCTCGCCCTTCAACCCTTCCCGATGTCTCTCAGTGAAGGATCTCCGAGCTTGCCACCACCTCCGACGATGCTTGCGACCACCTATTTATAGGCGAAGGAAATCCGGTCGACGAAGGGCCTCGGCCGCCGGCATCCGGTTCCGCTCGGCTGAACCGGTGTCCCATCGAGCTTTCCAGCGAAGCTCGCTCAACATTAATGGCGCCTGCAATCTTATCCCTTCCGGCCGACGTCGGCCTATTCCCCTTGGCCATAGGCCATCCTTCGCGCGCGTCGCCGGCCACCGCGCGTGAACTACAGAGGCGGAGAAAGAAGGAGCGAGGAAGAAGAAGAAGGAAGAAGAAGAATGAAGAGAAAGGGGGTGGGGCCAAGTCACGCGAGCCCACGTGAAGAAAAGGGGGCTGTTGTTTATTTGTTTTTCTTTTTTTTTCCTTTTTTATTGTTTATTAATTATCTTATTTATCCGAAATAAAATAAAAATTTAATTAATAAAATAAAACTAAATTAAGGCGTCAACAATGTTTAATTGTTGAAATCATTGATTTAGTTCTTTATTGATTGGTCGTTAATTCTAATATAATCATTGTCAGTCATCTCGGATGAAGTCTCTCTTTTTTCTTCTACGGGTAATTCTACGTGGAGTACCATGTATAATGTTGCGCGAAATGTAGCTCCAAATCTCGCCTTTGTCATGGGTAAGCCAAGTCCTTTTTCTCCTCACAAATATGAATGTTTCAAGTAGCACTTTTTCGACCAAAAAAAAGTAGAACTTTGACCAAAAGAAAACTACATTAAGCTATGGCCAAATTTCTCTGCAGGCCACTTCCTCGCAGCAAAATTCATGCTCAGAGCTCCATTTGCGTTGATATTTTTGATCTATAAGTGGAGGAGAAGGCACCTAGCAATGGACAAAAATATTGAAGAATTCCTACAAGCTCATAATAACTTTATGCCCATAAGGTACTCTTACTCAGATATTAAGAAAATCACAAGAAATTTCAAACACAAATTAGGAGGAGGAGGATATGGTTCCATGTATAAGGGGATACTTAGAAGTGGCAATGAAGTTGCTGTTAAGATTCTGAACATGCCAAAATCTAATGGCCAAGACTTCATAAGCGAAGTGGGTACTATTGGAAGGATCCACCATGTTAATGTGGTTCAGCTTGTTGGTTTTTGCTTCAACAAATCTAAGCAAGCTCTCTTGTATGATTACATGCCAAACAGGTCTTTGGATAAACACATTTTCTCTAAAGATGGTTACTACTCCATTGATGATAAGAGAATATATGAGATATCTCTCGGTGTGGCAAAGGGTATAGAATATCTACATCGGGGATGCGATATGCAAATTCTACATTTTGATATCAAGCCTTTGTCGCGACCTCTTTTTTTTCGGCGTCCGCAGTCGGGTACGGGCGCCTAAGGAGGCTAATGGCTTGGCTGAATTTATTTATGCCCGGACTCTCCCAAGTCCACCAATTCACGACTTAATGGTTCAAGCTTTTAACCTATAAATCAAATTTTAAAATGGAGTCGCCACTAATCGATTTGGGGTGGGTTGATTAGAAACCCAAGTGAAGTATCGGGAGAAATACTCACTCTGCGCAACCAGAGAAATTAGGATCGGGGACTTGATTACACTAGTTAATCACTAATGCCCTTTCGGTACCTAATCTTGTTTAAACCCGAGGTTTTTTGGATGTTCGAGGGATTTTCCATGCATTTTTGGGAGGAAAAACATTTTCTAGGTTTTTTTTTTTCTAATTTTTTTTGACACAAAATGGATCTTTTGGTAAAATACAAGTATTTTTGGCTTTTTCTGATTTTTTTTGGCTTTTTTCATGAAATTTTGACTTTTTTGGATTTTTGACATTTTTTGGAAAATATGAAATATTTTTGATTTTTTTTATTTTTTGGAAAATAAAATATTTTTATCATTTTTATTATTTTCGATTTTCTGGAAATTAAAACATATTTTAATATTTTTTGGAAAATAAAATATATTTTTTTGGATATTTTTGTTTTTTTAAATTAAAAATGCTTTTTTTAAATATATATATTCGAAAAGAAAATTTTTTTTTTTGCTTTTTTATTTGAAAATAAATTATTTATTTATTATTAAAATATTATATTAAAATAAAACCGACCCGGTCGGATTCGCGGGCTGGGTCCGACCCGGCCGCCGATCCAAATGAGGACGGGCCCGACTCGGATTTTTTTTTGCCTCTTTTTCCTTTTTAAAGTGTAAAAGCCCAAACCTAATTTTTGGCCCACTTCACAACAATTCTAGCCCAACACAACCCAGCCCACGCGCACAACCCGGCCCGGGCGGAACCCTACCCGGAAACAGGGGAACCGGGTCGCGACAGACCCGCGAATTGACCCGGTTCCCTACCTCCTTTCTCCTTTGCTCGCTCGCGGCGCTGGTGAGGGGGAGAAGCGTCACCGGCAACGACAGCAGCCACAACGGCGGCGACGACGGGCTAGACGGCGACAAAATGGTTCCGGCGAGGATGAATGAGGACGGGTCAGTGCCGGTGTGGTCAGTTGCTGCACGGCGTCAGGGCGGGGGACACTTGGGAACGACAGCAGCGATGTCGAGGAAAAGGCAGCGGCGAGGTGTCTAACCAGAGGACTTCACGGCGACAACACGGCGGGATCTGGGGTAGCAGCGGCGTCGGGGCACGGTTTGACCGGGATTCGCTCGCAACGGGAGTCCGGCACGGCAACCGCGAGCCTTCCCCCTTCCAGATCCGACGTCCAGACGGTGTCCCCTTCTCTCGGAGTTCCAGATTTGACCTCCTTCTCCGCTGTCTCTCTCTCTCTCTCAACCAGATCTCTCCCCCTCCGGCCAGATCCGAGCCTCCACCGGCCGGATCTGACTTCCTTGGACTCGCTCGCCGGCGGCCTCCCCCGAAGTCTCTCAGTGGGAGGTCAGCCAAGCTCGCGACCTAATCCTCCGCCCTCTTGGCTTGTTCTTCGATTTCCCCCTTGAAGTCTCTCAAAGGGAAGATCTCGGAGTTCGCCATGCCTTGCCATTGTCGGGAGAAGCCTATTTATAGGCGAGGGGGCGGCCGGTTGATGGAGCTTCGACCGCCGATCTTCGCACGCCGAACCGCCTCTGCCGGCCGAACCAACGTCCCATTCGAGCTCCACCACAAGGCGTGCTCGGCATTGAAGTAAATCCATGATGGCGCCCGAGATCTGTCTCTTCTGGCCGACGTCGGCCTACCCTCCTCGGCCATAGGTTGTCTTCGAGCGCGTCGTCGTTGCTGCGCGTGAACTACAGAGGCGGAGAAGGAAGGAGCGAGGAAGAAGAAGAAGGAAGAAGAAGGAGAAAAAGGGGGGGCGGATCGTGCGAGCCCACGTGAAGAAAAAGGGGGTGGGCTCGCTTTTGCTTTTTGCTTTTCTTGCTTTTTTATTTTTTATTTTTGTTATTATTTTTTTCTTTGTTTTGTTGTTTTTATTTGTTATTTGTTTATTTATTATCCGAAATGACAAAATAAAATAAAAACTTAATAAAAGAAAATTAACCTAATTAAAATTGAGGTGTCAACAGCTGCCCCTCTTTGAAGGTGAGCTCGCAGAAGTTGCATTCAAAGACAGACTGATGCCTCAATTTTACCTATGCATGCATAGTAGATTATATTTTATTTGGGACCTATTATTCTATGCGGAAAAAGAGCAATATAACTTTACATATACTAAGACAGATAAGAAGATACCTGTAGTTACTTATCGGGAATGAGTGAGATAGGGTGTGAACCCCGAGTTTGGCAAGTATCAAGGCGTCATCTTACCTAGTGATATGAAGAGGTTGCTTTTCCAAGGCTCAAACTATTCTTCGGTTGCCTGTTAAAACAATCAATGATTTGTCTAGGACCCGAACCTTTCTTCGGTCGCCTTGACGGGAAATTGCCCTCTAGGACCCGAACCATTCTTCGGTCGCCTGTTGGAGCAATCAGTGGTTTGTCTAAGACCCGAACTTTTCTTCGGTCGTCTTGACGGGGAATTGCTTTTCCAGGACCCGAACCTTTCTTCGGTCGCCTGTTAGAGCAATAAGTTGTTTTGTCTAGGACCCGAACCTTTCTTCCGTCGCCTTGACGGGGAATTGCTTTTCCAGGACCCGAACATTTCTTCGGTCGCCTGTTAGAGCAATAAGTTGTTTTGTCTAGGACCCGAACCTTTCTTCGGTCGCCTTAACGAGGAATTGCTTTTCTAGGACCCGAACCTTTCTTTGGTCGCCTTGACGGGGAATTGCTTTTCCAGGACCCGAACCTTTCTTCAGTCGCCTGTTAAAGCAATAAGTTGTTTTGTCTAGGACCCGAACCTTTCTTCGGTCGCCTTGACGGGAGATGCGCCGACCTTTCTCAGGGCATCTGTTTGTTGGGAGATAGTACTTGGATGATCACAAGTACAAACTCTTGGAGGATACCTGGATAATCACAAGTATCGAAGGGGGATACCTGGATGATCACAAGTATCGAAGGGGTACCTGGACGATCACAGGTACAAACTCTTTGGAGATACTTGGATGATCACAAGTATCGAAGGGGTACCTGGACGATCACAGGTACAAACTCTTTGGAGATACCTGGATGATCGCAGACGTTGAAGGAATACCTGATTGCTTGCAGGTGTCGAAAGAGTACTTGGATAATTACAAGTACAAACTCTTGAAGGATACCTGGTGTTCGCAGGTATCGTTGGAGTACCTGGGATATTCATGAAGGTCCCTCACCTTTTGATAATTGGGAATATCGAGGACGTACCTCGTAGATTCGTAAAGGTCTCCCATCTCCTGGCAATTTGGGGAATATCGAGGACGTGGCCCGAATATTCGTGAAGGTTTCTCACCTCCTAGTATGGGGAATATCGAGGACGTACCTTGGATATTCATGAAGGTCTCTCACCTCCTGGTAATGAGAATATCGAGGACGTACCTTGGATATTCATGAAGGTCTCTCACCTCCTGGTAATGGGAATATCGAGGACGTGCCCTGAATATTCATGAATGTCTCTCATCTCCTGGTAATGAGAATATCGAGGACGTACCTTGGATATTCATGAAGGTCTCTCACCTCCTGGTAATGGGAATATCGAGGACGTGCCCCCGAATATTCATGAAGGTCTCTCACCTCCTAGTAATGAGAATATCGAGGACGTACCTTGGATATTCATGAAGGTCTCTTACCTCCTGGTAATGGGAATATTGAGGACGTGCCTCGCATATTCATGAAGGTCTCTCACCTCCTGGTAATGAGAATATCGAGGACGTACCTTGGATATTCATGAAGGTCTCTCACCTCCTAGTAATTGGGAATATTGAGGACGTGCCTCGCATATTCATGAAGGTCTCTCACCTCCTGGTAATGAGAATATCGAGGACGTACCTTGGATATTCATGAAGGTCTCTCACCTCCTGGTATTTGGGAACATTGAGGACGTGCCTCGCATATTCATGAAGGTCTCTCACCTCCTGGTATTATAAACTTGAATGTGGTATGAGGCCTACCTGGATTGCCGCAGGCACTTAAAAGGGGTGGAACACCTGGGTAGTCATAGGTGTACAAAGTACTGGAATACTTGGATGTACACAAGTATTTAATGATATGATCTGGGACCACTCAGGCTAGTCCAAGTGCTAGAAAACATGCCTGGACGGTGGTGCCAAGCAAAGCAATGGAATGCTTGAACAACTGCTATATTATTTGGGGACAACTCGGGCAGGTTGAGTGTCATGAAAAGGAAGTACCTGGACAACGGTGAGTACTTGACGATATGGGGATACCTAGACAGCAGTAGGTACTCCAAGAGATACTTGGTCAGTCACAAGTATTAATACTCTAAGGACAACTCGAATAGGTCGAGTGTCAGGAAAAGGGAGTATCCGAACAATGGCCGGTACTCAAAGATAAGAGGGATACCTAGACAGCAGCAGGTATACAACGATAAAGGGATACTTGGTCAGTCACAAGTATCAATACTCTGGGGACAACTTGAACAAGTCGAGTGTCGGGGAAAAGGGAGTATTCGAACGGTAGTCGATACTCAAAGACAATAGAATACTTGGACAGTCACGAGCATCCAAACTTTAAAAACAACTTGAACAAGTCGAGTGTCAACAGAGAGAGCACTCGGCAAGTGGTGGGTATTTAAAGACAAGGGGATACTTAGACATTTGCAAGCACCCAAACTTAAGGTATGACTCGAATAGGTTGAATGTCAGTAAGAGAGTACCTGGACAGTGATAGGTACTTTAAGACAAATGGGGATAGAGATATGCTTACCTAGCAATATCTCTGATCTCTGAGAGTATGTTTGCTATTTACACAATATGCACACATGATTGTATGTGTTGTAAATTTATAAGTTCAAATGAGATTCATGCATGATAATTTTGTCAATTTTGCATCATCTGATTTCCACTGGGGAAGATTTTGAAAGACAACTTTCATTTAGAATGTAGATGTCTTGAACATGCCAGATGAGGGACTTTCAGTTTGAAGGGACTTTTCGCTTACTCTCATGGAAAAGGCTATCCTGACCATTGATGCAGGATTTATAAGGACCACACTTCTCACTGTCATCATGTCAGCAGGGGTCTGAGTATTCTCGCAAGTGGTATGACTTTACCAATGTGAGAGGTCTTTGTTGAAATTGTGATGAAGACTTTGTCAATAGCTCATCAAATGGGACCATCGAGGTCAAGGCTTATGAACGAAGTGCCGCACGATCATCTCCAGGTTTGCAAGTCAAGAGTCCTGCGAAAAGAGATAGAGTAATCTTGCTCGTACTTCTTCGAGCGATGCTTATGCACATACGAAATCCTACGTTAATTGAAGTGCCCCTAGTCTGAAGAGACTTTTACAATGGGATACAATGTAGGCTTGATTCGTGTGTAAAAAGGTGAGAGCTGGTGATTGTCTTGACATTTGTCACCAGTTTTGTGACACCCCGAACCCTTCGCAGGTCGTCACCAGCGCCGATGTTACACCTTAATTACCTTTCGTTCTCTTGAAGAAGTGTCCTAATTCGCAGACACATTTTTTTTTTTTAAACACTCGGTCCCAACGCGACTCATTAGCGGAAGCAAATTAAGCATCACCATCTATCCCCCTACCAATCCATGATACCAATACACACCACTAATCATCAGGAATTAAAAGATAAGCCATGCCACTTTTATTTACATATTATCGTGATGGGTTTTTCACGGGTCGATACAACAAAAGGAGACCGAGACTTTCAGCCACACTTGGCCTCATCCCAAAAAGATACTACGACCCCTAAAGAAGATCACATGACATCCCCCATCCAACAGTGGCAGCTACTCCCCAAAAAGAAAACACTAGCTCCCTCTACCCTTCACGCAACCATCACACCCATCCAGGTGCGTCGGGTGGTGGTGGCGGCAACATCTCCCTAATCACTCCATCTCGGCGGACGTGGACAGACAAAAACTCCTGGATGACTGGGCCCCCAGCCAGGCCCACGTCGTACATGATCAGCACACGCACTCGCACATATGTCAGTCCAGGGATAGTGATGCAGTCAATCTCCGTACAATCTACTTCTACATCTGACGGGAGACCATAGAAGGTGCCTCGCGTGACGGTAGGAAGCAGCATCTTTCTAATCTGAAATGTTATCCACAAAAGGGGTGAGTACAACTACTCAGCAGATAGGGAAATCCAATAACAACTCAATGCATCATGCAAATCATACATGCATTGCAGGCGTTACTTACCTTGGAGTCATGCGCACACTATCATGCATCATCATATCATACATGTCATCTTCACATGACATCATCACAATACACATGTTATCACACCATATCATATATCATTCTCATTATCATCAACATCATGCATATCATCATGCATATTATATCCCATCATCACATCATGTCGTGTATCATCATGCATATCGTCATGCATATCATCATCATCATCATCATCATGCATCTCATCATGCATATCATCATCATCATCATCATCATCATCATCATGCATCTCATCATGCATATCATCATGCATATCATCATCATCATCATCATCATCATCATGCATCTCATCATGCATATCATCATGCATATCATCATCATCATGCGTCATGTCATACATATATGCATAATTTAATTCCAGTTTCATCTTGGACAGCCACATTTTTCATTTCCGGGACCAATGTTTGCGTCCCACATGTATCCAAGATACAATTCAGATCATCCGGCTCCCCCACTCTCCGGGCATCTCGTACCCCAACTGGCATCACGAGGACCCTCCGGTATCCAGCCATTTAAGGCCACCGGGCAACCGGCCGCACCCTTCAGGCCAGGCATCTCGCACCCAATCCGGCATCGCGAGGTATCCCTCGGCATAGTCACAATGCCGAGCTTCCGGCTCCCCCACTCTCCGGGCATCTCGATACCACTTGGTCTCCCGAGGACCCT